>CM048745.1:828740013-829340013 GCA_026315105.1 Locusta migratoria | reverse complement strand
CCTCTTGTTCTGAACGGCAAGTGTGTAAAATTTCACGAATATTGGAACAAAACTGTAGGTTTGTGTGCAGTAGAAATAAAGAAACAAACACATGGACACTTTACGTTATATGTATGGACAAGAGCCGGCCGCAGTGGCCGAGGAGACTGAGGCGCTCCAGTCACTGTCTGCACGGCCACTACGGTCGGGGGTTCGAATCCCCCCTCGGGCATGGATATTTGTGCCGTCCTAGTTCGTAAGTAGTTCATAAGTAGTTTGTAAGTTTAGGGACTGATGACCCCGTAGTTAAGTCCCGTAAGCTTAACAAACATTTGAACATTTTTTATGGACAAGAAGAAAATATTTCTGTTGTCCTCCTAAATGGTTTATAGTTCTTCTTGCGATTGGAATGAAATGAGCATAATCATAAAATAATATTGGTCTGTGTCGGGAATTGGGTACGAAATCGGGCAGAGACCTGACTGAAATCACTCCGTAGCCGGCCATATCGCTCGTTGCAGGTCTGTGGCCGTGGCTTCTTAGCTCGGCCCCAAGTACTGGTGCGGGCAGCCTATCCAATTTGGCTGCGCTCAGTCCCTCTTGCGTTATGTGCTCGCTTAGTCAATGAAACAAGACTATATTTATAAATAAAAATAGCCACAAATGGCAAAATATATCGGTTATACAAATGATGACCGGTTTCGACCTGTTTACAGGACCATCTTCGGATCTATGTAGCGTATGCTTGACGTCCACGGAGCAGGCGCTTGTAACGCATGAGACAAGCGTAAGCCTGTGGACGTCAAGCCTACGTCACACAGATCTGAAGATGACCCTGTAAACAGGCCGAAACCAATTATCATTTGTGTATATGATATTTTTTTACGATTTGTGACTGTTTTCATTTATATATACTTTGGAATAGATCACTGTTTCGAAATAAATAAATAAATAAAAAAATAATAAAATAAATAAACGTTTTCAAAAAAACAAGACTCTAGTACTAATTATAATACTTCTGTTTGGCGGTGAGACACCATATACTCAGAGTACAAAAGTAGATACATTGACATCACATATTTGTGACACACTATGATACTAAGAGTTTCCTGGTTTTATTTATCTTAGGCCTATTTCTATAACGGAATGAAGGCCAGAGGAAGTAATTATAATTTTCTCACGCAAGAGAATCATGGATCAGGTTCAATCCTTTCCTTCTCCTGTAAAAATAGATAAACTGTTTATTACATATGCTGGAAGTACCGTCGACATCCCTGAGCGAGTTGTGTGTCAGAGTTTTGTCACTGTTTTTTCTTTCCTACCTGGAAATCAAAAATTTAGAGCAGTTTATGCAAAAGTCTCAAAGACATACGAAGTTTCCATACAAAGCCAACAAATATACAGCAGACGTCGATTTTTACGTTGTGTATTGTGTAGACTTTTCAGTCTACTTTTTAGTACAGTTGCATGAATCCAGTCAAAAAATGAGAAGCCTATGCTGGCTGTAGTCATTGTAACAGTAGGGACTCTTAATTCAACTAACTATTTCTTAGGGGATGACTTATGCCTGCTACCTTTTGGCTCGTTGCTGACCCTACGCGTAGGGCCTATACATTTATTTGTAAAGCTAAACTTTCAAAATCAGGGAATTTTAACTACGGTGACATCTACTAAATAACTGATACAAAACGAGGCTTGCCTTTTTGCTAAAATTGTTTATTGCCCATCGTATGATTACGTCTGGCGAGAACCAGTAAATTCGTTAGAGTCCGTATGATATGATTAGCCCGAGCCCCCAATATTGCTAACAAAGTAGCTATATGAGTATTTCATCATTTCGATAATGTTCCTAAATTGATTGCTATTAATGTCCATTGTTCTATCCAAAAAAAAAAAAAAAAAAAAAAAAAAAAAAAAAAATCCAAGTCAGAAAGGCATGAATAATTTCTGAGTTCCGACTACCGTTCAACATCAAAGTGTACACACGCCCGAATATATTTCTGAGTCCAGCGCGGCGGATTCTGCGGCTATGTTCATCGCCTATCGTCTCACTGGATTCCACTGCACTCGCAACACACGTCTGCCATCAAGACTGAACTGCCGTAGACTGATTCTAGGCCGCTCCCGCCACCCACGTATATACGATCTGTGACGTCATTCCATTAATACTTTTCCCTAATGAGATTCAGTGGCTCTCCGAGTAGTGTATAAAACTTTTTAAATAATGATTGAAATGTTGATATGATGGCTTCGTTAGATGCGCACTAAGATTCTAATGAAAACAGATATTTTAATGCCTGTAATTAATAATACCCCAAAAATCGTAAGTTTAAAGAGATTAACATTTTCAGAATGACCGATAAATAAGTCTTTCGGCCGTCGCACAATAAATATTTAAGTAATAAATTAGGTACAGTGTTTTTCAGGTAGATTTTCCAGTCGTCTGTTCAATGCACTATTCAGAATTGCTGTTCTCATAAATTTAAACAAAATTACGGGAAAACAAAATAATTTAGTTTACACAAAGACAACATATTAAGATAAATAAAAATAATATATTCTAAACAGGTCATAACGTGTGTTTACGACACCTGCAACTTACCACTGCCTTGCTCTTTGTGTGTCTGTTTTGTATTAATTGTTATTAAAAATCAGTAGTGTTCCTCCTTAAGAGTGCATTATTATGTGCATATAAATGTTGCAGATAATATGGTTATACCAAACTTTGCGTCTCGATAAGACCCTTCATTTGAACCTTCGCTCTTCCTGTACTTCAATTTGTTTAGCCTCTGGATTTTTCCAAGTGAATAAATATTAGTTTTCTGAATAACTATTGATGTGAAATTAATATAAATGATGTCAACACATCATCTGAATCGTGCTGTCCTCCTCTTTCATTTGCTTCGACGTGCTAATCTGTAACTCTAATAGTGTCAGCGTAGTATCTAAATTAAAAAACAATGCCGTTTTTCGGCGGGAAAAAGGCAGTTCTACATGACGTCACGTCCGCCAATGTGCTCTCATTGCGCTCTCGGCCAACACCACTTAGAGACAAGGCCACACAACAGGCCGCGCTACGTCACACTGACCAGGCCGCAGCCGCCAGCTTACTGGCTGGGCGCAACGAGGCAGGTACTTTAGTTTTCTTATCTTGTTTACTTGCTAACGGTCAAATTACGTAGAAAATCATTTTCGTTTCTAATAAATCTGAGTCTTTTATTGTTGAAATAATTTTTTTATGCATAATGCAGCTTTTTTCCGTGTAAAACGTTAATTTCTGTTTGCAGATACTTCTTCTCCTTTTGTAGGAGAACGCTAGTAGTAAAAAGAATTTTAGGCTCCACTGCAACCTTTCTGACGAGAACACAAAGAAAACAATAGGACATAGTTGAAGACGATGCGAAAGTATTTTGGTACAATCTATAGATCATTGGCGTCATAGACGCACTCGCGATGCGGTTGGCTGATGATTTAAACGCAGGCGAGAAAGGCACTCTCACTTCGAGTAGTCGATTTTCAGCACAAAGTCGAGTCGTGTAAAATGGGCTGTACTCGTTAAGCAGGATTCTAGAGGAGACGCACAAAAAGAGAAGAAACAAGGATCGGATGGACGAAGAGTAAGAGGAGGAAATGGCGAGTGGAAAATGCACAGAGAGAGGGAGGACGAAGAGATGAACAGAGAAAGGAAGGAGGAAGATATGAAGAAAGAGAGGAGACTGAGGAGAGGTACAGAGGGGTGGGGGGAGGAAGAAAAGGAGAACAGGAGGTGTACGATGTTCAAAACGTTTGTAAGTTAACTACTCTGGTTATCATTCCCTAGGCTTATAAACTACATTAACTAACTTAAACTAACCTAAGGACAAAACTCACACGCACTCCCATACCCGAAAAAAAAGAATAAATTAATTAAAGAAATAAAAATAAAAAAGGACTGGAACCTCCGACGGGGAGCAACCGCGCGCTCCTCACCAAGCCGTCGCAAAGCTCTTGTCCAGTCCACCGTGGCTGTATAGGATGTATATTCAGTTCCCAATCACTGTTGTGGTCTGCAGTCCGCAGACTGGTTTGATGCAGCTCTCCACGCTACCCTGTCCTCTGCAAGTCTCTTCATCTGAGAATACGTTCGGCAACCTACATCCATTTGAATCTGCTTACTATATTCGTCCCTCGGTCTCCCTCTACGATTTTTACCTCACACGTTTCCTTCTAATGCTAAGTTGATAATTCCTTGATGTCTCAGAATGTGTCCAACTAATCTATCCCTTCTCTTAGTCAGGATATGCCAGAAAGTCCTTTTCTCCCCGATTCGATGAAGCACCTCTCATTAGTTACGTGATCTACGCATCTAATTTTCATCATTCGTCTGTAGCACCACATTTCAAAAGCTTCTATCATCTTTTTATCTGAACTCCTTATCGTCCACGTTTCACTCCCATACAATGCTACACTCCAGACAAATGCTTTCAGAAAGACTTCCTAATATTTAAATTAATATTGGACGTTAACAAGTTTCGCTTCTTTAGCAACGCTTTTCTTCCTATAGCCATTCTGCATTTTATATCTTCTTTACTTCGGCCATTAGAAATAATCTTGCTACCCAAATAACAAAATTCATCTAATACTTTTATTGTCTCATTACCTAATCTAATTCCTTCAGCATCACCAGATTTTCTGACATTGCATTCCATTACGTTCGTTTTCCTCTTGTTAACGTTCATTGAAAATGTCCATCCTATTCAATTTCTCTTCCAGATTTCTTGCGGTCTCTGACAGAATTACTATGTCATCGGCAAACCGCAATGTTTTTATTTCTTCTCCTGCACTTTAATGCCCTCTCCAAATTTCTCCTTGCATTCCTTCACTGCTTGCTCAATGTACAGATCAAACAACAATGGCGAAAGGCTGCAATTCTGTCTTACTCCCTTCACAACCTCTGCGTCCCTTTCATGCACTTCGACTCTAATAACCGCTGTTTGGTTTTTGTATAATTTGAGTATAACTCTTCGCTCCCTGCTACCTTATGAATTTGAAACAGTGTATTCCAGTCGAAATTGTCAAAAGCTTTCTCCAAATCGACAAACGCTAAAAACGTAGGTTTCCCTCTCCTTAACCTATCTTCTAAGATAAGTCGTAACGTGAGTATTGCTTCCCGTGTTCCTACATTGCTCCTAAATACAAACAGATCTTCCCCGAGGTCGGATTCCACAAGTCTGTAAGTCCATTCGTCTGTAAATAATTCGTGTTAGTATTTTGCAACCATGACTTATTAAACTGATAGTTCTGAAATTTTCACACTTGTCCGCACTTGCTTTCTTTGGAATTGGAATTACAATATTCTTCTTGAAGTGGGAGGGTATTTCCCCTGTCTCATGCATCTTTCATACCAGGAGATACAATTTTTTCACGATTGGCTCTCCTAACGACATCTGCAGTTCAGACGAAATATCTTCTACTCCAGGGGCCTTTTTTCGACCCAAGTCCTTCAGCGCTCTGTCAAATTCTTCTCGCAGAATCATATCTCCTATCTCATCTTTCTCCACTTCGTCTTCCATTTCTAGAATACTGGCTTCAAGTTTATTTCTTTTGTACAGGCCCTTTATTTAGTCCTTCCACAGTTCAGTTTTCCCCACTTTGCATATTACTGCTTTTCTTTCTGAGTTCTTGTTATTCGTACAACTGCTTTTCTTGTCTCCAAATATCTCTTTTATTTTCATGTAGGCGGTATCTATCTTTCCCCTAGTTATGCATTCTTCTACGGTTGTGCATTTGTCCTGTAGCCACTCCTGCTTAGCCAGTCTGCACTTCCTGTCAATCTCATTTTTCAGACGTTTGTACTCCTTTTTTCCTGTTTCACTTCTTGAATTTTTATATTTTCTCCTCTCATCAATTAAATTCAGTATATCCTGTGTTATCTAGGCATTTCTATTAGGCCTTGTCCTTCTGCCTGTATGGTCCTCAGAGCTACCCATTCTTCTTCTACTGTATTACTTTCCCCAGTTTCAGCCAATCCTTGCCTAATAATTCTTCTGAAACTCTCAACTACCTCTGGTTCCTTCAATTTGTCCAGGTTCCATCTTCTAACCTTTCCGCATTTCTGCAGTCTCTTAAGTCTTAATCTGCAGTCCATAACCAAGGTTATGATCAGAGTCAATATTTGCCCCTGGATCTGTCTTACAGTTTAGAACCTGGTTTCTAACTCTATTCCTTACCATTATAAAGTCAATCTGGTACCTTCCAGTGTCTCCTGGTCTCTTCCACGTATACAGCCTTCTTTCATGATGATTAAACCAAGTGTTGGTGATCATTAAATTGTGCTCTGCGCAAAATTCTACCAAGCGATCTCCTCTTTCATTCCTTTTTCCCAATCCATATTCACCTACTACATTTCCTTCTCTTCCTTTTCCTACTACCGAGTTCCAGTCTATCATCACAATCAAGAATTCGTCTCCATAACATTCTGAATGATTTCTATTATCTCCTCAAACATTTTTTCGATATCCTCATGTGAGATTACCGCCCAATAGAAATATTGCTAATTAATAGCATTTGATCATTAAACAGTATGAAGTTCACTGCAAACATTGACCATGCCAATGCACTAAATGTTACACAATTTTAATCTTATTAATTATGGTAGCAATGTATGTACACAGTTGGGTGACAACATTTATAGTTAGGCCATAGGTAGAAATTCTCCACGTTGAGATTTGCTGTGTGCTTGTAGCTGACGGGAGGCCAGCGAGCAGGCCGACATTGGTGGCTTGTTCCAACTTAGGATTTTCCAGTTCGTTTCCGGTGAGGGGAGAGAGGGACAATGGTGAGTGCCAGGCACAGTGCAATGCACAAATATTGTAATACTACTGGCATTTGAAGTAATACGATGCAGTTTGGAACCTTTAAGGCCCTCATTACAAAATAGCCTGTTGATAAATAAACAATACATTAGCTGATACAGTCACATCTAACGTAATATGTTTAGTTGACAATGAAAAGTAATAAATTACCAACGAAGACAAGACAGTTACACAACTAGCATGGCAATGTTTGTTTATAAAAATAATATATTAACAATTTCTCATTTTATTTTCAATTAATCTTTTGTATTTTATCTTGAAGTATTCAGTTAAATCACTTATCTGTGGTATAAGAAATTGCACGATTATGATAAACAGTACAAAGGATGTTTATACTAATATAAAAACGTAAGAAAATATTTGTTTAATGTGTAGTGTGATTATTTTGATTTTAAGTAATGTTTTAGAAATGTATTGGCTGAGCGCTGTACGTTGGCAAATCGGTTACAACAGATCACATGGGGAAGTTGATGACGTAGGGGAAAAAACCCCGGCAGTTGAGTTTTGGCGCGCGCGCACGCGCACAAGGGCAGGAAGTGAGGACTCCAGAGAGCACGTGGTGTGGCTGACCTGGCGGCGTCGCTCTGGCTCAGTCGGTATGTGGATCTCGAGGTGGTGACTTGAGGTTTGTCTGTGGCAATCGCCACGGGTGGTTGCTCGTCGTAGACTGCACCAAGTTAAATCGAGTGCTACTGTGTGTTTGTGAATATTTAGCCGGTGGAACAAGGTGTGCATCGCATTGAATAAAGTGACTGTGATTTGTTAATGTAACACGTGTCGTCGCATAGGCATGAACATAAACGGTGTTTGAGACAGCCACGTGGTGTGAAAACAATTCGCGACAAATATTCATTTTGTCTGGGGGCTCTCGAGCTATAACTTTATTTGATAAATGTGCCGACGTACAGACGTATCAGCCACAGGGTTCAAGTATTGTGAAATAAACAACATAAAGTGAACTTTCACGTGTTTTCAAAAATAGTAGTTAGTACACCCTTTTCTCTCGTGAACTTGAATTTATTATGAATTTGTTTTGTTAATCATATGCAGGGAAGGAAAGCTGCGAACGTGTGATATCATACCCTAGAAAACGAGTCAAACAGTCGCAATAACAGTTCCAGTGTTTTTGCATGTTTAGGAATTTGGTTCGCAGCTGGTGGTTGTGAGTTTCAAAAATTAAACTTTCTCTAATTTAAACTCTCACCCCGACCTTCACCCTCGCACTCACCATCGGCCGTACTCGTTGGGATATAAATTTACTCTATTGTGGTCAGTGTTGGCTTCGTGTCTATATTTACTACAATACTGCGTTCACTATGCTGTTCATAGTAACTTACCCGCATTCCTATTTTCTTATTCATTATGAGACATACTCCTGCGTTACCACCAACTGATTTTATATCGATAACCCTGTACTCACCTGACCAGAAATCCTGTTCATCCTGCCACCGAACTTCACTAATCCAAACAATATCAAACTTTTAAATCTATCCATTTCTATTTTCAAATTTTCTAGGTTACCTACGCGACTAAGGGTTAGAATATTCCACGCTCCGATCCGTAGAATGCCTATTTTGGTTTTCTTGATGACGACATCCTCCTGAGTAGTCCCCGCCCGGAGATCCGAATGGGGGACTATTTGACCTCCGGAATAATTTACCTGAGAGGATGCCATCATCATATATCCATACAGTAGAGCTGCATGTCCTCGGGAGAAGTAACGACTGTAGTTTCCCCTTGCTTTCAGCCGTTCGGACTAACTGCATGCAAAGCCATGTTAGCTGAAGTTACAAGGCCAGCTCAGTCAATCATCCAGACTGTTGCCCCTGTAACTACTGAAAAGGCTGCTGCCATTCTCAAGGAACCCCACGTTTGTCTGAACTCTCCACAGATACTCCACTGTGGTTGCACCTATGGTACGGCTATCTGCATCGTTGAGGCACGCAAGAAACCCAACCTCGGCAATGTCTGTGGTTCATGGGGGTGGTCCCAATCACTATGGATTGTGAAATATCACATATCAGAAATGTGTGCTTTAACTTTTCTTTCTTTTCCATTTAACCAGTATGAAGCCATAGCAGCACGTGACGACTTAGTATCTCTATCTATATAAAAACGAAAGGACACTCATTCACTCACTAACTTACTCACTGACTAAACACGAAAACGTCTACGTCTTGCGGCACTTGATAGAGTGACTTTATTAGTCCACTGTTTGTGAAGGCGAGCACTTAGAGACTTGCAGTATACTTTAAACATAATTTCAAACCTTTAGGAAACTTTTTCTCGCTGATGACTCCAGTAAAATGATGAAAGGGAGAAAGTTTTTCGCTTACTACTTTTACGGCGTTCATGCAGTAAAATTGCGGCATTCGGTTTGAACCCACAATTTATAATTTCTACACTACGAATTGTAGCCGCAGGATACTTTACAGACAGGTCTCTAGAAGAACATAGCATTCCGAAAGATTGGAAAATGGCACAGGTCATCCCCGTTTTCAAGAAGGGTCCTCGAACAGATGTGTAGAACTATAGGCCTATATCTCTAACGTCGATCAGTTGTAGAATTTTGGAACATGTAATATGTTCGAATGTAATGACATTTCTCGAGACTAGGAATCTGCTCTGTAGGACTCAGCATGGGTTTCGAAAAAGGCGTTCGTGTGAAACCCAGCTCGCGCTATTCGTCCACGAGACTCAGAGGGTCATAGACACGGGTTCTCGGGTAGATGCTGTGTTTCTCGACTTCCGCAAGGCGTTTGATACAGTTCCCCACAAAAGTTTAATGAACAAAGTAAGAGCATATGCTCTAGCAGACCAATTGTGTGATTGGATTGAGGAATTCCTAGATAACAGAAAGTAGCAGGTCATTCTCAATGGAGAGAAGTGTTCCGAAGTAGGAGTTATGTCAGGTGTGCCACAGGGAGTGTCGTGGGTCCGTTGCTGTTCACGATATATATAAATGACGTTGCGGATAACATCGGAAGTTCACTGAGGCTTTTTGCGGATGATGCGGTAGTATATAGAGAGGTTGTAACAATGGATAATTGTATTGAGAGGTCAGGAGGATCTGCATCGAACTGACGCGTGGTGCAGGGAATGGCAATTAAAGCTCACTGTAGACAAGTATAACGTGCTGCGAATGCACAGAAAGAAAGATCCTTTATCATTTAGCTACACTATAGCAGGTCAGCAACTAGAAGCAGTTAATTCCATAAAGTATCTGGGAGCAGTCATTAGGAGGGATTTAAAATGGAACGACCATATAAAATCAATCGTCGGTAAAGCAGATGCCAGACTTAGATTCATTGGGAGAATTATAAGGAAATGCAGTCCGAAAACAAAGGAAGTAGGTTACAGTACACTTGTTCGCCCACAGCTTGAATACTGTTCACCGGTGTGGGATCCGTATCAGGTGGGGTTCATAGAGGAAGTGGAGAAGATCCAACGGAGAGCAGCGCGCTTCGTTACAGGATTATTTGATAATCATGAAAGCGTTACAGAGATGATCGCTAAACTTCAATGGAAGACTCTGCAGGAGAGACGCTCTCTCGCTCGGTACGGGCTTTTGTCAAAGTTTCGAGAACTTATCTTTACTGAGGAGTCTAGCGGTATATTGCTCCCTCCTACGTATATCTCGCGAAGAGAGCGTGAAGATAAATTCAGAGAGATTAGAGCCCACACAGAGGCATACCGACAATCCTTCTTTCCGCGAACAATATATGACTGGAATAGGAGGGAAAATCGATAGTGGTACTCAAGGTACCCTCCGCCACACACCGTCGGGTGGCTTGCGGAATATGGTTGTAGATGTAGATGTGTACACACATACAGCTGAATGTGCCTTCGAAATTTTATCAAAGTATGACACGTTGTTCATGAGATGTGAGGACATAATCAGTAACGTTTATGGAAATCCGCCCAGTCAAGCACCAGGTTTTAATCTTTACTACTAACTGTATTCGTAACAGATTTTACCGACTTGCAGCACTTATACAAATGTACAGATACGTACAAAAGTATACAATTTTACAACATATAATTCAGTAGTTATTGTATAAACTGCTGTGAGTAAAAACCGCTCACAGCATGCACCACTTTTAATACATTTACTTATTTACTACTAAGACACTCTTGTATGCAAGTCAGCAGAAAGAAATTCCTGAAATCTGTCATTGCTGTGAACCAGCTGTGAAGCGTACTCGGCTGTAGGCGAAAACAAGAGACTTCTGTAGAGCTGCAGGAAAAGGAAGAGAATGAAACAGTGTACACCCAACGAATACCCATTATTTCCGGCAGATGTGCCTTTTAACTTCAAGAGACTGTAGTTTCCAGTGAGACTCACACTTTCTATTACGACTAAAAAAATCACTGGGCAACGTTTTAAATACGTTAGAGTGATTCTGACATCTCAGTGTTTCTCACACGGTCAACTACATGACGCTTGCTCAGGGGTGGACTCCTCAAAGAATTTATTATTATTAGATTTTTGACAAGAAACCAGAAATATTATTTCTAATCAAGTTTTGAAATAAATGAATGTATCATGGTTACACATCATTTGCATCTTGATGACTACCTTTCTTTATTTGGATACTGAAGTTATTATTTTGTAAATTATGCAAGACATCCTTATTTCTTGAATACTCTCCCATAAATGGAACATGTTATTAAAAGAAAAAGATGGATAGAGAGAGAAGGGATATGAAAATAACTAACTCAAAGCTTGAATAAATAAATAAATACCCGGGCAACGCCAGTTTTCAGCTAGTTTAACATAAATTTCAACCTGATAAATGTGTGCGTTGTTGTTAAAAAAAAGTTTTAACAGTCTGATGAACAGACAGAAAGAGACGGACACTGAATTTATCACATAAGATATAAGGGTTCTGTTTTCTACCGATTGAGATACGGTACCAGTCGCCAGGAAAGAACAAAGAAACGGAAGAAATCAGGAACAGACTCTGGTGGTATCAATGGTGCTCTTGTTATGAATATCCTGCACACCTCATTTGTGACCTATACGAAACAGTATTTCCTCTGGTTTATTTCCGAACGCGCTTGTGTCCTGTTTCCTTCAGCAGCCTGTAAAAAAAAAGTAAGATCTGTGTTGACAGTTGACTAATTCGTGCTCTGATGCATGATGCAAAATTTACCAGATGTCGAGGATTGCCTGGTTGCCAGTATTTTGTTGACCGCCGCTTCTTAGATTCCCGCGCGGGAATTGCTGGATGGCCTGGAGCGTCACGTTACGGAACGCTTGGCCTCTCGCGTCGGAGGTTCGAGTCCTCGCTCGGGCACGGTGTGTGCGGTTAGCTTAGTTTAAGTAGTCAGTATGTCTAGGAACTGATGACCGCAGTAATGGCTCCAATAGAATTACACGTTGAACATTTTTTGACCTCGCTGTTAACGTGACGTAAAACTCTGATCTTGTAATGCTGCTTTCATATGAAAATAGGTGTTGTGAATTAAAGTTAAGGTTGGGGACCGAAAATGAAATTTTACCAGGTAGTGAAATATTTTTTAAATGAAAATACTGAGCAATTATGACAACGAAGGGACAATTTAAACAAAATTATTGGACTCCGCCATTTAATGGTAGCGGTCGTGACTTCGGTAGCAAATACAACACCAGAAAGCAACATTACAGAAGAAGTCGGCGGAATCTAAATTTTACCTTATTGAGAGCTGGTACTAATATTTCGGTCATATTCTGTAGTGATTCTAGCTGAGATGACTGGAATATTACTTCGATAAATTGATGCTGGGATTGTGCATTTCGTTTACTATTGTTCTATGACCGTGTTGAAAATTAATCATGATAGTCTCCAAAAATTGCAAAATTGTCGGACTTCATAAACATCGCGAAGATTTTTCTGAAGGCATTAAAATGTAATAAACCATTCATAGACACGAAATAAATAAATGTTGCACAGACAAGCTTCTAGTACAATCGCGAAACAAATTGCATCAATACCCGAGCATCACTTTATGAAGTACTGGATCTGCTGAAAATAAATAACTTTAAAATTAGTGAGAATGGAGAAGGAATTGTAAGTAAGTAAGATATTTCAAATTAACTATGGGGGTTTATTGAAATTAATAAAAAAGGACTAAGCTCACACTAATTAGGCAAAATCTTGGAACACGTCCTAATACATCGAGGCGAAGTCAGTAAGTCACGAACAGTTCCGCTCTCTCCCTTCAACTTGTTGCAAAAAAAAAAGTTGAACGTGACAAATGTCATATGTTTATCGATACGCTGGCAGAGAGGCCAGAAGTCAGCGACAAGCATCGCACAAGTTATTTAAAAAAATTCATTAATGTATTACTACATTCCCTTCCTTATTCCTTTTTCTTCAGCCTGGATCAGAAGTACTCACACAAAACTTGTGGTCACATAGCTCAACTATACAATAAGGCCGGCCGCGGTGGCCGCGGGGACTGAGGCGCTCCAGTCACGGTCTGCACAGCCACTACGGTCGGGGGTTCGAATCCCCCCCTCGGGCATGGATATTTGTGCCGTCCTAGTTCGTAAGTAGCTCATAAGTAGTTTGTAAGTTTAGGGACTGATGACCCCGTAGTTAAGTCCCATAAAACTTAACAAACACATATACAATAAGCTTTATAAACGGGACAATCAGATACACACCTACTTTCTTGTTACCCATACTTAGCCACATACCACTTCCATCTCTTCGGCGAGAAAGTACACTATACTAGAGTACAAAGAATCACTAAAATATCGCCACCTCCACGTTCACACCGACATTCCAAGCATCAGTAAAGGAATGCTTCACCCACCTTGGAAACCGAAAGAGGTCGTTGGCGAAGGCTTTAACGCCGATGATTGCTGGAAATACACGTGGCAGATCAAAGCTACGATGGACAGCAGAGGATGCGTCCATAGCGACACAAGCCACCTGGTTTTCATCTGCCTCTAAAGATTTGGTCGGTTCTAAACCGAAGAAGTCCCAACATTGATAGTTGTGCTCGATTCCCTTACAAGTTGAAGAAAATAAGTTCTCCATTTTGTGACAGCGGCCCTAAGAAGCAGACTGGTCACTACGTAATTCGAGAATGTCCTGTGGGAGCTTACCCTGACGATCCAGCAGAATTCTTGGTGATAACGGAGGGATCCACGGATTACATTCCTGGTCTCGATTTTTGGATGTTATTTAAATTAATTGTATTATCACAAATAACTATAACATAAATACGTAAATGTGTCGAGAGGAACTACAATATGATGAGAAACAATGTCAATCATACAGACGTGTTATTTAAATAAGAAACACAAAGAGAAACGAATTTGACTCTTCTTCACTCGCAATCGCGTATGACTGTTACAGTAAGTATTCAGTTATAAACTCTTTGCAGCTACTATGACTGGCACTGTAGGTTAACGGTAACGATCGTAACTTTAACTGTAAGAAGCATTTTATGGTTATTTTTGTGTTATAATAGTATCACTATTGGCCATTTTATGCTCATTTATCGTGTCTCTTTGTGTATGTGTCTCTTTGGACGCATATGTTACACACACACACACACACACACACACACACACACACACACACACACACACACACAGACATACAAGCGCGCGCGCATTATTATTATTGTCTATCACCAATTCAGAGAGCGAATCTGAGTAGTAATAATTATTTCTTATTCCTCCGTTATTTCCAGATTCTCTTCATCCGCTCGCTGTGTTCTTTCTTGTGCTTTTCTGATCATTTATTTCCTGTTCTTTTTTTGTTTGTTTCTGTTGAAATGTAAGATTTTTTTAAAAGTTTTTGAACTGCTTTTTCAGTGATCCATTTTCTCTTGCTTCAGGCAGCTATTGTATTCATTCCTGATATTTGCCGTACCGGCTTGTGATGGGTAGATTAATTGCTGTGAAATTTAAAATTTTCGCAGTGAACTGAATATTCAAACAAATTTCGAGCTTGGATCCGGTTGTCGTTGCATCCAATACACGATATTTGCTGCCTTTCTTTCCATGTAGTACTTACTTTTGGCACACGAAATTTGTAGACCAGCGTTCTGTGATATTTCGTGAAGCTTCTACAGTGCAAGTTTGGCTTCTCCTTTATTGTTGGTTTGCATGACAAGATCGTCTGCGAAATCCAGTTAATTCACATTGAATCTCCACTACTTTTTAAAATTTCTGTTGAATTCCCTTCATTTTATTTTCCTATGTCTTCACAATATTGTCCAGAATCAAACAAAAAGTGAGAGAGTCGATCTCCTTGGCGATTACATGCTTCTGTTTCCCAGGAATTTACCTTTGGCGGTTGTATCTGTTAATGTCTGTCGGATAATCTACATTGTTTTTCTATCAGAATTCCTTTAAAATATGGTATAGTGTTTGCCTATCTACTGAATTATAAGCATTTTTGAAGTTTGCAAAAGTAACTACAGTATTTCTGTACCTTATTATTTGTAACATTGTCTTTAGCTTCCATATCTGTTCTATAGTAGGTCGACTGTCTCGAAACCCTGCCTGATACTCTCTTATTAATGATTCTGCCTGTTCTTCTTCCGAAAGGATTTTGTATACTGCTGGGAGTAGAGAAATTCCCTTACAAATATCTGGGTCAGTTTGATCACCATTATTATGTGAAGAGGATGAATTAAAGCCCAATTCCACTCTTTCCCAAATATTTGATATAATTCCGTCAGTTGCTTGTGTGAGTTTGCTGTCATGTAATTTCCAAATCTCTGCTATGATTCCATCTCACTCAGGAGATTGGCTGTTTTTCAAAGAGTTGATTATTTCCTTTACTTCCTTAAGAGATGATAGTTTTCAATCGGGATTTGATGGAGGTTTTTCATAGTCTACGAAAGATGTTCAAATGAAAAGACACTAAGCGACGCTGTGGGTGTAATTAAAGTCTTATTGAAACGTAATCACCAGAGGTCTGAGAAGAACTATCCCGCTGTTTGACGAGTCGAAGGGTTCCCTGTTCCCAGAATTCCTGTGACTGCGAAAAGAGCCAGTCCTATACCACACTCTTCAGTACATCATCCTAGTTGAAGTGCTTCCCTTTCAAAAGGGTTTTACCGGACCAAAGAGATGGAAGGAAAAAAAAATCAGAAAAATAAGAGTCTACACAGCCAACAAGAGAACAAATAAAACGACGAGAGACTAATAAACTCCTAAAAAATTTAAATCTTAAAATTCCTCAAACCTGCAAAGAAACTTACGGCCTGGAAATCAGCAAACTTGACCTTAGGTTTCAGATAGACCATGTTGCTGTACCCAACACTAATACCAAAGAAATACTGAATGTACAAACAAGAAAGGGATTTTTGAGTCAGATCACCATAAGTTGAAAATAAAAATTAGGTTTAATCTGCCGCGTGGGGATAGCCGAGCGGTCTGGAGAGCCATGTGAGGGATCGAGCGGCCACACGCGTCGGAGGTTCGAGTCCTCCCTCGGGCATGGGCGCGTGTGTTTGTTCTTAGGTCAGTTTACGTAGTTTGTAAGCCTAGGGACTGATAACCACAGTATTTGGGTCCCATAGATTTACAATCATTTGATTTTGAGACTTAATCCTAACAGGAAAAACCACAAAACAACAAAACATTCAGAATTGATCCACAATACATCGAAATCAACAAGATAGAAATACTCGAGGAAATTAAGCAGTCAGAAACAACGAACTGAAAGAAACTCAAAGACGTGCTGGAAAATATTAAGACATTGGGGAAACCCCCCAAGAAACAGAGAACACAGGTGGTGGACAGTACCTGTGATCTAGCAGTAGAGCAGTAGAGAAATAATACAAGCATGGAAAACTTTCAATAGCAACAAATCACCAGAAAGGAGCCAAGAATTTTAAAAAATTACAGAAACGATCAGCCAAGGTGATACGAAGAGAGAAACTTAGATTTCATGTAAACCGACTTAAAGGAACTGAACAAAAATTTATTAAGAACAACACCACAAATTTTACAAACTTTCCGAGAGAAACTAACAGGGTATTAGGCACCTAACTTGTGCTTTAGCCGCCGGGATGGATCCCTGGAATTAAATCTTTTTTTTTTTTCAAATTATGGTGGTCTGACTCAAAAATCCCTTCCTTGTTTGTACATTCAGTATTTTTTTGGTATTCGTGTTGGGTATGGAATATAAATCAAGATAGCTGATTTCCTGGCTGTAGGTTTCTTTGCAGGTTTAAGGATTTTTTCAGATGTTTATTAGTCTCTCGTCGTTTTATTTGTTCTCTTGTGGGCTGTGTGGACTCTTGTTTTTCTGATATTTTTCTTTCTGTCAAGTTGTTCATTGTTCAACTGTATTGCAGGTCTCCCTTAGTATATTCTGAAGTTTTCTGATTCAAAATGATTTTCGTCGCTTAACCATGTTTCTTGAAATGCAAGGACTTTAATGTGTAATTTTTTCATAGTGTTTGTAAGTTGTTTCAGTTTGTCTACATTGGAGAGAGTATATATGAAAATTCACCGTTTTGATTTTAGGGGATTGGTTAAGCTCCAACTCTTCTCCGCATGATTTACTGCTCCTCAGAAGCCGATGGCCAGGAAAATGCAGTCTTGAGACAGATGCCTGGGGTAACGGTATCCTTTCCTTTCGTCCATCACAGCTATTCAAGCTGAACCTTGTTTTGTGGTTGTCTTCTGCGAATACCACTTATTTACTACTTGATCAGCAACAGCATATATCAGCCGCCCTAACTAGGTGAACAGACGCAGACTAACCGCTGGGTTTCAGAACAGACCATAGAGTTTCCTCTTCCGCCAGATCCGCAGTATCGAGAGTAAGTAGTTTGTAAGTCTAGGGCCTAATGACCATATCAATACTGGTTTACAAACATTAGAACATTTGGATGAGGTGTTAACTACTCCCCCTGCTTGGGACCGGCAGTGGTGGAGTTACACACACACCACCCTTATTTTATGATGATTAACCCTTAACTACTATCTGCGGTCTGTCAGACCGCTACGACTTTTAGAGTCGAGATATTTCACGCACCCCTGCCAAGCTAAAAGGACTCTTCCGTGTACCTTCCTGGTGGCCGAGAAGATCCACGCGCCTGCATTCTTGCAGTGTCGCTGCTCTCTGTTTTCCGTATTGATGAGCCTTGCGCGGCCTCAGTGTTAGCGTGCTGCTGGCGCAGGCTCTGCCTCGTAGCGCCTGGCCAGTCGGCTTCGTGAGCGCGGTCTGCAAAGTGACAGCGCTGTGGCTGTGGCCTCTCTCTCGCTGTTGTCGTTCCGTGTCGTGTTCCTCCGTGGCAGGAAAAGCTGGAACGTTCTATGAAAAGCATTTTACGTGAAGCAGATGTGGATGATCAAGAACATTTCGATTTTGACGACAGCGATAATGACCCTGAATTTGAGGTATTTAGTGAACATGACACTAATTCAGAGCAGGAACCTGAAAGTGATGAAGATGTGGCACCTGAGGATGACGAAGCAGCTTACTTATTCGCTAAAAACAAATGTTTTCAATGGTGAAAAAAAGCAGCCACCAGCCAACGTAAGAACAACGCAACACAACTTCGTCTTACAGCATCCTGGACTACGACAGACGGCTCAAAGTCTTGGAGAAAACCCTTCTGCTTTGGAGGTATGGAATCTGTTCTTTACACAAGATATTCTAGACGAAATCATTCTATGGACAAATGAATGCGAATGATTGCTTGTCCTATCTACAACATGTTGATGTCATTGAATTGAAGGCACTAATTGGCCTCTTAGTGTATTCAGCGGTTTTCAAATCGGGGCACAAATTGGTTTACAGCCTGTTTGCAACCGATGGAACAGGCAGAGATATTTTCAGATGCACTGTTAGTAAGGAAAGATTTCTTTTTTTTACTGTATTCATTACGATTTGACAACCCAGATGATCGGGAGAAAAGAAAGGAAATAGACAAGGCAGCAGCAGTTTCACGAATCTTTCTGCGTATAATCGAAACCAGTCAACTTTGCTATTCTGTAGAGAGCGGTCTGAGAGACCCCTCCATAGTAGTTGCGTTCCTGTCAACGTCTGTAGTAGTTAAGGGTTAAATAAACCATGTCTTTGTGATGATTAAATTGTGCTCTGCACAAAATTCTACCAGCCGATCTCCTCTTTCATTTCTATTCCTCAGTCCATATTCACCTACAACATTTTCTTCTTTTCCCTTTCCTACTATCGAGTTCCAGTCCTCTATCACAATCAAGTTTTCCCCTCCCTTAAATGAATAATTTCTTTTAAGTCTTCATACATTTCTTCGATATAATCATCGGCATAGCTCATTGGCATATGAAAATGTACTACAGTAGTCGGTGTAGGCTTCATGTCTACTTTTGCTACGATAATGCATTCACTAAGCTGTTCATAGTAACTTACCCGCATTATTGTTTTCTTATTCATTATCAGAACTAGTCCTGCATTACCTCCAACTGATTTTGTATTGATAACCCTGTACTCACCTGACCAGAAATCCTGTTCATCCTGCCCCCGAACTTCACTAATCCATACCATATCTAACTTTAACCTATCCATATCTCTATTGAAATTTTTTAAAACTTACCTACACGATTAAGTGGTAGAACATTCCACGCTCTGATCCGTAGAATGGCTGCTTTGTTATTATTTATGACGACATCCTCTGGAGTAGTCTCCGACCGGAAATCCGAATGGGTGACTATTTTACCTCCGGAATATTTTACTCAAGAAGACGCTTCCATTATATATTCAGACAGCAGAACTGCATGTCCTCAGGAAAAATAACAACTATAGTTTCCCCTTGCTTTCAGCCGTTCGCAATAACTTCATGGCAAAGCAGCTGATGTTACAAGGCCAGCTCAGTCAATTATTCAGACTGTTGGCCCTGTAAGTACTGAAAAGGCTGCTGCCCCTCTTCAGGAACCAGACGTTTGTTTGGCCTCTCCACAGATACCCCTCCGTTATGGCTGCAACTACAGTACGGCTATCAGTATTGTTGAGGCACGTAGGCCACCCATCTCGGTAATGTCTGTGGTGTATAGGGGTGGTAGCGACTAGGAAAGTACCAGATTGACTTTATAATGGTAATGAGTAGCTTTAGACACCAGGTTTTAAACTGTAAGACGTGTCCAGGAGTAGATACAACTGTAACTATTTGGTTATGAGCTGTAGAATAAGATTAAGAGAATGAAAAGTGTAGAAAATTAAGGAGATGGAACCAGAGGTGGTTAGAGTTTCAGAGTGAGCATTAGGCGCGGGTTGTCTGAAACGGGGGAAGGAATACAGTAGATGATGAATGGATAACACTAAGATATAATGAAGGTCGTAGAGGATCATATAGGCAGAAGGACAAGGCCTAATAGAAATCCCTGGATAACACTGAACTTAAGTGATGAAAGGAGAAAATATAAAAAGCAGCAAGTGAATAACGCAAAGGGATTATCGATGGCTGAAAAACGTGGTTGACAGAAAGAGCAGACTGGCTAAGCAGGAGTGGCTAGAGGACAATTGAAATGTCGTGGAAGAATATTAGATACCCCACAAAGGAAAATAAAAGAGACAATGACAGCAGCTGTATGAATATCAAGAACGCAAATGGAAAGCCAGTACTAAGCAAAGAAGGGAAAGCTGAAAGATGTTAGGAATATATAGAGGGCCTATACAAATGAAATGAAGGCAGTATCCTAGAAAAGGAAGTAGAGGGAGATGAGATAGGAGATACGATACTGTGATATAATTTGACAGAGCAATGAAAGATTTTAGTCGAAACAAGGCTTCTGGAGTAGATGATATTCCGTCTAGACTGCTGATATCGTTAGGAGAGCCTGTCATGAAAAAATGTGTTACACATGGTGTGCAAGTTGTATGAAACAGGGTAAAATCCTCCGACTTCAAGGAGAAAATAGCGATTTTAATACCTAAGAGAGCAAGTGCAAACAAGTGTGAAAATTTCAGAACTATCACTTTAATAAGTCATGGATGCAAAATACTAACGTTAATTATTTACAGACGAATGGAAAAACTGATGGAATTCGACTTTGTGGAAGATCAATTTGGATTTAGGAGAAATGTAGGAACAAGCGAGGCAATACTGACATTAAGACATATCTTAGAAGATAGATTAAGGAAAGGGAAACCTACGTTTTTAGCATTTGTGGTTCTCGAGAAAGCTTTTGACAATGTTGACTGGAATACACGTTTTCAGAGCGAAGAGTTACATTTATGAACGTTCATTTACAGAAGGTGTTCGAAGTGATGGCTATTGGTATGAATTTCCTTGAAATTATTCGCCAGCCAGTATTATTTCCTATGGCATTAACGTATACCATAATCATAAGTGGTCATTTACAATCCCCTAGGGACACAGCAGATGATTTTTCAGTGGCTGTAGATTCCTCCCAGCGGAAGACAACGTTCTGCTTCTGCTGGAGTGTGAGGAATACGACCCACATAAAGTAATGAGATTACCACAGGACTTCGGTATCGAGACCAGGTGAGCAGTTCCACCATGCACTTACATTCCCAGCAACAGAACTGTCGCTTTGTTCTGTAGTTCCATAATTAAAGCGAGGAGGCTACAACAAGTACCAGTAGCGTAGAGCACAGTTAGGCGAAGCTACGTAGTCCAGTAGAGTGTTTCGTGGGTTGAAGTAGATCCATCGTTGGAGAAAAGGCAGCAAAAACTGAGAAAGGGCAGCGTCGAATCTCGTCCTCAGAGGGTGAAAGAAGCTGCGTTATGGAATTGATTTTCACCAAAACGCCACACAGGGGAGACGGAAGAAGCAGACACGAGCCAAGCTGCCGAAGGACGCTATTTTTCTAGCGCCCGCTGATGAATGATAAAAGTTTGATGGAATAAGTTGAAGCTCGAGGGGGCCTTAGGAAAAGGTGGAAAAATGTGAGGGGCGAAAAGAATGAAATAAAACTCCGACTGTCGAAGCAAAGTTTATAAAACAGCACACGGCTGCTCCGCCTCAGCTGCAGAATTACGTTTAGACAACGGAGGTGGGCGGTCGCGTGTTACCGAGACACGGCAGGTGGACGAAAGAGGTGGCTGCCATTTTCTCTGGCCAATCCGATTTTATCCGACTATAAAAAAAACTGACACTTCACGCGTTGGATCTGGTTTTCTCCAATCTCAATCTGGAAGGGCACCGATATTGGTCACTAGTATCGCCTCAAATTGTAATTTATGCGGAATTACTACTTCAATAGGAGTTATATTCTGCAAACAGTAACCGATCAGAACCAAAGAAAAAATGTTCAAATGTTTGTTAAGCTTATGGGACTTAACTACGGGGTCATCAGTCGCTAAACTTACAAACTACTTATCATCTACCTTATACTAAGGACGGCACAAATATCCGTGCCGATCAGAACCGCACAGCGAGGCTGGTACATGTAAATCTCCGAGAACTCCCACCAGTCCACAAATACGAGATTCGACACCCGACAGTCAATTGGCGGCGAGTAAGTGAGAACATCTTTAACCCTTTCCTACCAGCATACGTCAGTGGGTTGTGGTATCGCCTGGTTAAAATGTCATAAATACAAATTAGCGCCTCGCCGAGATACATAAAATTGCCTCTACTGGAAGTGCGGTTTTCAATATGTTTTTGATTGAATTCAGCACTATAAGTGACTATGAGAGGTAATTCTTTTTTTGTTTTGTTCATTATGGTCTTGGAAAAGTTTTCAGTAAAGAAAGGTACAGTTAAAAAAGGAAAGTCACAAAATCCGAACCAAGTTCCTTTTTCAATGTGTCTCTAAATGTACTCAACACTATAACTTGAGAATCGTTCGTCCGATTGCGATAAAATTTCGACCATTTGACGTTCAACGAAAGATGAACGTTCTTATGAACTAAAAATTTGGGAAAGTTACCCAGAAAATATGAAAATCCGCGAAGAGTTTATTTTTTCAATGGGATATCAATATCATTCGTCTGATTACAATACAATTTTGCATATGTGACGTTCATAGCAAGAGTAACGTCCTTATTAAATAAAAATTTGGAAAAGTTTCTCGGAAAATTGGAAAATTCAGAAAAAATAGAAAGAGATTTTTCTATGAAATATGAATATGGCCTACCATTCATCTGATTACGATAAAATTTTGCACTTTCGACAATGAAAGCGAGAGGAAGGTTTGAGTGAAGTAAAAGTTTGGCATAGTTGGCCAGAAAATAGGAAAATTTGTGGAAAACTGATAGGTACCTCTCTTGTTCTGCCATTCTGTCCGCTTTTTACAAAAGAGAAAATGCATTTTAGGAGTTAATTATAGCTTATGAAAAATAGTTAAGAAGTCTAAGAGAGAGTATGTGTTGTTGGATATTTCGCTTTATATACTTCAAATCAAAAAATGTCTCGAATTACACACTTTCTAAAGTATATTATCCGGTACTTCAGCTCTCAAGCTATCTCCGCACCAGATTTCATCACAATAGATTCAGTGGTTTGTGTAATGATATATAGCCAAATCGGTTCAGCCGTTCCCGAGTTTTAGCAAGACTAACGAACAGCAATTCATTTTTATATTTGACAGTTCATATACGGGTTCAGATCTTGTAAAGTTTACTTTTTCAAAGTATATTTCTGAACGCATCCAATGCAACAACCAAGTCACTATTTTACATGTTTTAAATCTAAATTTTCCTCGCATTTTTTCCATATTTTATCACCGTTTAAACCTTCCCTGAACTTCCACGACTGTGACATGAACATTACTCTGGATATGTGTGCGTGATTTGCCCACTCTTTCCGCACACTATCGAGCCGATACTTAGACTGTCTGATGGTGCCGTTATAAAGCTACTGGGTCTAAAATACATATGATTTAAACTATTTATTTATTTATTATTTAACATGCCCCATTACATGGTAATATTACATGTTTGATGGTTAGATTCAGGCGATTACCTCAAATATTTTTCTAACACAAGTACAGTATATAAGTTGACAGGTTTTACAAAGGAACAAACAATTTTATACATCAGGAAATCTTATTGAATTACAAAAATTGTAAAAGTCTGTAGTGAATTTATGTACTAAGTCATATTTACTGACGGGCCATCCTCCTCCTTTGGCAGCTATTTTTTTCCTGAGATAGTCCCTCTCTTTCAATAAATTGCAGCAGTCAAAAAGCACGTGGTCAATAGTTTGGACAGCACTGTTACATGTGCACGTTCCGTCTTCAATTATTTTGATCCGCTGATAGTAGACTTTGAGTTTCCCATGACCTGTTAACATAGCTGTAAAATTCTGAGATATTGGAAGTTTAATCAGTAAGCGTTGTCGGATCGTAGGAAAATAGGGTTTAGTATGGTTTATTTTTAAGAGGTAAGTGATACGAAGTTCACCGGGTCAGCTAGTAAACATATATAAATAAATAAAAAATAAAGTAAAAATCTGCTCTAGCTTTAAACACAAGGGATAAATTGAATTGTCTCATATTTTTGTTTACTCAACATACTCGGTACTTCAAATAAGTACAATATAATGGTTTGGAAGTTTAATCAGTAAGCGTTGTCGGATCGTAGGAAAATAGGGTTTAGTATGGTTTATTTTCAAGAGGTAAGTGATACGAAGTTCACCGGGTCAGCTAGTAAACATATATAAATAAATAAAAAATAAAGTAAAAATCTGCTCTAGCTTTAAACACAAGGGATAAATTGAATTGTCTCATATTTTTGTTTACTCAACATACTCGGTACTTCAAATAAGTACAATATAATGGTTTGGAAGTTTAATCAGTAAGCGTTGTCGGATCGTAGGAAAATAGGGTTTAGTATGGTTTATTTTCAAGAGGTAAGTGATACGAAGTTCACCGGGTCAGCTAGTAAACATATATAAATAAATAAAAAATAAAGTAAAAATCTGCTCTAGCTTTAAACACAAGGGATAAATTGAATTGTCTCATATTTTTGTTTACTCAACATACTCGGTACTTCAAATAAGTACAATATAATGGTTTGGAAGTTTAATCAGTAAGCGTTGTCGGATCGTAGGAAAATAGGGTTTAGTATGGTTTATTTTCAAGAGGTAAGTGATTCGAAGTTCACCGGGTCAGCTAGTAAACATATATAAATAAATAAAAAATAAAGTAAAAATCTGCTCTAGCTTTAAACACAAGGGATAAATTGAATTGTCTCATATTTTTGTTTACTCAACATACTCGGTACTTCAAATAAGTACAATATAGTGGTGATTTTTAATAAGCTTTCTAGCGGGAAATCCGATTTCACTGTCGGCAACGGACGGCGACGGAGACGTGGGCGACGACGCCGCTGCTGCACCTCGTGCGACGCGGACCGGCCGAGGACGGAACGGGGGGCCAGCGCTTCCCACTACAAAGAACACGTGGACCAGCGCCGACCTACGCGCTTCCAAAGCCTCCTTGGCAGGAGAGAGGACGGCCTTTCAGGCCGAACTTGCTGCAGAGACGGAAAGAACCTGCCGACAGCTACGGCAGCTGCACGCCGAACTGGCGAACGAGACCTGGGAGAAAGAAGACGTGGCCGCCCTTGTGGCGCTGTGGTCTGGGGAAGCCACTGCTGAGACGGCCGGCGCTCTTGTGGTACCACGACCACAGCCGACAGCTGACGACAAGATGACGCTCGAGAAGAAGAAAGCGTTACAAGACCTTACGGCTCCTCTGGAAGAAAAATCACTGAAAGCTGCGTGTGCCATGCGATGATGAAGCGGCACATGGGGTACACGACGGCCGGTGACAGGGACTGCTCCACGCACTAACATACGCGGTGAGGAATCGTGATGGATGGCGCTGCTGCTGGAGACGAGACGCTGCAAACACCGTTGCACACTGTCGCACTTGACCACCGCTTGCAGAAGTCTGCCGCACTACCGGACTGATGTCTTTATGTCTGACACAGTAATGACATGCTATTGATGCATGATACCCACTTCTGCTGCGGTGGAGTAGCCGAGCCGGCCACGGTGGCCTAAAGGACCGCCGGGCGCCGTGGCTCAGCTCGCCCGGTAGGGGGCTGAACGCCCTCTGTAATAAAAAAGCTGAGCCAACCCTTCAACGAATAACCACCAGAAGGAAAGAAAAAACGGTCGGGGGTTCGAATACCCCCACTAGGGCATGGATATTTGTGCCGTCCTTAAGATAAGCTAGTTGATAAGTAGTTTGTAAGTTTAGGGACTGATGACTCCGTAGTTACGTCCCATAAGCTATACAAACATTTGAACATTCTTGGAGTAGCCCAGTGGTGTAAAGCGTCTCGCTGCGGAGCGTGGGTGTGTGTGTGTGTGTGTGTTGTCCTTAGGTTAGTTTACCTAGGTTTAAGTAGTTTGTAAGCTACGGACTGATGACCACGCAGTTTGGTCCGATAGATTTACAATCATTTGAACTTTTTTTTTTTATTTTCACTACTAACATACTCCACCTTTACATGAACTGTCGCAGTGGTTTTTTCCGTTGGCGCTTTTCCCGCCTCTTCCCTTAAAACCGCTCTTGTATCCGAAAGCTTCCGACCATCTCCATCAGCACACACACCACAACTTCCGCTACTGTGACTCCTACACAAACTTACTAACACTTACAGAATTGACAGTAGACCTACTGAGCTGGGTCACCATGCTACTGCAAGCGTAGAGGGGCTCCACTCATGTCAGCTATGAACTACGAAACACTGTGCGGCGGAACGACCTCTTCGTGCGGCGGAACGTGTGCTGAAACCTTATCTTCAAAAGCACTCGTCTTGTATGATTAGGGTTGAATGTGGCCGTGTCAGACTTCGTAATCCTTGACGTGTCCACTCGCCCATAAAAATTTATATAAAATTAAAAAAAAGTTCATGTAAAATCTTTATACGTTGCAATATTTCAAAAATCAGATTCTAGCGCCGAGGGAAGAAGTCTTTAACAATCACTCTTGTTAAAATATTTCTAAGTTCTCTCATAGATAAGATGGTCAAAAGAAATTCTTCAGTTTGTGGTCGTTGCTATAGCCACAAATAAAAAAAATATTTCTTCAATGATTATCGATCGATTTATATGATCGATTAATCACAGTTCTTAAAGAATCATTTATCGAAGTCTTCTTGACGTAACTTTTCCACCAATAAAAATTCATAAAAATATCTTCCTTCAGATTGAAGAATATTTAAATTAAATATTCTCCTCGTTGCATTAATATATTATTTATCGTAAAATAATTCTTCATAAATGAAGTACTCTGACACTTTCGTCAAGTTTAAACACAATGACATTTCTTTCTTTCTATGACATTACATATGTAGTCATTGACAAACAAAAGGGAACTGACTTTTAAAATTTATTGCTTTAACATGAAACTTCGATAATAATGTCAACTCTTGCGACGACAACCGCAGAGATCAACATCTTCTTGCCTCGTGGCCGTCGACCCGCGACTTGATGTGGCCGGATATTTACTCCTTGGAATCGGCGTCGAAGATGTTGCCCTCGTAGGTTAAATCGCCTCACAGCACATGAAACATAAAAAACATACGAAAACTTCTTTAAGAATCATATGACATTCAACATTTACTTAAAATTACTTAAGAACAGAAATATAATTAAGTTATCCTGCACAAACTGAGCTGACATGAGATATGTAGCGGAGACAATAATCCGTCCCACTATATACCCCACCCGCAAGCTCAGTTTAGCAGGTAATCAGAATGAAATAAAATTCTTTTAGCTAATCTTTTAGAATACATAAGAAGTCCTGCTTCATAAGCTTTGCGTGATAATTATCAGAGTCATGCTTTAATTCATTAAACAGTTTCCACAAACACTACGAGATTCACTACAAACAGGTTCAATTAGACATGGCTCTTATTGTCCGTTTAATATTCTGAATGTCACATAACTTTTATCTTAAAAAAGAAAATAGTGTATTGTTCTCTTAAAGAAAGTTTATGTATAGACTCTGAATGTCTGTGTATTCTATTTACACCACTGTTGTATCGTCATAATATTTCTTGCTTGCCTTCATAATGCATTAAAGTCTTGTATGACCTTTATGAACATATACCTACATATATATATATATATATATATATATATATATATATGAAACATTATGTGCATATGATAATTGTCTGACAGAATTTCCAAACGGTAATAAATCAGTGTCAAATATTTTCTCATGACGTTATTACCTAGATATTCTATGGAATAAATTCCTTCCCTTCATATCAGAATGTGCTTGTTTAAATTAATTTCAATTCAAATACGAAAAATACAATTTATTCCCTAAACAAATTTAGGAAAATCTTTCTTATTGTTGAAATATGGTTAGGTCAGAAAAGGATCAACCACATATTATTATAGTGAACACACCGTACATAAGCCCTATGTCTTCTGTAACTATCTCGTAAATAAATTATTTTACCGATAAAATTATAAGTCTAATCAGTTTAATAATCCTCGTAATATATACCTATCGATAAAACGATAAATAATCGTCTTCATCATGGACGTTATCGAAATAATACGACCAGTAGCTGTGTAAACGTAACGTCTCTGACGCGTTGCCAACTGCTCGAAATTACACCTACTTCTATTATTTTCGTACTTTAAATTCACAAGTATAGTGAACTAGTCTTAATAAGATATCATATACTTTAACAATTCTTAATTTGCTTCCTTATATCATTGGTAGTTATGACTAAAACACTACCATAAAAGATTCTACATTACGTCGCCTCAAGTAAAATTTTTCCAGTCAACCGTTGAGATCCCTCACTTGGCTCTACCAATGTATCTTTGTACTTACCTCAATATATATATATATATATATATATATATATATATATATATATATATATATATATATATATATACCTTCTGAATAAAATTATTCTCTATATTTCTTAATTACATGAGGTCATAAGAAAATTAATTTGCATTGTCGTTGAAACATCGGCAAGGCGCTAACCTTTCGGCCTTTGTACGTATTTTAGGATAATAGATGCAGTATTACCTAACTATGAGAACTGTGACAGTGTCAAGTTTGGCCCATACAAACTTATATATAAGACACATCACTAAGTTCTCGCAAGCCGTAGCTTCGGACGCCTCATGGTCCACATTTAATTTAATATAAACTAACATCCATTCCTATTACGACTATAATCCGAGTTTCCTTTGCCATTTACTGCTAAAATCTCATATGTACCTCTGTAGTCTTATTATAGTTTAAGACTAAAAGAAAATTTTAATAAATTTATTACATAGAGTATATCTACTAATATGGATAGACTCTCTACCCTTCAATATAACTCACATCATATTCATTATGTACATTCTCTGAGGAGTACAGTGTACTATATATTTTGCCTTTGTATATACATTAAAAGATCTCTCTTCGGTGAGCTGTATAAAAACTTACTTATAATTAACAGATTTCCTTTAAAATTTAGTCGTCGTCTTATGTCAAAATCTAATACTCGTCGATCGTTTAGCTCATCGTGTTACTATCTTACGCCATCTCACCCCTCTTTGGACAAGAACGGCTTAATTTGACTTACATTATAAAGTCCCTTTATTATTCCTGTTGAAGGCTCTTGCAACACTACAGCCTTCGGATGAGGAACCTTGTATACTACATAAGGGCCTTCATATAAAAAGAAAAACTTCTTGCATTCTTTGTTTTCTTTACGACTCTTAAGATGAGACAATGCAAGTACCAAATCTCCAGTCTGGTAACAGGGTACCTTAGCTTGCTCGTTATACTTCCTGATTCGTTGTTCGGCGTTTTTAATCAGCTGTTCTTTAATATCATTTTCCTTTGTAGGATTAATTTTATTTAACGGAGACCAAGGAATAGCAGTTAATAAAGGTTCTCCTATGATACGTTTACCTAAGATCTCAAGTGGTGCTAAACCAGTACTTAAGTGAGGCAATTCATTTAATATCTTTTCAAATTCTGGAATTAACTTAGCCCATCGTGTATGTCTGGAAGCACAATATTTCCTACAAAGTCTACATAGCTCTTTCATTACTCGTTCCACCGGATTTCCTTGTGGATGATATTTGGAAATGAGAATATGTTTTACATTATATGACCTTAACAACTCTTTAAATTTGTTGCTGATAAAAGCACTACCATTATCAGATAATATTCTCTTAGGTGTGCCCCAATTAACAAAATAATCTCTACTAAGACAACGTATTACAATTGAAGTTGTTGCTCTTTTTAACATATACGACTTCACATATTCCGACCAGCATTCCAGTATTACAAAGATATAACTAAAACCACCTGAGCTGCGTGGTAAAGGGCCGAAAAAGTCTATTGAGAGAATATCCCATAATTCAAGAGGAATTATAGAATATAATTTATAATTATGGGGACTATTTCCTAGTTTTACCTTCTGAGACAATTCGCATGTTCGAATAATAATTCTAACTATACGTGTCATATTCCTAAAATAGTAAGACTTCATGAGATGTTTGACACATTTGTGGATACCAAAGTGACCATATCCTTCATGTATGTATACTACCAAGTCATGTACGATGGCTTCAGGGACACAAATCTTCCAATAGTCATGTTCAGGTTTCGCTTTCCAATACAATAAAGTATTAAAGTACAACCAATTATCTTTAACTACATAAGTGTCCTCGTTGTTGTCAAAGGTTTGCAATATTTTACCAAATATAGGGTCAAGTTGTTGGTTAACTTTAATAGCTGTTACTATTTGTTTCATTTTCTGTTCACTTTCTTTATTGGTCAGGAAATACACATGATAGTTAGTCCCTGGTTCCTCAGTGATCGAAATATTTTCCATCCCTAGAGGAAGCCTGCTTAATGCATCTGACACTACATTCTGTGAACCTTTTATATAACGTATTTCATAATGAAACTCCTGTAAATACAAGACCCATCTCATTAACCTACGGTGTAATAACCTAGAATTGGACAGAAAAACCAAAGCCTGGTGGTTGGTATACACAATAGTTTTCCTTCCGCTAAGTAATCCACGAAACCTTTGGAAGCTCCAAACAACTGCAAGAGCTTCTTTTTCCGTTACGAAGTAATTTCTTTCGTGTTTATTCAAAGTTCTTCTAGCAAAAGCTATAGGACGATGTAATCCATTTTCGTCAGTTAATTCGCCCTGAAAGATCTCACACGAAATTCCGTAATCGGAGGCACCTATATACATACAAAATCTTCTTCAAACTGTGGATGGTATAGCATTTTCGCGTTTATTGAAGCATTCTTTATTCTATTGAAAACTAATTCTTCTTCCTGTCCCCAAGTCCACACAGACTTTTGTTTAAGCAAATCTAAAAGCTTAGGATTTGTAATATCAGTTCCTGGAATAAATCTTCTTAGTAAACTTACCATTCCTAAGAAGGATTTTAAGTGCTTCTTATTTCTAAGACTAGGGCATTTAGCAATAGCTTCAATACGTTGAGGATCCGGTCTTACTCCCTTACTATTCACTATATGTCCTAAAAACCTCACTTCTTCTCTCCCGAAATATGATTTAGACAATTTTAAAGTGATACCATTAGCAATCAACCTTTCGAACAATTCCTGTAAAACAGAGAGATGTTCTTCCCACGTTCTTGTAACAACAAGGATGTCATCAACGTACACAATTATCTTACGGGACAGTTGTGGACCGAATACAGAGTCTAACGCTCTTATAAAGGTTGCCACAGATATGTTAAGTCCAAATGGTAACACCTTAAATTGGTAAGGCTTACCTTCAAAGAGAAAAGCTGTACATTCTATTGAGTCAGGATGTAAAGTAACTTGATGATATCCAGCTGTTAAGTCCATAGTACTCATATAACGAGATCCTGCAATTCTTAAAAGTACTTCCTCCATAGGTAAAGGTCTATCCATTTCCATTTCAATGATTTTATTTAATTCCCTAGCATCTAATACTAGGCGAACTCCACCTCCAATCTTCTTCACCGCCCACAATGGACTGTTGAAGGGACTACATGATCTCTCAATGACACCTTGTTCCAAAATTTTATTTACCTCTCTTGTGGCAGCTTCCTTTAGCTCCACAGAAATTGGATAAGGTTTCTTAAAGAACGGTTTTGGGTTCTTAATCTTAAGCTTACATACATAGTCTTTAATACATCCAGGTTTGTCTGAAAAAACTGACTTAAACTTTAATAATACCAATTCAAGCCCTTCTTTCTCCTCCTGAGAGAGGAATGTATTTGAATAACACTTATCTTTTATTTCATTATAGATACTATCATTGAAATCAGAATAATAACCTTCCTCTGCTGCCTCCTCACAATCTAATGATAAGTTCATAGCATCCACGTTTTTAAGATGCAGAGACTCATAATTATTATCCACATCTTTGAGGTGGTCAAACTTAAATCTTACTATACGATTTTCCACATAAACTGTAAGAGGAATTGTTAAAATCTAAGAGAGCCTCATGCTTATATAATCAATTAACACCTAAGATTAAGGCTACATTTAATTTATCCACTACAAGAAATGAATGCGAGAAAGCTTGCTGGTTAATTGTAAAAAATAGAAAAACTTCATTGATGTTTTGACTTTTCTTGCCAGTAACCCCTACAATTCTTACATTACTTACTGGCAACGTTGGAAATTTCCAATATTTCCTCTTGATTTTAAATAATTCTTTAGATAGTGTACTAACCTCACTACCAAAATCAATAATGATATTTACTTCTGTATCTTTGATGAAACCCTTGATGACTGGTTTAAAATTCCTTACTTTCTTTATGTTATTCTCTTGAAACAGGAGATCATCTTGTATACTATCTTTATCCGATCGATTTGAAGAAAAATTACAAGTGGGTCGTATAGAACATAAATCTACGGTCCGCTTTAGTAGACCCGCACTAAGGGACGGTTTTAGTTTCCCGAATTTTCTATGATGATGTCACCTATGATCTCGCCATTATCCGTTATTTGTTTTGTGTTCGATTGATTACCTTGACCACGTATTTTACGTACCTTAGAACCGCCTTCTTTATTCCCTATACTACTAGTATCTTTATAGGGTGTCTTAACTTGACAAAAACGACTTTGATTTGCGTTGTTGCCTTTACGAGGCTCAAATCGATTATTGCCGTTGTTCCGAACATTATTTTCTCGGTTATTCCTAAGTTGCTCGTCCTCCTTTTCTTTGTTTAAACTGTCGAGCTGTTCTAGGTAATTTAATAAATCTCTCGGACGTGACCATTCCCTTTCTATCATTTTTTCCTTAACATAATAAGGTAGTCTACTAATCAATACCCTGATTAGATGTTCTTCTATCAGTTTTACCCGATTTAAATGCCATTCAAAATACTTTCTGAATCCTCCCCTACGTTTTGAATAATAGGGTGGGTCTAATAATTCAAGAGTAAGACGTTGTTGCTCCCCTTTTGACCAATATTTTTCTTTAAATTGGGTGATAAAATCATCCCACGTCCAATTATAAATTGTATTTTTCGTCTATCATCCCAGTTAACAGGAAATGAACTCTCTATGGCTTTTACAAATATAATAGGATGCAAGCCACCCTCTGGGTTGAAGGTCGGAAATTTATTTGCTGCTTCTGAGGTCACTATTGCATGACAATTTCCTCCACAATCATTAACTGGTCTTGTTTTGTTCACTTCACATTGCGAGGAAGTAGTCGCATCGTTTTTATTATCTGCTGACATGCGTGCTACAATTGTATTGTCAGCGCTTAAAATTTCACTAGCGGTACGACTATCGTTCCTAACAATGTTGGTAGAACTGCTTTTACCGTTAGTCATATTATCTTTGGCACTGAACTCTGCTAACTGTTTATTAATTTCGCGCAACTGGAGTTCAGTATTGGACACACCGCTTAACAGTTCCACGTTTCGACTGTCACCACAGTTTGAACATTCTGCCGACTGATGGTTGTCACTATCTCTGACTGTCTCAATATTATTACAGATATTAGAGATTAATGTCTTAATATTCACTATCTCAGCATGATCTTTTTCCACTTGCTGGGATAGCTGGTTAACAGCAGGATTTTCTATCGAAGAATTTTCTACGTTCCTGGTAGAAATTTCTTGGATAGATTCTTGTAACTCTTTCCGAATATTTTCGGTTTGTAATATAATCTCTTCATGGATCTTAATATTATTAACTTCTATCTCGTCACGTATCTTAATATTATTTGTTTCTATCTCCTCACGTAACATAACATTACTCTTTTCTATTTCAGTAGATACTAAAACATGAATATTATCTAATCCATGTGTTAGCTCAGCGATATCTTGGCGCATTTGAATTTTTTCTTCACGTGACTCTTTGATATGTTCATCGAGCCTATTATTGAGACCTAAAATTTGTCCCTGAGTTTCAGTTTGAGCCGATTCTACCCTAGCCATTTGTTCCTGGATTTTGTTTTGAGAAGATTCTATTTTAGTTTGAACCGATTCCATTCTAGCCATTTTTCCTGGGTTTTGGTTAGCGTAGCTGCTATCTGTCTAAACATGTCCTTAATGTCATTATTATTGTCATTTTATTCTCAATTCTATTTATGGATTTGTCTATTTTCCTATTGAGAAACCGTCCTTCCCTACTAAGTGGAGGTAATCCTACTTGTTCGTCACCCGATATTTCACCTTCTGACATATTGGCTAGATATGCACTGTCTACACACGTAAAATAACCTTTTGAACACTGTTCACTGTCACACGCCAATATTGCCTACGTGAAATTGACTCACCGGATGTTTTAATTTAAATTTATGCAGCTCCGTGATAGGTGAGATGTTACTCGCAGCCACACCAACTGCCGTCTGCGTTGCACCGTATGATGCCGATGCCGGTGTGTCTGCTCTCTCGCAGACGCTGCCGACGACCCCAACTGCTTTGTTACCAGCGCACTGCGCACCGTTATCACCCACGACAGCTCAAGTGTTCAAATGTTTGTTAAGCTTATGGGACTTAACTACAGGGTCATCAGTCCCTAAACTTACAAACTACTTATGAACTACTTACGAACTAGGACGGCACAAATATCCATGCCCGAGGGGGGGATTCGAACCCCCGACCGTAGTGGCCGTGCAGACCGTGACTGGAGCGCCTCAGTCCCCTCGGCCACCGCGGCCGGCCCCACGACAGCGTCGTAGCGATGCCGCAGAGATGACTGCTCACAGCTGTTGGACTGGGCCTGTTAATTTTAAAATAGAAACGATGTCGGGAACAGCAAGGTGCTGTTCACGACTGCAGCGTAGTCTCGTAGAATATCTGGGTGACCGTTCTCCAAGGCTGCCCCCGTCGTCAACCAGACCTCTCGTTGATGGAGTGACACAGGCTGCTTCTTCCTCCGCGTCTGTGTGCGAAATTTCTTCTTCGAATGGCACACAAGTCCTTTATCATCGGTCGCCACGTGCGGCGGAACGACCTCTTCGTGCGGCGGAACGTGTGCTAAAACCTTATCTTCAAAAGCACTCGTCTTGTATGATTAGGGTTGAATGTGGCCGTGTCAGACTTCGTAATCCTTGAGGTGTCCACTCGCCCATAAAAATTTATATAAAATTAAAAAAAAAAGTTCATGTAAAATCTTTATACGTTGCAATATTTCAAAAATCAGATTCTTGCGCCGAGGGAAGAAGTCTTTAACAATCACTCTTGTTAAAATATTTCTAAGTTCTCTCATAGATAAGATGGTCAAAAGAAATTCTTCAGTTTGTGGTCGTCGCTATAGCCACAGATAAAAAAAAAAAAATATTTCTTCAATGATTATCGATCGATGTATATGATCGATTAATCACAGTTATAAAAGAAACATTTATCGAAGTCTTCTTGACGTAACTTTTCCACCAATAAAAATTCATAAAAAAATCTTCCTTCAGATTGAAGAATATTTAAATTAAATATTCTCCTCGTTGCATTAATATATTATTTATCGTAAAATAATTCTTCATAAATGATGTACTCTGACACTTTCGTCAAGTTTAAACACAATGACATTTCTTTCTTTCTATGACATTACATATGTAGTCATTGACAGACAAAAGGGAACTGACTTTTAAAATTTATTGCTTTAACATGAAACTTCGATAATAATGTCAACTCTTGCGACGACAACCGCAGAGATCAACATCTTCTTGCCTCGTGGCCGTCACCCGCGACTTGATGTGGCCGGATATTTACTCCTTGGAATCGGCGTCGAAGATGTTGCCCTCGTAGGTTAAATCGCCTCACAGCACATGAAACATAAAAAACATGCAAAAACTTCTTTAAGAATCATATGACATTCAACATTTACTTAAAATTACTTAAGAACAGAATTATAAGTAAGTTATCCTGCACAAACTGAGCTGACATGAGATATGTAGCGGAGACAATAATCCGTCCCACTACAACTGGAACTGTTACTCCTGAGTCGCAGGGACCCGAACCAAATTTCTTTTTTCCTGAGCTGTGATGTGTTTCGTAGCACTGACTTGCCTCTCCCTGTACTCTCCTAGCATTCAGTTGGATACCAGTCCACAACAGTGTGTCAAGTGTGTCTTTATTAGTTTTTTTGTTATATAAAGGTGAACGGGTGCCAAGGACCCAAGTGTACCTTTTCTGAAAGTTTTGTTGGTAGCATTGTTTGCAGTGTCTTCGATTTATGGAACAATGCTTTAGAAAAGTGAACGAGGAGGATACTAAAGATAATCTGAACGGACCAAAGGCCTGCGGGAGTCATCTACATTAGGCTACTTATAGAATGTGTAAATACTTTTGTTTTGTACCATGAGAAAGGAGATACTGATAATGTGACATGCAGAGATTTTCTCTTTGAACTACTGACTACTTGTACTTGATTGTATGAAAAGATAGGATTCATCATCTTTTAGAAAAAGGTATCAGAAATTCCATTTGCGTTATTCTAGGCGTGACTCCTTGCAGGCATCAGGCTGTGCTACTAAATCAAACGGAAAAAGATGCTCAGCGTGCCCATCTAAGAAAGATGGGATAGCATCACGGGAGTGTGCCAATGAGGAACACCATTGTGTTTAGAATGTTCCAGTGTTTTATGTCCAAATTGATTCTATAGTTTGGATTGTTAAAAAACTGAAATGGACTGGTAAATACGCTGAATAATTAAAAATTAAAATTTTGCCGTAGTTCCTGCTATTCGAACATTCGAACTATACAGGGTGAATCTAAATTCGCGCACTCGGGTTTCGCAGCGCGATTCCATATCTGCCAACAATTAAAAATATCTCCCACAAAATTTCAGCATGCGCATATTTCCGCCAGTAAGTGGACGTCAAAGACTGAGATGGCTGTGTCTTCCATACGTCAGTGTACATGTATTTCATAATTACCCCTTGTAAGTGATGTGTTAGGCGTCTTGAGGAACAAAATGAGCATGGAAACCCTAGTCCAAAACGCCTTTCAACGACGCTACGGAGAGTCCAAGTTACAGGCACCAGCTCCTGCCGCTAGACTTCTCTTCCAGCAACTTCGACGCTCTGTAGAGTCATTGGATATGGGTTTATATGCTCACTTTATTCCTCAAGACCACTCCCACATCCTCTAGGAGTTTGTTGGTATAGTAGAGTATTTATGAAACACACTGACGTATGGGACACACACTCTTCTCAATCTTCGACGTCCATTTACTACCGGAAATATGCGCAGGACGAAAGTTTGTGACAAACATTTTTTTATTGCTAGCATGTGAGGAATCGCGTTGTGAAACCCGAGTGTGCGAATTTAGATTCATCCTGTATAGTCTAGGAGGCTGTGGTTTCTTTTGTATTGTAGAGAACTGTCCGTTTCGTAAGTTGCCTACGCTAGCGGCACTTCCCAGTAAACTCTTTGGCTGTACATTTGTTTGTGTTTGACAACAACAGTTATCCACTAGTGTTTCAGTTTCTGTGTTTACTGCGATAATTTTCATCATGACTAAACCAAACTTGGTGTTTTTGAGGCTATTCTTACTTTTAATGATGGCTATTCTGGAAGACTACAGGTTTTGGAATATCTTGGAATTCATAAAGGTTACAACACCACTAAAAGTATGATGCACTTAGACCAACTGCGAATCGTGAAGTCAGAGATTGCAACAAAAAATATGTCAAAAGAAGCCACATCCAAGAGAAGGTGGGCAGCACTGGGTGAGGAAGATGAAGGAGGAAATGAGGAGTGCCATCCAGGAGCATTCTAACATATTTTTGTATGTATCAATTGACTGTATATTAATTTTTTTCTTAAGACGCAAATTTCTCAAAATGAAATTTTTCAGTATAAATTCCCCTTTTTCTCAGAAACTTCTGAATCTACATCAATGAATTATTTACCTCATATATTTAGCTCTACTTTAGTACTATTTACTGTAATAGTTGAAATTAAAAAAAATAAAAATGAGAAAATTTACACCAAGAAACTAATTATATGCTTAGGAAAAAAGTCATAACTTTCTTCAGCTGATTGTTTTAAAATGATTGTAAAGTAACACAGTCACAAAACATGATAAAAATTCCACGTTTATATACCCAACAGTTCCTAAGAAAACTGGTCGTTTATATAGCCATTTAATACTGATTGTGCTGTGCTGTATATTATCTAGCCAGTTTAATTCTGATTGTGCTGTGCATTATTTTCAGTAAAATACCCCGCAAACAATCTAACTTCACCATTCTGTGTAACAAAGAGGCACGTCGCAAACATATTGAAAGAACTGTGTGTATGTCACTGAACTCCTAAATGGCTGGCCCGATTTTCTGTGTGTTTGAGTGGATATCCGTTTGGCGCTGAAAAATCGAAAAAATGGAAATTGAGATTGAGATTACTTAGCGACATCCGAAAAACTTTAAATTTCAAACCTTTATGATTTTTTTATTGCTGAAAATCGCTGTAAAGTGATGAAAGACGTTTATAATTTACTAGCTGGAAACCCGGCATCGCTTGGATCCTCTCTCTCTCTCCGTTTATCTCTTTATTTCTCCTCTCCCTGTTCATCTTATCCTACCTATCTCTCTGCCCATCTCCACCTTCCCCTTTCCCTGCCGAACACCTTCTTGTCTCTCTTTGGATTTAAGAGGAATGAAGCAACACTTCAGTCAATATACACATACAACTTATCTTAGATTAAGAAAAGACAGATCTATGATTTTTGCTTTCGTAGATTACGAGAAGGCGTTTCACAATGTTGACTGGAATACACTCTATCAAATTATGAAGATAGCAGGGCGAAAATATAGAGAACGAAAATTTATATTCAACCTGTACAAAACAAGACAGCAGTTATAAGAGTCAAAGGGCTTTAAAGGGACCGGTGATTGGGAAGGAAATAAGACAGGGTTGTAGCCTTTGCGCATTGTTATTCAATATGAACATTGTGCAAGCGAGGAGCAAGTTGGAGCAGCAATTAAAGTTCAGGGAGAAAAAAAAATTGTGCTTTGCCGATGACAGTAATTCTGTTGAAGACAGAAAAGAACCCGGAGGAAGAACTGAAAGTTGAAATATTTGTAAACTATTGGACCAAGCTGCTATGGAGAGGACTCGAACCTCCGGCGACAACGGCTTTCCAGACCGTAGTATGTGGTCTTAGGTCATGCGGCCATTCCGCGCGGCTAAACTAAACAGAATGGACAGTATGTTGAAAGGAGGTTGTATGATGAACATTAACCAGAGAAAAACAAGGGTAATGACATATAAGAAAATCAGGCGAAGACGAAGGAGTCAGATTAGACAACGAGACAATAAAAGTAGTAGATGAGTTATGTTGTAATAAAGATGTACGAGGGTGAGTCAGTAAATACTGGGTGATCAAAAAGTCAGTATAAATTGGAAATTTAATAAATCACGGAATAATGTAGATAGAGAGGTAAAAATTGACACACATGCTTGGAATGATATAGGGTTTTATTAGAAGCGAAAAAAGTTAAAAAAATATCCGTCAGATGGCGCTTCATCTGATCAGAAAAACAGTTATTAGAATAACAAATTAAGACAAAGCAAAGACGATGTTCTTTACAGGAAATGCTCAATATGTTCACCATCATTCCTCAACAATAGCTGTAGTCGAGGAATAATGTTGTCAACAGCACTGTAAAGCATGTCCGGAATTATTGTGAGGCATTGGCGTCGGATGTTGTCTTTCAGCATCCCTAGAGATATCGGTCGATTACGATACACTTGCGACTTCAGGTAAACCAAAAGCCAATAATCGCACGGACTGAGGTCTGGGGAGCTTGGAGGCCAAGCGTGACGAAAATGGCGGATGAGCACACAATCATCACAAAACTACGCGCGCAAGAGATCTTTCACGCGTCTAGCAATATGGGGCGGAGCGCCATCCTGCATAAAAATAAAATCGTACGTTCCAGCAGGTGTTTATCAGCCAGGCTGGGGATGATGCGATTCTGTAACACATCACCGTACCTCTCACCTGTCACGGTAGCAGTCACTGACGTTTTGCCGTCCAGCGCCATCTGTCGGACATTTTTTTAACTTTTTTTTTGTTCTAATAAAACCCCATGTCATTCCAAGCATGTGTGTCAATTTTTACCTCTCTCTCTACATTATACCGTATTTTATTAAGTTTTCAAATTTATACTGACTTTTGGATCACCTGGTATTTATTCCCACTCTCTCTGTCCATCCCCTCCTCCCCCTTTATCAACCTCTGCCTGCTCCTCCTCTTCCCTCCCATCCACCATACGAGCTCTTTTGTAGTCAGTGGTTTCTATAGTTTTGAATGTGATGTCGCAAACTTTCGTCAAGATCGGAATAAAACTGTAGACTGCTGTTGAAGTGTCTTATAAAGTATCATCCGCGAAAGCTATGTGAAAATGTTATGTAGGCTGTGCCATTTCTCTTGTTTTGAAGTTCAAGTGTGAAAAAATTTATAGCAGTCAGATAAATTGCAGTGAATAAACTACAAATTTAATCCCAATTTACCAAAATTACCAATTTCAATTATTTCGATTTTTCAGCGCCATCAACCATGTTCCATTTTGAATCCAAGCCAAACGGATATCCACTCAAGCACATAGAAAATCAGGCCAGCCATTTAGGAGTTCAGTGAAATTCGCATAGTTCTTTCAATATGTTTGCGTCGTGCCTCTTTGATACACGGAATGGTGTATTTACGTTTTTTGCGGGGTATTTTACTGAAAATAGTGTACAGTCACAATTACACTGGCTATATAATGTACAGCCCTACATTGTTATAATAAAACCCCTTGTCACTGCAAGCATGTGTGTCAATTTTTTCCTCTCTATCTACATTATTCCGTGATTTATAAGTATTCAAATTTATGCTGACTTTTTGATCACCCGGTAAGTAGCAAACTGAAGTAGACACACCAGTACTGCGTTTACAAACCTGAAAATTGCTTTATTTTTCAGCTGACTCAACATGTAAATTTAAACACTCGACCCATCGTTCGAGAAGGCTTTAAGAACCTGGCGCTTTGATCTTTGTGGCAGCGTTCTCATCCTATAAGTGACACTGTTGAGCTGTAACTTCATTTGGTTCCTTAAACTGCTGCAGCCCACAAGACGGATGTGTCATAGTGGTAGAGAAATACCCCTACACAGCGCGCAGTACTGGCGTGTCCACCTCAGTTTGAGTTTTATTTACTGACTCATTCTCGTAAAATACAGAATGGCCATGAGGAGAAAAGCATTGCGAAAGAAGAGAAATTTTTAGACATCCAATATTAATTAAAGTGTTTAGATGTCCATTCTGAAATATTCGTCTAGCGTGTAGCATTGTACGGGACTGAAACTTGGACGGTAAGGAGTTCAGACAAATGCAGACAAAAATATGGCAGAAGATATTGAACTGTGGTGCTACAGACAAATGCTAAAGATTAACAGTAGATCGCGTAACTAATGAGGAATCAAGGATCATAAATTTAGCATTGAAGTATCTGGGCTAAAACTGCAGAGGACGACGGAGAGACTAAAACAGTGAGCATGTTCGGAAATGAAGAGACTCGCACACGTTAGGGTAGCGTACCAGACTGTACTGAGATGACAACAATAACTATGTTCTTAATTTGGGGAGGGGAGTACTGCATAGACGTAGCCAATATATGATTTTGGGAGGGATTTTCAATGAATTGACATTGTAATAATCTGCACGCTTAATAGAACTGGAAATTGCACCAATACTGTACAGTAAAGTCTCGATTATCCGACCTAAATCGGCCGCGGTGTAATCGGATAAGCGGAAAGGTTGGATAACACGGAAAATAATAAAAAAAGAGTGAACAAGAACTGAATATAACGTACAGACACATTAGACGTCACTCAAAGAAAAGTTATAAGATACTGCGTTACACAAAAATTCAAGTAGGCTAAATGAGCTAAATATTTAATACAATACAAATCAAATTAGACTGAATAGATATTTACTTACGTCTGGCAGTTGACTGTCTGGCTCTGAAAAACTTCATTGAAACACGAAACTATATTTAAATCTATGTAATGAAGTAATTGTCTTGTTTGCCTGCTGTTTGCAGTATTTTTTTTCTTTTTTGCCGCTAAATCACGTAGTCTTTTATGGCGTAAAAACCTCGGTCGACGATGTTTCCTTCAGCTTCTGTGCATGTTGTAAAGCAGTTTCTAAAGCTTTGTGTCCTTCGTTGAGAAAATCTTGGGCGCACTTTCTTCCATTACATCCGCTTCAGCGTCTTTTTCTTATTTTCTTTTTCCATGTTGATTGTATCTTCATCTGTCACTTCAAATGCTACATCTTGGACATTCCATTCATTTACGTCATCGTCCGTGGCATCAGCATATCCAGGAACTTTTCTTAACAATGAAAGCAGGGTAGTATTTTCGGGCTCTGTCTGCTGTTGTTGATTTTCATCATCTGGAGAATTTTCCTTACTATCCTGTAGAAACATTTTCCAGGATTTTGCAATTGTATTTGCTCAAACACTTTTCCAAGATGAGCCATGTCATAAGCTACGTCTTTCAAATTAATACGGCGTAACTTCTGTACCATGTCTCCTCCCTCGTCCATAGCATTAATTAAGAGGAAAGCAAGATTCTGTGATAGTTTCACTTAGTGTCTCTAAGGTCCCTATTCAGTAGGCTGACATAAGGATGTGACATTTGGAGGCAAAAACACGGCCTTTATATCTTGAAGTTCATCCTCATTAGGATAATAAATGGCATTGTCTAGAAGCAACAGTGCGTGGCGGGGCAAGTTTTTGGTTTAAAAAACTCTTTTACAAAACCAGTCATTACAAATGTCTCAGCTCCTGGCATATTACAATAGCGTGCAGGAACTCGGACTTGAACCTAGGACCTTTGCCTTTCGCGGGCAAGCGTTCTACCGACTGAGCTATCCCGACACGAATCACGATGTCGCCTCAGCGCACACTCCGCTGCAGAGTGAAAAGTTTCATTCTGGGAACATCCCTTATGCTGTGGCTGTCATGTCTCCACCATATCCTTTCTTCCAGGAGTGCTAGTCTTGCACGTTTCACAGGAGAGCTATGAAGTTTGGAAAGTAGGAGGCGAGGTACTGGCGGAAGTAAATTTGTGAGGCGGCATCGTGAGTCGTGTCAGGATAGCTCAGTTCAGCACACAATTTAAATCGGACAGGAAGTTACATAATCATAACTGTTAATACATTTAATCCACTGTGAGACAAGACAGTCATTTCCTCTATGCTAAATTGATTATAGTTAGCTACGGGATGATTTTTATCCACATATGTACCTCTTCGTCCGAAACATGGCTTTAGCCATGAATGTCTATCTGCAGGGCTCCAAATATGGGAATCGCACGGAGAGAAATCGGGACTGTATGGAGCATCTATAACAGCTTCTCAAGCATGGCAATATGTAGGCGAGCTCCACTCTGATACAGAATGATACAATTTTCGTTAGCTTTGTCAACGCTTACGAAAGGTTTTGATGTTCGAATGTTTGTTAAGCTTATGGGACTTAACTGGGGCCAGCCGCAGTGGCAGAGGGGACTGAGGCGCTTCAGTCACGGTCTGCACGGCCACTGCGGTCGGGGATTCGTATCCCCCCTCGGGCATGGATATTTGTGCCGTCCTTAGTTGTAGGTAGTTCATAAGTAGTTTGTACGTTTAGGGACTGATGACCCCGTAGCTAAGCCCCTTAAGCTTAACAAACATTTGAACATTTGAATTTGAACTTAACTGGGGGTCTTCAGTCCCTAAGCTTACAAACTACTTATGAACTACCTTACACGAAAGACAACACAAACATCCATTCCTGAGGGGGGATACGAACCCCGACGGGGAATAGCCTCGCACGTCGGAGCATAGCGCCTCAATGCGCTCGGTCACTCCGACGCCGGCAAGGGTTTTGAACCCTTGGTTACGTCCATAGGGTACTGCACTTCTTGTGAGACACCTTGGCGCATCTTCACCTCTTCCTAGTTTGTCCATTCATAGACAAGCACTGTCTCTTTTTTTGTAGAGATTCATCTACATCTACATAGATACTCTGCAAATAACTCTTTCATAACTTTTCTCTACCGTTCCATTCTCTAATAGCGCGCGGGAAGAAAGAACACCTAAATCGTTCCGTTTTAGATCTGATTTCTCTTATTTTATTGGGATGGTCATGTCTCCCTACGTGGTTGGGTACTAGCAAAATATTTTCACTTTCAGATGTAAAAGTCGGTGATTGAAACTTCGCAAACAGATCACGCCCTAATGAATAATGTCTTTCTTTTAATGATTTCCACCCCAATTCGTGCAACATTTCCGTGACGCTTTCCCCCCGTAACGTGATAAAACAAAACGAGCTGCCCTTCTCTGAACCTTCTCAATGTCTTCCGTCAGTCCCACCTGGTGAGGGTCCCACAAGGGGCAACGGTGCTCCAGGATAGGACGCACAAGTGTGATGTAGGCAGTCTCTTTGGTGGAGCTGGTGCATCTTCGAAGAGTTCTGACAATGATACGTAACCTTTGGTTCGCCTTCCCCACAATATTTTCTGTGTGTTGTCTCCAGTCAAAGTTGTTCGTAATTGTAACTCCTAGGTATTTGCTAGAATTTACGACCTTAAGGTGTGACTGATTTATTGCGTAACTGAAGTTCAGTGGACTTCTTTTAGTGGTCATGTGTATTACTTCACACTTTTCTTTATTTAGTGTAAATTGCCAACTTTCGCACCATGTAGAAATTTTGTCTAAATCGCTTTGCAGCTGCTTTTGATCCTCTGTTGACTTCACTAACCGATAAACGACAGCATCATTCGCGAACAGTCTTAGGGAGCTATTCAGATTGTCTCCTAGATCGTTTATAAACACGAGGAATATTAGGGGACCTATAACGCTTCCCTGTGGAACGCCAGATATCGATTTTGTTTTACTCGATGATTTACCGTCAATTACGACGAACGGTGTCCTTTCTGATTCCCGATTATTTTTCTGTCTTTATTCCTACTTTCCCCCCGGATTCATATGCTACCCCACTTGCCGACTAAATGCTGGTGAGGAGGATATTTTTCCGCCGCCGGATTTGAAGCGAGTCGAACGCATCTGAGCGAGAGTTCCTTAAGCGAGCTGTGCACACCGGCAAGCGAGCGCGGCGTTAGAGGTGGGAGATCCTTCGCTACAGCCGGGCGCGGAGACCTCGTTGGCTGTGCTGCGCATGCGCCGTGCGGCCTCTGCTCTCCTCTGGGCGGCAGCGGGGGCGGCGCGCCGCAGATTGCTTTTCGCTGTCGGCCGCGGCCGTCGAGAGGATAATGCGAAAGTTATGCCCCGCCATCTGTCACCGTCGAGAGCGCGCGCAAACAAACTCCGCCGTCCGCGAACACAGCGCGCAAACACAACCAGTCTCTCCCACTCCCCCCCCCCTCTCACACACACACACGCACACACAGATTCACACACACTACCAGTACGTAAACTATATATTACGATAATATTTTTGCTAATTGCTGTCTTGACTAGGAGAAAAGGAATGGGAAAGTAAGTGTGAATCTATCTACATCTAGCCGGCCGCGGTGGCCGAGGGGACTGAGGCGCTCCAGTCACAGTCTGCACGGCCATTACGGTCGGGGGTTCGAATCCCCCCTCGGGAATGTATATTTGTGCCATCCTTAGTTTAACTAGTTCACAAGTAGTTTGTAAGTTTAGGGACTGATGACCCCGTAGTTAAGTCCCATAAGTTCTACAAACATTTGAACATTTTTTGACTGTACCCAAAACATTGCGTGGATGAGCTGAGATATTTGTAAAGATTGGTTTTGTAAAAGAGTTCGTGCCACAAACAGAAAAATTTTTGAAACCAACAACTTGCCCCGCAAAGCACTGTTGCTTCTAGACAATGCCACTTGTCATCCTAATGAGGATGGACGTCAAGATATAAAGGCCGTGTTTCTGCCTCCAAATGTCACATCCTTATGTCAGCCTATTGAACAAGGGACCTTAGAGACAGTAAGTGAATCTATCGCAGAAACTTGCTTTCCTCTTTAGTTAATGCTATGGACGAGGGAGAAGACATGGTAGAGAAGTTGCTATGTATTAATTTGAAAGACGTAGCTTATGGCGTGGCTCATCTTGGTAAAGTGTTTGAGCTAATACAACTACAAAATCCTGGAAAATGTTTCTACAGAAAAATAAGGAAAATTCTCCAGATGACGAAAATCAACAACAGCAGACAGAGCCCGAAAATACTACCCTGCTTTCATTGTTAAGAAAGATGTAGCATTTGAAGTGACAGATGAAGATATAGTCAACATGGAAAAAGAAAATAAGAAAAAGACGCTAAAGCGGATGTAATGGAAGAATGTGCGCCCAAGATTTCTCACAACGAAGGACACAAAGCTTTAGAAACTGCTTTACGACATGCACAGAAGCTGAAGAAAACATCGTCGACCGAGGTTTTACGCCTTAAAAGACTACGTGATTTAGCGGCAAAAAAGAAAAAAAATAAATACTGTAAACAGCAGGCAAAAAAGACACTTACTTCATTACATAGATTTAAATATATTTTTGTGTTTCAGTGAAGTTTTTCAGAGCCACAACAGTGAACTGATAGACGTAAGTAAATATCTATTCAGTCTAATATGATCTGTATTGTATTAAATGTTTAGCTCAATTAGCCTACTTGAATTTTTGTGTAACGCAGTATCTTATAACTTTTCTTTGAGTGACGTCTAATGTCTCTGTACGTTATATTAAGTTCTTGTTCACTTTTTTTGAAAACGTTTGAAACATTTGAACATTTTATCTACATCTATAGGGGAAAGGGTTGTACCACAGTCTAACATATACAGTCACGACACTCACTGTTGTAAAAGTTGTTACCAACTGACAACTGCTGCGACACTAGCGCTCCTAGCGGTGGGCAAGCTGCCGAAGTAGTCATGTTTGTTTATAATTGCTTTTGTACGTAATTAACAAAATGCTACAATTTTTGTGTTACAAGCATTATTAAAATATCGAGAGACGAACAAAATACGGAAATTAATATAAAAACAGCCTCATTTAAATGATTCAATGGAATAAAGAACAACTGTGTCATGAACAGATACTTACGAATATGTGTAAGTAGTATAATGATGGGAGTTTCAGCACAGTGAGATTTGCGCGTCTTTTGTTTTTTGGCGGGAAATTTGAATTACGCCCCACCCCTCCTACCTCGGCCAATTGCCGGACCGCAGATCAAAAGATGCCGCCACAGGATGATTGATAGGTCTTCCTGGAAGAACGAAAGATGATTGACAGTTTACATTTAGGTCATCAACGCTACTTGTCCGACCGCTAATCAAAGGACGCCGGCATAACGCACTTAAGGATGATTGACAGGTTGCAACACCTCCCTCGGCCACACACGACGCCCCGCCCCCCCCTCCACCCCTCGGTGCAGCCGCCAGACAAGCGGCACCTCCGACAGGTCCAGACCTGTAGACCCATCGACATGTCTGTACTCGCACCCTGGACCACACACCTGGCCGGTTCGACGCCCCCCTCCACCCCTCGGCACCGCCGCCAGGTCCAGACCTGTAGACCCCTCGACATGTCTGTACTCGCACCCGCGACCCCTACTCGCTCGGCCGATTGCCGGACCGCCGCCTCCGCCGCCGACAGATGCTACCCCCTCCTCCTCCACGCTAGCGACCGGTTCTCAAAGGACGCCGCCACCCGCCCTACCCACGAGAACAAACAATACCGTGACGATTGTCTTGACCGCACCGACACCGCCCCCACAGGCCGACCCCTGCTCTCTTTTTACGGCGACCGCGCCCCGACAGGTCAGCAGCCAATTAAATTGCATATTTATTATTAAGCGCGCCGCAGCGATCCGTACGCCAGATCTCGATTTATGTAACAACAACAATTTCCGCCGTTTATTATTATTCTTGGAAAAAAATAAAGCTACCATAGTGTTCTTCGTATGCTAAAAAACAATTTAGAACAGAAATGCTTAGTTGGTCTCGTATACTACAGCATGTAGTATTAAATATTAAAACTCGTATTTAAAATTTGCAAGTAAGAATTTACACCCCCATCTCTCTCCACGCTCTTCGCATAGACTACAACCGACAGACGTGTTTAATAATAATAATAGCGCAGGTTACGGTAACGAACGCCACAAACTTACGTATCCATCTTAACATATACTCTTTCGATATACAGAAACAATTCTAACGAAAAGAAAAGAAATGGTCCGTTTTCGGAATTCGACCGCAACCTTAGATCTATAAATGTATCTCTTCGTTTAGACGATGCAAGCAACAGCCATCGAACGGAATGTAACTTGTATGCCAACCACTCTTTCGATAAAACAGCAACAGCGGCAGCAGCAGAAGACGGTATATTGTTTATACAAAAATTCCAAATAACGAAAATCGGCAATGACATCTAGCACAACGTCTCTAAATATACATCTGCAAAGCACCGTTAAACTCGTATGCAAAATTTGCAAGTAAGAATTTACATTCCCATCTCTCTCCAGCCGTGTTTAATAATAATAGCGCAGGTTAGATAATAAACGCCACAAACTTACTTATCCATCTTAACATATACTCTTTCGATATACAAAAACAATTCTAACCAGAGGCCAATTAACGAAAAGAAATGGTCCGTTTCGGAACTCGACCACAACCTTGCATCTATAAATGTATCTCTTCGTTTAGACGATGCAAGCAATAGCCATCGAACGGGATGTAACTTGTATGCCAACCAGTCTTTCGATAAAACAGCAACAACAGCGGCAGCAGCAGAATACGACATAGTGTTTATACAAAAATTCCAAATAACGAAATCGGCAATGACATTTAGCACAAAGTCTCTAAATAAACATCTGCAAGCACCGTTAACAATCGTCCAGAACGCAGAGCGCTCTCTCGGCAGACTACATAAAAGAAACATATGCCAAGTGTTTAAACAAAAACACCTAAGTTACATCTCCAAATGATCAAAACCTTCTATGCAGACGCACCATTCTGACAAGGATAGCTCGCAATGCATTTATTTAATGGAGCTGAGCCATGCCGAAAGTTCCGAAATTTAACACACTCTCTCTCTCTTTAGCGATCTTGCCCTGTTACGTTTCCTTCTTCTTAGATCGAGGTATAACTACATTGCATCCAAAAGTGGTGGACTGGGGACAGTCATTTGCAGAGTTAAAAACGGATGGAATAACAAGCAATCGTTTGCAATAATCGTAAAACCTAGTGTTCCATACGGAAATTACCATAGGAGTTGGTAACGTACACACATAGCGACGCATAGTGCTATAATCAGGAAATAATGGGAAAAGTTAAAATACACGATTGTTCTCGTCTAGAAGCATTGCCCGAAGGTGCAGGAGGAAACGAAGATACGTAATGGAGTTCGAGAACATACCTTCCCTCTACCTTTCGAACTTCTGGCTGGAACTGGATCTAAAACTACGAGTTACAGCGGAGAAAATTAAAAGTTACACATAACAAGAATAATAAAGAACGATTTGTATTCTGTGTCTAGCTTCTCGAGTAGAAAGTTTCGGTCTTATAGGGTTTAGGAGAAGATACCAGAAGACGTCTTGTTAGCAAAGAGCAGTAACTCCTCGGTAAAGTATCTGTTAGGGAGGTGTAATTCTGTGTTGTTCTATTCTACAGCTAAGCAAAGCGTTCGTTTAAATCGATGTTGCTCGGTACATTGCTGCATGGATTGGGGTTTGACTTATTGCAAATTGGTTCATCTTGTATAAATTTCGTTCTTCTTCTTCTTATCGAATTTCTAAAAAAAACTATGTTTCGTTTCTGTAAGAGCTACATCGCAAATTTGCGCACATCCTACTGTCTGGATATGTATCTGCGTATAAAAGTTTAACGACTGCTCGTACGGTAAAAACATCGCTTGCGTCAGCTGCGAGGAAATCTATCTTCGCGAAAATAGCTCTCTTGTATTCGGAATCTGGTGCGGCCAGGAAAAATTAAACCGAAAACTTCTCCGGGTCAGGTGCGAGCGTGGACAGGTATGTTTACATGTATAGGACGTACACACGCTCCAAACCGGCATCTACGATGAGTCAACAGGTCCGCACTCGCCTACAGCCAGAAATAACATGGAATGTGATTATGCATGCTAGCTTGCGCGAAGTACCTATTTCGAACTGTTTAGTCGTGCGATACGATGCAACGCAGATGTGGTCCACAATTGTGGAAATACATATAGACACTTCGTAGCATGGATGTGGGGCATTTATGTCTTCTTTTAGCTGGGTTTACGAATGGACGTCTCTCGGTAGCGTATCGGAGATGATTGGAGTGGTAAATTAATGTTCTTTGGTCGATAAGCATCGAGTTAGAGGATTAGTTACCTACATTGGAGGTGCATTTAATCGTATGTTTAGTCTCTAAAGGATTGCTCTTGGAGATCGTTAAAAAATAATCTGGTGTTGCATTAGTTCGAAATGGTGTAGACTATTTTGCGTTGCTGCTTGTAAGGATTATAAGAACTTGGCTTGGATCTAGATCTTTTCTTGTTAGCTGTTCTGTGCGTGTGCACGTCGCCCATTTTTTTACACTGTGTTACAGATGTTTATCGAGAGTAATAATTTGTTAGAAGGAGTGGAATACGATGGTGATTTGTGCGCGAATGCTCGAGGTATATAGTCTATTGGCTGATAGAGAGCGTTCCAGAAATATTGTCTGCCGGGCTATGCATTGGAAACAAAGTTGTGGTTGGATGTTAGGGACAGGTCAAGCAACCAACGTAGTTATTGGGGGGAGAGAGAGCGAGATCGAAACTTTATTAAAACGCTGTGTGTCTGGGAGATCTTGTCTGTTACTGATCGCGGTTATAACACCATCTGTGGTAACTTGTTTAGAGTTGGTACTGGGTTAGTGACGGATGTAAGGATAGCTCTGTCTGGGTTGTTACGAACGTATACATACATAGCTTGCAGCATGCTAGTCGGGACAAAAAACGAGTTGGAATGGCTAGATTCTTTTGTTGTTGTAGGTTCGTGTTGACTGCAAGGTGTAGTTCTGTTACTGTGTTGGAAATGTTTGGCGCTTACAGAGAGTGCTTTAGGCTAGATGGGACCCAATGTAAGTAAAAAGTGTTGATATACCCTAAATATATGTCACGGTAAAGCTGTAAAGAAAACTGACTTTGGTGGTGCATTGATCTTTCGTCGAAGCATCGTCTGTTTAATCGTATGCTAGTGTTGGCTACTTTACGGCTGATGTGCAACACGTTACGTAGCGGATATGCCTGCTGCGGTAAATCATAATTCTTTCGTCGAAAATCAACGTGTTTTATAAAACTCCTATAGTTTCGTTACTTAAAGTGCGCTAGTTGTAGCCAATGGAGTGCGCGCTTGTGTGTGTAGTAAATTCCGCAAGTTCGATACTGCAAACGTTGGAGATAAGACGAAGTTACTATTTCTGGAATACATGGGGGGGGGGGGGGGGGGGGAATATATACGTCCTGTGGGCATATATCTTATAAACTGCAGCTAATCGATGTTTTTTAATGGAGGCGCTCCCATCTATAGTACAGCAGCAGCTTCGTGTAGATGGCTTCTATCTCCTGGATTTTTGGACAATACTTTAACCGAGTGGCGTTCGTATTCGAGCATGACTTTCGGATGGGAGGAGCAATATCAAAGTGGTTGCAGGCGAGGAAACGACTGCTTAACGTGGTTGGCGTCGAATTGTAGAACCAAAATAAATTTGTCGAAAAATCACGAGCCCTGGTGTAAGCAAAGATATCGATTTTATAAAGAGTCCAAGCAGTTGATTGTTAGGACTTTTATTTTTTCGCCGGGTCGAGAAGATGGTATTACCAGGATGGAGGATTGTGTAAGAAGATTGTTTAAGTGTTCTAAAGGAGAAGATACGGTATTTACCAAGTGCGCCGTTGTAGTGTGCAAACGCTTTTAGATTTGATACTTGGGTATTAAGAGTACCAGAAAATTGACCGCTCTCTCGGACATTATGTTTTTTTTTTTAGTTTCGACTGTAAATTACTTGTAGAGTCGAGCAAGGAACTATACTTTTTTTAGCATTCCAGGACTTTAGTATCCACAGACGTAGATATCGTCTACGTTATTCCACAAGTCCTAAGAAGAAGAAGAAAGGTAAACGAAAACTGGGTTATAGCGAAGACACATGCTTTTAAAAGGAGGCTATTGTATATGTGAAAGCCCGGTTTAAACAGATAGTGTGGGGAAAAATATTTGCTTTTACAGTAAACAGGCGGGGGGAATGGTCCCGCATCGTTGTACTGGTCGAAATTAGCGGAACACACGACAAACGTGTTTGTACTGTGTGTGACTCCCATCCATTCCTTAGAGAGCAGGTTATGATCGAAGTGTGCGGGTGTTGGTTGCGATATGTTTGCGAACATTACGTTGCATGTACTCAGTTGTACTGTAATAAACAAAACAAAAATTGTAAACACTCCATGTCCTATATAGAATCATGTGTTGTGGCGTGTAGGTTAGCGTCTTCGTTTGCGGTGGACATCTACTTGTAATTAAAATAATAAATCTTAGTTCGGAGTAGGAATTTTGTGGCTAAAGGGCGGGTCGAGCTGGAAATCTGTGTTGCATTGGGCAGGTAACTTCGGTTCTGTGGTTGCTGTATTGTCGAATAAGGGTGTTGTTAGGCCAATAATTTCGAAAAGTTTTAGTGTAGACGGTCGGAATCGGTAAATTATTTCACGTATTTTTCTTTTATTTCGACTCTCCATTGCACAATAGGGATTAAATGTCATCTGGGGCGTTGGAATATCGGTGTCAGATAAATGTAGTTTGCATCGAAACAGGACATAGAGATTTCTTAGATGGGATGTGTACTGCTGTAGCAAGGAAATAAGAGGTAAAATTAAAATACCCGAACTCTCGGAATGCGCAGTTATACCTCGATCTAAGAAGAAGGAAACGTAACAGGGCAAGATCGCTAAAGAGAGAGAGTGTGTTAAATTTCGGAACTTTCGGCATGGCTCAGCTCCATTAAATAAATGCATTGCGAGCTATCCTTGTCAGAATGGTGCGTCTGCATAGAAGGTTTTGATCATTTGGAGATGTAACTTAGGTGTTTTTGTTTAAACACTTGGCATATGTTTCTTTTATGTAGTCTGCCGAGAGAGCGCTCTGCGTTCTGGACGATTGTTAACGGTGCTTGCAGATGTTTATTTAGAGACTTTGTGCTAAATGTCATTGCCGATTTCGTTATTTGGAATTTTTGTATAAACACTATGTCGTATTCTGCTGCTGCCGCTGTTGTTGCTGTTTTATCGAAAGACTGGTTGGCATACAAGTTACATCCCGTTCGATGGCTATTGCTTGCATCGTCTAAACGAAGAGATACATTTATAGATGCAAGGTTGTGGTCGAGTTCCGAAACGGACCATTTCTTTTCGTTAATTGGCCTCTGGTTAGAATTGTTTTTGTATATCGAAAGAGTATATGTTAAGATGGATAAGTAAGTTTGCGGCGTTTATTATCTAACCTGCGCTATTATTATTAAACACGGCTGGAGAGAGATGGGAATGTAAATTCTTACTTGCAAATTTTGCATACGAGTTTAACGGTGCTTTGCAGATGTATATTTAGAGACGTTGTGCTAGATGTCATTGCCGATTTTCGTTATTTGGAATTTTTGTATAAACAATATACCGTCTTCTGCTGCTGCCGCTGTTGCTGTTTTATCGAAAGAGTGGTTGGCATACAAGTTACATTCCGTTCGATGGCTGTTGCTTGCATCGTCTAAACGAAGAGATACATTTATAGATCTAAGGTTGCGGTCGAATTCCGAAAACGGACCATTTCTTTTCTTTTCGTTAGAATTGTTTCTGTATATCGAAAGAGTATATGTTAAGATGGATACGTAAGTTTGTGGCGTTCGTTACCGTAACCTGCGCTATTATTATTATTAAACACGTCTGTCGGTTGTAGTCTATGCGAAGAGCGTGGAGAGAGATGGGGGTGTAAATTCTTACTTGCAAATTTTAAATACGAGTTTTAATATTTAATACTACATGCTGTAGTATACGAGACCAACTAAGCATTTCTGTTCTAAATTGTTTTTTAGCATACGAAGAACACTATGGTAGCTTTATTTTTTTCCAAGAATAATAATAAACGGCGGAAATTGTTGTTGTTACATAAATCGAGATCTGGCGTACGGATCGCTGCGGCGCGCTTAATAATAAATATGCAATTTAATTGGCTGCTGACCTGTCGGGGCGCGGTCGCCGTAAAAAGAGAGCAGGGGTCGGCCTGTGGGGGCGGTGTCGGTGCGGTCAAGACAATCGTCGCGGTATTGTTTGTTCTCGCGGGTAGGGCGGGTGGCGACGTCCTTTGAGAACCGGTCGCTAGCGTGGAGGAGGAGGGGGTAGCATCTGTCGGCGGCGGAGGCGGCGGTCCGGCAATCGGCCGAGCGAGTAGGGGTCGCGGGTGCGAGTACAGACATGTCGAGGGGTCTACAGGTCTGGACCTGGCGGCGGTGCCGAGGGGTGGAGGGGGGCGTCGAACCGGCCAGGTGTGTGGTCCAGGGTGCGAGTACAGACATGTCGATGGGTCTACAGGTCTGGACCTGTCGGAGGTGCCGCTTGTCTGGCGGCTGCACCGAGGGGTGGAGGGGGTGAGCGGGGCGTCGTGTGTGGCCGAGGGAAGTGTTGCAACCTGTCAATCATCCTTAAGTGCGTTATGCCGGCGTCCTTTGATTAGCGTTCGGACAAGTAGCGTTGATGACCTAAATGTAAACTGTCAATCATCTTTCGTTCTTCCAGGAAGACCTATCAATCATCCTGTGGCGGCATCTTTTGATCTGCGGTCCGGCAATTGGCCGAGGTAGGAGGGGTGGGGCGTAATTCAAATTTCCCGCCAAAAAACAAAAGACGCGCGAATCTCACTGTGCTGAAACTCCCATCATTATACTATTTGTGTATATTTGCAGCTTATTCCACTGAAAGTAAGTTGGATATAAACATAATGGTATAATAAATTTCTATTATGGTCTGTTCTTACTATGACAGTCAGGTTTTGACGTGTATCATTTCGGTACGGAGTCTAATGATTCTCATATTTTTAAACGTCACTCGTCTTTCTTATACGTGCATATTCTTTTAAGTGTAATTACTTTAGCTAAAAAAACCATTGTTTTGATTATTCTTGCCGTTTGTGGTTCAGATGTAGCAACAATTGCGGAATTGGGTTGTTCTTTGTTGGAAAACAGTTTGGATGCTTTTATCGTTATATTTCCATGTCTGTGACTATTTTCCTTCAGCTACAGCTGTAATGTTTGATTGTGTATGTTAAATACCGTATTTATTGCTTTCTATATACGTTTCCTATGCTTCTCCCTCACTGATTTTACGGGAATTGTAATGAAGAATACTTAATGTGTCTGCGTATAAATTGACGTCTCTCTGCTAAAGGGTATGTCTCCTGGTGTTTCCGAGGCATTTTTATTTTTAATAGAAAATGCAGCATTTAAAGCCTGTATGTTACAGGATGACTGTAAATTAACTGTGCTGTAATATACCGTTTCGTACCTTATCATGGATCTTATGAAATCTAAGAAGGACAAATGGGATAAGCTATTTAAAAACATTACCTATTTTTAACGCACTATACGTTCCCTAATGTAAAAAGTATGCTGGAGTCAATCTAAACGATACTATTCACACTCATCAAATATCGTATTCAGAAACGTAGCTTGCCGGCCGCTTGGAGCGCTGCTATCGCAGCGTATAACAAAAATCTGTGGGAGTGTCGTGACTGTTATTTTAGACTGTGGTTGTACCTTGGGACGGTTTTACCTTGGGACACTTTTTAATAAAGGCAGTGTACTCGAGTGGCAACTCTAAGAATTACAAAGTAAAGTTGTCAAGCCTATTTTCAGAGGGAATAGGAGGCCATGTTGTATTTGGATGATGTTTTGAGATCTGAGGAAGAGATTTACAAATTTTCGTGTTTGAAAGTAAAATTTAGCCACTACCCTTACAAGATATAAATAAAAGCTAAGCTTCATTATTGATAATCCTTAAATACAGTGTTGTAAGGCATTGTTTAAGTAATCTATTGATACCATAAGTTATAAAAATATAAATGTGTGCATAGGCTAGGATACTGTTTTCTGTTATTGGGTATTTGGTTGTACCTTGGGACATGTCCCAAGGTACAAACAAACATTTCGTCTACAGTTTTACTTAAGTTGATTTATCATTTTAGATGGGTAGAAGTAAGATGGGAACGAAAAGAGAAAAACCAAATTCGGAGTGCATGGAGGCAGCTGCCCATGAGGTTATTACACAGAAACTATCTACATGAGAATCGGCTGAAGTATATGAAGTGACGAAAAGTACTCTTGCTTAGCACTTCCAAATCCACAAATTTTCTGGTCAAACTCATATCGATGGTAAGGCATCGACTAAAACAGAGGTGATATCGGGCGTTCCACAGGGTAGTGTTATTGGTCCTCTGCTATTCCTTATTTACATAAACGATTTAGGGGAAAATCTAAGTAGCTCTCTTAGGTTGTTTGCAGATGACGCCGTCATTTACCGTCTAGTAAAATCAACTGAAGATCAAAACCAACTGCAGAACGATCTGAATAAGATATCAGTATGGTGTAAAAATTGGCAATTGACTCTAAATAATGAGAAGTGTGAAGTCGTCCACATGAGTACGAAAAGAAATCCGTTAAAATTTGTTTCCAACATAAATCAATCATATGTGAAGGCCGTAAACTCCACAAAATACCTAGGAATTACTATTACTTCAGACCTAAACTGGAAAGAACACGTAGATAATATCGTGGGAAAGGCGAACCAGAGACTGCGTTTTATTGGCAGAACCCTTAAAAGATGCAACAGAACTACTAAACAAACTGCATACACTGCGCTTGTCCGTCCATTTTTGGAGTATTGCAGCCCAGTGTGGGATCCTTATCAGGTGGGTTTGACGGAGGACATCGAGAGAGTCCAAAGAAGGGCAGCTCGTTTCGTATTGTCACGATACAGGGGAGACAGCGTTACGGAAATGATACAGGATCTGGGATGGGAATCATTACAACAACGGCGCTTATCGCTGCGGCGTGGGCTACTTGCGAAACTCCAATCGCCAACATTCTCCTCTGAATGCGAAAATATATTGTTGACTCCCACTTACATAGGTAGATATGATCATCAGAATAAAATAAGAGAAATCAGAGCTCGAACAGAGAGATTCAGGTGTTCTTTCTTCCCGCGCGCTATTCGAGAATGGAATGGGAGATAAATAGTATAATTATGGTTCGATGAACCCTCTGCCAGGCACTTAAATGTGATTTGCAGAGTATCCCGTGTAGATATAGATGTAGATATCAAATATGAAGACAGCAGTGCTACAAAAACGTCTTCACTACAGAGTAAGAGGAAGAACTTCTTTCTTATATAGTAAGGGCTGTGCATTGGAACTCTGGTGTGACTGTGAATGATCTGAAAAACTTAGCCTTCCAATATACTAAGGATAACAACATTAAATATCCAGTGACATGGGAGGAAGAGGAATTGGCCGGAAGACAATGGTAAAGAACCTTTCGGAAGTCTTAAAAGAACAGAAATCCCTTAGAAAGTCAGGTAAAATGGCATCTTTCAACAAACCCAATGTTGAACCTTTTTTTAAAAAACTCCAACAAGTTTATTCCAGGTTTGGTCCTCAACCTCAGAAGTTTCGAATCTTGATGAAACAGAATTTTCTACAGTACACAAATGAGGGAAAATACAAGAAAAAGAAGTCTTTCCCAAAGAAAGATGCCACTTAACGGACAACGGAGTTTTCATCTTCCACTTCTTCTGATGAAGAAATTCTTGAGCTTGGCAGAAGCTCTGGAGGTAGCAGAAATTTAGTGAAAGAACTACCAGCTCCAGTGGTGTGTTGAGGGTTTCATTCATTTAATATTTTATTCCCACCATCTCCTGTTCAAAGGTAAAATAACTTTTGTATTTGGACTAACAAACAAGTACTACCTAATTAAAATACGATTTTTTCATTCGTAAAACTAAGAAACTGAAATATATCACCATGTCCCAAGGTAAAACCACCAATGTCACAAGGTGAAACCATAGCTTGTACCTTGGGACAAGTGTCACAAAAGTCTTTCTTGGTGAGTAATTGTGTAAATATTGGAGCTAGCCTAAACTGCTGTTCGTTCAACACTACCTAAAATTGGTGCCTGTGATGGGGTAAATTTTCACATTTCTTGTAAAAAAAATTATAGTATATAAAATTAAAATGTAAAAACTGTCCCAAGGTACAACCCTTACCCTACAAATGGATATGTGTATGTATCTATATCCTACAGACTCCAAGACGTGTGCAACAGTTTTGGTAACATCTTCAGATTAGCCCAGCGGGTGATCCTGTGAAGTCTGGTAGCGATCACACAAAGATATTTATTACGTTATGCGTAAAAGTTTTGTATCCCAGCCTCCTCGCCACTTTTCCGCCGGTTGTCGTAGGTGTCGGTAGCCGAGTAGAAAGAGACCGACACAGGAATAAAGGATGCACGTGTATGCAGGTACGGAGGTGACCAGCCAGTGGGACAGCAGAAACTGGAAACAGTTAGATTAGTTCAATATATATTTCGAAGAAAGATTACAATACTTATCTTTGAGGGAAGCAGACTAGTGGAATGCTGGTACATAGTTTAGATAGAGTCCTGCCTACTAATGATTCCTAGTGCCTATCCGATAGCCAAGTCTTAACTGGTGCCTATGTGATTCCCAAGTGAACGATGCAGTCCAGTGGTGGCCACGAGCGGAGTTGTAGCAGAGGGCGCTCGTGGCTGACGTCGTAAGAACGCCGCGCCGTGCGTGCATGGCGGCGCGCGGCGTAAGTACGTGGCGCGCACTTCATACTTGTGCGACACCACGAAAAGTTTACAACTACCACTTGGAAAGAATATGGCTCCCTAGGACCCTAGCGAAGAAAGAGCCAGCTGCCATTCTTCTGTAACTATGGTGCTGCCGCTTGGAGCGCTAGTGTCGCTTCCGTGACTCTTCCTGATGAATACTTTCAGTAAAGAGATGACGTTATGAATAACGACAGCAGCCAATAACGGTCCATCATCTCAGATATACTCTCTCATCTGGACTAGCAGTAACTGTGTGTTTGTATAGTCTATGGGACTTAACTACGGGGTCATCAGTCTACCAGTAACTGTGCTCTTTCTAATAATTTATTGCATATCACAACGCCGTTTCGAGAATTTATTCGCATCTTCTAGTACATTTGTTTACATAAGTACGGTGCTTATTCGACGTTTCAGTGTGTGATTTTCTTCCATTCTTGCACTGAACTTGTCTTTTTTAAGTTACTGAAGTTCGGAAAATCGGACAGAAGAAATGTTGAGGTGTGTATTTTATCCTACTGTTAGAAACCATAATTGTCTCTGTCTGCTTAAAGTATTCTGTCTCTTTCATTACTCAGAATATCAAACATAATAATCATGACTTAGGCCTACCTTTATATAAAAACCTGTGTGACTATTTTTGTGTTGTGATATTCAGTGTAATAAAGCAGACACAATACTTGCATTTACAGAGAGAAGAAGTACTATTTAGTTTGTGAAAAACTTGACAATATATATGTACGATTTCCGTCATTGTAGTAACTTCAAAAAGACTACATCTGTGCAAAAGCTGCGTAAAATCACACACTGAAACGTCACGATGTATTTATGTAACCAATTGCACTAAAAAGGAGAAAAATGTTCGAAACGCGTTGTGCAAAGCCTAAAAATATATAATGGGCGCAGTTTTTCAGAATTTAAATCCGTTAATAACACAGTTATAGGCTATGCAGAAACATCCGATTATGATGAAAGAAATGAAGTTACATTGATCTTCAATGACTGTCATCCTATATATTTGCGACAGACAAGTGTGAAGTTAAGAATAAAATAATTCTGAACACGTACACCACATTTACAGGTCACATCATAGAACAGAATCACCACATTGTTAAAGAACGCCAGAACCAGTAAGGATAATTTGTGGACAACGAATACACGATTATCACAAAGGAAAGCAACGTAAGAGAGCCACTACAATAACATTAAGATACGCCACAACTCCGAATTGACCACATTGTTTGAGGTTATAATTTACGCCAAATATTTCTGATATAGGATTTAACTAAACTGCGGTTTCCAATAAACTCTAATATCAGACCATAGATTCCGAACTCTTTCCCGATTGTGATATTTATCGTGTTCTGGGTGCCACAATATATTTCTTTCTTTCTTTCACTAAACGTATCAGTTTCTCACTGTCCATATCTAGCAAGAGAGAACGTCGGTCGATTTGACCGAAGAAAGCAAACTGATTTGAATTTCACCGACTGTCATCCGAAGTCTCTACGTTCGGACGATGCGATCGGCTACACTGTGACCGTGCCCATAGTGGGGCACTGATCTGAAACGATCGGCCGTTTTCCGCCGATGTCTGACGTCGGTAAAACCCACCGATATCGGAGCCACTGTGAGCACAGCCTAACAGTCCAACAGGCAATTGTTCGATGAGCGGCGGACATGAGCAATAGAATGGAATGACATTGATTTTACCGACGAATTAGATTTCTTTCCATTTTTATTTGTACTAAGCTGTAAATTAGAAACAGTGTGCCAATTTATACATAAAAAATACTTGAATGTAACGTCGTAAAAACGTTTCAAAATTGGAAAACAACATGTGTCTACTAACCCACCCAACAGTGTGATATTGACCCCTCCTGCCTCTAGTGGCGCAAACGGAACATTAACAGTTGACCGCTATGATAGGGGAAGTGTTTTGCTTACATTCACTATGGACTTTTCTAAATTTTTTTTTTTTACAATTATATAATTTGACGACGTTACAGCGTTCATTTTTAATGAAATAAATCGCAATTTGCGGCCACTTGTGGCTTCACTTTGCTAGGTTTAGATGTAATACCAATGTGCGGCGAATGAAAATTTGTGCCCGACCGGGATTCGAACCCGGAATCTCCTGCTTACTAGGCAGACGCGTTGACCATTCCGCCACCGAGGACACAGTGACTAACTCCACTACTGACTCTTCCCTACACGTCTCCCGCCACGCCCAAATCTCCATTCGCCACACTGTCTCTTTCCTATTACTACATCGGTATTACATATAAATCTAGTACAGTGAAGCCACAAGTAATCGCAAATTGTGACTTTTTTTTTTGTGGCCATCTGTTGGCAGCGGTGTATGCAGGCACGGGCTGGACAGATGCAGTGGTGACAATCAGCTATTCCATTGTTGGAAAACGCTGCCGCACGCAGCGTATGCAGAGCGGGATTACACTTTATTTCTGTATGGCGGGAACTGACAAATTATAAAGCAAATTTTAGCTATTTAAGTATCTATTTAATAACTACAGCATTGCTGTAGACTGTGGTCATGCTTGCAGAAGTCATTCGTAATTTTACAGTTATTTAAGAAGCGACATTAGCTAAAATTTTAACTGAATACAAAAGACATTCGTATTTGACACTGAGATTCAGCCAATGACATGCTGGCTTCTTAAATTCATGCGCCAAAACGTTATAGTGAACGAGGTAACAGTTGCTGGTGGGCCTCTGTGAAGGTGCCACGTAACTCGCGTATGTGTGATACTAAATGGAAAATTGCTTTCTGATAATAAATATTTAGCTGCAGTAGCTCCGCTTAATTGTGTGTTTTGCGTGAGGAAATATTTCGCTAAGTTTGCTAAATTGTGCGAGCTGTTGTGTATTGGTGATTGTCCGAGAATTTAATTAACAAAATGTTTGTAAATTTATGAGACTTAACTGCTTGGTTATTAGTCCCTAACTTAGAAACTACTTAAACTTAGTTAAACTAACCTAAGGACAACACACACACACACACACACACACACACACACACACAAACATATATGCCCGAAGGAGGACTCGAACTTCCGACGGCGAACGGCCGCGCGCACCGCAGCAAGGCACACCAGTACGCACGGCTATTCCGCCGCGGCGAGAATTTCCTAGTGGGTAAGTTTCAGGGTAAGTTAATTCTAGTAGTTTAATTGGATACTTAAGAAAATGTGTTCAGCAAGAGTAATTATTTGATACCGCGACATATAAATATATTCTATAAGCATCTCGCTTCATATTCAACTGCCACTGCTTTTATTCCCAGTAGTTAGAATTATTTCCTCATTGTGCCATATTCTAGTAATATGCAGTGTGGGTTGCACGTCGTTAAATTACGCGATATAAGCAGCAGAGTTACAAAAGGGACATTATGATTTGACAGCAGGTGAGCAATCCTCAACTATGTGACTACAAAGGTTTTCCTGGCGTAATAACTGTTTGTAATCTTCTCGGGTTTGCAGCCGTATACTAAACTTGACACAATATTTCAGCGGTTCATCTGCCAGCCATCCTCAGGTGAGCGTGCTGGTTCACAATCTCGCCGCCGGCCGCGGTGGCCGAGGGGACTGAGGCGCTCCAGTCACGGTCTGCACGGCCACTACGGTCGGGGGTTCGAATACCCCCTCGGGCATGGATATTTGTGCCGTCCTAGTTCGTAAGTAGTTCATAAGTAGTTTGTAAGTTTAGGGACTGATAACCCCGTAGTTAAGTCCCATAGACTATACAAACATTTGAACAATCTCGCCGAAACTGAGTTCCCAGTGCAATCGGTGGTTCCTTTGTACATCGCGAAAAACCCATAGCGCCCTCTGGTGCACAAGACATACAGCGCTCCGGTGGTAGAATCCGCCGAAATCGATGATGAAGAAAATTGTTATTCAGACTGCTGAAGTACCAACCGTTGTTTTTTAACATCTGATAACGCAGGGTTCCAAGATTCACTAAGAAGGTAGCCTTTGTCTCTGTTAATCAGATTGTCAAATAATCGGATCTCTATGGATTCCTTTAAGACACAGTCCCAGTAACGAGACGCTGTGAGTTTCATTATCTCCCTCATAGAGACAATCCTCAACTACCGCCGACTTCTCTGGCTGGAGCAAACGTGTATGGCGTTAATGTTCAACATATATGTCCTGAATGGTACGGATCGTCTGACCAATATACGTTTTCCCACATTGGCAGGGAATCTTATATACCACGGACTTCCTCAGACCCAAATCATCCTTCACAGATCCGAGAAGTGCTCTCGTCTTTACTGGCGGACAAAAACACTCTTAATATCAGGCTTATAAAAATTCTGACTATCTTTGATGAAATACTCCCGGCAAAAGGTAGGAAAGCAACTGACGGTGTGGCTATGGGGAGTCAATTATCCCCCATAGTAGCCAATTCTTTTATGAAGGACCTCGAAGACATGGCATTGAAGACGACGGCTCTAAAGTCAACTTGTTTTTGGAGGTACGTCGATGATACTTTTATGGTGTGGCCTCATGGGGAAGCCGCTTTTAACCGCCTTTTGGACTATTTTAATTGCATGCATCCTAACATGAGGTTCACAATGGATGTGGAGAAGGAGGGGAAGCTCCCTTTTCTTGATGTTCTGGTTTACAGAAGAGATGATGGGAAACTGGGACATAGTGTTTATCGAAAACCTACGCACACGGACCGCTACCTGCATGCCTCGAGTTGTCATCCTCGGGTCCAACGTACTGGCGTTCTTCGGACATTAACTAGAAGAGCTTACGCCATTTCTGGTGCCGAAAGTTTGACGCAAGACCTAAATCATTTCAAAGTTGCGTTTAAACAGAATGGCTACCCAGATAAGCAGATCCGCTGTGCTTTTCAGTTTGGTCCTTCACCTGAACCATTAAATGAGACCCACAAATCAGTTGCTTTCCTACCTTTTGCCGGGTGTATTTCATCAAAGATAGTAAGAATTTTAAAAAGCATGATATTAAGAGTGTTTTTCGTCCGCCAGTAAAGCCGAGAGCACTTCTCGGATCTGTGAAGGATGATTTGGGTCTGAGGAAGCCCGGGGTATATAAGATTCCCTGCCAATGTGGGAAAACGTATATTGGTCAGACGATCCATATCATTCAGGACAAATGTGTTGAACATCAACGCCACACACGTTTGCTCCAGCCCGAGAAGTCGGCGGTAGCTGAGCATTCTCTCGATGAGGGAGATAGAATGTTGTATAATGAAACTCACATGATTGCTTCAGCGTCTCGTTACTGGGACTGTGTTTTAAAGGAATCCATAGCGATCCGATTATTTGACAATCTGATTAACAGAGACAAAGGCTACCTTCTTAGTAAATCTTGGTACCCTGTATTATCAGACGTTAGAAATGAACGGTTGGTACTTCAGCAATCTGAATAATAATTTTCTTCATCATTGATTATCGATTTTGCCGAATTCGACCACCGAAGCGCTGTATGTCTTGTGCGCCAGAGGGCAGATACTGTCACTTCTTGCGCACGCGCTATGGGTCTTCCGCGATGTACAAAGGAATCGCCGATGCACTGGGAACTCAGTTCCGGCGAGATTGTATACAAGCACGCTCATCTGAGGATGGCGGGCAGTTGCGCCGCTGAAATATTGTGTCAAGTTGACTTTAGTATCCGGCTACAAACTCGAGAAGATTACAAATTGAAACTTGAAGGTAGTATTCTAAAAATGGAAGACGAAGTGGACGAAGAGGAGATAGGAGATTCGATACTGCGAGAAGAATTTGACAGAGCACTGAAAGATTTGAGTCAGAACAAGGCCCCTGGGATAGATGACGTTCCGTCTGAACTGCTGATTTCGTTAGGAGAGCCAGTCATGAAAAAAAAATGTTCAACCTTGTATGCAAGATGTATAGACAGGGGAAATACCCTCCGTAATTCCAATTCCAATGAAAGCAGGTGCAGACAAGTGTGAAAATTACAGAACTATCAGTTTAATAAGTCATGGTTGCAAAATACTAACACGAATTATTGACAGACGAATGGAAAAACTTGTGGAATATGACCTCGGGGAGAATCAGTTTGGATTCAGGAATTTTGTGTCTCGTCCGCCGATTGTCGTAGGTGTCGGTGGCCGAGTAGAAAGAGACCGACACAGGAATAAAGGATGCACGCTTGTGCAGGTACGGAGGTGAGCATCCAGTGGGACAGCAGAAACTAGAAACACTAGAGTAAATTAGAACGAGATATATATTTCATAGAGTCTTGGTAATACTTAACTTTTACATAGTTCTTGACTGCAGAATGCTGATACATAATTTATATAGAGGCCTGCCTACTAATGATTCCTAGTGCCTATCCGATAGCCAAGTCTTAACTGGTGCCTATCTGATTCCTAAGTGTTAACTGGTTCCTATCTCAGTCCCAAGTGAACGATGCAGCAGTCGTGGCCACGAGCGGAGTTGCGCTCGTGGCTGACATCGTAAGAACGCCGCGCCGTGCGTGCATGGCGGCGCGCGGCGTAAGTAGGTGGCGTGCACTTTAGACTTGTGCGATACCACAAAGAAAAATGTAGGAACACGGGAGCAATACTCACATTACGACTTATCTTAGGCTAAGGAAGGGCAACCTACGTTTTTGGCGTTTGTCAATTTGGAGAAAGCTTTTTACAATATTTACTGGAATACACTCTTCCAAACTCTGAAGGCAGCAGGGGAAAAATATAGGGAGCGAAGAGTTACATGCAACCTATACAAAAACCAGACAGCGGTCATTAGAGTTGAAGGCCAAGAAAGAGACGCAGAGGTTGGGAAGGGACTAAGACAGGGTTGTAGCCTTTCGCCAATGTTGTGCAATTTGTACATTGAGCAAACAGTGAAGGAATGCAAGGAGAAATTTGGAGAGGGAATTAAAGTTCAGGGAGAAGAAATAAAAAGTTTGCAGTTTGCCGATTACATAGTAATTTTGTCAGAGAACTCAAAGCATCTGGAAGAGCAATTGAATGGAATGGACAGTGTCTTAAAAAGAGGGTATAAGATGAACACCAACAAGAGTAAAACAAGGATAATGGAATGTAACGTTAGAAAGTCAGCCGATATTGAAAGAATTAGAGTAGGTACTGAGACAATGAAAGCAGTAGATGAGTTTTGTAATTTGGGTAGCAAGATAACTTCTGATGACCGAAGTAAAGAAGATATAAAATGCAGAATGGCTATGGGAAGAAAAGTGTTTCTGAAGAAGCGAATTTTTTTTGACATCCAATATTAATTTCAATGTTATGAAGTTCTTTCTGAAAGCATTTGTCTGGAGTGTAGCATTGTATGGGAGTGAAACGTAAGCGATAAGTCGTCTTCTTTCTTGGCTCTACAGCTCATTATGAGCCTTGGCGTCTTCTACAAATTCTTTCCATTTCTCTATGTCCTTTGCCAATACTCTCCAGTTTCTATAGCCCATCATCCTAAGATCTTCGATTTATCTACCCATCTGGCTCCTGGTCGACCACGTCCTCTCTGCCCTCCTGGCTTCCCTTGTAATACTCCTTCTGATGGGTTGGTCTTTGTATATGATATACAACTCATGGTTGTATCTCCTCCTCCATCTTCCTCTTTCACAGATTTGGTTGATAATTAGTCTGAGTACCTTTTTTTCAAAAGTGTCCACTATCTTTAGTTGTTAATGTCCACGTTTCACAGGCATATGTGAGCACTGTTCGTATAAGTGATTTATAGATTGAATGAAACTTTCACTCTGCAGTGGAGTGTGCGGTGATATGATACTTCCTGGCAAATTAAAATTGTGTGCCGAAACTGGGACTCGAACCTGGGACCTTTGCCTTTCGCGGGCCATGTCTCCATCATATCCTTTCTTCCAGGAGTTTTAGTCTTGCAAGGTTCGCAGGACAGCTTCTGTGAAGTTTGGAAAGTAGGAGGCGAGGTACTGGCGGAAGTAAAGTTGTGGGGAGGGATCGTGAGTCGTGTCGGGATAGCTCAGTTGGTAGAGCGCTTGCACGCGAAAGGCACACGTCGCAGGTTCGAGTTCCGGTTCCGGCACACAATTTTAATCTGCCAGGAAATTTCGATTTATAGATAGTTAATATAGTGGTACGAGTCAGCAGCCTTGAGGATATAAGTCTTGTTAGGCCAAAATAGGTGCTATTGGCTAGTATTAATCTCTGGTTAATTTCGTAGGAAGTATCATTTAGATGTCATCCGCATAGGCCAGTATCTGCATTGATTTATAGAAGATAGTTCCCCTATTCAGAAGGTTTGCATTTCTGATCACCCTCTCCAGGGCATCATGCCAATACATCCCTTTGTCACACTCCGTTTTTAATACTCAGTGCATTGGACATCATTCCTCCTATTCTTATACTACCTTGTGTTTCGTTCGTTGTCATTCTCACCAGCCTTACCAACTTTCTCGGGATTCCCAGTTCGCCTAGAGTTTGATATAACTGATTTCTATTTATGCTATCATAAGCTGCTTTGAAATCTATAAAGAGGTGATGCATGCCAACCCCATATTCGTTTGCTTTCTTCCAGGATTTGTCTTGAAGTGAGTATTTGATCTATAGTTGACTTCCCGGGGAGAAATCCGCATTGGTACGGCCCCGTCTCCCTCTGTATGATTGGGAGCATTATGTCGAATAATATATTAGAGAATGTTTTATATCCCAGATTAAGCAGTGTGATCCCTTTGTAATTACCACACTTCAACTGATGTCCTTTCTTATATAAGGAACATAGGATAGACTCTTTCCATTGTTGTGGCATTTTCTTATTGCACAAATGTTACACATTTTCTTGTGGCATTCATTATTTGATCCACCATTACTTTCAGTGCTCCTGGGCGATATAGGGATCTCACATTCAAAGTACCAATATATAGATCTGATCTACGCCTTATATTTCTCTTCTTCCTTATTTTCCCTCCTTCATTTACTTGTATTCCATCCTCATTGTCCTTATCCATGCCAGATCCTTCTTCTTTCATCCGTCCAGCTTTACTAAGTTTACAACAATTGTTTTTTACAAAGTGGGCTGTTAACCCTGCGTCCAACCCCTACCAGAGGACGGCTGATTTCCAATCAGGGTTTTCTTCCCTTAGCCTTTGGAGACCCAACTACAAGGCAGCAGTTGCTGTTTTGCTAGTTTTGGTCTGCCTCAGGTATTTTATTTCTCCCGTGTCCATCATATCTGGTGAACGTTCCCCAATCCGCACCTGGGGAGGCGCCCGATTGGAGACTAGCAACTCCACAGGAGGTGTACGATACGTAGTTCGGACAAACAGATGATAGAAACTTTCGAAATGTGATGCTACACTCGAATGATGAAGATTAGATGGGTAGATCATGTAACTAATGTGGAAGCGCTTAACAGAATTGGAGAGAAATGGAGTTTGTGGCATATCCTGACTAAGAGAAGGGATAGCTTGGTGGGACACATTCTGAGACATCATGGAAAAGTCAGCTTAGCATTAGAAGGAAGCGTGTGGGGTAAAAATCGTAGAGGGAGCCCGAGGGACGAATACAGTAAGCAGATTCAAAAGGATGTAGGTTGCCGAACTTATTCTCAGATCAAGAGACTGCATAGGACAGGATAATGTGGAGAGCTGCATCAAACCAATCTGCAGACTGAAAACCACAACATCATACAAGTTTCTTTGGTTTGTAATTGTAAGTAACTTTCATTTCCTTTGTTTAATTGATATAAAAATCGGAACTTCAATTTTTGAGTTCACGTATTGATTTAAGAATAATAATAACATTAATATTATTATTAGCATGATTATTATTGTCAGCGTTGTTGTTGCTTTATTATTATTCTAATTACCTTCATTTAAACAGACTTGAATTTTTAAACATTGAAATTTAAAATCAGATTTATTTCTATATTATAAGTGCAGGATGAACAATTTTGTGATGTTTCTTCTGGAGAGATGTGGATTTTTTTTGTAATATCAATAGACAACAAAGCTTCGTCTGAAGAAAAAACTTCTAAGTATCACATATTCTACGAGGGAGCCAGAACACAAGTAAGTAAACAGGCATCCATTGTTTTGTAGGGCATAACTAAATCTCAAGTTGAATGCATTCAGCGACATTCTATAGGGCTGAATCACCAATTCATTGCAGAGGTCGCAATGCTGGGAACAGGCTTACTGTAATCATTCGTGATATTTGTTCGGATATTATGATTTATTTATCTCTTTTAGACTTCAAAGAACTTTGTTGCTTCAATGATGTAAAGAAGAATCATTTGTCAAGACGTTTGATTATCAAAGAGCTTCACTAAATGTTTTGTGAGTAGTATTATGGAGTTAAAATAACTTAGCATTTCATGTGGCAGTATTTTCGTGAGAAATTGAGAGCAACTCTTGAACTACTATATGTAGATGTGTGTAGAAGTTGCAAAAAACTGTTAATTATGCTGATCAAGATAAAACACCAATGAAAGAGGCCTGAAACCACCAATAATAACTGGCAACATTTAATATTTAAGACCCCAGCTTTCCCTCATCCAGCAGTAAACGTAACACCCAGAAGATGGCCGCTTGCAATAGTGGCCGAAACGTCGGTGAAATATTTGATATATTGACGATGCGGTCCAATACCAAGAAGAGTTTTATCAACAATGATAACGGCCGCGGAAGCCTTCGTTTACATGCTGATCAAATTCATCAAACATAAAGTTGCAGCTGAACTCATGGCGTACAGTACACGTGCAAAAATATTGTATATTAAAACTGATGAGGTAAGGAAACTGTGTATTAGTGAAGCACCTGTGTAACATAGCTGATTCAGTTTCTTACTTTTTATAATCATGCTCCAAATGATGTTTGCATTTATAACCTTTTGCTTAGTTTTTGTATTTTCTTCGTTACAGTCAAAGAAATATCCAATATTACGAAACGTGATAAAATTTACATAATAAATCGTCCTGCCTTCTCGGGACGTATGATTACAAAAAAAGTATTGAAGTATAAGATATAGAAGATATAGAAACCGGTGTCGGATTCTGGGTTCTGGAGGGACTAGTCTCGTTATAATCTCTAATATCCTAACAGAAACACAAAGTGAAAAAAAAAAATGGTAAATTCATTAAATGTCAGGTCAACACAATAATTTAACAGTCTCCACTTCCTGTAAAATTCTTTTTGATGAAAATAACCTGTTTTACAGCTCACCGATTCAGTTACATCACGAGACCAAGTGAAAGACGAAATTTAGAAATAAATGAAAGAAAGATATGTTGTCGTGGTACCATATTTAAAACTTTTCGTAGAAACTGAGATATTTCTGAAATGCTGTTTGCCGTTTATCGTTCGGAGGGAGGCGTTTAGCGTCGTGTTGCCGCTGCAAGAGATCCCGACCACTCGATCATCCGGACAGGCGCTGCAGTACGCAGCGATTTAAATGATTAGTGGAGGCCCCATCAAAACCAACAGAGGGACAGTATCAATTCAGATAGATCTGCGCAAACGGAGATAGTGGCTCAGCCGTATGTATACAGGGATCAGCAATCGAACAAGCAAACATCGAAGCCCACCCACACCCGCAACTTTCCGATAGCCGATGACTGTTTCCAGCATCATAACTGGCTTTTCACTTTCCATGATTTACTACCTCTGGCATTGGTTGAGGAAGCAGTGATAGCTTAATCCATAGAACGTAACAGGTTCGTATGTTTTTGTGTTTGATTGTATTTCTGTAAAATTGTACACACATGCTGTTCCATAAATAGTGAAGCCATTTAAAATATATGTCTCGGAAACGACTGTAACGATTTCGATGTAATTTTGTATTTACACTTCTTTTTTTCTTTTGAAGTTCACCTACATGTTTTTTCGTAAAAAACGAGATTTTACAAAATTATGTATACCAAAAGGTTAATTTCGTGTTTTTCTGGATGAAATACCCCTGGCATTGGTTGAGGAAGCAGTGATAGCTTATTCCATAGAACGTAACAGGTTCGTATCTTTTTGTGTTTGATTGTATTTCTGCAAAATTGTACACACATGCTGTCCCATAAATAGTGAAACCATTTAAAATATATGTCTCGGAAACGACTGTAATTATTTCGATGTAATTTTGTATTTACACTGTTTTTTTTTCTTTTGTCTTTTGAAGTTCACCTACATGTATTTTTCGCAAAAAACGAGATTTTAAAAAATCATGTATACAAAAAAATTAATTTCGTGTTTTTCTGGATGAAATTTTGTATTTACACCGTCTTTTTTTCTTTTGAAGCTCACATACATAGTTATATTTTTCGAAAAAACGCCATTTTCCAAAATTATGTATGTATGTCAAAAAATAAATTTTGTGTTTTTCGGATCATAGAAGAAACGTTAAGCTCGAAGACACGGTGAGTAGCATTATGTAGCAGAAAAAAATTCCGACCAACGGTCGGTCACCCGATATTAGTACATGAATTGTAAACTTTTCGTTTGTTGCTGGTTGTGCCGTAACGTTGGAGATTAATCACGAATGAGAGGAGTGGTGAAGAATGTGCTACTGCAGTAAATAAGTACTTCAGGCATAGACAGTCTTGTCGAAACCTAGCGAAAAAAGAAAATTTAATATTCATTCTGCACAGTAAAAACACGCAGAAAAAGATGCGTGAAGCAATTACGATTGTCTGTCAGCTGCATAAGGTCCTAATGGCGGGCTTATGTATCAAATTACGAGACGTCATACAACCACAAAACCCTCTTGCGGAAGTAGCATCGTCTTTCGAGCGGTATGGCAAGCTTCATCGTTCTGCTGAAACCACCGTTAACTGTTTCCATAGCCAAAGACCTTCACTGGAAAGTGTTTAGTAAGTCACGATAAGGTTCATCATTCACAGTACTGCATTTTCAAAAAACGAATTGCACAGACAGGCAGCGCGACTTTATTCTGTATTCTTACAGTAACACGTTATTAGTGGAGAGGTTTTTCGTGGATAATTGCTGGCTGTTGTGTGACGCAAATGCGGCCGTTCTGAGGTCAAAATGTGCTTTAGCGCTCATCATAAGTTTCTTATGAATCTTTGAACCTGTCAATGGAAGAAATTTATTTCCATACTACGGTCGTTTGATAATTCAATAGACAATTCATTTAATTTCATGACATTGTACGTGTAAGGTACCATCTTTATCATCTTCATCAGGAATTGGACCTATCAAAATTCCCAATGGCGATTTTTGCCCATTCTTAATAAATATCTTTTGATTTTCGGTTTACACTCATCATGCATTTGCCAACGGCTTTGTCACGGTCACAGTCACGGGTTACTGCTAGATCACTGACGTTAACAAGTGTTTGGTATGGTTAGCTTGGGTGGGTCGTTGTACACGTCTGCCGAACGTTGTTGGCAAGCGGGATGCACTCAACCATTGTGAGACCAATTGAAGGGCTGGCGGGATAAAAGGGATAAGTCTGTCAATGCTCCAAACGGATGTTTTTTATGCCCAACTATACATTGAACCAATGGCTTTCGAGTGGTGTTGTCAGATGCGGGATAAATGGCACTAGTTCTAAAATAAAAAAAAAAAAAAAATCTAGATATGAGGTGCATTCAAGTTCTAAGGCCTCCGATTTTTTTTCTCCGAACTGGAAAGAGAGAGAAACATGCGCATTGTTTTAAAATGAGGCGGCGTTCATTGTCAACACGTCTCAGAGATGGCAGCACCGTACGGCAGAAGGAATTTTACCGCCAGTGGCGAGAATGAGAACTGTTTTAGATGCTTAAAATAACGACGTTTTCCTTACTTGAACAGCGTACAATCATTCGTTTTCTGAATTTGCGTGGTGTGACACCAATTGAAATTCATCGACAGTTGAAGGAGACATGTGCTGATGGAGTTATGGATGTGTCGAAAGTGCGTTCATGGGTGCCACAGTTTAATGAATGCAGAACATCGTGTGACAACAAACCGAAACAATCTCGGGCTCGCACACGCCGGTCTGACGACATGATCGAGAAAGTGGAGAGAATTGTTTTGGGGGATCGCCGAATGACTGTTGAAGAGATCGCCTCCAGAGTTGGCATTTCTGTGGGTTCTGTGCACACAATCCTGTATGACGACCTGAAAATGCGAAAAGTGTTATCCAGGTGGGTGCCACGAATGCTGACGGACGACCACAAGGCTGCCCGTGTGGCATGTTGCCAAGCAATGTTGACGCGCAACGACAGCATGAATGGGACTTTCTTTTCGTCGGTTGTGACAATGGATGAGGCGTGGATGCCATTTTTCAATCCAGAAACAAAGCGCCAGTCAGTTCAATGGAAGCACACAGATTCACCGCCACCAAAAAAATTTCGGATAACCGCCAGTGCTGAAAAAATGATGGTGTCCATGTTCTGGGACAGCGAGGGCGTAATCCTTACCCATTGCGTTCCAAAGGGCACTACGGTAACAGGTGCATCCTACGAAAATGTTTTGAAGAACAAATTCCTTCCTGCACTGCAACAAAAACGCACGGGTGTGCTGTTTCACCAAGACAGCACACCTGCACATCGAGCTAACATTACGCAACAGTTTCTTCGTGATAACGACTGTGAAGTGATTCCTCATGCTCCCTACTCACCTGACCTGGCTCCTAGTGACTTTTGGCTTTTTCCATCAATGAAAGACACTCTCCGTGGCCGCACATTCACCAGCCGTACTGCTATTGCCTCAGCGATTTTCCAGTGGTCAAAACAAACTCCTAAAGAAGTCTTCGCCGCTGCCATGGAATCATGGCGTCAGTGTTGTGAAAAATATGTACGTCTGCAGGGCGATTACGTCGAGAAGTAACGCCAATTTCATCGATTTCGGGTGAGTAGTTAATTAGAAAAAAACCGGAGGCCTTAGAACGTGAATGCACCTCGTACTCTATTCGGGGATACAGGAGATCAGTTCGTTCCGTTTAAGCAATAAATGGCTTCAGTCCAAAGATTCATGGGAATTGCGTGAAGACTGGGATCAGTCTCACAAGTACTTGGGCTCGAACAAACACATATACACCAAAATCGTATGAGAGATAATGTAAAGATTCCTTATTGCATTAGTGATACTCCCGTATCTACAAAACTCTGCAGTCGTCCGTTAGAGGCCTCTGCGTGTGCCATGCCGCATTTCACTTTGACCTCTCGGTTCGCCAGTAGGAACGGTGCAGTGTGCCTCCGAAGTTGCTTTTCGTGATGTTATATGTGTGGTGAAGCGTCAGATAGGGCGGCGATTGCTAACCAATCCTGCTAATGTATCGCGATTAGTTGAGATGAAGTTACGAAGAACCCTTCTTCTTGAAGATGGTATTAGTGTAGAAGATGAATTATTTGCATGCTTTCTCGTATCTGTTATGGTACAGAAATATGAGCATAAGTTAGATACTTTTCTTACGATCTCATAATATAATAGGGATGATAATGACGAACAACTCATTGCAAGCGGTAGTGCTACGGTAAGTGCGGGAAGAGGCGATGGAAGCAGTGGTAGTGAATACCAACAGACTTTCAGGAAGAAGGTTAAAGTTGCAACTATCATCACGGCTTTTGATAACAATTCTCTAGAGAACATGTACGATGATTATTACATAAGTTATAGTTAAGATATCTGCATTACGTATGGCGTTTACAATTACATCTACAGTGCTGTCTAGAACATGGTTGCAGAGCTTTGCAGAAAAACGACACCCACCAGCACATTGAAGTGTACGTAGAGATCCTGTAACCAAACGTTCATACATATATGTTTGTTCTAGCCCATGTACTTTCCTTGTCAGTGCTTGTCGCGCCTCCTGCTGCTTAACTCGGGCAAGTGGAGTTTAATGTGCAAATTTTGTGGCTATTTGTTTTTAGTGCATTACAGTTCAATGCTAAAACAGTGACAAGTCTGCAGGATTCAGAAACAATGGAGATTGATGCTGATGAGTTTCTAAAAGCCGGCCGCAGTGGCCGAGAGGACTGAGGCGTGTCAGTCACGGTCTGCACGTCTACTACGGTCGGGGGTTCGAATCCCCCCTCGGGCATGGATATTTGTGCCGTCCTTAGGATTAGCTAGTTCATAAGTAGTTTGTAAGTTTAGGGACTGATGACCCCGTAGTTAAGTCCCATAAGCTGTACAAACATCTGAACATTTGAGTTTCTAAGAAGTTCAGGGACGAAAGAAAGAAAAGTGAGTGGTAGAATGTCAGATGCAAGGAAAAAAATCAATCTAATGACTTATGTTCTTGGCCAAAATTGTGAATTGGTAAAACATTCGATACTTCAACGGTTTAATCTCATAGAAAGCAAAGTCGAGCAAGACACTTACATTAGCAGCTTGATATCTGTTCTTCCTCTACAGTGTCGACGTAATCGGAAACCAACAGCAGAGGCTAGAATTAATTCGGGCACTTTTAAATACAGAGTCCGTGGAAAATATGATGAGAGCCAGGCAGTAGAGTATGACGTTTGCAAAAAGGCGTTTTGTTGTTTTTCATGGAATAGGGAAAAAACGAGTAGAACGTGTTTGCACTGGTCTGGCAGCTACTGGATTTTGTGCAAAAAGCAAACAACGAAAGCACGATGTTAGGTCTCACAAGAGTAAGGATGATGTAAATTTAATCAGAAACCACATTCAATCATTTCCTCCCAGTAACATTCATTGTGGTTTCAAAGATTTCAAACGAACTTACCTGCAACAAGATCTGAATGTAAAAAGAATATTTAACTTGTTTAAGGAACAAAATCAAGGAGTGAAGGTGTTCTACCACTACTACAGAAAACTCTTTTTAACAGAATTCAATATCAGCTATGGTTATCCACGAATGAAAAAGTGCAGTGATAGTCAGACTTCTGTAGCAAAAGAAGCCATTCGCTTGGTTTATGGCAGAAACTTACCAACCCCAAATCTGTCGACTAATGATGTCTATTATAAACGACAGCTGTCTTTGCATGTTTTCAATACCACAGTTTTACCATCAGGTCAAAGTTATTTCTACTTATACACCGAGACTGTGGGAAAATGAGGAAGAAATGATGTGTGCTCTGTTCTACACGACTTCTTTTATTATCAACAACTTCCACTAGAAGCAAAGGAAATACACTTCTTTTGTGAAGCATGTGGCGGCCAAAATATGAATTTCACCGTATTATGTTTTATGCATTATTTGATCTACCATGAGAATGGTTTTACCAAGTGACTCTCACTTATCAAGTCCGTGGCCACAGTTACTTAGACTGTGAAAGACAAATGGCTTTATTAAGCCGAAAAGCTTGGCTTGAGACACATTGGAAGTAGCTTTTTAAATTTTTTACTGATAGATCTCTGGCGGTAGAGATCAGAAAATGCCAGTTAAAACGCTGCTGCTCCAAATTACTTTGCAAGTGGCCACAGTTCTTGTGCAATGGAAATTTATCTAACTGCTCACTCCTTAAGGGAGCATCCAACGTTTTAACAAACACAAAAATAATCTATAAAAAGGAATAGATAAATAAACATGGGATGGGGAGCATCGAATTATAAAGCAGGAGTTTGATACTTTAGATTTTTTTCTATTCAATAAAATGAAGAAGCAAAATGTGGAGAGACAAGCACAATGAAGCACACCTTGTACAAGAGTGAATTAAATTATTAAGTTACTGCCCACAATAAAATGGTTTTTGCTCTTTCTGAATATGGAGGTAACTTGGCAGGATATTTGCAAATATACAGGGGACAAAGAAAGCGCACTCATTCACTTACAGTCGCATGCATAATGCTAGCGACACTTACTCAATCGGGAACAATTCATGGTAGATGCAAAACGAAGCGTCGTCAGCGTTTTGACGAGATGGCGGATGTCTTCAAGCACAATTTAAAAGTATACTATGCATGAATGAACTCATGTGCAGGGAGGCAGTGGCATACTATCTGTAAGTACCATGTGGTGTATGACCATGGTGAACTACATAGAATTTTCAAAAACAAATTAATTTAAAATAAACAAGTAAAGCACATGCTAGAATTCAACAGAAGAAAGCTGGTATCAGTTAAGTGCTAGACTGAAGGCCGAGCTAATGACCGTTCCGAAAACATGTTGTGCAATCAGTCATACCAAGATATGAAAGACGGAATCAATCCAGAATTCAGCATGATCGCGGTAACAGACGCCACACGAAAATGTTAATTAAAAGCAGCTAGGAATTCAAACATACTAAGTTTACACCAAGGCTGACTTTCACACACGTGTATTCTAACTTGAGAAAACTGGACACAAGAATCATTATCAGGTTGAAAATACAAATACTAAATTTACATTAAATTACTCGAGTTCTGAAAAATAAGAAACACATCGCCTCGTATAGCGAAAGAATTACTTAAGAAAAACTATCATTGGTAACCGAGGACTGCCTGATCACAAATAAAGTTCTAACAACATGCCATTCCCTCAGCATGATTCGACGAAATACATTGTCGGTAGCAGCAAGAGTGATCCTCATGCCACGCGCAGAGCGTTCCCTGCCCCCACCGGATGTTAGGGTGCATTCATAGCATACTGTCTACCAACCCTCGCTACCTGAGGGAGATAATACCATCTACTACTGTTCCAGAGAGGTCTCTTTTGTTATCTCTTTCGTCCATGATTATGTTGTCAAGTAAGGGTGCCTCTGGCTACCTAGCAGAAGGCAGTGCAGACGACATACGAAGCCATACGTTTTAATTATAGTCAACGAGGCCTAACACGTGAAGCGGCAACTGTGAGCTATTGAGCGGCAGTCAGTCTATATTAAAAGCAACCTTCCACATTCATACGAACACAAAAGTTCAATCACACGAGCGGAAACATATATAAACATGGAGCATTGATAATTAATAAAGGAATAAAATAATTGATGTACAGATAGATAATATTAATGGTGGAGAAACACTTTAGAGTGATGAAAGTAGACCCTTTTACAGTTCATAACTCAAAATGGAACACGAGCACACATTCAGTGGACGTGTTTCAACCTGAAGCTTGGAAAGAACACTTTGAAGCAGCTCCGCGAAAACCTTCATCCTTTGTCTCTGTATATACATCTCAGATGGATGACGGGACGACGGCAATGTATTAATTTGGCAAACGAAAAAGCTTCCGTCGTTATTTTTAATTTTTAAAAATCAATTACATGTTTCGAGATTCCAATAATCTCATCTTCACACCCTTATAAGATCCATGCAGTAATACCAGGAATAGCCATCCATTTATAATCCTGAATACACCCTCTCACCCTAAGATGTAGCCGGTCAGGGGTTCGAATCCCCCCTCGGGCATGGATATTTGTGCCGTCCTTAGTATTAGCTAGTTCGTAAGTAGTTTGTAAGTTTAGGGACTGATAACCCCGTAGTTAAGTCCTATAAGCTCTACAAACATTTGAACATCAAAACCCTTCCTAAGCGTTGCACTAGTGATACTCCCGCAGCTGCAAAACTCTGCAGTCGCCCATTAGATGCCTCTGCGTGTGCCATGCCGCATTGCACTTTGACCTGCCAGTACGCCAGTAGTGACGGTGCAGTGTGCCTTTGAAGTTGCGCTTTGTGACGTTATTTGTGTAGTGAAGCGTCAGATGGCTCAGCGATTGGGATTCAATCCTGCTAATGTTGAGATGAAATTCCGAACAGCCCTTCTTCGTGAATACGGTCTTGGTGTAGAAGAAGAATCAGTCACATGTTTTCTGGTATCTATTATAGTGCAGAAATATGGGCATAGATTAGAAACACTATAATAGATAATAGGTAACATGCGAATGATTCATCTTCTATACCAATACCATCTACACGAAGAAAGTTTCTTCGTAACTTCACCTCTACCAATCACACTATATTAGCAGGATTGATTACCAATCGCCGACCCATCCGACCCTTCACCCCACAAATAACGTCACAAAACGCAACTTCAGAGGCACACTGCACCGTCACTACTGGTGTACCGGCAGGTCGATGTGCAATGCGCCATGGCACACGCAGATGCCTCTAATTGGCGACTGCAGAGTTTTGCAGATGCAGGAGTGTCACTAGTGCAATAAGATACCTTTACATTATCTATCATACGATTTTGGTGTATTTCTGTTTGTTCGAGCCTAAGTACTTTCCTTGTGTGAGGGGCACGTAATTCGATTACTCCTGACGTTGATTTGCGGCAGGATATTGCAGCATATACTGACTTGCACATTATGATCATCTTTAAGGAAACGATCTGTTCCGGCATAACCAATACGATTCTTTTGCAACATAACTAGCTCTTCATTCTCAAGAAGTAATGAGACATGTGATCTCAAATCGATTCCATATTTCAAAATTTCCAGGAGGCTTTTTACACTGTTCCTAAGAAAGATTTTTTAATCAAATTGCGTGCCTACGAATCATCGTCCAATTTGTCTTACAAAATAAATGATTTCCTACAAAGATCACAATTCACAGTAATACACGCAAAATCATGAGGATGGACGATGAGAGGTTGACTAAGAAGATATGGAATGCAACATGTTATACGCCGAACAACTGGGTGAAGGAAGTCAGAGATGACTGAAAGACTGTAGGAATAAAAGAAAGGAATCTGCAGGCACTGGTGCAGGACAGGGAGAAGTATAAACGATTGTTGGACAGTTAGAGGTGGGCGGACACCAAAATCAAATTCATCATAACAGAAGAAGAAAGAAACAGAAGAAGCGAGATAATGAAGACGTATTGGGAAGAAAGAAGTCGTGCTAAACAAGCCACACATGATCTTGAAGGGTCCTAACGAAGCAGAAGAAGAAGACGCAAAATCATAATGTCTTGATATCTGGTGTCCTCCAAGGAAGTGTCTTAAGTCCTCTGCTTCTCCTAATATATAGGAATGATCAAGGAAATAATCTGAGCAACGTATTAGGTTGTTTGCACAGGATGATGGTTATTACAGTCTAGTAAATTCATCAGAAAATCAGTACCATTTACAAAATACTCTAGACGAGGGATGTGCAGTGTGCGAAAGCCAGCAACTGGCTATTCATTAATCCAAAATATCTTATTCATTTCATAGTTGTTTCAAATATGACAATTCAACAGTTAAACAGGAACACACTCAGTTATAGGGCACAGCTATTGTTTTGTTGAATGCTATCTCCCTACATATTGTACATCTACATGGGATACCCTGCAAGTCACACTTAAGTGCCTGGCAGAGAGTTCGTCGAAACACCTATACACTATTCATCTACCATTCCATTCTCGAATCGCACGCGGGCAGATAGAACATGTGAATCTTTCCGTTAGAGCTCTGATTTCTCGTATTTTATTCTGAGGTTCATTTCTACCTATGTAGGTGGGAGTCAAGAATATTTCTTTGCATTCGGAGGAGAATTTTGGCGATTGGAGTTTCGTAAGTAGACCACACCGCAGTGATAAACACCATTGTTGTAATGATTCCCAACCCAGATCCTGCATAATTTCCGTGACGCTGTCTCCCCTGTATCATGACAATGCAAAACGGCCTGCCATTCTTTGGACTCTTTCGATTCCTTCCATCAAACCCACTTGATAAGGATCCCGCACTGGGCAGCAATACTCCAAATGAGGACGGACAAGCGTGGTGTATGCAGTCTCTTTAGTAGTTCTGTTGCATCTTTTAAGCGTTCAGCCCATAAAACGCCTCTCCCACGACATTATCTACGTGTTCTTTCCAGTTTACGTCTGATGTAATAGTAATTCCTAGGTATTTAGTGGAGTTTACGGCCTTCACATTTGATTGATTTATCTTGTAAACAGAGTTTAACGGATTTCTTTTCGAACTCCTGTGGATGACTTCACAGTCATTATTTAGATTCAATTGCGATTTTTACACTAAACTGATATCCTATTCATCGGTCTGCAATTGGTTTGATCTTCAGATGATTTTACTAGACGGTAAATGATGGCGTCATATGCAAACAACCTAAGAGAGCTGCTCAGATTTTCTCCCAGATCGTTTATGTAGATAAGGAATATTCCTATGCAAACCAAGCACGTTCCATGACCACAATTTTGTGCCACAGGATTTAAGAAAGCGGGTATTGGCAAATATTCTGGTTTTACTTTTTTTAAATTGTAAGTTAAGGGGGCCGTCCGGACCCCTTGGACAACTCCCTAATATACGCTTATGACCCACTGCTGATGTTCTCAGTATGACCTCTAACTCACTTCCTCACCAACCACTATGGCAGTATGTTCCTTTGATGGTCACTGCCTCTGCAGTCTGGCTACTGTACATATTCCCCCCCCTCCTACCTTCAGAATATCGAAGAGCGAATTCCAGTCAACATTGTCGAAAGCGATATCCAAATCTAAAAGAGCTATAAAGTTCGGTTTGATTTTTCTTGAACTTATCCTCTAAGATAATTCGCAAGGTCAATATTGCCTTACTGCTGTAACCCACGCCAATTTAAAGTCGATATTGTTAACTCGTCACCACCCTAATGATGGAGAGGAATATTTTATAAATTTTTCAGAAGGCTTTTGATGCCGTTCCTTAAAAGCGGCTTCTGATCCTTTGAGTTTGTGACACTTGCGGTGAGTGACACTTGCGGGGAAAGGGAATATGTAGACACTTGGGGGGAGACCCGGACGCTACAGGTAGTGAACAGGGTGTTCCAGAAGTAGGGATACACCACCTCTACTCCACACCCTCCAGCCACTACCTGTGCCGTATTCAGGGAAAGGCCCACCGAGTGAGATGGAGCAGTAGTAACGGCCTTTTTCTTGAATGTTCTGAATAAAAATCTTCACACAGACTTCTTTCGGAGGAATGTGATACGAATATATGATTGTAAACCACCTTTTTGACCGTACTGAACAGGAGCTCCGCGTATTCCGTAATTTATATTTATACAATTAACAGACAATGTAATTTATAACCAACTATTGGCTGCCAATTTCGCTTCATTTTTCCTGGAAGTCTTGCATCTTGTTTCTCCCTGTTGGTTTATGCCAAGTTCGGAGTAAAAATGGTTCTATATGACGGTGTTAGAAAATAGAATTTATCTTCAGTATTTTTTGGTGTATGACATTCCCTTTCGAATACAGCCAAATCGTTTTGGGGTCTACGAAAAAAGCTTTAAGTATGTAAAATACTCATTGACTTATTATTAACGTTTTTTAATTGAAGGTTTAGGTTGCGTCTCTTATTAAAAAGCATAGTAGCTATTTTTAAAGATATGGATGTTGCGTGATAGTGGGGTTAACTACATAGCGGTCAACTACATCAACGTATCTGTGCAGGATGCCTAATATATTTATTGCTTGCGCAGGTGTCTTGATATGCTTAGTGTTCTGAATAATATGCTTTTACGAGGTATGACTGTGGAAAGTCATCGTCTTGTAGTAGCAGAGAATGTCTCTCCAAACATTATCACTATTAAAATACCTTTTTGTTTTCAGGAGGAACACCTAACGAATTAATATGAAGTTATAACAAGTTACTATATTGCTCTTCAGCTTGCAATGGGTTGTGCAATTTCACTGAGTTTCGTGTTATGTTGACAGTGTGGAAACTTGACAACAGCATTAGCCGCCCCAAAGGCCCCGGGTTCCCCGCAAGTGTCACTCCCCGCAAGTGTCACTCCCCGCAAGTGTCACTCCCCGCAAGTGTCACTCCCCGCAAGTGTCACTCCCCGCAAGTGTCACTCCCCGCAAGTGTCACTCCCCGCAAGTGTCACTCCTCGCAAGTGTTCCAACCCCTGATCCTTTTGCGTGCCTATGGAGTTCCGTAATAGTTGTGCGACAGGATCCGTAATTTCCTATCAGAAAGATCACAGTTCGTATTACCAGATAGAAAATCATCGAGTAGAATAGAAGTGATTCCTCACAAGTCTGAGCCCATCATTATGACAATTAAAAGTAATCTGTAAAACTTTAGTCACATGATAAGTTACAGTTAAAAGGCATTTTACGCCACTGGAGAGCGATCAACAGTTTTCTATAAAACACGTCATTCAGCCAAGATCGCTAAAAGTTTATTTTCGTCCCTTAACCGATTTCGGTGAGCTCTGTCACCATCTTCAGAAAGTCCAGTACAATCACTTAGGGTCATATGTAAAAATAGAAACATAACCTGTTTGCTTGGGCCAAGACCACATTTTGTTCGTTATGACGAACCACCCTTTAACAAGATGTTTACGTGTGTTAGAAGGTTATGTTTCTATTTTTACATATGACCCTAAGTGATTGTACTGGACTTTCTGAAAATGGTGACTGAGCTCACCGAAACCGGTTAAGGGACGAAAATAAACTTTTAGCGATCTTGGCTGAATGAAGTATTTATATAAATATCAATTCTACTACGTACCTAGGGATCGCCATTACGAACAGGTTTCATTGGAATAATAATATGGGGAAGACGAAACAAAGACTACGACATACTGACAGAGTAAAAGACTTCGCACATACACTACCCTTGTCCGCCGTCAGATAGAGTATTGGTGTGCGGTATGGCCAAGAAAATGTCAAATGTTTGTAAATCTACTGGACCTAACTGCTACGGCCATCAGTCTTTAGACTTAAAAACTACTTGAACTTACTCTAAGGACAACTCTCTCTCTCTCTCTCTCTCTCTCTCTCTCTCTCACACACACACACACACACACACACACACACACACACACACACACACACATCTATGCCCGAGGGAGGACTCGAAACTTCGGTGGGAGCGATTGCTCAATCCGTAAAATGATACCTTAGACCACGCGGTTACTCCCGCCCGGACTGCGGATGGGACCCTGGTCATTTGTAAAGTGTGTAACGGCAAAACACAGTCAATGAGTTTACTACGCGATACAATTGGTGATGCTTCTGATGCTAAAGCAGAATTGCAAAACACATCTGTCCTAAATTTCTTCACCAAAGAAGACGAAGCAAATACTCTAGAATTCGAATCAAGAACAGCTGCCAGCATGAATAATCTAAAAGTAGATACCCCAGGAGTAGAAAAGCAACTTAAATCACTAAACAAAAATTTAGTCTTCCGGTCCAGAGTGTATAAAAACTAGGTTTCTTTCAGAATATGCTGAAGCAATGGCACCGTGCATAGCTATCATTCGCCGGCCGCGGTGGCCGAGGGGACTGAGGCGCTCCAGTCACGGTCTGCACGGCCACCACGGTCGGGGGTTCGAATCCCCCCTCGGGCTTGGATATTTGTGCCGTCCTTAGAATAAGGTAGTTGATAAGTAGTTTGTAAGTTTAGGGACTGATGGCCCCGTAGTTAAGTCCCATAAGCTTAACAAACATTTGAACATAGCTATCATTCACAACCGCCGGCTCAGCGAAACATGCGTAACCAAAGACAGCAAAGTTTCACAGGTCACTCCCATTTTCAAGAAAAGCAATAGGAGTGATCCGCGAAATTACAGGCCAATGAATGAACGTTGGTTTGCAGCAAGATTTTGCAACATTATGAACTACTCAGAACACAACGACCTCTTGGCACAGTAGTAAACACGGATTCAGAATGTATAGTTCTTGTGAAGCATTGCAAGCTGTTTACTCACATGAAGCGATGAATGACAACGACAAGGGAAAGCGAAACGATTCCATATTCATAATTTCCGGACGCCATTTGACATTCTACAAGCGGGTTTCAGTCAAATTGCGTTATTATGGAATATCGTTTTAGTAGTGCGATTGCATTCGTGATTACCTGTTGGAAAGGGCGCAGTAAGTACTAATCGACGAAAAGTCATCAAGTAGAACGGAAGTGATATCTGGCGCGAGTAAAGTGTTATAGGGTCCCTACTGTTCCCTATCTTTATAAACGATTTAGGAGACAATCTGAGCAGCTCCCTCAGACTGTTCGCAAATGATACTGAAGTTTGTCGGTTAGTAAAGGCAAGAGAAGATCAAAAGCAACTGCAATATGATTTAGATATCTGTATGGTGTAAAAAGGAAATTGACGAATAATGAGAAATGTGAAGTCATTCAAATGAATAATAAAAGAGACCCGTTAAACGTCGTTTACACGATAAGTAACTCAAATATACAGTCCACAACTTCAAGTAAATACCTAGGAATTACATTTATGAATAACTTAAATTTGAAAGAACGCATAGAAAATATCGTAGGGAAGGCAAGCCAAAGACTACGTTTCATTGGCAGAACAGAAGATGAAATAGTTCTGTTAGACTGCCGAAACTACACTTGTGCGTCCTATTTTGGGAGTATTGTTGCGCATTGCGAGATCCGCGAGAAGTGGAACTGACGGAGGTTATTCAGAAAGTTCGTTTTGTATTATCGCGATACAGGGGGAGAATGGCATGGAAATGATTGGCGGATTAGGGTGGAAATCATTAAAAGAAAGGCGTTATTTCTTGAGGCGAGGTGTATTTACGAAATTTATTTCACCAAATTTATCGCTTTGCGAACATATTTTGTTAGCTCCCACCTACATTGGGAAACGTGATCATCATCCTGAGATAAGAGAAATCAGATCGAAAACAGAAAGATTTAGATATTTCTTTTTCTCGCGATTAGAGAATGGAACACTACAGAAATATTACGAAAGCTGTTCGATAAACTCTGTTCTAGGCACTTAAATGTGATTTATAGAGCAAATATGCAGATGTAATTGTAGATCCTTGTAAGATAGAAGAAGTTTAAAGATGGCCAGTTGGTTTCGTATTAGAGGGATGTATGTTGCAGTGTCACGGTCATAATACATGAGCTGAAGTGGAAATCTCTAAGACAAAGATGCTTTTTGTTTCAGCAAGACATTTTTAATGAAATTTCAATTTCCCCCCAAATGCAAAAATATACCTACATATGAAGTAATACCGTAATAAGAGAAATCTGGGCTTGCACGGAAAGCTTCAAGAGTTCGTTTCTCACCGCACTAGTGTGTGAATTGTGCAGTAGCTAGTAGGTGTAGAAAATTACCTCAGTTATTCGGTCAGCAGTAGAATGCGATAGGGAGACGGATATGTGGGTTTTTAGTGTGTCGTGACACAGCACGTAAGTACCTCTCACATTCTAAACATGAGAGCGGAACCTTTTCAGCGACGGGCAATAACTCTCAGTTACAGCTGAGACGCCATTAGGGGTCGACAGTTATGCATACCTAATTACAAGCCAGAGAAAATGAAGCCGTTAAACAACACGGAGTAACTCGTCGGAAGACACAACACTACTCGACTGCTTATGCTCTGAAGTAAATGGTTGCACAGCTTCTTTTAGAAACCACAATTCCTGACCCCGCTGAGTCATTATTTTCTCAACAGTGGGAATATTTAATATACGGTAACGACGCCATCTTTCACACGGCGGGTGATGCATTCCCCTTTGAAAATAAACACAGACGACACGCAAACGTCACGTATAGCATTCGAGCAGAAATTCGGTCACATTATTTCTCCAACAGGCGAGTTAGCTACGCAGCAGGTCACGACAGAGTTTTCGAAATGACAAAGTGAACGCCTCTGGAGAAACAGCTTTCATGGCACTAAATCTCTGACGCCAGTGTTAAGCTATTGCACAAAGTTGATTCTCCCAACATACTGGACGTAGTGTTATAGGGCATAATTATCAAAAACTTCGTCGTAGTTCAATATATTTGACCAAATCTAGCGCTCCCCTTAGACATGAAGGAAAGCGTTCATCTGTTGTTTACTGCAAGCATATTTTGTTTACGCTAGCTGTATGTATGGGGGTATATGTAGATATACCACGGTCGGGGGTTCGAATCCCCCCTCGGGCATGGATATTTGTGCCGTCCTAGTTCGTAAGTAGTTCATAAGTAGTTTGTAAGTTTAGGGACTGATGACCTCGTAGTTAAGTCCCATAAGCTTAACAAACATTTGAACATTTTTTTTTGTAGATATACCTAGTGGACAAGCAAATTCCAAATGCAAAGGAAGACACATTTTGAAGCTTATTATGACGCTTATAAATGTGGCAAGGTGTTATAGTGTGTGAGATTAAATAAAATGGTTTTCCTTTGCTAGGCAGGGAGATGGAAACCCACTGCCTTTTTATAAAGTTAACTGCAATAGTGTGCAATTATATAAGTAAAAATCAGGAAAGATGTAAGGGAAGTTCATTGTCATCACGGATGTTTCTTTAATCTGTCTCACGCCATCGTACAACTGTGTCTCGATCAAGTATTAGGAAAAATCAGTACTAGTTGTCAATATCATAAAAGATTTATTAGTACGACATGTGCTGAGACTAACTTATACCATTTTCAGGTACTGAAAAAACAAGGAAGAACATGTTACAATAGGAAGAATTCTACGACTCCGGAGCCAATATACCATTCGCAGAACATACCATATCAATAACAAACACGCAGATCATGTGCTTCGTGAAACAAGAAAATCGCGTTTCAATAGGTTGTGGACTATAGGATAGCTACTTGCACATACCAAAGATAATCAATATGCAACGAAATAGTCGTGCTAACGTACTCTATCCAGATAAAAGCTACAACTTACAGACTACGTCCCTTAATTAATCAGCAAATACCAAAGAAAAGGTCATGGCTTTCCAAGGAGGACGATGCCAAAATAGGCCAAAAAGACAGTTCTGTCTGCCAGTTTAGTAAGTTGTTCAAATCCTCTCTTAAAGTACAAAAAATCCTAAGTTCCTAAAAATTAGATAGCAACGATTTCTTGTCCTCAAAGTAAATTACCTTCATGGTATCATTAAAGCTACCAAGGGACTGTTATTCGATCTCGAGGTGCTTCTTTATTATGGTGTTTTCTAAATGTTACTTTAAGACATCTTCCCGTTTTATTTCACAGTCCTGACATTTGATATATATTTCCGTTTTCCCCATGAAATTGTGCCCTGCGTCAATCTTATGTTTCAGCCTCTGATCTACTTTGTTCTCCGTCCTAAAGCGATTTTTCCATCTTTCTCGTTAAATAATCAGCAGTTTATATGAGACGCTTCCTCGAAACGGCATTATATTTCTGCGATGTTTTCTCGGTTTGTTACTTCCTGTACGTTATCGTCTTATCCATCCGATCAATGAAACCCGCGTCGTAAACATTTTTACCGCTGTTTGCTAAAGCGAAGAGAAAGACAAGTAAGAGAATAGAATCCTTTCAAAATAGGTGCTACAGATGAACCCTGAAGGTTACATGAGTGGATACAATCGAGGTATAGAATCGATTGAGGAGAGAAAATTTTATGGCATAGCTTGCGTAAAAGAAGGTGGTACGACTTTACTGGGGTTGTAGAATTAGAAGTTGGATGCTCACTGGCACGTCAGAGACGTTATATGACCACAACGCTTCCCTAACTTTTGTGTTCTCCTTTTCCTTGATCGTGTTACCATGAGCTACGTGCACCTGTCGCTATTTGTACCATCAATGCAAAACACATGAGGGGCGTAGTTGTCTTCTATCGTATCAGAAGACTAATCCTTTTATAGTTCTTCACTAATGTCTTCTAACATGGATGACGTTCAGGTCTCAGATCCGTTGAAGTTATAATAATTCCTAGGTATTTAGTGGAGTTTACGGTCTTCATTTTTGAATGATTTTTCTTGCAAACAAAGTTTAACGGATTTATTTTCGTACTCATATGGACGACTTTACACTTCTCATTATTTTGAGTAAATTGCTAAATTATACACAATAATTTAGGTCGTTCTGCAGTTGGCTTTGATCTTCAGATGATTTTACTAGACGGTAAGTGACGGCGTCATCTGCAAACAACCTAAGAGAGCTCCAGGCGAGGTTCGAGTCCACCCTAGGGCAGGGGTGAGTGTTGTCCTTAGAATAAGTTAGTTTAAGTCTCAGGTGAGCGTGCTGTACCAGGAGCACATATGTTTCTTCGACCACGACCATATAACACGGAAGATTCAACAGCAATTATGTTGCATAGTACAAAATGTTATGAAAATTTATGTATTACAAGCGGAACACCTGAAGATGACTTTTAAGTCGAAATAAGCTTATAGTGTAACTATAACGAACAGTGAATATACAGTGATGAAATTATATCATTCTTATTATTAAAACGTCGATGTACGACGTCACTAACACTGTGGGCCCTGTCGATAACAAGTTAAACCACGTATAAATGTTTAAAAGTCGGGTATCGAATACTGCAGTATATCATTTACGTCTTATGTAACATTACAAACTGAGACGAAAACACCCCAATTCAAACTATGAAAGTGGTTCTATAAACCCTCTGCCGCGCACTTCATTGTGGTTTCTTAAGTAACGGTAGGGTGTACCAGTTCACTGCTTCATTGTACAGAATGCGATAGAACTTTCGTTAGACGATACAAAACCGTTTTCTGATGCGTTTGTTCTCCCCTTTTCAGGAAATGCTATTCACGTGGCTGGTGCTAGTGCAGCGATTTTGACTGGAACGCCTCTAGCGGACAGACAGGAAAACTTTTTCTGGGAGACTGCAGTAACAGTGGGCAAAGCCGTGTGCACTTCACTGGACTGTATTCGTTCCTTCTGAGCAAAAATGTGAGATTTGGCTGCTGAAATTAATTCACTATCAAGTGTAGTATGTGTTGGGTTTCGAAAAATAAAATGGGTGTCATCATATTTCAGATCTTCCATTTTGAAAAACAGGCACAAATCTTCAAATTAGTAGACAAGTATTTGACGTGAAAGAAATATTAGGAGATGAAATATCTGGCAAGTGTTTACAGGAAACAAGTGTCAATCAGCAACCTTATTCTATCAAAATCAAAGTAAGATTTTTATTAATTATTTTCCATATATCATCATGCATGATTAACAACATGTACTGCCTCGTTAGTTGGGTGTATAATTACACATATACTTTACACATGCAGCATATATATATATATATATATATATATATATATATATATATATATATATATATATATATATATATATACCGACAGGAACGTCATAAAAGCTCAAAAGTGTAAAGCAGGTCTATCAGAATGTTGCAAAAATATTTCTGCATTGTGTTCTTTCGTGAACAGCGAAAGAGATTGCCCACAGCCGGTCGCGGTGGCCCAGCGGTCTGAGGCGCGCCAGTCACGGTCTGCACGGCCACTACGGCCGGGGGTTCGAATCCCCCCCTCGAACACGGATATTTGTGCCGTCCTTAGCATTAGCTAGTTCATAAGTAGTTTGTAAGCTTAGGGACTGATGAACCCGTAGTTAAGTCCCATAAGTTCTTACAAACATTTGAACATTTGATTCTCCCACAACGGGAAAAACGCAAGAAGTTCCTGCTACAATCTGTATTCAAAAGGTGAAAGTGTACAAGAAATGTTTGAAGGTAAAACACTGAAACGAGCGATATATTCTACGGAAAATGAAAAGGAAACTTTGTCTAGAAAATAGCTTTTAGAAAAAATAAAATATATTGATTGTGCTTTTTCCCGTGTACTAAAAGAAGAACGCGAAAACGAAAGTTTAATAATTTCAAGATCAATTGTGGAGCCGTTGAGCAAAGTGAAAATAATAATAATTTTGTGAGCTGTTATCGCGCCATTGGAAACCAGTGTTCTTATAAAACGTACAGATGTCATTCATTAGATAATTTGAATGGTTTTAAATTTAAGCTAACGCCAGTAAACTCTTTTGGAAACGAGAAAAATTTCGTTCCTAGAGGACAGTTTTTGTATGTAAAATTACACCCAACTACAGAGCAACTACTGTTATAGCAGAACCACGATCGCACTTTTCTTCCATCTTGATTTAACATTCGGCCTATGCTACTGCATGACACTACATGTGGCTCCCACAAGAAGATGCACGGATCTGCAGCCAGAGCGCACTACTTGCTATGCGCACGGAGCCTTTAAGCCCCATAGACTGATAACAAGTTGCGTTAATGGCGGCCGTCTGTCGTTTGAACGGCTCGACTAGTATCATCGCGCTAGTATCGACTCGGGATAATCGTAGTGATAACGAAATAGAACCAGTTCTAAATTCGGTACTAGTGGGTTCACTGCGCATGCACGAGCTAGTAGCTGTCAACTGCAGTCATCGCTCCAGTTAGTCCGCCATTTTACTTCGTATTTACGTATATTTTGCGTAATGTCGAAGTTTATGATCAGAATGTATTCCAAAATGTAGTGCTAATGACGGCATTCACAGTGTCCGTCACCAGACCGTCACCTAACGTCAACGTCACGTTAAGCTTTCTCGAGAAGATTGTTTTGACTGAACGTTAGTCTGCTGACAACGGAAGTTAACCTATTTTCGTCACGCGATTTTCATATAGTAGTCGACAATTACACGGTTTGCACGCAAATTTGTGTTATTAATCTTAATTTTATTATTATACTTTGGTTTAGCGGTAAATTGCAAATGTTTCATGACGACTTCAATATTTATCTCAATTATTTTCCACCGAAAAGCGAGGTCGTACATCTGAAACCGAAGAATGGTTTATGTTTTGCAATATTGTAACAGTAAAGACTGAAGCCAATTGTTTATTTGAATAAGATTGTAATTTGATGATGCAATTTTCATGAAATAGCATTTTAAATGAAAATGTCAGTCCAAATGAAGGACAAAAATTCAGTTGTGCATGACGTTATTAACAATGTCAGTGGGCAAATATAGTAGATAAAGTTAAGAAGGTCTATTTATGCTCTTATAAATATTGTTTGATGAATGAAACTTTCACTCTGCAGCGGAGTGTGCGCTGATCTGAAACTTCCTGGCAGATTAAAATTGTGTGCCGGAACCGGGACGAAACTGGGACCTTTGCCTTTCGCGGGCAAGCGCACTACCGACTGTGCTATCCCGACACGACTCACGATGCCGCCTCACAACTTACGCCAGTATCTCGCCTCCTACTTTCCAAACTTCACAGAAACTCTCCTGCGAACCATGCAAGACTAGCACTCCTGGAAGAAAGGATATGGTCGAGACATGGCTTAGCCACAGCCTAAGGGTGTTTCCAGAATGAAACTTTCACTCTGCAGCGGAGTGTGCGCTGATATGAAACTCCCTGGCAGATTAAAATTGTGTGCCGGACTGGGACTCTAACCTGGGACCTTTGCTTTTGCGGGCAAGCGCACTAACGACTGTGCTATCCCGACACGACTCACGATGCCGCCTCACAACTTTACTTCCGTGTGAGGCGGCATCGTGAGTCGTGTCGGGATAGCACAGTCGGTAGTGGGCTTGCCCGCGAAAGGCAAAGGTTCCAGGTTCGAGTCCCGGTTCCGGCACACAATTTTAATCTGCCAGGAAGTTTCATTGTTTGATGTGTTCATAAATTTATTTGTTTCGCCTGAAAATAGATGTGAATGTTTTGAAATGCTGTTTCACTTCTCAGTTCCGAGAACTTTACCACACTAAGTTGGCCAAAAACATAGATTGCAAGGTTTTCTTTGGCCGTCAATAACATTTAGCATTGTTTTCTCGATTCCAGTATTAAACTACGACTTCCTACATAACAGATCGCCTGTCATAACCTCACTTTCAACATCGGGTATTACTGTTCAATTACGTTTATCGTCTAAACACGCTGCCACAAGATCTTGCATGAGATAGTAGATATTGTTCAAGTGAGCTCCACTGTCAGAACGAGCTGCAGTAACTATGATCTCATACGTCTATCATAAGTCAGTTGCATGAATGGGGATTTCGGGGACGCCTTCCCACTTTTCTGCGTTCCTTCCTTGCTGACCGTTGCGTTAGATACAGGGTTAGCAATGCTTTTTCCCATACATTTCCTCAGATTCACGGAATTCCGCAGGGGAGTGTTTTAAGTGTCACTTTGTTCGCAATTGGCATCACCGGTATAACGTCTACTGTAAGGAATCCTGTGCAATGCTCTTTGTATGTGGATGACTTTGCTGTTTTTTGCTCTTCTTCTAGTCCCGCATGTGCCTCACGCCAGTTACAGTTGACACTTAAAAGGCTAGAAGACTGGTCTGCTCGAACAGGTTTTAACTTCTCCCCTGAGAAAACCGTATGCGTTGATTTTAATCGTGGTCGTTCACTTTTTACCTCCCCCCCCCCCCCCGCAACTACTGTTGCGGGATACTGTTTTACATTTTCAGGAGACGGTGTGGTTCCTGGGTCTCTTATTTGATGACAAACTTACTTGGTTGCCCCACCTGAAGGAGCTCAAGATGAAAGCCCTGAAAGCACTGGACGTCATGAAGTGCTTGAACGGAAAAAATTGGGGTGCAGACAGATCCTGCTTGCTGCAATTTTATAAGAGTTTCTCGCGCTCCCGTCTCGACTACGGTTGTGTGGTCTATGGCTCGGCATCCCCAACGTCTCTGAAGATGTTGGATTCTGTGCACCACGAGGGTATCAGATTGGCTACGGGAGTCTATAGCACAAGCCCTATACCCAGCCTGTGCGCCATTATACGTCCGGCGGCGTTTCCTTATTGCTAAACACACCTTAAAGCTCCGGTCGTTTCCGTCGTCTCCGGCTTTTTCTGTGATTATTGACATCCCGGCCCCCTTGAAGCGACTCTACAACACACGACATCGAGGGTCGAAACCATTTGGCATCAGAACGCAGCAGCATTTACTGGATCTCGGTGTGCCTCCGATCAACATACAGCGTCAGGGTTGTTGCAAAGCGCCACCCTGGCTATTAGTGAAGCCCAACCTCATTTTAGATTTGACTGATTGCAACAAACCGTTCACTCCAGATTATGTTTTTAAGGACAAGTTTCGTGGCATTTTAAATAGACATCATTCATTTAATGTTATTTATACGGATGGGTCGAAACAGGGGGATACTGTAGGGTGCTCTGTAGAGTTCCCTATCAGAATTCTCAGATACCGTCTGCCTTGTCAGTTCACGGTATTTGACGCAGAACTTTACGCTGTTTTGAAAGCAGTGGAGCATATGAAACGTCATACTGGGTCTACCTTTCTGCTTTGCTCTGATTCACTCAGTGCTCTACAGACCATTCAGCATCTGTACTCAGCAGATAAGACTGTGCAGAATATCCAAGATATCCTTTTGCAGTTGCAACGGCAAGGAAAGGTGGTTTCCTTCTGCTGGGTACCTGGCCATGTTGGTATCCGTGGAAACGAGTTGGCCGATACCGCGGCGAAGGAGGCCTGTCGGCTTCCGAACGTAGCTGATTGTCCTCTACCTCTACGTGCCTCGCTGTCATTTCTTAGGAACTCTGTCATGCGCCTCTGGGACCAAGAAAGGTTCGCCGTCGTGGATAATAAGTTGCGGTCAATAAAAGACACAGTTCGGCCGTGGCGTACATCCATACAGCCTGTCAGGTGTGCTGATTTCTGCTTAACAAGACTTCGAATAGGACACTGCCCCCTGACGCATAGATTCCTTCTTTGTGGCGACGAGCCCCCTACTTGTGATGCTTGTGGTGTGCTGATAACCGTTCAACATATTTTAACAACTTGTGTTTCCTATGATGCCGCGAGGGAACAATCCAGTTTGTCGGATGACCTTCGTTCCATTTTAGGTGATAGTGATACGACAGTGCCACTTGTTTTACTATTTTGTGTTCTGGCCGACCTCCTATCAAAGATGTTAGGTCGACGGTTCTAAAATATAGATAGAGGAAGATAGGATCGTTCGCTCCATCCCTGTATGTTTAGCCCGCCGTCTTTTTAGCCTTCTCCCCCATTTGTCTGTTTTGTCCAGTGTCTTATTAGTGCCACTGTACCTTTTTATATTATGCATATGATGTAGGAGGAAGAGCGTACGTCCTTTCGTATTGTCTCTTCTCTTGCCAGTCTCCTGCACCATTTAGCGGTATTAGACTTATCTCTTTCTAGTATGGGCGCTGATGACCACGATGTTGAGCGCCCTAAAGCCCCAATAACAACAACAAGATGAGATAGTAGTTCAGGACTAGTACGCTAGGAGCTCTTCAGTAGACTATTATCTATCTTGTTCCCTTTCGTTCATAGTTTAAAAAGGGTTTTACTCTGTGTGCGGCGCGGCGGTTGAGCCGCTGCAGTTGGAAAAGGCGACGCTGAGTGGTGGTCGAGCGGTGAGGAAGACGTTGAGCGGAGGCCGACAGCCGGGCAGCGTCTTGCACGGCCCGCGAACCGAACCAGCCGCTTCCTCCAATTACCCGCGATAAATCAGGCCGCCGTCAGGCTGTGGGAGAGCAGGGGGGGGGGGGGCAGCGCGCTGATACCTGCACACACCAGGGCAGAGCGCTGCCTGCTAGCGGTAATGCAACACCGCAGCGTAGCGCACTCCGTGTCACGTCACACCGGGTAGGCCGCGATCACTGGCTGACCGGCTGGCCGCTGGGGCACTGCCCGCTGGCTCATAGCGGCCAGCCTGTCAGTCAGCGAATACTAGGGAGCCTGTATAGGGAGGGAGTGGCCATGCGTGAGACCGCTCCTGATTGGCTGAGAGACGCCATGCTTTTACCAGATTTGGCGGCCTTTACATGTGAGTGAATAGCTGCAGTGTGCGCTGATACTGCACACACCAGGCACCCGGCGTACAGCAGAGGGCTGCCTGCTAGCGGTAATGCAACACCACAGCGCACTCCATGCCACGTCACACCGGGTAGGCCACAATTGCTGGCTGACCGGCTGGCCACTGGGGCACCGCCCACTGGCTCACAGCGGCCAGCCTGTCAGCTAGCGAATATTAGCCTGTATAGGGAGGGAGTGGCCAAGCGTGAGACAGCTCCTGATTGGCTGAGAGCCCAGGACGCCATGTTTTTACCAGATTTGGCGGCCTTTACATGTGAGTGAATAGCTGCAGTGTGCGTTGATACTGCACACACCAGGCACCCGGCGTACAGCAGAGGGCTGCCTGCTAGCGGTAATGCAACACCACAGCGCACTCCATGCCACGTCACACCGGGTAGGCCACAATTGCTGGCTGACCGGCTGGCCGCTGGGGCACCGCCCACTGGCTCACAGCGGCCAGCCTGTCAGCTAGCGAATATTAGCCTGTATAGGGAGGGAGTGGCCAAGCGTGAGACAGCTCCTGATTGGCTGAGAGCCCAGGACGCCATGTTTTTACCAGATTTGGCGGCCTTTACATGTGAGTGAATAGCTGCAGTGTGCGTTGATACTGCACACACCAGGCACCCGGCGTACAGCAGAGGGCTGCCTGCTAGCGGTAATGCAACACCACAGCGCACTCCATGCCACGTCACACCGGGTAGGCCACAATTGCTGGCTGACCGGCTGGCCGCTGGGGCACCGCCCACTGGCTCACAGCGGCCAGCCTGTCAGCTAGCGAATATTAGCCTGTATAGGGAGGGAGTGGCCAAGCGTGAGACAGCTCCTGATTGGCTGAGAGCCCAGGACGCCATGTTTTTACCAGATTTGGCGGCCTTTACATGTGAGTGAATAGCTGCAGTGTGCGCTGATACTGCACACACCAGGCACCCGGCGTACAGCAGAGGGCTGCCTGCTAGCGGTAATGCAACACCACAGCGCACTCCGTGCCACGTCACACCGGGTAGGCCACAATTGCTGGCTGACCGGCTGGCCGCTGGGGCACCGCCCACTGGCTCACAGCGGCCAGCCTGTCAGCTAGCGAATATTAGCCTGTATAGGGAGGGAGTGGCCAAGCGTGAGACAGCTCCTGATTGGCTGAGAGCCCAGGACGCCATGTTTTTACCAGATTTGGCGGCCTTTACATGTGAGTGAATAGCTGCAGTGTGCGTTTCTGTACTGTGGTGTGTCTTAGAAGGTTCTGACAGCAATTTCACTGTACAGTTATGTACAGGTTGTACTATGGTAGGCAGTGCTCCACTTTCGAATGTCTTTTTTGGTTCTATACTTGTAAATTAACTTGTTGTTCATGGGTCATTGACGATAACCTTAGAATGTCGTGGCAACTTTTAAGATTATATGTTGATTTGAACTGATTTACTGAGTGTAATTAATAATGTATTACATAATCATTAAGGACAGTCAAGAGAATTGTCTCGTTGTTCCTCTGTTGGCTGTAAAAACCGAAGTAAAGATTGTTATGTGATGTTTGTGTTCACAAGGAACGAGGAAATATGTGAACAATGGTTAATTGAGAAAACGGGAACTGTAAAGGCGACTTTTGGAAACTAATGAATTATTTCTGTCTGTGTAAAGTAAATATTTTCTGTCCTCCCCACTCCTTCACCAGAAAGCAAGAAAGGCACTAATGAAATACAGTAATACAGTAATAGAACTACTGCCTCCGAAAATCTCACGTGGTGTCGTGGTTGCATACTGAATTTATAATGTGAAGGTTGTGAGTGCGAATATGGTAAGTGATACTTTTTTTAAATAGCATTTGCTAGCTTCTTGTTAGTTCATGGTTCTGCTTTTTGACATGTCATGCTACAAGGTATGTTGTAACATGGCTACGGTATGTCCCCCTCGGCTGTGTATTATAGGCTATTCACAATCCTATAAGTGGTTATGGCATGTAACGTGACCAAGGGATGCGACAGAGACTCATTTGAGATATTTTGAGTCTGTTTCTGCTGTTTCACTAGAAATGGTATTTTTCCGATTTTCTGTGATACAGTGTCCCCAAAAGTGTCTACAGAATGACATTTATGGTATTTCCTAGTTTAGGAAAATGTTATAAAATCGACAGCACAGTTAAAATGTATTATATAGTGCCGAAAAGCGATAATACTGTAGTAATTTTATCGATGGATATGCAGCCAGAAAATTCTGTAATAGCATTACTTTCTTTGAGTTACATAACATGAAATACCTCTCTTTCTTATTAATCAACTGACAACTGTCGAAATTGCCAGAAAATCGAAAAATATGGTATTAACAACCGACAGTCATAGAAACTGTTTCACGAGACTTATTTACTTGCAAATTCATTATGCCTGTATGAACATATATGAATGGCATTTCTTTAACCACGTGCTGATTAGTAAACTAGAATATGTGCTTTGGTGTCATGGTTGGAATTGATGCATTATTTCAATCGTCAAGTGGCTGCACTTCTGCCAGGGGCGCTATGTAAATCCCCGTCCTGCGCGCAGTCTGGTAAAAACTTGGCGGCCACCGGCCGGTTGGCCATTCTCTCCCTATATAGGCTCTCTAGCGAACATGGGCCGATTCCCACTAGAGCGAACATCACCTAGAGACAAGTCCTTACAACAGCCCATGCCATGTCACACTGACTAGGCCTTGGCTGGCCGCTGGGGCACGCCCACTGCCTTGTAGCGGACAGCCAGTAAGCTGGCGGCTGCGGACTGGTCGGTGTGATGTGCCACGGGCTGTTATGAGGCCTTGTCTCTAGGTGGCATTGCTAAAGCGCAGCAGTGGCAAAGGCAAGCTTTTTCCGCATTGCTGTGGAGACTCGCAGAAGCGACAGACGCTGGCGGCAGCTACAAGACCGACACACATGAGGACCACAGCAAAGCCAAGGCATCTCGGACACAGTTTTAATGTCAGTATGTAAAGTCCTAAATTCATGTTTGTCGCAAGTCCGGCAGTATAATATAATGTGTTGAGCTCAACAACAATATAGAAATGAGACATTATAATACCTTGGCCAATTCTGATTCCTTGTCCCTCTGCCTTGCTTACCGCATCCGCCTCCCTTACCCCATGCGGATACTCTACGATCTCATTCTCTTCCCTCACCTTCTGAAGTTCCTCGAGCACCTCCGTATCCTCTAAGCCACCCGCAAAATTGAATACAGTCACTCGGTTGTCTCTCCCATCCTTCTAAACCCCGGGCCTCTACCACACCGGTACCAGCATCTCCCTACATCTTCACACTCTCCACATCCTCTCCCAGGGTAACTTTCGCCACCTGCCGCTCCCAGATAACGCCCTCCCTCCTGATATTTACCTATCCTATCAGCCCTGATCCCTCCCCTCCATTCCCTCTCCCCTTCCTTCCCTCCCCTGCTTGTATCTCCCTTCCCCTACCTCGAAGTTCTTACCTTTTCCTTCCCCTCTCTCCTGAACTTCCTCCCTTTTCGCTCCTTCGCGCCTCCCTTCCTTCCCCTCTGCCCCTGCGGGGTCTCTGTGCTTTACTTTTTAACAGTGTTTTACACAGTGTTTTTAACAGTGCACCGGATTAAAGTGTCATGTCAGTGTCAAGTGGTGAACATGGTTTTAAGACTTCAGCAACCCTCCCCCTCCCACAGGCAGAACACTGTGTTGCCATGTTTTTTAATTGTCTCTCTGTTATCGTCGCCATTCACTGCGTAAAATCTGTGGTTTTTAGCCTCCATGGCAGTTTTTAATACTGACTATGTGTGTTTTAAAGCCTTAATTTCATTGTATTTAACTCCTATTTTCTCTCCTTTTTTTATTGTTTAATTCAACAATGCACCGGATTAAAGTGTCATGTTAGTGTCAAGTGGTGACCGTGCTTTTAAGACTTCAGCAACCGCCGCACAGGCAGAACACTGTATTGCCATGTTTTTTAATTGTCTCTCGGTTATCGTCGCCATTCACTGAGCAAAATCTGTGGTTTTTAGCCTCCGTGGCAGTTTTTAATACTATGTGTGTTTTAAAGCCTTAATTTCATTGTATTTAATTCGCCTATTTTCTCTCCTTTTTTATTATTAAATTCAACATTTTATCTCCTGTTTTAAACTATCATTCATGTTGTCAGATTCATATGTACCCTGGGCTGAAGAACAGCGTACGAGGATGCTGCCAGCCTGCCCCGTGGGGTATTAAAATACAATAAAGGAAAAAAATGATTAATTGCATTCAGGATAATGTTTACTGAAGGTTTTAATGTCACATCTTTCTCTAAGCATAAATTCTGAGTAATGATTCATGTTTCAGGTAGCATATTAAGTTGTCCTTAATTCTGTAATCGGGGTTTATCTCCTCGCTCCATATAGGGTCTGGTGTGTATTGTTCAAATAAAGGCGGAGCTCCAGCAATTTATTTTCTAATCTTTAATCACTCGTAACACTACCCTTACAGTGTTGCGTATAATTCGAAATGTCTCGATAACAAATGCCCTTTTTCAGAAGCACTAACAAATGCAACTGGAGCTGGACTTTCATTAAATTTAAACAACAATTGCCCAAACAGCAAGCATTCAGTGATGTAGAAACTACTAACATAACAGTACAAGCTGAATCATTAACACAAACTAGGAACTCGCAATACTAACTCGAACTAGAACAGGCAGTGGAACTCTCGAGTGTCATGTGGCACCGCTATATATATAGATGTTTTAACAATTGCCATTAAAATATTCTTTACAATAATGACGTTAATAGAATTACAGTTAACAATTATAACATGAAATGATTTTAGATACACCAATTATTAGAACTCCCCACGCTGACATAATAAATATAACTTATCAGATTTTTGCATTAAATCTTACAAATACGAATACATACATCAATTAACAGTATGAAATGGCTATTAATGGTTACTTAATTACATATGAGGATTTCGGTATTCCCACCATTTCCATGGCGTCTATATACAGGGAGTAATTAGTACAAAGTGTCAAAATGGACAATACTTTTGTAATTCACGAAATATTATACAGTTTCGTATAGTTCGGATTGCGTTATACATTGCTTTATTTGAGTTTTTTCGCTTGTTTTACTGATTTTTGGTTGGGCAATTCTTTGAAGGACATTTACAGACATAAGTCTCCTTCCTATATTCGTTTATTCAGTGTGGACATGTTTAGAACTTTCTGGAGAGCAGGAGGTAATTTAACACGTTATTTTATTAACTAACCATCAAAGTTTCTCCAAATTACCCAGTCTGACACCTACTCACAGTTTATCAATCTGTGCATTCACAGTACGTTTTATCTCACAGTTTAAACAGTTCATTACGAAATCATACACAGATAAATGTTATCTCATTAGCACGCTAAAGATTAAGCAGTGTGTCTATGTGTTTTCTTCATTTATGTTAAATCACACAATACCCTGTCTCTAAGGAGCTGAATGTGATAGTTTCGCTGGTATCGGGTGGTTTCATGAAGAGTGGTATCCTGTTACTTCTTTACGATGAGGGAGCTGGTAACACTACAAGGTGTCTAAGTTATTATGAACTCGATAACAGTTATCATCTTTCGTTCATATATCGGTACAGGTTGAGAGATGTCTATACAATTTTAAACACATCACATGTATATTGTAATGTATTTGACATTTTTCCCTTTTTTAAGAGAACAGCAGTGTACATTCTGTAAGCAGTACCCAGCCTTCAGTTGTCCTTGTTTAGAAATCCCTGTAGCGGGCAACGACTAGTTATGCCAGTTTTCCTTGTTCCTATCAGATACGTAGCACTCTACTATACACAATGCCGACTCGCGCAGCTTGAGTATGCGTTTGTTGTATATACGTACCCCGGTTGCAGCACTTCCACTTTTTGGCGATTCCGTTTTTTCCTAAGCGGCTCATTTCAGGTTCTTTTGACTTTCATTTTTCTCATTAATGTATTGTTTTTAGTAAGCTTATGGTGGGTCTACATCTACATCTACACGGGATACTCTACAAATCACATTTAAGTGCCTGGCAGAGGGTTCATAGAACCACCTTTATACTAATCATCTTCCATTCCACTCTCGAATAGCGCGCTGAAAGAAAGAACACCTGAATCTCTCCGTTCGAGCTCTGATTTCTCGCATTTTATTCTGATGATCATTTCTACCTATGTAGGTGGGAGTCAACAATATATTTTCGCATTCGGAGGAGAATGTTGGCGATTGGAGTTTCGTAAGTAGCCCACGCCGCGGCGATAAGCGCCGTTGTTGTAATGATTCCCATCCCAGATCCTGTATCATTTCCGTGACGCTGTCTCCTCTGTATCGTGACAATACAAAACGACCTGCCCTTCTTTGAACTCTTTCGATGTCCACCGTAAAACCCATCTGATTGCTCACACTGGGCAGCAATACTCCAAAAAACGACGTACAAGCGTGGTGTAGGCAGTCTCTTTAGTAGTTCTGTTGCATGTTTTAAGAGTTCTGCCATTAAAACGCAGTCTCTGGTTTGCCTTTCCCTCGATATTACCTACGTGTTCTTTCCAGTTTAAGTCTGAAGTAATAGTAATTCCTAGATATTTTGTGGAGTTTACGGCCTTCACGTTTGATTGATTTATCTTGTAAACAAAGTTTAATGGATTTCTTTTCATACTCATGTGGACGACTTCACACTTCGCATTATTTAGAGTCAATTGCCAATTTTTACACCATAGTGATATCTTATTTAGATGACTGTGCAGTTGGTTTTGATCTTCAGATGATTTTACTACACGGTAAATAACAGCGTCATCTGCAAACAACCTAAGAGAGCTACTTCGATTTTCTCCCAAACGGCTTTTATTCAGATTGCGTGGTCATGGTATATCGTCCCAAATTTGCGACTGGATAGGGAATTTCCTGTCAGAGAGGACACAGTTTGTAGAAATCGACGGTAAGGCATCGACTAAAACAGAGGTGATATCGGGCGTTCCAGAGGGGACACAAAACAGGTCAGGACACTGTTGCAAAAGCAACGGAAAAGGCATGCTAAATTTAAACGTACACAATATCCCCAGGATTGGCTATCCTGCACTGAAGCTCGAAATTTAGCGAGGACTTAAATGCGAAATGCCTACAATACTTTTCACAACGAAACTGTTTCTCGAAATTTGACTGAAAACCCTAAGATATTTTGGTCATATGTTAAATATACTAGGGGTAAAACACAAACGATACCCTCACTACGTGATAGTAATGGCGATCCTGCAGATGATAGCGCTACAAAAGCAGAGTTACTAAACATAGCTTTTAGAAACTCATTCACTAAAGAAGACGCAACCAATATTCCAGATGATTCCTTAATTTCTCCTGGCGAATAACAACTTCGAAAAACTTACGGGTATGCTGCCAGGTACCAAAGACGGCCGATATTTAGGCAGGAGACCACCCTGCCATTTTCAAGGCGAAACTGCAGTAAGAAAGCAATGTGCAACTATCTTTAAAACCACGGTTTTCAACGAGTAAACAGGAAAGACAACACACACGGAGCAAGCAAGCACACAGCGCCGACACGACCAAAGATGAAACAGGTCAGAATATCGATAATAAACATCAGTTATCGAGAGATGAGGTCGGATTAGCGTTGCGCCATCCACCACATGTGCAACGGGCTAGTGATGATAACACTGAGTCGACACCCACGTCAGTAGCCGTTCTGCCATACGTTGGCAGCATTTCTAATAAGATTGGTCGCATTTTGCGTAAAAATAATGTAAAATGTGTGTTTCGTCCACCTTCAAAAATTAAAGCACTGTTGGGATCCGGTAAGGATGAACTCGTTTTGCGTAAGGCGGGTGTCTACCGTATCCCATGTAGCTGTGGCAAATCATATATTGGTCAAACTATTAGGACTGTTGAGGACCGTTGTGTTGAACATAAACGCCAGACACGTTTACAACAGCCAAACAAATCTGCTGTGGCCGAACACTGTCTTGACACAGTACACCCAATGGAATATGACAAAACTGAAATTCTGGCATGCACTTCAAACTAGTAGGACTGTGTTATCAAGGAAGCGATATAAATAAAACTAGGTGACAACCTTATGAATAGGGATGGAGGCTTCTGCTTAAATTCCGCTTGGGATCCTGCTCTCTCACTTATCAGAAAACAGAGAGAGAAAACTAATCCGATCTCATCTGTCGATAACTGATGTTTATTATCGATATTCTGACCGGTTTCATCTTTGGTCGTGTCGGCGCTGTGTGCTTGCTTACTCGGTGTGTGTTGTCTTTCCTGTTTACTAATTGAAAACCGAGGTTTTAAAGATCGTTGCACATTGCTTTCTTACTGCAGTTTCGCGTTGAAAATGTCAGGGTGATCTCCTGCCGAAATATCGGCCGTCGTCGATTTTGGTACCTGGCAGGATACCCGCAAGTTTTTCGAATATTCCAGATTTCGTATTACAAACAGAAGTCAGAATGAGTAACGTTGAAGTAGATATCATTTGTTGATCGTGGGTAGTATTTATGATCAGTAGTTTATCAGTGTGCTTTTGTTTTTAGATTCACCAACATTACTCGATTGTTAGAACTTGATAGAAACGAAGAAGTTATTTGATGACTGATGACTACACCTTATTGTGATAGTATTCTGTCAGGACCTCCGCAATGCTGGACGCTGTCCTTTATAGTACGTGTAATCGTAGTAAGTACTTCTCGGTAAACTTTAACTATAAATATTAATTTTAAAAATTTTATTGAAATTTCTTATAGTTTTCGGTCCGTTACATATTCTGGTTAGTAAGTCCGTTTGTAGTTTGCTATTCACAGATGTACTCGAAAATACATCTCAACTGATGTGAAACCACCTGTCCTTAAATAAACATGATTTGAAGGCGGTTCTATTTCAACACACCATCATCCAGTACATTTCATATTACTAAAGTTAATTTCAGGTTTTGGTAAGTAGTGCGTGTTGTAATTTAACTCAGAGTAAATGGTATCTTATGAAATAAAATATGAAAGAACAAGTGAATGGCTACAAATCAGCCCCTTCACGCTCTTCTTTTACTCAGGATATTCCAGAAATTACTTTTCTTTCCAAATCTCTTGAGCACCACCATAGTTACGTGCTCTACCAATCTGATCAACATTCGTCTGTAACACAAAATTTCAAAACCTCCTATCATCTTTATGTCTGAACTCTTTATTGTCCACATTTCACTCCCATAGAATGCTACACTCAACAAAAATGATTTCAGAAAGCACTTCCTAACATTTAAATTAATATTGGATGTCGACAAACTTCTCTTCTTCACAAACGCTTTTCTTCCCACAGCCATGCTAAATTTTAAGTATATCTTCTTTACTTTAGCCAACAAAAGTTATTTTGCTACTCAAATAACAAATTTCATCCACTACTTTTATTGTCTCATTACCTAATCCAATTCCTTCAACATTGCCCGATTTTCTGACACTGCATTCCATTGAAGTAGCCAGCAATTAAAATTCTGTGCTTTGGGACCGTTTTTGAAATTTGATCCAAGCTTTCTTTGAACATTTCTACAATGGAATTGTCTGACAAGGACACTACATGGGTGTCGGATTTTAGAATTTATTCAAATTTATGGTAAGTGAAGTTCAGAACGTAAATAACAACCAGCCAAAGCCATTCGACGCAACTCTCAAAAATTCTCTAGAAAATTGACTTTGAAGTTTTGCAAAGTACACTTAAGTAATAATAACTGAAACAATTACACCGTCTGTCGGTGTAGCACAAGCGGTAGCTTTCCGGCCTCACATCTGTAGAGTCGCGGGTCCGTATCCAACTGCGACCCATATATTTTTCGTTTTCGAATTTAGTTATATAAAAGATTTTGGGAACTCTAACTCCACTTCTTGTGTCAGTTTTTGTTTGTCGTTACCTAAAACGATGGTTGAGGAGGTTAGTTGCTTGGAAAGCCATTAGTAGCTATTGAAATGACTTTCCAAAAACAGTGTCTTAGCTCTTCACATACTGAACAATCAAAGACTAGTGTTGTGAATAGTGAAGCCAATACTGTAAAAAGGTAACTTATGTTCTTTTAATTGGAACTATCGTATTAACAACCTTCTATGCAATATAGAAAGTTGCGAATAAACAAAAATTAGTGCAATTTTCTTAAAAATTACCATTAGATAAATTGTGTAAGTATTCGAACACGACGAAGAAAAAAGACTTTCATGACTGGATTCGAACCACGGACCCGAGGATTGGAAGGCCAGAACGCTACCACCTGAGCTACACCTACAGATGTTACATGCGTTTTCATATTTGGTACTTACGCTTAGTTGCAAAACTTCAAAGTCGATTTTCTAAAGAATTTTTGAGAGTTGCGTAGAATTGCTTTGGCTGATTGTTTTTTGAGTTCTGAACTTCACGTACCATAAATATAAAAAAATTCTAAAATCCGACACCCATGTGGTCTCCTTGTGAGACATGATATGGGTAAAAAGAACCATTATTAATTTATTACTGTTGTCATGTGTAGCCTCTACCCATACCAATTAAAAGGAACTATCTACTTTAAATTTGCTGCAACATACAGCACTTGTGACAGCAGTAAATACGCCACCACCAGTTTTATTGTATGTATCCTTTCTGAATATCATTTGCCACTTCGTAAAAATTTCAGCTGAACTTGGGCTTTAGCCATCTTTCGCGACCTGTTGTAATTTGAGAGTCAGTACTTTCTATTAGCGCTTGGAGCACTGGAACTTTCCGTAACCAGCTACGATAATTTACAATTTTTTACAGCGTCACAGAAATTCTTTACAGAAAAAAAAAATTTACACTCTTCTTAAATCAATCCTTTCCTTGCGTTTGTCCAAAATACAGCTAGTAAGTTAAACTATGTAATAAAAATAAAAATAATATAATCAAATTTTCCCCCTTCTTTTCATTACTCATTCACATTCATAAAAATCGTTTTAAATCCCTACACTGCGAACCAGCTCATGTAAAAAAAAGAAAAAAAAAAGGAACCTTTACGCATCATGCTGAATGTCTTAGGTGAACAACAACTGCACAGAGCGCCTAATAATGAAAATACTGATTCTCCTTATCTTGATTTTTCGCAATACTAGATCATCATTAATCGTAGTGAATCTCCAAAACCCTGGTTTACCTCATCATCCGTAGAGAATATATATAAAAACTTTATTGCCCATAAAAAGATTCCTCTGCTTAAAGCTTAGGTCGCAAGTTTCAATCTAACTCCATGAACTCCACGACCGCTTTCATAACACTGCACTCTACGGCGGCGGTGGAACTATTACAACAATCGCAGTGCAGCCGACTTTAACTTGTACGCTTACAGGCACAAAACTTCCATAAGTGAGAGTCTGAAATATACAACTGTCATTTCTCCGTTTAGCGCCAAACATCAGCTAATATCAATAAATACTTCACATTTTACCACAATAACTCTGAGTCTCATTGGTTGTGCATTACCAATTTTAAATCCGATTATTATAATGATACACCAAGAACACTGCTTTATACTTGCTGTTATTATTTATAAATCACAATGAGCTCATTTTCGCCTTAGCCATCCTTACTAATGCAATTCAGAAAGAAATAAAAATTCTAGAATACATAGCTCAACAAAACGATTATGATCCAAAAAATATAACACAACTATACTACAAAAAGAACAAAACCAAACAGACTTAACATACATAAAGAAATAACACTAAACACACACACACAGCAACACGAAGAAAAAAACACATATATAACCACAACTAACATCACCTTTGCATATCAAAATAGACAAAAGCTTAAACACAAAATCCACAACGACAACTCAAAAATTCCCATATACAACCACCCTGGCATTTACAAAATTTCGTGTAACACTTGCCATAAATTCTACATAGGACAAACCGGCAGAAATTTCAACATTAGATTTAAAGAACACACCAAAGACAGTGAAAACAACCCATCTACATTGTTTCAACATCTTAAAACAGAAAAACACGACGAGAAATCCATAAACGAAGCACTAAAAGTCCTCCGTATTACGCAAAAAGGAGCAGTCATGACCGTTCTAGAAGAAATAGAAATATTTTTACACGCGCACAGTAACCCTCAAAATTTACTGAATGAGAAAACGAACCTTAAACACAAAAAGTATATAGAAAACTTTATTCATATCATAAAAATATAAAACGGATAAATTCAAGCAGAGATAATAAATAACGTATATCCACAGAGACAAAATAAACAGAGAACTACAGAGATATAACACAATGAAGACGATACCACTAACGAAAAATAACAAAATAATTACGAAAAATTGACTAACAATAAAGCATAGAAACATCAACAAAATTTATCGAAAATTCTAGAAAAAGACCTAATTAAAGCCAAACCCAATAAAACAAACAAATTACAACAGAGTTCTCCACAAAACACTTCAATAGTAACTATGTAAACATGGAATATCGCAAATACACTGTCAACCAAGCTGTCAAGATCGAAATAACGTAAGAAGCTAACAGGCACCAATTGATATCCAGGTGTAATAGACACAAACGAGGCACCAATCGACGTCTAGGTGAAAAATAAAGACAGCAGTGACACATACGATATTCCATGTAAGGTAAGAACTAAGTTATTGTAAACCACTTCTATCTATAGTTACAGTACATATATGTATATTCAGACCATTACAAATGTATTTACAGAGCACCAGATGATGGCTAAAGGCCGAAATGAGCTCATTGTAATTTATAAATAATAACATCAAGTATAAAGCAGTGTTGTTGGTGTATCAAATAATCATGTCATTACAAGACATATTTTACACTGCGGGCGCCAAAGAACGAAAATTATTTAAATCCAATGTCTTCAAATAAGAAAGGAATTTGGGACGTCTCAAGAATAAAGAATAAAGTGGAGAGACCGTATCATCCAGTTTAAAAATTATTGTAAAAAGAAAACAAAAATAAACAAATTAAAACGAACAGAATGAAGAAACATAATAAGATCCAAGTAAGAGACAAAGCCTAATACACAAAGAAGGCACGGGAGAAAGAGTATTGAGGGTGATATGGACATGGCTGACAGATCGGCAGTTTATGCTTCCGTTAAATTTATTACAACCTCATTAAAGAGCCAGGGGAAAAAACCACTAAAGCCAAGAAGAAAGCGAGTTACTTTATTCACAGACACGAAATTCGAGATTACGTTAATCATGAGTTATGTTGATGCTATCTGGCAGCAATCAACACTATGCCAAATAAAAAAGCAGTTTCTCGTAAACCCTGACCGGTTTTTGCCACGTTTGCTCAATTCATCGTACTTACTGCGTGATTATCGTCGAACGCTAAATTAACTTTAAATAATAGCGGGGTAATTACTCGCTCGTGCTTACTTTTCCATTCTCCAAATTAGTCCAGTTTCGACATGTATCGGCTTCTGTTTGTAGTGGAAAAGACAGTTTGTTAATAGAAGGGTGTATCCAGCAACCTGTAACTGAGATTATTTTCCAGAGAGAAAGAGAAGCGTTGGCGAAAGTATCGTTTCGTTGGAGCAAACACCTGGTGAGAAGGAACTATTTCATAGTAACAATATGCGGTGCTATGATACAAAACAAAGAAGTTTGAAGTTATGTTGAATAAACAGGAATCAGTCGTCTTTTATGTACATTTTTTTATTATTAAGCCATTTTTGATTACTTGTTAATATTGCCTAGCATGTCATCAGATGGTAAAACGGTATACTAAATTTGGTGCAGAATGGTATTTATGTATCTATGAAAGTGTCTACTATTTGGCGAGAATTATTGTCATAATAATATCGACTTAAAGTCCCTACTTAAAATTGGCACAATTGGTAACAACCATACATCCATTGTTCTGTTGCATTTATTCCTCATTGGTACAATTGGTAAGATGCATACAACATTTGTGATGTTTTATTTATTCCACATGTTTATGATTTGCAGTTTAACATGTGGAATAAATATAACACCACAACTGATGTATGCATGTTACTAATTGTACCAATGTGGAATATAAAGGGTGCTCCATTGATAGTGACCGGGCCAAATAGCTCACGAAATAAGCATCAAACGAAAAAACTACAAAGAACAAAACTTTTCTTGCTTGAAGGAGGAAAACAGATGGCGCTATGGTTGGCCCGCTAGATGGAGCTGCCATAGGTCAAACGGATATCAACTGCATTTTTTAAATAGATACCCCAATTTTTAATTTCATATTCGTCTAGTACGTAAATAAATATGAATGTTTTATTTGGAACACGTTTGTCGCTTTGTGATAGATGGTCATGTAATATTCACAAACATATTGCTCACAATTTTAGACGAACAGTGGGTAACAGGTAGGGTTTTTAAATTAAAACACAGAACGTAGGTCGTAGGTACGTTTGAACTTCATTTCTGTTGTTCCAATGTGATACACGTACTTTTGTGAAATTATCATACATTATGAGAACGCATGCTGTTATTGCGTGATTACCTGTAATTACCTCATGACTTCAATATACGCTCAAAATGATGTCCTTCAACTTCAATGCATTTGGCAATTCGCGTAACGAAATTCCTCTCAACAGCGAGTAGTTCGCCTTCAGTAATGTTCTCAATGCATTGACATTGCACTGATGCATGGTGATGTCTTCCAGGATAACGATCAACATACATAGCACAGGCCCGTTGGGCATTTTGATGACACTAGTCATACATAAATACCATATCGAGGTTTTCTGCAATTGCTAAAAGGTCCATTTTAACACGAGTAATGTATCACAAAGCAAATACCGCCCACAATGGCGAAATGTTACGCTATACCACGTACTTATACGTTTGTGACTATTACAGCGCCATCACAAAGCGAAAAAAGTGTTCCAAATAAAAAAAAAGTCATATTTATTTATGTACTAGACGAATATGTAATTAAAATGGGGGTACCTATTTAAAAAATGCAGTTGATATCCGTTTGACCTATGGCAGCGCCATCTAGCGGGCCGACCATACCGCCATCTGTTTCCCCCCCTTCGACCTAAAATAGTTTTGCTCTTTGTAGTTTTTTCGTTTGATGTTTATTTCGTGAGGTATTTGGCCCGGTCACTATCAATGGACCACCCTGTATACAACAGCACAATGGATGTATGGATGTTACCAAGGTTTACCAATTGTAATTAGAGGATTGAGGTCGATATTATTATGTCAATAATTCTAGCTACATAGTAGGCTACTTTGTGTTGTTCTCTAACCCGTCAATCGCACACTGTACCAAATGTAGAATTAAAAACATCGTTACCATCTGATGATATGCTAGCCACGTCGAAAACTGTAATGGAAAAAGAATAATAAAAAAAAACATTTAACATTAAAGGCGACTGGTTGCGGTTTATTGAAGATACATTTATTCACCACAACTGCAATCATCGACAATGGATTACAGTTTTATAGTTTTCAAAATGAAAAGCCAAGATCGCACATTAATAGTTTATTAAATGACGACCGGTTTCGGTGCACTGTGTCACCATCATCTGGTCACATATAAACTGGTCACCTTGTTTTCATTTTGAAAACTATAAAACGATCAGATTGCCTCCAAACCCGACTATGTCAGGTAATCTTGATTACAGTTTTAATGTAATTTAATCTGAATTCAAGATATCAAACTTGAAGAAAAAATCATTCGTGATGGGCATCTACGTGCGTTCTGAAAACGAAATTCGTCAGCAGTTTAGCCGCAAAAATGTAGTCAATTTGCTGTAAGAAATTATGCTCCCAATTCGGCGAATGCAGTTGTAAACAAACCGTTAGTAAAATTTGTCATTTTGAAAATGCTACGGATGGTTTCGTGGTTTGCTCTTCAGTTGTATAAAAATGAAGTGACTCAAGATGGCTAGGAATTCTTGTTGCACCAACCCGGGAACAGAAAGTGAATCATTTAAAGGCTACATGGCTCAGCATGGTGAAAGAACGAAATGTAGTAAATATTTCGTACACTATTGGCTGGTAACAATATTAACTGGCTGACAAAAGTCATGGGATATAATATAGCTCTGGTGTTATGTTTACTGACACGCCTTTAAGAGCTTAAACTGTAATGATAAGTTAATATCGAAAATCAGAAGTGTACGAACTTCTGCGGTGCAAACCGATCAAGTCCTACGTTTCGTGAAATCGCATTCTACGAACATTCTTGTTTAAGTGGTACATTTTTAGTAACACTCACATATTGGGTTGCTACAGCGCCAAAACTGAAAGCTCGATGTAGTTGTCAACATTTGAAATTAAAAAAAAAAAAAAAAAAAAAATCTTAGTAACGAAGTCTGTAAGTAACGTTACTTTGTAATGTCGATATTTCGTTCACTTTTCTGTAAGCGTAACTTCGTTGACATTTTCCGCATTCGTCGCAAAATTTTATGTCTTTCTAAGTTCCTGATATTTAATTTCTTGATTTTGAATAGATATGACATTGTTCTAAAAGCGACTGAGACGGTGCCGCACTGCAGACGAAGGTACGAGCTTATGGAATAGGTGCCCAAATATGTGAGTGGCCCGAAGATTACTTAAGTAATAGAAACTAATACGTTCTCCTCGATGGCCAGAGACGATCAAAGGCCAGAGCATCCTCAGGAGTGCCCCAGGGGAGTGTGATGGGACCGCCATTATTTTCCATCTATATAAATGATCTGACGGTCAGAGTGAGTTGCAATTTGCGGCTGTTTACTTATGATGCTGTGGTGAATAGGAAGGTGTGGTCATTTAATGACTGTGATAGGATGCAGAATGACTTGGACCAAATTTCTAGGTGGTGTGAAATTGGCAGCTAGCTCTCAATGAAAAAAATGTAAGGTGATGACGATGGGTAGGAGAAACAATACCGTAATATTCGAATACAGCATTAGTAGTGTGCTGTAGCACACAGAAGTACCTTGGAGTAACAATTGACAGATCCATAACTTTCCGTCAACGCCTCTCCAACGTGGCTGCTAAAGACCCGTAATAATATCATCCAGAAGCTTGCTGGTACCTCCTGGGGTTGCAGTGCTCAAACCCTACGATCAACTGTTTTGGCACTGTCAGACTCTGACGCTGAATACTGTTGTCCAATTTAGATGAACAGTGTTCACTCTAAGAAAATAGAAGTGAAAACCAGACAGTGCGACTTATCACGGGTTGCATACATAGTACTCAAACTGCTTGTCTACCTGTTTTAAGTACATCCAACCTCCAGCCCTACGAAGATCAGATGCTCTCCGGAAGATCTGGAGGAATATTCAGAATAACCCCCAGCTACCCATACACAGCGATATATCAACAGCAGAACACTGGCCTTTGAAGTCAAGAAAACTAACTTTGACATCAACGAAGCATGGAAAAGCCATTCTGAAGATTCGTCAGTGGTCAACGGTCATCTGGTTGAAAACCAATGCGGGTCCCAGGTTTCATACTCCCTAGACGCCAGTGGATAATCATAAACCGCATCCGAACAGGACAAGGGAACTGCGGATATCTACAGCACAAATGGGGCTGGGCAACATATTCCGATTGTGACTAGGGAACTGCCCTAGAAACAATAAACCATATTGTAGGTGAATGCCGGAAACGAGCCTTTGGAAGATCAATAAATGACATGCACCATGCAGTACCTGAAGAGCTCAACTGGATCAACGGACTGTACTTAGAATTCTAAGAACTTGTGTAATGTGTACATAATTTAGTATAACACTGTACATTTGATCCTGTACGTATATTTCCCTTGTCATATATTAAAAGTGTGCGCCTCGGTTGCACAGTGGTAGAGTGCCAGACTACAAATCCAAAGGTCGCGGGTTCGATCCCCGCCAGGTCCTAGGATTTTTATCTGTCACTTTCCACTTCTTTCACCTCTAGCAGTATTGCTCATGTGAAAAATACCGAGCAGCACCGTGGTTCGGAACCCACGTTAAACTGTAGGTCCCCCTATAACTGGCTGGGTAAGTCAGTTCCAAGGTCGGAGGAAGGCAACGGCATACCACCTCCAAACAGGACCATGCCTAGTGAAGCACTGTGGTGTTCAAACCAATCTTCGGATTGTTGACTGCTTAACCTTTTATATTAAAAGTGGTGTGTGTGTGTGTGTTTGAATGAATGCTAAAAGTAGTAAGTGTCTGGGGCGAGCGTGTCACTGTTTGTGTTACGAGACCGTCCCCTCTAAAATACACAAATGAATGTTCTGTTTTAGTTTTGGTTACAAAATAATTTGACTAAGCAATGAGACTTAGTACCTTACATTGCCCTGTTAGAATAAATTGCAACTGACATGGAATGCTATGATATTACGTAAATGTGGTTCAGTTTGATGCGCAACGGATAACACTTTAAATTGTACAGTAGTTAATAAGTTGACAGTAATTAAAACTCGCAATTGGTGTACAAATTAATCTCGTGTGCGAAAGACAATGTGAGCAAATGAAAAGTTCAGATATGTTAGCATGCACCATATACCATAGCCAGACTATACATGCACAATTAGACTGCGAGACCCAACAAAAAGAGCGTGCTAGTACAGTGATAATTTTGTTACTTGAATAAACAGGATGTCAAAGATATTTTATATTAATTAGATCCCAAAAATCACTGCACTTGATAATGTGCCTATCTGAACAACAATTACCATATTGATTCAACGTAATAAAAAAAATGTCCTACAAACCTGGTAATGGTTTCAAGTCTCACTCACTGCAAATATTTCTCATCTCTTTACGTGATCTACTTCTCTTCTGACTTTAACTGTTACTAACATTAACTGACTTAATAATCTGAGAAAATCTCTAACTATGAACTTTACTGGATTTATGAACAAACTACTTTCTGCTACTTTCTGATCATGACAAAATGCCTACACTGAACTGTTCTAATTAGCATACAAATTTACAAACACAATGATTATGCAACACTGTCATAAGAAACAATGATCAGAACGGATAGCAATTCAAACTGGTGAAAGAAACGAGGAACTGGTAAAATGACTCAGGGTTAAATGAGAAATGCAAGCTGCACTAAACAGTATTCATTAGCGAAAAAGACAAACACCAACTACAATAGTTCAAATACAGGCTAGCAGACATAACAATAGAAAAGTACAGATTACCGTATTTGAGACAGATTAATTTCCATACAAAAATTACAATCTGCAGTCTTGGCTGCGACTCTTCAAAATTATCTGAAATTCCTTTTACTTTTCGAGTTTAACACACAGACAGACTAACCCGACAGTTCCAAGACCACTATTCATCGACTCAACTCTACCATAATCAGACATCGAATCTCCTTCACAAAGGTCACACACCGACTCCTTACGCGAAGGTCACACCTCGCCTCTTTAAACGCAACAACTGCGAGTGCTAGACACACTTTAAAGATAAAACAAAGTCTTTGGTTTACAGCAAAGATATGAAAATAAGTACAGTATGTTATATCGATTAATGAAATGGTACAAAATATTACATAAAATTGTTTTTTACACAATTTTAGCTTAGGTTTTTGTAACAAAACATGCTCAGGGCGGTATAAGAGACAAAAATTAAGTGAAAATATTTTCCGTACCCCTTTCAATGTATCTTACAATGTATACAGTTAGAATTATGTACTTGAACCAAGCTCTGTTTCATCATTCCATAAATAAAAAAAAGTGTGCTGCTTGACAGAGTCGCGTGAGATATCTCGATGTAACGCTGCACAATGATATGAAATGGAACCAGCATTTAAGGACAGTCGTGGGGAAGGCGAATGGCCAACTTTGTTTATTGGGAGAATTTTGGAAGATATGATTCGTCTGTAAAGGAGACCGCATATAATAGAACTTGTCCGATCCCGTCTTGAGTATTGCTCAAGTGTTTGGGATTTTCACGAGATCGGTTTAAAAGAACATACAAGAAATTCAGTGGCGGGAGGCTAGATATGTTACTGGTAGTTTAAATCAATGGGCGACTGTTAATTTGATGCTTCTGAAACTCAAATGAAAGTCGCTGGAGGGAAGGCGACATTCTTTTCTCGAAACACTGTTGAAGAAATTTAGATGGCAGGAATTTGGAGCGGACTGCGTAACGATTCTACTGCCGCCAACTTACATGTCGCGTAAAGATCACAAATCTGAGATCAAAGATATTAGGACTCGTACAAAAGCATAAGAGCAACCTTTACATCGTTATGTATAGGAGTGGAACAGGAATGCCAGTCTCTAATAGTGGCACTAGGTGTCTTTCGCCACCTTTTGGTGGATTGCGGAGTGTGTTTGTAGATGTAGATGTAGAAACAGGAAATGGGCAAGAGATGGAGTAGGAGGTGGAAGATGAGGAGGAGGTAAATAGACGGGCAACAGGAGATGGACAAAGACACAGGGTTAGGAGCAGATGGACACAATGTAGAAAGCCATTGTTTTTCCCGTGGGCCATAATACGCCGCTCCATATTCGGTAAACATCTGATCCGTAGGTTCATGAGGTAAATATTTGGTCAATCAATAGCCTTTTATAAGTAATAACTTTCTGAGGAAAATGTTTTTTACTAACATTCCTTTCATTCCGCATACAACAGGAAGACCATACGCAGGGTACGCATTGATCAGATTGATATAATGTTATTGGACAGTCAGTGTTTGTAACAATTATTTTATTTACTTTGCCTTTAATTTCATATCAGACTAAGCCACAACCGTGCGTGGCCTGATGTAGCTGGTAAACTTAATTCCATTAAAATAAATTGATTTACACGTGATTATATCAAACTGAGTCACATTAATAAAAAATCTCTCTGGTGGTAAACCATTCGTAACGTAAGGGTGTGGTTGAGGTCCGGCACAGTGGGTAAGACGCAACAGAAGAGCAGCACTTCTGAAGACGTCCATTGTAGTTCGGGACGAAGCGTTAGGAGCTGAAGAGTTTCGTGGGCCAAGAACTAACATGCCGGAAGGTTTAACAACTGAACCGTCTTTCGTGGAAGGCTTCTTTCTATGGTCCGAAAAATATCTCCGCTTAAAGTAAATGATTAATTTATAGCTATATACAGTTTTTGAAAAGACAGCGAAAATAAACTAGATAATCCTACGTCAGCCCATAGCGGCTAGCCACTTTGTTTTAACCTTTATAAATTATGAATCCTGCTAGTATTCATCTGACATCTATTTTTATTATCAACAACTTATATATTATACGACTTGAGCGTAACATACTCGATTTTTTTTTGCATCTCATGTGAGTCATAATTTTACTGAAGTTGGCGTAAAAATGTAGATAAAGTGTATTTATTATAAAGCAACTTGTGGGGCTGTACAGTAAACTGTTACGATTGCTGCTTTTAAGCTATGATAAAAACCATACTTGATTTTTCATAATAAGTCATCTCTCAATAGCAAGCTACTGTTCTATTCAAATGTTTGTAAAGCTTATGGGACTTAACTACGGGGTCATCAGTTCCTAAACTGACAAACTACTTATGAACTACTAAGATTAAGGACGGCACAAATATCCATGCCCGAGGGGGGATTCGAACCCCCGACCGTAGTGGCCGTGCAGACCGTGACTGGAGCGCCTCAGCTCCTCGGCCACCGCGGTCGGCTACTGTTCTATTGTTTCAGATCATTTAATAAGACGTATATCAATAAAAAAAAGCAGTACGAAAAGGCTGACGCGAGTTAGCGGCCATAGAATAAGGGCTGACTGCATAAAAGTGCTTCTTAACCTTGTCAACATAATTTCTCAGTATTAATTAGATACAGTTAATGTGAAAAGATAGTTCGTTAATTGTCCAGTATCTTTGGTTCTGCGTAAATAAACAACGTGACATCCTTTACATAATTTGTTTGACCAGACTACTTTCTCGTTAATTATCCAAACAGCCTCAAGATCAAGAACAACGACCTGCTTGCCGTCTTCTGTGCAGGGTACACAACTTATGAAGAAAACACGTTGGAGCACATTTTAGAAGTCTCTAAATAAAATGTGTCGTCTTCATAAGTTCACTCAGGGCAATGAAAGCAACTAGGCACCTCGCGAGTACTGTGATTTCGTTAAAACCGAATTCAGTTACTCGAAATCCATGGAAACACGGAGGAGGTAAAAAGAAGCAGAAAAAATGCGGCAGAGACTTTCAAAGCACTCTCTCCCCAATACATAAATGACTATTTTCTCTTCCCCCCTCTGAATGTACTTAATTTATTACATAATAAATTACAAGCAGGGGGTATTTTCTGTGATTTAATAAAAACATTTGATAAGTACTTTATAATTCTAAGGTGCCACGGGAAATATTGCAAAATTAACAGAAAACAAAGAGTGTCAGTGCAAGGGACTAGTGAATTAAGCCATCAGTCATCATCATATTGGGAAGAAATTAGATGTGGTGTCAAAATGTTCAAATGTTTGTTAAGCTTATGGGACTTAACTACGGGGTCATCAGTCCCTAAACTTACAAACTACTTACGAACTAGGACGGCACAAATATCCATGCCCGAGGGGGGATTCGAACCCCCGACCGAGATGTGGTGTCCCCATGCTCCAACGTAAGACCATTGCTACAATGCCTGAAGCAGAGGTTGTTTTATTTGCAGAGCATTCAAGTATTTGAATAAACAGCATGTCGACCGTAGTTCTAGGGAGGTCTGCTAAGAATATTAGAAGGAACATTAATAAATGGTTTAAAGTCAACTGATTGACACCAAACTTTGAAAAGACTCACTACATTCAGTTCAGAATATGTAAGAGGCTTCAACCGAAAATATGCATTCAGTATGAAGAAGAGCAAATAGAAGGGGTTGACTATTAAATTCCTTGGATTGCAACTTTACAATAAATTCACGGAACTGCAGAAACGCCTTAACATAAGTGTATGTGCAATTCGAGTGTTAGCACACGTGGGAGACATAAAATTGAAAAAGCTTGGATGTTATCCTTACGTTCATTGCATAATGTCATACTGTATAATATTTTGGGGTAGTTCATAAAAGAAAACAAATTTTTCAGAGTCCCAAAGCTTGTCATACGTATTATATGTATAGAAATCTCATCAAAGAGTTTTATATACTAACTACTGCCTCTCAGTATATTTATTCCTTAGTGAAGTATGTCGTAAATAATACATCCCGCCGGCCGCGGTGGCCGAGAGGACTGCGGTGCGCAAGTTACGGTCTGCACGGCCACTACGGTCAGGAGTTCGAATCCTCCCTCGGGCATGGACATTTGTACCGTCCTTAGTGTTAGCTAGTTCGTAAGTAGTTTGTAAGTTTAGGGACTGATGACCCCATAGTCCCATAAGGTATACAAACATTTGAACATTTTGATTTAATACATCCCTGTTTCCAATAAACAGCTCGTTCCTACCAATGAAACCCGGAAAGAGCTCGTCGTAAAACAAAGTAAATAAATAACATCCAAAGTGTAAATAATGTATCATTTTATATGTACATTCAAAATATTTTAATCGCATGATAAACGTTTTACGTCACGGAGAAAGCTCGTATAAGAGTCGTAGCCCAGCCGCTTACTATAGGCCGCACTGGCTGCAGCGTTGTAATGCGAATGCGCGACTCAGGTTCAGATTCTCTTCTGAACCTCCTGGAGGCAAGATATGTGTGCTTCCGCAGCAGGGAGGGGTGATTGGAAACGCCGCTTTTAACATTGGCGTTGGAGCTGGTGGACACGCCATCTCCTGGATACTCGAGCTCTGGCGGTTAAGCACGATTGGCCCCGAACCAAAGACAATGGTGGCTGCTATGCACCTCGCCTTACGCATAGTCAAATCCTCTATTAAGGCAACGTCTGTCCTTCAACTTTGTTTTTGGCGCATTGAAGATTCATCAAAAACACTTCATATTTCGTAAAATATAACTATAAATTAAAGACGCATCAAATGTAAAATCATTCAGAAGATCCGATCAGGAATAATAATGAAGTCATACTACTCTACACGTAGCAACAATAGCCGTGTGGTTAACGGCTTAGCGTTGTGCCGTCGAAGGTAGTGGGTTCGACTCCGAGTGTAGGCAATTTCAGTTTTTAAACCAAGTCTTCTTTGTAACTGATATGGGAACAGCAACGACTGTTGTATTGTTACTTAGCTCATATCTTTGAACGTTTTAGCAAATGTGTCGCGATTTTGAGGGTAAATGGCATTTATACTATTCTTTGCAACAAATATTTAACTGTTTGAAAAGATGTGGAGCAGCCTTTGCGCATGCGTAAGGTTAGGGGGGGGGGTGCTGCTTACAGTGTCACGTGACCAGAAGGTAGCTTGTTTCTTCATCGTAACAGACTCATTTCATTAAAGTCACTTAAGAGTATAATAAGTTATTTACTATGTCTTAGTGTTGGGGGCGGGAGGGGGGGGGGGCTCACAAACGGCTTTTAATCAAATTGCGTGGTTATCGAATATCGCCCCAGATTTGTGACTTGATAGGAGATTTCCAGTCAGAGAGGACACAGTTTGTAGTAATCGTTGGTAAGGCATCGACTAAAACAGAGGTGATATCCGGCGTTCCACAGGGTAGTGTTATTGGTCCTCTGCTGTTCCTTATATATATAAACGATTTCGGAGAAAATCTGAGCAGCTCTCTTAGGTTGTTTGCAGATGACACCGTCATTTACCGTCTAGTAAAGTCATCTGAAGATCAGAACCAACTGCAGAACGATTTAAGTAAGATATCAGAATGGTGTAAAAATTGGCAATTGACTCTAAATAATGAAAAGTGTGAAGTCGTCCACATGAGTACGAAAAGAAATCCGTTAAAGTTTGTTTACAATATAAATCCATCGAAAGTAAAGGCCGTAAACTGCACTGAATACCTAGGAATTACTATTACATCAGACTTAATAATAAATATTTGTAAATCTATCGGACCAAACTGCGTGGTCATCAGTCCGTAGCTTACAAACTGCTTAAACCTAGGAAAACTAACCTAAGGAAACACACTCACCCATGCCCCAGGGAGGACTCGAATCTCCATGGCGAGCAACCGCGCGCTCCGCAGCGAGACGCTTTAGACCGCTCGGCTACTCCACCGCGGCAAACTGGAAAGAACATGTGGTGTCGCACAAGTATAAAGTGCGCGCCACCTACTTTCGCCGCGCGTCGCCATGCACGCACGGCGCGGCGTTCTTACGACGACAGCCACGAGCGCCCTCTGCTGCAACTCCGCTCGTGGCCACCACTGGACTGCATCGTTGACTTGGGATTGAGATAGGAACTAGTTAACACTTGGGATTCAGATAGGCACCAGTGAAGACTTGGCTATCGGACAGGCACTAGGCAGGCCTCTAGCTCAACTATGTATCAGCATTCGGCAGTTCTGACCTATGTAAAAGTTAAGTATTACTAAGTCTCTAAGAAATATAGATCTCGTTCTAATTTACTCTAGTGTTCTAGTTTCTGCTGTCCCACTGGCTGCTCACGTCCGTACCTGCACAAGCGTACATCCTTTATTTCTGTGTCGGACTCTTTCACTCGGCCACCGACACCCACGACAACCTGCGGAAAGAGACACAAAAGTGGCGACGAGGCTGGGACACAAAAGTGGCGACGAGAATGGGATACAAAAGAACATGTATATAATGTCGTAGGAAAGGCGGACCAGAGACTGCGTTTTATTGGCAGAACTACTAAAGAGAATGCATACACTACGCTTGTCCGTCCTCATTTAGAGTGTTTCTGCCCAGTGTGGGATCCTTATCAGGTTGGTCTGACGGAGGACATCGAAAGAGTCCAAAGAAGGGCAGCTTGTTTTGTTTTGTCACGATACACGATACAGGGGAGTTGGCGTCACGAAAATGATACAGGATCTGGGATGGGAATCATTAAAACAACGGCGGTTATCGCTGCGGCTTGGTCAACTTACAGAACTCCAATCGCCAACATACTCCTTCGGCTACGAAAATATATTGTTGGCTCCCACCTGCATAGGTAGAAACGATAATCACAATAAAATACGAGAAATCAAAACTCGAACGGGGAGTTTCAGATGTTTTTTCTTCCCGCGCGCTATTCGGGAATGGAACAGGAGATGAATAGTATAAAGGTGGTTCGATGAACCCTCTGCCCGGCACTTAAATGTGATTTGCAGAGTTTCCCATGTAGATGTAGATGTAGACGTCACTCAAAGAAGTGACCCCCAGCCACCTGAAGCACCAGCCGCCACTGGTTCCTAAATACAATACTAGGAACAAAAACGATCAACACAACGACTTAAAAGGACACACTTTAGTTCATAAAGGGGTCCGCTACTCAGGAGCACAGATTTTCAATAATTTGCTAGCAATAAAAAAATTAGCGACAAATCAAGATAAGTTTTTAAAAAAATACTGAAAGACTAACTAGCGACCAGCTTTTTCTACTCCACTGACGAATTTTTGAACAGAACCGAATGATGATTCGTTTGTACCCTTACTATTAGTATTTTTATTTCAGATTGAAAAAAAATACATGTTCCGCATCCACGAGGTTCTCCTTAAAACGGATCTACGTAATAAACGGCTAATCTAACATAGCCCGAGACACTTTCCTGATGCACGTTAAATATTTTTATTTATTTATTGATCGTATGGCATATGACAACAGCATATATACAAATATAATTACACAAAGAACAAGAATATATATGCAAATATCAGTAAAAGATTGTACGAGAGCTCATTTTCAGTACATGTGAGTGATCAATGATATATTAAGACAAAACACATGGAATTATGACCTGTATCATGCGAGACAAGCTTTTGGCTACATATTAATGTCCAGATCTTTCATTCACTTCATAGTCTGAGGTGTGGCTTCTATAAAGTCCTCAGCAGAGCCACTATATTTTCTTCTTGGACACACTCTTATGATGTGGTCCAGCGTCTGCTCAGGTAATCCATAATTACAGCTTGCGCTGTCCACGAGTCCCACTTATAAAGCGTGGCCTTGCATCTTGTATGGCTACTTCTGATGCGATTGAACTTAGTCCAGTCTTTTCTTGTGAAGTTGAACCCTTTTAGTCCTTTTGAGGGATCACTTATGAGGTGATGATTACTGACTGAATTTCCCACGCCTTTTTCCAGTTCTCTTTTAGTTTGAAGGTGACCTCTCCTCTTATATAGCAGTTATTCCATATCGACTTTCGTTATTTCAAACGGTAATTTGGCAAATTTTTTTATTACATCTTGCATTGGTAAACATTTTTCTTCAATTATTTTTACTATTTTTTCCCATTCTTTAAAAGATGTATTTTCCTTTCTTAATTTTGGTGGATGACGGAGAGCCACGGTGTTGGAGTAGACTTTAATGTGTCGGTGATTATCCGCATGGTTTCGTGGAGCTGCACGTCTACCTTGTAGGTGTGGTAGCTTCTCTCCCAGACCAGAGCACAGTATTCGGCAGTGGTGTAGACTATCGATGTTGCTGCTGTTCGCAGTGTGGATGCATTTGCATGCCAGGAACTTTTATAATAATATTATTTCGTGTTTTTAGTTTCTGGCGAACATTTTTAAGGTGTTCTTTATTAGTGAGAGACCTATCAAGTGTAACATCCAGATACTTAGAATGGAAGTTGCGTTTCACTCTCTGTTGGTTAAACAGCACAGACAATTGTTGATTGGCTATGTAATTGTTGAGGTGAAAAGCGCAAAATTCAGTCTTAGCCGGATTTGGACACAAACGCCACCTTCTTTAGTATTTGTTAAGGTCATCAGTTAGTCTTTTCACCTTCTTCGAGAGATTTGCTTTGCACTGCTATGGCCAGATCATCCGCGTATCCGAATTTTTGGCTCACTGTGTAAGGCATATCGCTGGTTTAGGGGTTGAATAGTAATGGTGTCAATACTGAGCCTTGAGGTAATCCATTCTTGATCTTAAGGGATTTGTGTATGTCAGTTCCACTTGTTACTTTAAAACAGCGATTTGAAAGCATGTTTTTCAGGAGAGTCGTGAGTCGAAGGCATGGGATCACTTTCTTGAATGAGTCCATCCAGCCATACAGTATCGTAGGCAGCTCTTAAGTCTACAAATGCGACTGATGTTTTCACTCCTCTTTGAAAGCCAGCTTCTGTGTATGATGTCAGAGCAAGTACTTGTTCGCAACAGCTGCTATTGCTGCGGAAGCCTGCCTGGAATGGTGGTATCATTTATCTATAGCCTTGTAGATACTGTTGTATATGAGCCTTTCCAGCAGTTTGAAGCTTATGCTGAGTAATGCTATAATATTACTTCCGTTTTACTCAGAGGTTTAACTGCGAAGGCGCATGTTTGGCCGGCCGCGGTGGCCGAGGGGACTGAGGCGCTCCAGTCACGGTCTGCACGGCCACTACGGTTGGGGGTTCGAATCCCCCATCGGGCATGGATATTTGTGCCGTCCTTAGTTAGTTCATAAGCAGTTTATAAGTTTAGGGACTGATGACCCCGTAGTTAGGTCCCATAAGCTATACAAACATTTGAACATTTTTTTAAAGCGCATGTTTGAATCTCTCTCTCATACAGGAACTCTTCCTGGTTTTCTCTTTGCCCCTTTCTAGTTAATGCACTAGTGTCTCTTATTTTCTTTATCTCGCCTCCAACGTAATGCCTTGTTGACACACATTTGCGTACGTATGTTTGTGTGTGTGTGTGTGTGTGTGTGTGTGTGTGTGTAAACAACTGCGGCTACAGAGAAAGGGGAGTACCGGCCATAGTTGGCACAGGCGCGCGAGAGTGCGTGACGGAGTGTGCGCGCCGTGAGAGCGCCTTCTGAGGGACAGGAATCAATCCCTCCCCAGCCCAGCCCAGCCCAGCACCGCCTCCCCTACCCTGGCCTATCCTGCCCTATCCTATCCCCGGCTCGCGGTGTAATTACGCCGGCTAACAGAGCCGGCCGCTATAATTTGTGGCGTTCCCGGCCGGGCACAACTTAATTCAGTTATCTGCGGGCGGCTATCTGGCCGGGCTCTCTTTAACCCCCCGGGCTATCGCGCCATCTCTCGCCTTTGTGGCGTCACCCGGCGCGGCCGGCCCGGCCCGGCGCTCGTGTCGGCAGCCACACGGTCGGCGTGTCTCTATTTGCTCGGCCGGCAGATGCGATCAATCAGCCCGTCAGCGCAGCTGGCTGGCTAGCTGGCCTCCGCCTCCTCCGCCGGCGGCGCACGCTGTTGCCAATCGGTAATGTGCCGGCGTCGGCCAGAGCCAGAGCGAGAGCTCTTCATTCCGAACCGACCGAGTGTTTACAGGCGCGCCCGTCCGGCCGAGCAGCACGCTCCGCTAGGGAATGCACGCTTCCTCGGCGGATTTCATTGATCCAATCTTACTTGTCTTATTCCGTGTTTTACTAAGGCCGCGGCCTGCGCAGGCTACACATTCTAGTGACGGCTTCACACGACAGAAGACGGCCGCAGGTATTGCTAGAGAAGTGTCCTGCGTGAGTGCCGACATTGCCGGTCGCCGTGGCTCAGCGCGCCCGGTCAGGGGGCTGAACGTCCTCTGTAATAAAAAAGCTGAGCCAACCATTCAACGAACAACCACGAACAAACTGAACGAACGACCGCGAACCATATATCTACCAGAAAAAGAAAATAAATAAATAAAACTGTGGCGATGACTGTCGCTGCGTCTCGCGCGCTACAGCCAGCGACGCTTGAGATACAAGCCTGTTTGAACCTTGTCGCTGTCGCACGCGCTACAAAGTGTCGAGTTTCGTTGAGAATCGACTGCTTGTATCTACATCTACATACAGGGTGTCCAGAAAAGGACTCCCTGATTTCAAAATTAAATATGTCGAAAAAAAAAATATCGATAGAGGAATGCAGTAAACGGTATGTTTATTGTGAAAGCTGTAAGAAGTTTGTACAGCAGTTTGAAATAATAGTTACAAAAGCTGCTAACAGATGGCGCTGTAATCGCCATACGTAATGCGTAGCCGGCCGCGGTGGCCGAGGGGACTGACGTGCTTCAGTCACGGTCTGCACGGCCTCTGCGGTCGGGGGTTCGAATCCCCCCTCGGGCATGGATATTTGTGCCATCCTTAGTATTAGTTAGTTCATAAGTAGTTTGTAAGTTTAGGGACTGATAACCTCGTAGTTAAGTCCCATAGACTTTACAAACATTTGAATTTTTTCGTAATGCGATCAGTCCCACTATTAAAACGTGAAAGGAGGTTAGCATACCGAGGGAAGAGATTAAAACCATGTACACCACTGAACAACGCGTTTTTCTGGTGCTAGAGTACCACAGGTTAGAAGAGAGTCCTACGGCAACAAGGCGAAGTTTTCAAGCACGATTTAATCTTCCAAAACGACCCGATGCGAAAACCATTCGTACGTTTTTCTCAAAATTTCAACGAACAGGCAGCGTAACTGATGATCTAGTAGGGCATGTTGCCGCAAGCAAACCGCAGTTACGCCTGAAAATATCGCCACAGTTTCTAGAATTATTCAGCGAAATCCAATGTCATCCGTCCGTAGAATTGCATCTGAGACTGGTTTGAAGCGTTCCAGCACGCAGAAAATACTGAGAAAGAGCCTGCACATCTTTACATTCAAAATTCAAACGCACCAGGGCATACCCGTACGAGCTGTGCCTTTGCTAATCAGATGCTCACAATGATTGATAGTGAAGGATTTGATGTTGGCTGCATCTGGTTTATAGAGGAAGCACACTTCCACCTGAATGGATACGTGAATAAGCAGAACTGGCGATTTTTGGGTTCCGAAAAGCCATATTAGTGTGAAGCGAAACCCCTGTATCCTCCTAAAGTTACTGTGTGGGCTGCAGTATGCAGCAGAGGCATTATTGGCCCTTTTTTCATTCGAGAAACGGTCACTGGTGCACGCTACGTTGCAATTTTGGAACAATTTGTCGCCACACAGCAAGCTTTAGAGGATCGACCAGGTACTGAATGGTTTATGCAAGATGGAGCCCGACCACACTGAACCGAACATGTATTTCGCTTTCTTGAGGAATACTTCGGGAATCGAGTCATTGCTTTGGAATATCCCAAATTTACTGGTACAGGCATGGATTGGGCTCCATATTCGCCGGATTTGACTCCCTGTGACTTTTTTTTGGGGGGGGGGGGGGGTCACAGTGAAAGATATGGTCAACCCGAAGCATCCCACCACGCTGGACGAGCTTGAATCTGCGATCTCTGTGGCATGTGAATCCATTTCGGTTGAGACACTAAGAAATGTGATGGAGAATTTCATTCTTCGTTTGCGCCGCCTCTGTAGTGCCAATGGTGAACATTTTGAAAACATTGTGTTGTGATTGTTTGCAAAGAGTGTTTTCATACGATTATTTCAGTTATGTATGCTGATATGAGCTGTACAGCGTACAGCGCCATCTGTTAGCAGCTTTTGTAACTATTATTTCAAACTGCTGTATTAACTTCGTACAGCTTTCACAATAAACATACCGTTTACTGCATTCCTCTATCGATCTTTGTTTTCGAGATATTTAATTTTGAAATGAGGGAGCCCTTTTCTGGACACCCTGTAGATATTCTGCAAATTAAGTGCCTGGCAGAGGGTTCATTAACCACTTTTATAACTTTTCTCTACCGTTCCATTCTCTAATAGCGCGCGGTAAGAAAGAACATCTAAATCGTTCCGTTTTCGAACTGATTTCTCTTATTTTATTGGTATGGTCACGTCTCCCTAAGTAGGTGGGTGCTAGCAAAATATTTTCAAATTGTCAGAAGTAAAGGTCGGTGATTGAAACTTCGCAAACAGATCACGCCGCAATGAATAACGTCTTTCTTTTAAGGATTCCCCCCCCCCCCCCCCCCCCCGGTAACGTGATAAAACAAAACGAGCTGCCGTTCTCTGAACCTTCTCAATATCTTCCGTCAGTCCCACTTGGTGATGGTCCCACAATGGGCAACAGTACTCCAGGAGAGGACGCAGAAGTGTGATGTAGGCAGTCTCTTTGGTGGAGCTGGTGCATCTTCGAAGCGTTCTGCCAATGAAACGTAATCTTTGGTTCGCCTTCCCCACAATATTTTATATGTGTTCTCTCCAGTCTACGTTGTTCGTAATTGTAACTCCTACGTATTTGGTAGACTTTACGACCTTAAGGTTTGACTAATTTATCGCGTAATTGAATTTCAGCGGATTTTTTTCTTTTTAGTTTTCATGTATATTACTTCACACTTTTCTTTATTTAGTGTCAATTTCCAATTTTCGCACCATGTAGAAATTTTGTCTAAATCGCTTTGCAGTTGCTGTTGATCCTCTGTTGACTTCACTAACCGATAAACGACAGCTTCATCCGTGAATAGTCTAAGGGACTAAATCGTTTATAAACACGAGGAAGAGTGGGGGACCTATAACGCTTCCCTGGGGAGCGCCAGATAGCACTTATGTTTTACTCGATGACTTACCGTCAATTACAACGCACTGTGTCCTCTGACAGGGAATCGTGAATCTAATCGCACAGTTGGGGAGATATTCCATAAGCACGTAATTTCATTAGAGGCCGCTTGTGACGTACAGTGTCAAAAGCCTTCCGGAAATCGAGAAATATGGAAGAGGTTTTATAGGATGTTGCAAGAATTCTGCGAGCTAATAATCTCTGAAGTTTATGAAACTGCAACTGTTTCTGAAATAACAGAAAATAAAATTGATGTTGCACATATAATGAAGAATTTCGCTTTGAATAGCTAGCTCGTAAATTTTCATTTGGCTTTTATGGACTACTGAAGTTAAATTTTTAAATTGTTTCTAATACATCAGTCTTCTGTATTTTTATTCTGAGTGATAGTTTCATTTATAGCACGACGAACGTGATTTGAACAATTACTCGCATCTGTGTGTTTTGTGCATTTGCATTAACAACAGAGCTACTACAGAGAGGTAGATAACTCTAGGATGTCAAACGAGATTCGTGTAAATTACATTTCAGAGTAAAATGTGATGATATAATGTGTTTGGTAGGTCTACAGTGGCATAAGTGTGTTTGCAATGAAGATGAACTACGGGTAAAAAATTTAAAAAATAATTTGTGGTGCTTTGTAAAGATTATACATAAAACTTTGCGCAAATAACAAGGGAAAGGCTTGTAGTTGCAAGAATTAAAATATAAGATAGCCAGGAAGCGAACCAGCGACCGCTGTAAATTGCAATTAACCAGCCCAGGTCGCTACCCCTACGCTTCGCCGACTAATTACAAAGCGGTACAGATTTATATGATTTACTGTCGACTTCCAATAAGACTTATTTCGTACTTATTGAGTTGTTGATGGTTTGTAGTCACAAAAACTCATTGAGGACTTGGTCGAAAGTATCTGTACTCTTCGTATTTTCTTAGAATTTGGCTGGTGATCTTAATAATTTTCGTATTTGAAGTTACGAATAAAATAGTGCACCAACATTCCGCGCACATGTAATGCACAGCACTCTTTTTACGCCTAATTTTTTAAAGTAAATAAAACTGGAGCTATAATTATTCTACGGTCTACGGTTTAGAAACAGCTGATCGGTTCTAGAGGCCATCTTGTAGCGAGAAGTTGTCGCGCTCACGTAGGACACCCGGCCATGTCGCCGAATGTCGCCGCTAGTAGCTGCAGTGTCGCGTAGCTGGATGTCGCGCGTTGCCGCTCGCTTTTGTCGCTCGCGTAGTCAGTAGCCTAACGTTTCGGCTACTTTTCGACTCCTCTTCGTCCGGTCAAAAACTGGTCGAAATGTTGCGATAATGGCCGCCACATTCGCCTGAGGTCGCATCCTACGTGAACGACAAAAGCGAGCGACAACGCGCTAGAGCTTCAAGAGACAAAATCAAGCGCAAGTATAGTTATGGGACTGTCCTACTCGAGCGACATCTGCAGCACCGCGCGTCAGTTGCGACAACCAGCGACGTTTGAGATTCAAATCTTCTGCAATCTTGTCGCTGTCACACGCACTACAAACTGACGAGGGGCGTTGAGAATCGTCTGCTTGTAGAAGGTATAAAGGATGTCGCAAGATTCTGCGGGATAATAATCTCTGAAGTATATGAATCATGACGATTTCAAATTAGATGCGTGTGAAATTACGTTCCTTCTGTTATGTTTCATTAGGAATGTAATGTCTTTGGTACAGTGGCATACGTCTGTTTGCAATTACAGATAAACTATGTTGGTTAAAACTTTTAAATAATTTGCGGTGATATATATATATATATCCGTGAACCACAGACATTGCCGAGGTTGGATGGCTTGCGTGTCTCAACGATGCAGATAGCCGTACCATAGTGGAGGGGTATGTGCGGAGCCAGACAAAAGTCTGGTTTCTGAAGGGCAGCAGCCTTTTCAGTAGTTACAGGGGCAACAGTCTGGGTGATTGACTGAGCTGGCCTTGTAACATCAGCTAACATGGCTTTGCCATGCAGTTACTGCGAACGGCTGAAAGCAAGGAGAAATTACAGTCGTTACTTCTCCCGAGGTCATACAGCTCTACTGTATGACTATATGATGATGACGTCTTCTTGGGTAAAATATTCCGGAGGTAAAATAGTCCCTCATTCGGATCTCCAGCGGGGACTACTCAGGTGTACGTCGTCATCAAGAAAAACAAAACAGGCATTCTACGGGTCGGAGCATGGAATGTTCTAACCCTTAATCGCGTAGGTAAGCTAGAAAATTTGAAAAGAGAAATTGATAGGTTAAAGTCAGATATGGTAGGGATTAGTGAAGTTAGGTGGCCGGATGAACAGGATTTCTGGTCAGGTGAGTACAGGGTTATCAATACAAAATCAGTTGGTAGTAACGCAGGAGTAGGTCTGATAATGAATAAGAAAATAGGAATGCGGGTAAGTTACTATGAACAGCATAGTGAACGCATTATCGTAGTAAAGATAGACACGAAGCCAACACCGACCACAGTATTGCAAGTTTATATGCCAACTAGCACGGCCGATAATGAGGATATCGAAAAAATGTATGAGGAGATAAAAGAAATCGTTCTGAAAGTTAAGGGAGACGAAAACGTGATTGTGATGGGGGCCTGGAATTCGGTAATAGAAAAGGGAAGAGAAGGAAATGTAGTATGTAAATATGGACTGGGAAAAGGAATGAAAGAGGAGATCGCCTGGTTGAATTTTGCACAGAGCACAATCTAATGATCACCAACATTTGGTTTAATTATCATGAAAGAAGGCTGTATACGTGGAAGAGACCAGGAGACATTGGAAGGTACCAGATTGACTTTATAATGGTAAGGAATAGATTTAGAAACCAGGTTCTAAAGTGTAAGACATATCCAAGGGCAGATATAGACTCTGAACATAACTTATTGGTTATGAACTGCAGATTGAAACTTAAGAGACTGCAGAAAGGTAGAAAGGTTAGGAGATGGAACCTGGACAGATTGAAGGAACCAGAGGTGGTTGAGAGTTTCAGAGGGAGCATTAGGCAAAGATTGGCTGAAATGGGGGAAAGTAATACAGTAGAAGAAGAATGGGTAGCTCTGAGAGATGTGAAGGCTGCAGAGGACCATATAGGCAGAAGGACAAGGCCTAATAGAAATCCCTGGATAACTCAGGATATACTGAATTTAATTGATGAGAGGAGAAAATATAAAAATTCAGCAAGTGAAACAGAGAAAAGGGAGTACAAATATCTGAAAAATGAGATTGACAGGAAGTGCAGACTGGCTAAGCAGGAGTGGCTAGAGGACAAATGCAGAACCGTAGAAGAATGCATAACTAGGGGAAAGATATCTGCTACAGGAAAACAAAAGAGATATTTGGAGACAAGAAAAACAGCTTTATGAATATGAAGAACTCAGACGGAAAACCAGTACTAAGCAAAGATGCGAAAGCTGAACTGTAGGAGGAATATATAGAGGACCTATACCATGGAAATAAACTTGAAGCCAGTATTCTAGAAATGGAAGACGAAGTGGAGGAAGATGAGATAGGAGACATGATACTAAGAGAAGAATTTGACAAAGCGCTGAAGGAGTTGAGTCGAAACAGGCCCCTAGAGTAGATGATATCCCGTCTGAGCTGCTAATGTCGCTAGGAGAGCCAGTCGTGAGAAAATTGTATCACCTAGTATGCAAGATGTATGAGACAGGGGAAATACCCCCGACTTCAAGAAGAACATCGTAATTCCAATTCCAAAGATAGCAATTGCAGAAAAGTGTGAAAATTACAGAACTATCAGTCTAATAAGTCATGGGTGCAAAATACTAACATGAATTATTTACAGACGAATGGAAAAACCTGTGGAATCCGACCTTGGGGAAGGTCAGTTTGGATTCAGGAGAAATGTAGGAACACGGGAGGCAATACTCACATTAGGACTAATCTTAGAAGATAAGCTAAGGAAAGGCAAACCTAAGATTTTAGAGTTTGTCGATTTAGAGAAAGCTTTTGACAAGTTGACTGGAATACACTCGACAGGAAACTGCGCGATTTATCCACGAGATCTAGAGGGAAATAGATACAGGACTGCAGGTCGATGCCGGTTTCTTGACTTACACAAAGGCGTTCGATACCGTTCCTCACCGTCGCTTGATGAGCAAAGTGCGACCATATGGAGTATTAGACCAGGATAAAGGCGTTTCTAGCTAACGGAATGCAACATGTCCCAGTGGAGTGTTATAGCACCGTTGTTTTTCAAAGTTCACACAAATGTAAAATGTAAACTTTCACGCCCGCAAAGGTAAATATTACAAAAAATTTCCGGACTGTTATGTCATGGTCTTGTGGATTTATTATTGAAACCCAAAGTTTCGTTACCAGCTGCGGAGGACATTTTCAAGGGTGATCGTGGCACTTTTGAATGTCCGATGCACGCCTTGGCTCGCTACTGACTGAAGCCAAACTCCATTTACGAAGGTTCGTGCGCAGAGGTGTGACGTCAGGTGTTTTTGATATGCGCGCGCAATTCGTCGTTGCCGATTCCGTCGTCCGTTAATATCGTCCCATGGTGGAAGACTGTTACATTTTTTCTTCAACTCCAGAATCCAGATTTCATTTAGTTTCACGCTTTCCTCCCTCCTACTGAAGTTATTGTGGTGCTTTACAATTTCTACAGCCTCTCTGTACAGTCTTTCGTGGTATCCATTTGTGGCTACTAAAACCTGAGTCTTATCATATTGAATAAGGTGATCTCCTGGTTGAAAAACATGTTCAACAACAGCTGATCTGTCAATCTCTCCCCTTCTACAGTTCCCCTTGTGCTCTTCTAGTCGTTTTTTGACTGTTCTTTTTGTGGTATCCACTTATACGTCTCTACAGCTACACGGAATCCTATAAATTCCTACTTTTTCCAATGGTTTGCGAGCATCCTTCGCCGATTTCAGGTGATCCTGTATCTTCCGACTAGGTTTGTAAATAACGGCAACATTCCGTTTCGTCCAAATTTTACCGGTGCGGTAAGAAAAGGCAGGAAGACTTTGGATTCCACAGGAACATTTTCATCGTTTCCAATTCTACGTGTCGGTCTCAACGCTCTCCTTTTCTCTGTGGACGAATAGTCATTCTTAAGTAAAGCATTAGTCAGGTGTTTCAATTCCACGCCGAGTAATTGTGGTTCGCAGATGTTCCTTGCTCTGTCCGCCAACGTCTCTATAATGCCCCGCTTATGTTGCGGGTGGTGGTTTGATTCCCGGTGCAGATAACGGTCTGTGTGTGTGTGGGATTCCGATTAACTGTATATCTGAATCTGCCATTCCCCTTTTTGAAAACTGATACGTCAAGAATATTCAGTTTTCCGTCTGCCTCCTTCTCCTTGGTAAACGTTGGATTTCAATAATAAACCCATAAGATCACGGCATAATGGCCCGGAAATTTTTAGTAATATTAATACGTACAAATGACTTCGTAAATAACATCGGAAGTTCATTGAAGCTTTTGGCGAATGATGCAGTAACTTATCGAGAAGTCGCGAAACTGGGAGAGGGTACTGAATGCGGGATGATCTGCAGTGTATTTATTTATTTATTGTTTTTTCTGTTCCATAGGACCCACTTGAGGAGTAAGAGGAGTAAGACTCCATGGTCATGGAACAAGTCAATACATTGTTGCACAAGAATGGTAATAGAAAAATTTTAAGTAGTCCTTTGCACACGACAATCTTAAGACAAAGTGAAAAGAATCAATAAAGAAAAAATGAATTAGCTTAATTGTTTAACTTTTCTAGGAGTTCCTCGACAGAATAAAAGGAGTGAGCCACGAGGTAACTCTTCAATTTAGATTTGAAAGCATGTGGATTAGTGCTAAGATTCTTTAGTTCTTGTGGCAGCTTATTGAAAATGGATGCCGCAGAATACTGCACCCCTTTCTGCACAAGTGTTAAGGTGGTGTGGTGCAAATGTAGATTAGACATCTGTCTAGTATTCACCGAGTGAAAGCTACTAACTCGTGGGAATAAGCTGATATTATTAACAACAAACGACATTAAAGAAAAAACGTATTGTGACGCCAGAGTCAAAATTCCCAGACTACTGACATGACGTTCGCGAACTTACACCAGATATTGCTCGAACCGCCCGTTTTTGAGCCAGAAATATCCTTTTTGCATCAGGCGAGTTACCCCAAAAAACAATGCCGTACGTCATAAGTGAATGAAAGTAAATTGTAAAAACTGAGTTTTACTGTGATTTAACATTTGTTTTCTATTAGCCATGAACTTATCTCTTGAACTGCATTATTTGATACTGTGTCAATATTACGAGCAACATCGTTCACTACCAAGCTGGTATCATCAGCAAACAAAAATATTTTATAATCACCTGTTATACTCGAAGGCATATCATTTATATAAATAAGAAACAGCAATGGTCCCAGAACAGACCCCTGGGGCACCCCATACATAATTGTGCCCCATTGGGATTGCACGTCATAACCATTTTCTACACTGCGGAGAATTACCTTCTGTTGTCTATTATTAAAGTAAGAGGTGAACCAGTTGTGGGCTACTCCCCGTATTCCATAATGTTCCAACTTCTGCAACAATATTTTGTGATCAACACAATCAAACGCTTTTGTTAAATCAAAGAAGACGCCTAATGTCCGTAGCCTCTTATTTAACCCATCAAGTGCCTCACAGAGAAACGAAAATATAGCGTTTTCAGTCGTTAAACCACTTCTAAAACCAAACTGTACGTTTGACAGGAAATTATGTGAACTGAAATGATCAATTAATCTTGAATATACAGCCTTTTTAATAACTTTGGAAAAAACCGATGGCATAGAAATAGGTCTATAGTTGTCTACATTATCCCTTTCTCCTTTTTTATAAAGCGGTTTCACTACTGACTAATCTGTTAGGAAACTGACCATTCTGAAAGGAAAAATTACAAATATGGCTTAGTACTGGGCTAACATATGCAGAACAGAACTTTAGAATTCTGCTAGATACCCCATCATATCCACAAGAGTCCTTAGTCTTTAGTGATTTAATTATTGACTCAATCTCACCTATGGAAGTATCATGAAGGATCATTTCAGGTAACAGCCTCGGAAAGGCATTTTCTAAAAAACGTTATATGATTACCTGTAGAAACTAGAGTTTTGTTTAGTTTCTCTACTATATTCAGAAAGTGATTATTGAATATTGCACATATATCTAACTTGTCAGTAACAGAAACATTCCTACTACACACTGACGTTATATCTTCTACCTGCTGCTCCTGACCAGACACTTCCTTCACGACTGACCAGATAGTTTTAATTTTATCCCGAGAGTTTGCTATTCTTTTTGCGTACCACATACTTTTTGCATTCTTAATGACATTTTTCAGAACCTTACAGTACTGTTTGTAATGAGCTACTGCATCTTCATTCTGACTGCTTCTAACATTTTGATACAACTCCCGCTTAGTTCTGCATGATACTCTTATCCCCTTTGTCAGCCACCCTGGCTGTCTGTTACTGAAAGTACCCTGTTTTGAGCGTTCTAGCGGAAAGCAACTTTCAAACAGCATAATAAATGTGTTCAGAAAAGCATTATATTTATCATCTGCATTATCAGCACTATAAACATCCTGCCATTCTTGTTCCTTAATTAGGCTTAAAAAGGCTCAATTGCAACTGGATTAACTTTTCTGAGTAGTTGATATTTATGTTTAACATTTGTTTGAGAACAAATACTTTTTAGAATTAAAAGTTGGGCATCGTGGTCTGATAGGCCATTTACTATTCTGCTGACAGAGTGCCCCTCTAATAATGAAGAATGAACAAAAATATTGTCAATGGTAGAACTGCTATTTCCTTGCACTCTCGTTGGAAAAAATACTGTTTGCATCATGTTATAGGAATTAAATAGATCTAACAGCTGAATTTTCCTTGAGCTATCACCTACACAATTAATGTTGAAATCTCCACACACAATTAAATTTTTATACTTCCTATACAGTGAACCCAGAACCAATTCCAGCTTGGGCAGAAACATTTTAAAATTTGAGTCAGGGGATCTATAAATAACAACTATTACTAGTTTAGTTCCATTGACATTAACGACTCCTGCACAACATTCAAATATCTGTTCTGTGCAGTGTTTAGAAAAATCGATTGACTCCGATGAAAAATCGTTTTTTACATACATGGCCACTCCCCCACACTGCAAGGAACTCCTAGAGTAGAAGGCAGCTAACCTGTATCCTGGCAAAGGAAGTCTCTTAATTGTCACACCACTTAAAAAGTGCTCTGAAATTCCAATAATGTCAGAATCAGTATCAATAAGCATTTCATTAACTTTATCTCTGATACCCTGTATATTTTGATGAAAAACAGTAATTCTCTTATTACTTATATTCTTAGACTTTGTCAAAGGTGGTTCATTTCTTAGAGGGACTTCCTTTAAGCAGGAATATCTATCAGCTGTCTTCAGTCTAAAAAAGGTGCAGCCCTAACACCAACTACTACAGGAAATTTTTCCATGAGTGAAACCCCCACCCCCTACTACACTGTCACCTATGAGCTTTGCCAACCTCCCCTTCCCATACCTATTAAGGTGCAGACCGTGCCTAGTAAAATCCGACCTTTGGATAGTCTCAACTGGCACCACTGCAATGTGATCCATGCCCTCCGTCATCAGCGCCTTCTCAAACCCCAGGTTAACACGGCTGACAGCCGTATTAAGACAAGGCCTATCATGACGCTGAAACAGCTGCACGAAATGCACATTCGTGCCACCAGTTTCAGTTGCTATCCTTTCCAGATCACCACCTATATCATATTCTCCGTCCCTATCAAGACTATTCCCGGCCCCACCCACTATAACTACCTGATCCTCTTTTGAAAAATTCCTACATAAGTCCCCTATGTTACAAGTGACCTGAGCTAACCCTGCACTAGGCTTCACTATGCTGGTGACCTGGTACTCACTCCCAAGTACTTCATGCAACTGTTGGCCAACACCTCTGTCATGAGAACTACCTAGCAGCAGAACCTTCTTCTTCCTAAGAGACCTCTCTACAGATTTCGGCTTACCAAAAGCTGAGGTCTGCTGCGTACTTCCTACACCTACAGCTACACTCACTCCACTCAACTCTGACAGTTGGTCAAACCTATTTGCAACTTGCAATGTAACGCTATCTGAATACCTTCTCCTAGCTACCTTCTTGCCAACTGCCAGTTCCCATTCCCCAGCCCCCTTCCCCTCCTCAACCTACCTAGTTCCTCTTCAGCGTTTTTCAACTGCATCTGAAGGGCGCAGATCAAACGCTACTGCTCCTCTATCAACTTATTCCTGCTGCAAATCCTACAGTTCCAGGAGAGAACCTCACCACAATGCCCACTGTCTTCCCCACTGCACCCCCCCCCCCATGAAAATACTTACTACAAATCCCACACTGCAGCCCACTACGCACGACCCTACGACAGAGCCCACACTTTTCACTCATAGTAAAATTTTACAATAATTTGTTAAGAAAAACTAGACGTCTACGTTATGAAGTTAAGTTTCTACAAAATAAGTAGGAAGTACCTCTTAACTACAGCAATCAACAAACCTCAGTCTCTACAAATCAAGTAACAACAACTAATAGTATCAGAAAAGAGCAAATAACACTACCACAGAAACTTTACACTGTTGCTTGTATAAACAAGTTCAAATTCAAGCGTCACTAATAAAATAACTAAACACTGTGAGAGTACAAGAGTTGTCAAATACCGTAACTTAAAGTTTCCCAACCTCAACTACGTTAAAAACAGCAAGTCACCTGTTGAAAAGTACTAAAGTTAATAAACAACTAGCGCGATAACACCTCCTGAAATCTAAAACTTTAATAATTTAACTACAATACACAAACACTTATTGGAACTTAGCTTTCGGAGACCGCTACGGCTGGAACCACTCGCCACCAGATGTAAACACAGCAGTAAGACGTCGATGCCGGTGCACACGCGAACACAAATAACACCATTTAAAGCAATTACGGCACAACAAACGCTAAAATAACTGACGAACCTTTACTAGAACACCTCTAGTTTGAATATTGTCACGAAATAACAATTAAAATAATTATATTAATCCTAAAATTGTATAAAAAATCGAGAGCGATGTGCACAGCAGTCCAGCTCTCGTGACGTCACGCCAAAGATCAAATGGACGCTTGGTGCACGGATTGCCAATTAAGCCTCAACATTAACAAGTCTAAACTGCTGTGTTTACCTAGTTATTATATAACTACGCCATAGCGCCCAAACACTGCCAGTAATTGTTTCCATAAAATATCTGGGAATAGATGTAAGGGGCGATTTGAAATGGAAGGACCATAAAAAAATCATTCGTGGGTAAGGCAGATGCCAAACTGAGATTCATTGGAAGAATCCCTGGCAAGTTCAGTCCGTCAACAGAGGAAGCAGGTTACAAAACTCTCGTTCGGACAGCGCTTTAGTATTGCTCATCAGTGTGGGATCCGACCCAGGTAGGTTAAAAGAAGACGGTCTCATTTAGTCGGCGCGAAAGCTTCACGGGGATGATCAGGAAACTCCGGAGGCAGACGCTGGAAGAGAGACCTACGGGCTTCTCTTAAATTTCCAAAAGCGTGCGTTTCTAGAAGAGTCAACCAATAGATTGCTTCCTCTTACGTATATATAGCGAAGCGACCCCAGGGATAAGTTATAGAGATTAGAGCCAACACGGAAGTCTGCGCGCTGTCATTTTTTCCGCGGACCATCTGGGACTGGAATAGGAGGAAGTAACAGTGGTACGCAGTGTACCCTCCGCCACGTACTGTGATGTGGCTTGCTGGGTGTGAATGTAGATGTAGAAGATTTCATCGAAATCCAGTGTGTTTCTGTGGGAAGGGTCCGAAAACGCAACGGCTTGGGCGATGCCATACCATTCTGGAAAGCACGCTATTGCCAACTTCTGTCCGTCTTGGGATAAAGTCTATATTCTACACGAGACGAGTGTTTAAAGGTACAGTTGACAACCTGAGAAGCACATCACGTACATGAATACAAGCTGATCGAATCTTCTCCAGTCATGGCACCGTGTTGTAGCAACATTTGATTTTGCCTGAAGATTACAGGTGGGAGACAAGTTGTAACGTTGCGACAATACACAGCGTTAAATCCCATTACAGCGTTCTGCAGACGGTAGATGTGGTGACTATGGATTGAGTGAACTCGTAGTGCTGTGCAGAGAGCGGTACTCACATGCACGCGAAAACGTATCACGAATCACAGCGAAAATGCCACGACACGCATTCAAGGTATCAGATGCACTAAAACATCGCATATCTAAGAACACATCATAAATAATGAGAGCTTATACTCGAGCGACCTATTGTATCATATATGATACATCCGTTCAAATGAGGTTCCTTCACCTTAGGTGCTGTTTTTTAAAGTGCTGACTATATTGTATTCGCTACAATCCACAGAACAACGAGGCGGCCTACTCGTTTTCAGGATGACCACGAAGTGTCGGGACCAGTCAGTGAGAAGTGTGGTTTGGACGAGTAAGTGTGGCCTCAAGAAAGAAAAGTTAGTATTGTCAATTCGTCAATTATTTCTTTTAAAGCAGTACTGAAATGCTGCTAACAGATCCCTGATTACCATTCTATGAAAGAAAGTGACGCGAAAGACGGTTTTTCTTCTGAAAAATCGTATTTTAGTAGACGTATCATATACATCGGGTCTCTGTGACTACATTTCATATGTCTGTGAGCAAATGGCGGATGTCTGCATTTGATGTTGTTAATTCGTTATTTCAAAGTTATTTTATTGTTTTTAGTGCGTTTTAATGGCTTTCATAATGTGATAGGCATCCCTAGTGCTTCCAGTACAAATAAAAGGTGAATTAAAAATCTAAGTATTATTAACAGTTCAATCTGATTCAGAAATTGCTGAGCTTCTGAATGAGGTCTTTGTTGCTAATTGTTCTGATATCGAAACTGATCAGGACTGTGATGATGACGATGATAACGCTGAAGTTCACAATCAGGGAACACAGTTGACAGCATCTGCAGAAGAAGAAGTTGAAGTTTCAGACAGTGAAACTTCAGTACACTCAACACAAATTCATGAAACTACATCTCCTTGAGATCCAATACAACGCTGGCGCCATATAACAGAGTACGTAATGTTTCTAGTTGTTTTAATAAGAATGAGTGTTAACTAATGCAAAACAAGAGAAGTGCCAAAAGAAACAAATATTTGTCCTTCAAGATGGATACTGCTGAAAATTTGATGTTCAGCAGGACTGAAAGAAACACAAACAATCTCGATACATACGAAACGGAAGGTGATGAAGAGGAAAGTGAAGTACGGCAAGGGGAGAATAAAAAGAAGAAAAGGTCAGTTTAGCTAATACCACCAAACTCCGAAAGATACGAAAGTGCTTTCCACATGCTAGAAATGGCTACCGAAAACAGGGCATCTCACGGTGGAGACCAATGGGCTGCTTAAAGTTAACGAATGTGAGACGTTTTGAATGTAAGGTCTTGTTGTGCCTCACTTCAGAAAGAAACTGTTTCAAAAAGTTTCATCATAATTTGTAAAAAGGAATGTAATTTTTCATACTAAAAACATATTTATAAGTTGTAAAACCTTTCTGTATTTTTTTATATTTTTGTCAAAATTTTATTTCAACAAGAACCTATAATGAGGCAATCTGTAACAATTTTGTGCATTTTCTAGCGTTAGCAGGAGTACATTTCATGTAAATAAGCAAAAATAAAGTATCGTTTATGTTATCACCGCGTGCCATATTGTATCGATGGCAATCCATCCATGGCCAGCAACAACATGTAAAAAAAAAAAAAAAAAAAAAAAAAAAAAAAAAAAAAAAAAAAAAAAAAAAAAAAAAAAAACCTTGTGAATATTTTACCATCAGTGGTGTCAAACAACACATTAAAGATTAAAGGTTATTTGCTTCAATTTACTATACTATACTCTGCTTTCAGTTCTCTAGAGTATGTAGATATCGTAGCTGCGTAGCTGACAACAAAGTATAATGGAATCCTTCGACACAGAGGACACAACACATGAAGACAGATAAATAACACAGACGAAACATGAGATATATGTTATCATCTCCAGTTATGGGAACACGTGAAATGTTAAACCCGTATCTCTAATGACATAGGACCATTAAACATAGACCAAAGAAGGGAGATGCACGTTAACGAATAGTCGTGGCTAGTTATTGAGCGGGCGCCACATTAAACCCGTAATTATAATTATGCAGCATGAAAAACAGAATGTTTAAAGGTATTTCCGACTGGCTGAGAATCACAGTTATGTGGGATTGCAGGCTAGCTCGGCGAATTTCATTGCTGAGGTCTTCTCGAGCCATGTACCGCATCGTTACAACTTATCCACTAGTTTTTCACTTGTTACTGAGGTGGTAAGAATTCACCTCCGTTTTACTTGGATTAAGCTTCAGTCTTCAGCTCTTCAAATAATCGCCGCAAGGGAATGTCCGCGCCCTCTAAGACGCCAATCACGGATAGCGCGGCCACTTCCATCGAAGGTTCGAGACCTCCCTCGTGCGTGGAAGTGTTGTCCATAGAATAAGTTAGTTTACGTAGTTTGTAATTCTAGGGACCAATGACCTTAGCAGTTTGATCCCTTAGGTTTATTTCTTGAAATAGTCGACCATTCTGTGTAAATCTGGTCAGAGAACCTTCACACACTTCTAGATTTCTTGCTTGATAAGATCGTGCATGAACATTTATTTGGCTAGTATTGGGCATATTACTGGTATGAAGATTGAAAAGGGATAGTGATAGCACAGAGCCCTGCAGTAGTCCATCATTCAGGCTTCGCCATCAGCTCCCCTTGTATCCAAGGAGTGACTGAAATAAGTAAATAAATAAATAAACTTTTGTAAATCTGATGGACTTAACTACTGTAGTAATCAGTTCCTGGGCTTACCAAATACTTAAATTATCTTACGCTAAAGACAGCACACACACACATATATATACACACACACATACACACACACACTGTAACGATACATAATTAATTTTTTTTATCGATCAGCGACGCCTGTCGCCGTGTTTCCTTCCTTCTCGTAATATTTTATCTCTGGAAAGATTTTTTCGCTCGTCTTTCGTTTCTTCCGGCTTGTCGAGAGAACAGAACCGCGATCATGAACTCTTGTTTGAGCTTATTAAGTGTGGACATGTACGCAGACTGCTTTGTGTTGTCAGTGTGAGTGTTGTTAAATTTTGCTTTAAAATATACCCTCTTTTGTTAAGAGCCATGTCTCCACCCTGTTTTCATTTAAAAATGTCCTATCATTCCTTAACTATACATTTTCTTTGAGATTTTTCAGCTCCTCCATATTCCGTCGTAACATGATGTTCAGACGCCACCACTTTTGCTTCGGGTATTGCCTTGATTAAATCCCTATCAGTTACTTTAAATCATTACCTTTTATCCTTTTTAGAACCTGCATTCGTATTAACAGTTTCGCGAAGTCCTATAGATTTTTCTCTGTTTGTTATTTGCCGTATGAAACTTTAGCACACGTTCCGTCAACAATGACTTTACTGCGGAAAGTATAAAGTTTATCTAAACCATTCAACAGCTTAACAGTTTCAGCTGCTGTGATAAATATTTCCAGAGAGAAGCTACAATTGGTACTTTCCGTAGGTTTTCTCTGTAAAGTTATTTTCGTGTATTGCCTCAACCCCAGTCTGTATTCCGCCATTTCATCTCTTCAATCATTTCATGTATTAATTTCATCCACCCTCGTCGAAAGTATTTAATCAGATTTTTATCCGATTTTTCTATGATCGAAATTTTAACAAAAATCCTTAATCTTTCAGTCGCGGAGTTTAATATTAATGTGTACAGGCAACAACACTAAAGTAATGTTACAACACACACATACACACACACACAAATGCCCGAGGCGACGATGCTGGACAGCGAGCAGCGGAGCACTCCGCACCAAGGCGCCTAGAGCGCTTGGCCTCTCCACCACGGCAATGATTGAAAAGTTCTGTTGCTGAGCATACTATCTATGACATTATCCAGCTTTTGACATGGTATGATTTCTGCAAATTTAAGACCAGGTCATAGCACTGTACGGTGTCAAATGCGCCTGTAAGATCAACAAATGCCGGCCGCGGTGGCCGAGCGGTCTGCGGCGCGCCAGTCATGGTCTACACGGCCACTACGGTCGGGGGTTCGAATCCCCCCTCGGGCATGGATATTTGTGCCGTCCTTAGTATTATCTAGTTCATAAGTAGTTTGTAAGCTTAGGGACTGATGACCCCCTAGTTAAGTCCCATAAGCTCTACAACGGCTTTGTCGATTAATGGTCCGATTCTGTTTTGCAACATTCTTTTTAATAGTTCATAGCGTAAACACAGTAGTAGTAAGAGTCTGTAAGATGATGATTCACTGACATATCTACAAGATAATTATTACATTTGCTGCCCTAAATTACTTCAGCTGAAGGAATTAAATTAGGTAATGAGGCAATAAAAGTAGTAGACGAGTTTTGTTACTTGGGTAGCAAGACAACTTCTAATGGCCGAAGTAGAGAAGATATAAAATGCAGAATGGCTATGTGGAAAAAAGCTTTTCTGTAGAAGCGAAACTTGTTCACATCCAATATTAATATAAATGTTAGGAAGTCCATTCTGAAGGCATTTGTTTGGAGTGTAGCATTGTATGGAAGTGAAGATTGGACAATAAGGAGTTCAGACAAAAAGATGATAGAAGCTATTGAAATGTGGTGCTACAGACGAATGATGAAAATTAAATGGGTAGATCACGCAACTAATTAGGAGGTGCTCAACAGAATTGGGGAGAAAAGGAATTTCTGGCGTATTCTAGCGTGCTGAGACATCAAGGAATCGTCAACTTTGCATTAGAAGGAAGTGTGTGGGGTAAAAATCGTAGAGGGAGACCGAGGGACGAATTTAGTAAGCAGATTCAAAGGGATGTAGGTTGCCGAAAGTATTCTCAGATGAAGAGACTTGCACAGGACAGGTTAGCGTGGAGAGCTGCATCAAACCAGTCTGCGGACTGAAGACCACAACAACAACAAACAAATTTCTTCACTATTTTCAGGAATAATTAGTATATTACATAACTGTAAAACTACTGCTTGGTTTTCGTACACGATATTTCAGTTACTCTGTATACATTTAATCGAAACTATTTGCATTGCTTGTACACACACTTGCTCCTCGGTTGTGAATTCGAGTGAGAGCTGTCGATATGGGATGTCTGAAAGGATTTGGATTGTGTCTTCACAAGTCCTTGCTCATAGCTGCCTTAGAATTCTGAAGTAATCGTGTCACGACTTCACTTGGTGCGATGTTATGCTGGCATCTCTCAATTTCTTAATTGGTTGCCACACTTTACCACTCGAATGGGTGAAGTCGAGGCTCTTTGTACCTTATTTCCATTTTCTTTTTCTGTGATCATTCAAAGCTTGAAAAAGTTAGTTTGCTATTTCATTTGAATTTGTTAGTTGATATTCCTCGTATAACACTTCACCAGACCACCTACGGAGCTATTGTCTCCTTTCAGGGTCGCCGAATCCGTGAGTTCTCCGTTGCTCGTACACCTCCCCTCCCAGCCACGAAATTTTTTGGGGTTCTCAGCACCGACAAAAAATGAGGAAGGAAACTGAAATAAAATGAAAGAAGACAGAAAATTTGGGGGAAATTCAACGCTGTAAAGTATGAATGTTTTGACGTGGCTGTCCCTATAGGACGATCTAGCCAGTAGGATGTTCCAACAGTAATCCAAGGGGCGGAGGGGGGACAGACTCTCTACCCCCTGGCCGCATCCAGTCGTATCTCTTATAACAATCCGGGTTCAAAAGCAGCTATGGTTAGTTGTGGAAACTACATTAATTCTATTCTTTGAGGTGGATGGACATCCGCAATGTCTTTAATGTCCAAGTACCTAACTCTGCTACAAAATACAAACCTACGCGCCATCACACACGTCTTCACGCACAATTTCACAGGCAGCTGGAAGGCGAAGCATGCAGAGTGCTAGTAGCCGGGCTTAGTAATGACACATACAGAAATGAAAGCCGGCCGCGGTGGCCGAGGAGACTAAGGCGCTCCAGTCATGGTCTGCACGGTCACTACGGTCGGGGGTTCGAATCCCCCCTCGGGCATGGATATTTGTGCCGTCCTTAGTCTTACTTAGTTCATAAGTAGTTTGTAAGTTTAGGGACTGATGACCCTGTAGTTAAGTCCCATAGACTATACAAACATTTGAACATTTGAGAAATGAAAGTTTATTCGGCAAAGACGTCTCGACTACACCCTGTTTGCTGAAGCAGTGTAACTAGGTGATGTAAAGGAATACGTTGTCAAATGTGTGAGCTTTGTGCTTTGTTATCGTATAAAGAAAGATACACAAAACGGAGCATGGGTAGGTATTTCAGCGCAGCACTGTTCGCTGGCTTAGTCGCAAAAACGTTTTTGAGCTTCTGTTTGTCAGTTCTTGAGGAAATATCTCTCGCGTAATGAAAGAGGTAGAAGCGAATTATCGATAATGTTGAAACAGGATATCAATCATAGCGTTCCTAACTTACATAACTATGAACTTTAACACCTTAAATCATCATCACGGGGAAAAGAGCATCCAATAGTGGACATGCACACTATTAGAGACAGTGTAATGGGTGGATAGAAACTGGTAAACATACCTTCCTTATATGTTGATCGCGAAGTTGTTCGCGTCCGGAAGCAATCCTCAAAGCTCCACGTGCCCCCTGGGTGGTTCTAAACGGACAACAATCTCTGGTAGCTGGTCCTGTCACCACGGTGATCTCCCAGCTATGTCAGCTACCAAGACAATCCAGAATGGCTCTTGTCAGGGCCAACAAAATTGTCAACAAAACGATCTGAACAGAGCAATAGGTCCAGTCCTAAACGTGTGCCATTTGAATATTGAGGGGATAAGTAGGTCAAAATGTGACTTCCTCAGTAAAAATCTTCTGAGTAACAATATTGACGTCCTTGCTCTACAAGAAACCCATGCAGAAGATCTTAAAAGTTGTTCAAGAGGCAATATCCATGGCTACAGACTTGTGGGAGAGATAGGCCATAGAACATATGGCGTGGCTACATATGCTAGACAGGACTTGGATGATGTATCTATAATTCATGAAAGCTGTGACGATGACATATTTGTTTTGGCAGTGAAAGTGTCTGGAACTACCATAGTTAATGTCTACAAGCCTCCCAACATCCAGTGGCAAGATACGGTTCTCCCAGTTTTCGAACACCCTTCCCTATATGTCGGCGATTTCAACAGCCACAGTAGCCATTGGGGGTACTCGTCTGATAATGAAAATGGAATAGCCTTAGCTGAATGGGCTGAAAATAATAACCTTTCCTTGGTTTTTGACGCAAAAGACTCCAGCACGTTTTTCTCAGCCCGCTGGAAGCGTGGATATTCACCTGACCTGTGTTTTTGTTCCTGTGATCAGACATTAAGATCTCTATCAGTTACGAGAAAGGTACTTGGCACATTCCCACGGTCGCAGCACAGGCCAGTGCTGATATCAGTTGGGATTAAGATTCCCCTAATAAGATCTTTTCCGAGACCCAGGTGGAATTTTAATAAAGCAGACTGGGAGGCATTTACTTCCAAATTAGAGGACAACATTAGATTCATTCCTCCTACAATAGAAAATTATGACAGATTCGCTGGACTCCTTAAAGCTATAGCTAAAGCCTGTATACCTCGAGGCTACAGAAAGACATATATCCCGGGATGGAGCCAAGAGTGTGAAGACCTGTATAACGAATTTATCAGCACTGAAGATTCAAACACTGCCGACATCCTACTGAACTCCCTTGATAATGCCAGAAGAGAGAAATGGGTGAAAAAAGTTCAGAGTTTAGACTTCACTCACAGCAGCAGAAAGGCTTGGTCACTTCTGAGGAAATTGTCTACCAGTGTATCCGAGAAAAAACTTCCTCCCACACACCCTGATCCTTCCGACATAGCCAAACGAATCGTAGCACTATCCAAGTCAAAACGGCAACAGTCTGACAGATTAATATCCTATGAACTAAATGAAATTAAGAAATGCCAGCAGGCTCCCCTGGAAGTATCAAAACCTTTTTGCTTAGACGAACTGCATGTGACTATCTCTGATATGAAGACTGGGAAAGCTGCCGGTATAGATGATATTTTCCCAGAATTTATTAAACATGCTGGACTCAAGACCCGATTGTGGCTTCTAAATTTATTCAATAACATTCTTAAAGACAGCTCTCTACCAAAAGCTTTTAAGAGATCTAAAGTAATAGCTGTTTTGAAGCCTGGTAAAGCAGCCGAACGTGCAGATAGCTACCGCCCAATTGCACTTCTCAGTGTATGTTACAAGCTGCTCGAGAGACTCATCTACAATCGTATTGTTCCCATTCTCACTGCTAGTATCCCTGTTGAACAAGCTGGTTTCAAACAAGGCCGTAATTGCTGTGACCAGGTCCTAGCACTGACATCTTTCATTGAGACTGGTTTCGAAAAGAAGTGTACCACTTCCGTTGCTTTTCTGGATCTCTCGGCAGCTTATGATACCGTGTGGAAGAAGGGCCTCCTAGTGAAGCTTTACAATCTCATTCCTTGTCCTATTTTATTGCGACTTGTGAACTCAATGCTAAGTGGTCGCCTGATCAAGATCTATCTCGGCAACACAGAAAGTGGGTTTAGACAGCTTCACGATGGCCTCCCCCAGGGTTCGGTTCTTGCTCCCATTCTTTTTAATGTTTACACCGCTGATATTCCAGCTACGCAATCTAGAAAATTCATTTATGCCGATGACATTGCCATAGCGTCACAACACAGAGACATCCATGTGACGGAAACTACTTTAACATCTGACCTAGCTCTCCTCAGAAATTACTTCGCAATGTGGAAACTAAAGCCAAACCCAAATAAAACGGAAGTATCTTGTTTCCATCTCAATAATAGGATGGCCGACTATAAACTTAATATCTCGTTTGATGGTGTTCAACTTGAACATAATGAACATCCAAAATACCTGGGAGTCATCTTCGATAGATCTCTTACTTTTAAGTGCCACCTTCATGAAACAGCAGACAAAGTTAAAACTAGGAATAACATATTGTAGCACTTAGCAAGATCATCTTGGGGAGCCAGTGCTAAGGTTTTGCGTACAGCAGCTTTGTCCCTAGTTTACTCTGCAGCTGAATACTGTTCTCCTGTCTGGCTCAACAGTGCTCATGTGAGAGACATTGATGTACAATTAAATAGAGCAATGAGATTGATCAGTGGCACTCTGATGGCTACACCACTTCAATGGCTCCCAATATTATGCAACATCGTTCCCCCTGATCTAAGACGGAAGGAAGCCTTAATGAGAGAGTATTATAAGATCTTGTCCACTCCTGAGCTTCCTATCCTGCAAGACCTTCCACCACCGGTCAGCCGGCTGAAATCACGTAAACCACCTCTTAAAACAGCTGTGCAACTACATGAGAGTGGCTTCTCACCTAAATCAAACTGGGCAAGAATTTGGGATTCGTTTAATGGAAAAAACAGCATCTGGATAGACGATCCCTCTAAGCAGCTCCAAGGAATGGATCTTCCCAGGAGAGAATGGTCTTTGATCAACCGTTTCCGAACTGGTGTTGGTCGCTGTAACTATTGGAAATTCAAATGGGGACAGACAGACGACCAGTCATGTGACTGTGGAGCAGACATTCAAACGATGACTCATATAATTACTAATTGCCCATTACGATCATTCTCAGGAGGGATGACCGAACTCCATATAGTCAGTCAGGAAGCTGTCCAGTGGTTAAAGGAGTTGGACTTGCCTCTGTGACAGAGATATGTTTTATCTTATTAACTAGACACTAGTATATCTTACTAAAGTATTATATGTAGCTGACATTATACCATACGATATATATATATATAGTGGACATGCACAAGCAAATCAAAGCGTTCATGGAAGAGTTACGTCCGTCCGAGAGGCAAATAAGTAAAGAAATTTCAACATTCTTCAGTTGTCTGAATTTGTAATTAATGAATTACTTTTTCTATAATATTTAATCTATTACTGATGAAGTACTGTTAAGAATTGTAATGGACGTCCTCTCTTTTCTCCAGATATTAAGTCATGCAAAGTCATGCACACACACTTTTTCCATAATATTCAATCTGTTACTGATGAAGTACTGTTAAGAATTGAAATGGACGTCTTTTCTTTTCTCTAGATATCAAGTCATGCAAAGTCATGCACACACACACACACACACACACACACACACATACACATGCTCTAGGATGGACGCCAGTTACCGACGGGGGAAGGTGACGCAATTCGTAGCAAGGCGTCTTAAACCACACGGCCACTCCCGAGCAGTCTCCGAGTTCTGTGCATTCACTGATTTTTTTCCAAATCTTTGAACCTCGTGACCCAAGAGGCAATGAGACCACGAGCACTCACATTGATTTTCAAAAAGTCGTCCCCTTTCTCTCCTGTGTCCTCTGTATACCGTTCCTTTTGCATCCTCCTTGACAGCTTTAGTAAATTTCTCATAGTTCTTAAAATGCCCAGGGATGAACTCAGCGATCACATCAAGTTTGTCGGCATATTGTTGCCTTTTCGCTTTTAAACGCCAACGAACTCCAGAAATTGAATTTCCAAACGGTAAGTGGATGACGTAGTCAATGAGAATGATGTTATGTTGGCTATATGGAAAAGAATCTGTAATTTTCTAATTTTCCAGTTAATTTCTATTGAAGTGACCGGTAGTGACAAAGCATAGGCCTGGTGTTGTGTCTTTCTGCCATCTTTCCTTTGCGTTAAAAACCTGACACATGTTATTCAACGACAGCCAATCGCGTAAGTTGTTGCATTCATATCACTGACTAATCCTTCCATGTGGACCTCTAACACAGGAAACATAGTCACTACAACATTATTTGAAAAAAGCCTCACATTTTGAGATTTACTCTCAATGTGCCGCGGCGGAGTGGCCGAGCGCTCTAAGGCACCTTGCTGCGGTGCGCGCGGTTGCTCGCCGTCGGAGATTCGAGTCCTCCTTTGGGCATGGGTGTGTCTGTGTTGTCTTTAGCATAAGTTAGTTTAAGTAGTTTGTATGCCTAGGGACGGACTACCGCAGCATTTAAGTTCTTTATTTTTACAAACATTTGAACATTTACTCTCAATGTAGATAATCAATCTGTATTGTTTCAACGGTATTCATAAAGAAATATTGCACTCAGTTTTTTTTCAAGAGTATTTTTCACCTCTTTATTTGTCTTATGGGCACTCACAAAAGAACTGGTAACTCTTATTTTGTTCTACACAACACGTTCAAACCGGATTAAAATGGAAGTGTACCCCTTGGGTAGGTTTACTTGTTAGTTAAAGCTATATTAAACTTGTCACAGGATAAGGACACTGTTCAAGTTTGATACCACACATTAAAAACAACGCAGTTATTAACCACTTAGGATTTCCTGCAGTCGCCTTTTGGTATCGATGTGTAACAATCCCGAGAAAAACTACATAAGCAACATTGCTTTGCGCAATAACACGCAATACATTAATTTTTGAAAAAAAGAAAAAGACAAATATCGTTAAAACGTGCGGGTTACTGCGTCTGTCAGGACTAACGGTATATACTATTTTAATATCTGCGGAAAGAATGCCTTTGCTTCGCAGTTGGAGTATAACTATACACTAAAGGCTCGTAATTAAGCTATCATGAGCCTTGACATTTGATCTCCCAAGCACAAAATTAAGCGACGGTCACGACAAAAGATTCCGTGACGCAGGCGGCTTTATAAAAGGCTTTATTCTACTGGAACTTACTACGCTGTGCAGCTGAATCCAGAACATTATTCTTTAATACACTATCAAAGATCCACGAAAGGGGACACATAACAAACGTTTTGTAATGCCAAAATAGCGCGAAGATAATCGGTATCCTCTAAACATGTCGACAATTAAATAATTTGGGTACTCATCAAAATATTTGTGACTACTAGCGGTATTTGCCTGCAGGCATTACGCTTTGGCTTTCCCGCACTTTCTATTTATTTCATTCCGAAGTGACTTGTATTTCGTAATCCAGAATATCGTTGATTATTTATGTGCTTCTTTTTTTTCGTCATTCGGCTGAGGTATGTCTTGTTTTACCCATTAGATCTTCGCAGTTGCCCTTTTTCTTACCTATGTTTGTGTTTCCAAAATTTGCGAGAGATTTCTTCAGATACGTCCACTCCTCTTCAACTGAACTACATACTACAATATTCCTCATTGCTGTAGCTACATCTTTAGCGAAATTTAAACACATCTTAACATTCCTCGCTACTTTGGTATCCCATTTCCTTCCTTATTCATCCTCCCCGACGATTTTCTCAAACTTTACTTTTCATCATTATTTTGTTGTGTCTATATCGGCTCCTGGGTACGCTTTACAAGCCAATACCTGATTTTGCAATGTCTGTCGGACAGTAATATTCTTGTCCGCATTGATGTCCCGCAATGCTTTCCGTTCTGCTTGGGACAAATTGCTACTAGGTGGATTAGCTTTACGTAGAATCCTGGCTGTTTCCATCCTAATTTCATCGGCAGAATATGGTGATAACATGCCAATCCCTGCCTCTATATTGGTGACAATAACTCCCGTGGGAATCTTTGATGGAGTGACTGAAAAATTTTATACTTTCGAGAGAAAAGAAATTTCTTCTCTAGACAGTTCTTTCCCGGACAAATTAATCACTGTGTTGGCATTATCTGTAATTGGAGCGTTCCGTCTAACTTGTAAATGATCAAACTTCTTCTTCTGTCTATTGCAAGCCACTTCTGCACTAAGTTCCATAGATCTAAATGTTAGTCTGTCCACCTTATCCCAATCACAAATTGCTAATGCGTGAATGGAGAATAGTTGACTACTAGTTACCGTCAATTCACGACGTGTTTGGTGAATCCGCTCCCGTAGCATCGCTAGTTCCATGCGGAGATAGATGCAATTGGCTTGCGCTGAATGAAACATTCTTCTTACCTTCAAAAACCTTGGAACTGTCCTGGTGTCACGACAACGTAGCAAGAAGGTGAGTGAAGGAAGTTGTTGACCTTTATTCTTACGTAGGTTCTCCAGTCGTCTTAACAAAGAAGTAAATGTTTGTATAGCTTATGGGACTTAACTACGGGGTCAACAGACCCTTAAACTTTACTTAGTAACTAGATAACACTAAGGACGGCACAAATATCCATGCCCGAGGGGGGATTCGAACCCCCGATGGTAGTGGCCGTGCAGACCGTGACTTGCGCGCCGCAGTCGTCGTACCATAACCAACATATCCTCCCCGTAGAGGCGTCGAATCATTGAATGTAGGCTTCACGTCCGGAGTCTTCATTAATTAAAACTTCCGGGCTAAGTTGCCGTGGTATATCAATAACAATTCTTACTCCCGACGTTTCGTTGCCTACTGTGGGCAACATCGAAGTTGAATCGACGGCTGCCTACTAGGCCCTGGAGGTCCTTCTTATATAGAGGGCGTAGATGGCGCCACCACTTGTCACGAGCTGCCGAATATAAAGCTATCTTTGAGCAACGCGTAAAAACATGTTCTGCCACAGATGACTTGTGTGTGTGACCGAGACGACAATTCCTTTTATTATATAGACGTTACAGCGTTCATTTTTTAATGAAATAAATCGCAATTTGCGATCACTTATGGCTTCATTGTACTAGGTTTAGTTGTAATACCAATGTGGGGCGAATGAAAATTTGTGCCCGGCCGGGATTAGAACCCGGGATCTCCTCCTTACTAGGAAGACGCGTTGACCACTCCGCCACCGAGGACACAGTGACCAACCCGACTGCAGAGGACTCTTCCCTGCACGTCTCCCACCACACCCAAATCTCCATTCGCCACACTGTCTCTTTCGTATTACCACAGCCTCTTAATTCCTTTTATGTTCCAATATGCGAGTATTAACACTCCTTTTTGTTGTTCCTATATACACCATGCAAGAGCTACAGCGAATTTTATACACCTCTGGTTTCTTTAATTTGTCCTGATTCCATCTTTTTAATTTTCTACCTTTTTGCAGTGTCTGAAGTTCTAATCTACAGTTCATAATCAATAAGTTATGGCCAAAGTCTATATCTGGCCCTGCATATGCCTTCCAGTTTAAAACCTGGTTTCTGAACCTATGACTTACCATTATAAGGTCATTCTGGTAGCTTCCGTTGTTTCCTGGTCTCTTCCATGTGTACACCCATCTTTCATGATGATTAATCCAAGTGTTTGTGATGATTAAATTTTGCTCTGCATAAAATTCTTCCATGCGATCTACTCTATCATTTCTTTCCCCAGACCATATTCACCTACTACATTTCCTTTTCTTTCCTTTCCTACTACCGAGTTCCAGTCCCCCATTACAATCAAGTTTTCCTCTCGCTTAATTGTCTGAATGATATCTTTTAACTTCTCGTACAATTCTTCGATCTCCTCATCGTCGGCAGACAAACGTCTACTATTGCGCCCGGTGTTGGTTTCGTGTCTGTCTTTGTTACGATATTGTGTTCACTATGCCTTTCGTAGTAACTTAGTCGCATTCCTATTTTCTTATTCATTAGCTCATTTACTACTACGTTACCACCGACTGATTTGATATTTATCACCCTGTATTCACCTGACCAGAAATTCTGTTTTTCCTACAACCGAACTTCACTAATCCCCACCATGACTAACTGTAACCTATCCGTTTGTCTTTTCAAACATTGACACTTACCAATCCTAGTAAGGGTTAGAACATTCCACATTCCGATCCGTAGAATACCTGTTTTGTGTTTTCTAATGACGGTCTCGGAGATCTGAATGGAGGACTATTTTACCTCCGGAATAGTTTACCAAGAAGACGCCATGATCATACATCCATACTGTAGTTTCCCCTTGCTTTTAGCCTTCGCAGTAACTGCATAGCAAAGCCACGTTACAAATTATTGATGAAGGAGGGTAAGAAAGATGCATTATAGCATTGAAATTACACAATGACGACAAGTCATTCCAGCGGTCGCCGTAACCTCAAGAACAGACACCACACCAATATAATAAATATTTTACACTCGATGATGGCATTAGCTTACTTGCTTTACCGCAGATGCCGTCATACTTTCGTCCTCGAGAGTGAATTCGTAATGGTGAGTGTAAGAGGACATGGATGGTAGGGAGGCTACAGCCATAGCGTAGAGAACCGGGTTCGATTCCCGGCCCGGCTCACCTTTTCACCTGTCGGCAATGATTAATTTCAATGCCCTAATGCAGCCACTGTCAATCCTTTCCTTTCTAATCATTCTTTCTGCAAATGCAATACGGCAATATGTCCGACGCCACACCAATATAAAAAGCCATTTTAGCTGATGTTGCACGACCAGCTGTCAATCATCCAGACTGTTGCCCCTGTAACTACTGAAAAGGCTGGTGCCCCTCTTCAGGAACCACAGGTTTGTCTGGCCTCTCCACAGATACCCCTCCGCTGTGGTTGCATGTACGGTGCGGCTGAGGCAAAGTCTGTTGTTCATGAGGGTTCATATTTACTCTACGCTCTAGTAATTGTAACACACATTTGAATGCGTAAGAAAATATTGCAGAACTTTACGAAGAGATTATAGATGTTATCGTCAATATTTGCAGTAGTGGTTGTAGTGCTCAGAGGATAACAAATTTTGTCAGATGATACTGGCACAGAAGTAGGAACTGATATTTATTGTCTGGGTTTGCCTGCATGTTGATTAAGTCAATTTGGCATCGTGAATTCATTTAGATGTGTATGAAGGGTTTCACAACAAGTTCTTCCCATTGTTTTTCTTTCTTTCTAAAACTAAGTAATTGTTTATTACACTACGACATTCTTGTACTTACGATTCAATTCCTTGATCATGAGAGTTCGACCATCTTGGCCTATAGCAATGTGGAACCTCTTTATTACGATAAAGAGTCGAACGAAGCAACATAGTAACCGGTTTCTTCGTTGCCAACATACTATGGTGTTATTAGTTTTCTTCACCTAAGATGTTGAGTTCATCATATTGAATCAAACGTCTGTAGTGAACATATTTTTTATTGGCAGCCGGTTACCAGTTTGCGTGGGTAATGGGACCGACAATATTTCAAAATTGTTTTTTTACGATCCACATATATACATGGTAAACTTAGTGAGAATTAAACAGTCTGTATTTGGATTGAAGCTTGTAAATTGTAGGTGTAAATAGTATTTCAAGCGAAGTTAGTTTCTTCAATTTGCTCAAAGAAAACTAGAAAATAAACGCTCGCATGAAATAGTAGTTGTGAATCCCGTTAAGTCATCCAGAACTATATTTTGATTCAAATGACTTGTCCTTAAAACAGTTTTCAATGAAGTATCACGTGTTAATTACATCAGTGACTCTTGCTCAAAGCTGACAGTTTCAATAAAGGTTGGTGTCTACATACGAATTTATTTCACTTGTTGTACTAAACGAAACAAACTGCCACTGGAACACATGAACACACTAAACAACAAGCAAATAATGCGCGACCTCACCAACATTTGTGACAAGTGGGACACTGAATTGCCGTACTACCTCAGTAACTAACGAATCCTACGGTAGTGCTGATCTCATATCACATTGGTTTCCTGTTTAGAACGGATGTTGTACACAACTTTTCAGATTATAAAACCTTCTTCTTGAAATAAACTTTCATCCTTTTTAGCCTGTAATTTATTTTAGTTGAGTATTTCATTTGTCTTCTGGCGGTCCACCTGAACAGATCCCAAGAACCACCGATGGCTCGTGACCCATAGTTTGGGAACCACAGCATTATAGGATTTACCAAATGTATTGCTTTTTATTTTTTGCGCACCGTACGCCAGAAAGACATCCATTTACATGCAGAGCGGGGTCCCCAATCTGTTAAGCCACCCGGGCTTCCGACTAGTTTATGTACACTCTCCTCTCTGCGGATCTGGAGGTTAGAAAAGGCCCCGGGTATTCCCGTCTGTCGTAAGAGGCAACTAAAAGTTTACAAACTTTTCGCCATATAGATACGGTCTCCTTCTAAGGAGGCAGGAAATTTCACCACCTTACGTGCTACGTGTACCTATTAATAATTAATAACGTTGTAACAACCCCTTCCCTACCGGTTAATTATTTGTTAAAGAACAGTGATTAGTGTTCCCTACAGAGAATTTGGATAAGGCTATCTTTTCGGAATTATTGCTCTCAAATAAGACCGATAGTAAGGGAGAGTTGCCACAACGAACTATCGTAACAAATAATCCGCCGTTCCTCTTACTCTGCCATTGAAATGAACCAGTTGAAAGTTGGAAAAATTGGCATCAAAAACGTATGTACTGAAGTACGTTGGAAAATGAAGCACACAGTAACTACACAAATATTGATTTAAAAACGGTTAAATACGGTCGCCAGCCCAGTAGGGCACTATCTGTGGAACATGGAATTAATGAACGACTGACCTCTTTGTTAGGTGTGACACAACAGAAGGTTGTGACATACAAGTTCCACAGTACTCTTTCTACGAAAATAATGAAGTGTGATTTTCTGACTTTAAATAAAATAAAATTAAATTTAAATTTTGAAAATAGACCTAATCAGAGATAAATCTTTTTGACTGATTGATTGGAGGTAAGTAATGCACTCAAAAATTGACGTCATCTCAGATTAACACTTACTCACCTATATCATTTTTCCTCGTTAGCAGGAAAACATTTCAAAGAAATTTGATTAACTTGCACTTAAATTAATACTGAACTTCCAACCAATTCGTCAAAATAAGTGCAACTGACTGTCTGCACATGAAAACGCCTAAATAAGAACCAATCATTGGGAGAACACACAATCAAAAAACAGTACAAAACATTAAAAAATTAATACTAGTAATTTTAAGTTTTTTTTCTTTAAATTTTCATTAGTGCCAGCCTCCCGTAACAAGAAAGCTATATAGTTAATCTTTCATTAAATTTTAGTCTATTATTACATTACCAAATTAATGAGATCACACAAAGAAAATTAACTTTGACAAAATTAAGTTTCACTGGCTTGGCACTTAAAATAATTGTTTTGCTTTAGCAACGACACTCGGTTTTCACTTCACTGGACAGGATAGGTCCCTACACAGATAATAATGATTCGGGATAATGAACGTCTAATTAACTTCAAAAGATCGTTATTATTTCAATCGCTAGTCATAAGAGTTCTGGGTAAACGCCTCACAAACTGCCTAAACTTTTGATGGTAGAAAATATTGGAGCGGTCTTACAGTACCTCCCCGTTGTTGAGAAGCCGGCGCGCTGTCGTCGACAATGCTGAGGTTGAAGGTGCGGACACACTTCCATTCATTGAGCAATTACAGGGCAGGCTCTCGATGAGTTGAAAGCCTGTGACATCTGCCCTCTGTCATCACTGGATAAACGTGCCACAACGTAGTACTCCGCCCACAAAGGCCTGGTACTCTGGGACACGGCACTGCCCGTTCCCGTGCCTCGGCTATCCCTCGTCTCGCTTCAAGCGACAGCACACGACTCCTCTCTGTTAGCGCACACTCGATCTCTCTCGCTCGTCAAAGACCACACTCCACACAATGCTAATCTCTGACAAAGATATTATCCCTACTTTTGCTAACGAAGTATACAAAGTGCAAACACAATTTTCTTTACAGCAAAAATATTCATGAATAAACAAAACATTATTACGAAGTATAGAAGTACATAATAATTAACACATATACACTCCTTGCCATTAAAATTGCTACTCCACGAAGATGATGTGCTACAGACACGAAATTTAACGGACGGGAAGAAGATGCTGTGATATGCAAATGATTAGCTTTTCAGAGCATTCACATGAGGTTGGCGCCGGTGACGACACATACAACGAAAGTTTCCAACCGATTTCTCATACATTAACAGCAGTCGACCGGCGTTTCCTGGTGAAACGTTGTTGTGATGCCTCGTGTAAGCAGGAGAAATGCGTACCATCACGTTTCAGACTTTGATAAAGGTGGGATTGTAGCCTACCGTGATTGCGGTTTATCGTATCGCGACATTCCTGCTCGCGTTGGTCGCGATCCAGTGACTGTTAGCAGAATATGGAATCGGTGGGCGTAATATGGAACGCCGTGCTGGATACCAATGGCCTCGTATCACTAGCAGTCAAGGTGACAGGCAAAACTTCTTGTTTTCAGATGAATCCAGGTTCTGATGGTCGCATCCGTGGACGGCCGCGGTGTCCGTGGAGACTGAGGCGCTCCAGTCACGGTCTGCACGATCACGACGGTCGGGGGTTCGAATCCCCCCTCGGGCATGGATATTTGTGCCGTCTTTAGTATAAGGTAGTTGATAAGTAGTTTGTAAGTTTAGGACTGATGACCCCTAGTTAAGTCCCATAAGCTTAACACACACACACACACACACTATATATATATATATATATATATATATATATATATATATATATATATATATATATATATCGCATCCGTGTTTGGCGACATCACGGTGCACGCACATTGGAAGCGTGTATTGGTCATCGCCATACTGGCATATCACCCGGCGAGCCGGTATGGGATGCTATTGGTTACTCGTCTCGATCACCTCTTGTTCGCATCGACGGCACTGTGAACAGTGAGCGTTACATTTCGGATGTGTTACGACCTGTGACTCTACCCTTCATTCGATCCCTGTGAAACCCCACATTTCAGCAGGATAAGGCACGACCGCAAGTTGCAGGTCCTGTACGGGCCTAGTTGGATACGGAAAATGTCCGACTGCTGTCCTGACCAGCACATTCTCCAGATTTCTCACGAATTGAAAACGTCTGGTAAATGGTAGCCGAGCAATTGGCTCGTCACAATACGCCAGTCACTACTCTTGATGAACTGTGGTATCGTGTTGAAGCTGCATGGGAATCTGTACGGGTACACGCCATCCAAGCTCTGTTTGACTCAATGCCCAGGCGTATCAAGGCCGTTATTACGGCCAGAGGTGGATGTTCTGGGTACTGATTTCTCAGGATCTATGCACCCAAATTCCGTGAAATTGTAATCGCATATCATTTCTAGTTTAATATATTTGTCCATTGAATACCCGTTTATCATCTGCATTTCTTATTGGTATAGCAATTTTAATGGCCAGTTGTGTATAAATTATAAAACAGGCTTTTACAATTGACAGTTTGTATCTAGGCACCATGAACCACAGACATTGGCGAGGTGGGGTGGCTTGCGTGCCTCAACGATGCAGATAGCAACCACAGTGGAGGGGTATCTGTGGCGAGGTCAGACAAACGTGCGGTTCCGTAACAGGGGCAGCAGCCTTTTCAGTAGTTACAGGGGAAACAGTCTGGATGATTGACTGAGCTGGCCTTGTAACATCAGCTAATGTGGCTTTGCCACACAGCTACTGCGAACGGCTGAAAGCAAGGGGAAACTACAGCCGTTACCTTTTCCGAGGACATGCAGCTCTACTGTATGACTGTATGATGATGACGTCTTCTTCGGTAAAATATTCCGGAGGTGAAATAGTCCCCCCATTCGGATCTGCAGACGGGGAGTACTCAGGAGGATGTCGTCATCAAGGAAAACAAAGCAGGCATCCTACGGGTCGGAGGGTGGAATGTTCTAACTTTTAATCGCGTAGGTAAGCTAGAAAATTTGAAAAGAGAAATTGATAGGTTAAAGTTAGATATGGTAGGGATTAGTGAAGTTCGGTGGCAGTATGAACAGGATTTCTGGTCAGGTGACTACAGGGTTATCAATACAAAAGCAGTTGGTGGTAACGCAGATCTGATAATGAATAAGAAAAAAAGAAGTTTCTGGCATATCCTGACTAAGAGAAGAGATAGATTGGTTCGACTCATTCTGAGACATCAAGGAATTGTCAATTTAGCATTAGAAGGAAGTGTGTGGGGTAAAAATCGTAGAGGGAGACCGAGGGACGAATACAGTAAGCAGATTCAAAAGGATGTAGGTTGCCGAACGTATTCTCAAATGAAGAGACTTGCGCAGGACAGGGTAGCGTGGAGAGTTGCATCAAACCGGTCTACGGACTGAAGACCACAACAACAACATCTAGGCACATCTGAATTAAAGTGTTACGACGTGCATTTATGTATAATGTAATTACTGACATCACAATGATTCCGGATAATCTGAAAGCAAAAATAGATAGGAAGAGTGGAAATATCATCGTTGACCAGGTCACTGAGAAAATTGGTTGATGCTGCTAGGCATTATTTAATATTAACAATATTCGGATGCAGTACTTTTCTTGGTTGGAAACAAGGACAAAGCCCAGTGAGTGCGAGATGCCGGCAAGTGGTGAGGCGTGCCACAATAGCGCGGCGTGTTTACGACCATTGCGAGGTCACAGCTTAGTGGCTGCTGCTGCTGCTGCTTCTCGCTAAAACTCGCGGGAATTGATTTCAACCGCCAAATGGTCGAAATGTTCTAGAATTTTCTAGAAGCCTCTAGAAGCTTCTTTTTCGCGGGAATGATGTTTGGAAGGAAGTAATGGTGGAGCGAGAGATTTGAAGTTATAGCTGTGATTGGCTCTTGAGAAAACGGTCTGGGGAGACTTGTGGCTTGCTGAAAAGTAAGTATGGAGAATCGGCTAACTGCGCTCGCGGTGCGAGGACACAGCGCAGGTGGGCAGTTGCTGACAAAGCGTACAGTGACTTAGCTCACAATTAGTTACAAGTGCAGATTCCATTGCTTGAAGTAGTCATAATTGTTTCTCTGTGTGCATAGGAACAAAATTATTACTTCAGTGCATTGTATTTGCATTTCGAAGCACTCATTTACAAGCTTGCAATTTATGTGATAGTGCCTCTCTCAAAACGGTACACCAATTTTGGAACATAACAGAAATGCATCACAGAAGAGGCATGACCCGAGTTCCTTTACTGGTTCGCAGCTACGAGAAATGGAGACATCTCTTCCCACTCATCATACAGGACACCAAACTTCCTTGTTTCCGTTATTCTTATCATCTGTTTTTCAACCCAGTCTCGGTGACACATTTGCCATCAGACTACACAACGGGGACCAACATCACTCTCGACGTGGCACAGTTTCTTCTCCGCAACTGGCCACAGCATGCTCACATCTATACTGACGGCTCTAAAACTGAAGCAGGGGTGGGATACGCCTTCTTTTGCCCCTCTAACGGCACCTACCAAATGTTTGCGCTTCCGCCTGCGTCATCTATTTACACGGCAGAGTTACTAGCCATCAGGGAAGCCATTTATTACGGCGCACGAACATTTAACTCTATATTGATCCTCACCGACTCTCAAAGCGTGCTGAAAAAATTACAACATCCGACGTTTGACAAACGAACGAATAGATATATGTTGGACGTCTTGGAGGCCATAACAAATGCACAGACAGTGGGTATAGACATCCACTTACTTTGGATTAAAGGACATCGAGGTATACCCCATAACGAAACAGTAGACCGCCTTGCCAAGAGAAGTATTACGGAAGGACAACAACGCCCCACGCCGATTCCATATACAGACTTACGAACGACGATTCGGAAAGCTGCCTATCGCACTTGGGACCACGAATGGCACCTCTCTCATGTGTTTAAGGGAGGACACCTGGCAGCTATACAACCAAATGTCTCCTCACGACCGTGGTTTTCATCGATGACGTTTAGTAGACGTCATGCAACGTCTATCATTCGGATGAGACTGGGGCATGGATGTTACCCTGCCCACCTACACCGTTTGAAAATCATCGCTTCTCGGCATTGCGACAAAGATGTAACGGCAGTGGCGGATCTCAACCACATCATACTGGCATGCACCAAGTACACGGCCGCACAAAGTGTATTCTACCGAACGCTGGTCGCGAGGGGTTACCCCCTCCCCACAAGTGTCACTGTCCTCCTTCATGGATTCGACAACCTTAAGTACACTTTACTGAAGGACTACCTAAAAGTCACTGGCATACAGCTCTAATTTTAGAGCTAGTGTGTTTACCTTGAACATGCACAGCGGGAAACTGCATAAGTGATTTTATATTATATTTTGACTTTTATTTGTCTTTGCACCTCTCATTTGGTCCTATGCTTTCTGCACTTTTATTGTATTACAAATATCTGTCGTACTGTTAAATATGTATTGTTTAATGTCTTTACATGTTATTTTTCTACTTTTATTCTAAGGCTATATGATGTAACATACTTATTAATATTGTGCTGCACATTGTAAGAATCTCAATTCTATTGTAATGTTGTCAATGTAATAACCGCTGGCTGTATGGTCACTGTCACCAAAAGCCATAATAAAGAATTAAAAAAAAAAAAAAAAAGCTTGCAATTGAGCTTCTCTTCTGCTTCTGGTCAGTGTGGCAAGCAGTTTGCGAGAACCGCTTGTTCAACTTTGATACTTGAGTGACTTCAATTTAGGAGTCTTTTTGATCGAGGTAGTCCGTTCACTGTGTAGCCACCGTCTCACAGCTTCAGCTTCACATCGGGCCGGCCCATCCACGGTGGCCAGTCGCCGTTCGTCTTATGAGAGCAGTATTGGGATGGTGATATACGCACATTGCATTTGCTATAGGGCAGTTAAAGATAAATGTACCATCCACTAGTTGGCTGTGTTTCTGAGCTTCTGGTTGTACTCTCTGCCGAGTTTCTTTTAATTAACAAGTCCTCAGCATCAAACATTTTTCATAATAGGTAGAGGCTGTGCCATCCTTGTTAGAGATTCATTACTTTTGTATCGTAAGTCATTCCTGAATTTCTGCACCTTCCTTCTTCATAATTAATTTCCTGTAGAGAATCCTCTGATTTCTTATTTATTAGGATTAGGAATCCCAGCTATCCCTAGAGATAAGAAATTGCCTAAGATGGAAACCAACCAACTGTTTTTAAATCGATAATTACCCAATTGAGAGAAGTGATTCATATTTATTTTCATAATGATACCGCAAGGCTGGTAAACCACACGTAATTTAGCGATAGGGCCGTTCATTCAGTTTAACCATCTGCGGACTTCATTACACCCTGTGTGGTTTTGACCTCCCTTTTCCAAATTTTACTGAGGTTTGAGTCATTTGGGGAAGGACACCTCACGTGGTGCGTTGGCCTTTGCTGTGGCTGGATGGCACCCGTGAAGAAATCCCCTGGTCGTATTGGGTGGCATCACGGCGGATGACCCGCAATGAAGCGTCAAAATCGAGTAATGGCGGTGGTCGATCGGCTACCGGCGTCTCTTAGAGAGGAAAGTTTGCGTTTAATGCAGAGATATACGACTGCAAATCGTTATCCTCCTTGGCGCCATGGGTAGAACGTTGGACCAAAGATCAGGGTGAAACATACTCTTCCAGATTCCTTGTGTGTTCACGGACTGATGAGAATATGTTCACAAAGCCTTTCTTCTTTGTGGAGAATCTAGAAAACAAATTTGGAGAAGTGGCTGGCATGTTTATGACGATAGAGGCAATATCTCCCGTCCAGTCGCGAGCGCTACTCGACAAGACAAGCTGGGTGATGAAACTTCCTTGCAGATTAAAATTGTGTGCCGGAACCGGGACTCTAACCTAGGACCTTTGCCTAGGTTCGCAAGAGAGCTTCTGTGAAGTTTGGAAAGTAGGAGACGAGGTACTGGCGGAAGTAAAGTTGTGAGGCGGCATCGCGAGTCGTGTCGGCATAGCTCAGTCTGTAGAGCGCTTACCCGCGACAGGCAAAGATCCTAGGTTCGAGTCCCGGTTCCTGCACACAATTTTAATCTGCCAGGAAGTTTCATATTAGCGCACAGTCCGCTGCAGAGTGAAAGTTTCATTCTGGAAGCTGGGTGATGTTTCTGTTTTGTTCACTCCGCATAAGAGTCTCAATATGATCTAGGGCATTATTTTCCATCGCCATCGTGAACACCTTCAGCAGTTTGACCAAGAGTTACGTGCTAACTTAGGCTTGTCTACAGCGGGCCTACGGACAAATGGGTTGCCAACGGTGCATTCATCTTGGCCTTTGAAGGCGATTTTTTTATTTTTTATTTTGCTTGAAAAGGTCAAATTGATAATACAGCGGCTTGACGTGAAGCCTTGCTTTGTTTCAAGTGCTGAAAATCCCATCACACGTCTTCACGCAGTAACTCCAGTACAGCCCATTACACCTGGGCGTTCCTTGAGCCCCACCACACATCTGTGTCAATTGTTAGCAGAACGACGTTCCCATCTAGCCGGACTGTACCTTCTTACACAGAGAGGAAGATCGTGGAATTTACCTGTGGATAAACTCAAATTTTTCTCGAGACGACGAGAAACAGCTATAAGATACCTTAGGAAGTGCTTGTCATGAACCATTAGTTGTTTGTGATTTTGAATGTGTCTGGAGTCTGTCATATAAAATTTTTTAAAAGAATTGACCGCCATTTTACTGATAATTTTATATTTGTTATCACAGACAGGCTTCAGCCTTAGGCCATTCTCAAGTGCTGTGCATATCATTTAAACACATTATTAGAATTAATATAAAGTAATATGAAATACAAATATAAGGCACATTACAGTGGAAGAAGTTAGTTACTTATATAAAAGTTGTCAGACATGTTTTCCTATGACGTGGTCATGATAATAAAAACACTGGCGGTCAGTTTTTTTTAAGTAGATTAGCTGTTTATTTTAGTTATGAATTCGACCGGTTTTGGTTACCACCATGAAGGACTGTAAGATAAGCAAACTGATTAAGTGGCTGTTTGCTGATGATGATGTGGTGCACTAGAGGGTGTCGCGCAGTGGGACGGAATGTCAAAAACGTCTCCAAAACCCCAAGGAGACGTTTAATTCACCCAAAACTCTTCACACGGGGGTTTTTGAGGTCGCTGGTTATGAATGTAATGGTAAAAATGTTAAACAAAATGACGGAGCTAATATAGGAACGTGACCCGTGAAAAGCCATAATAATTCATTAATAATAGCGTTTATATAGTATAGTATTAATACACTGCCAAAGCGATTTGTTTATTATAACAAAATAACAGAATATTTGTCGGAAATATGTCGGGAAAAAATGCTTCGGTACCACACACATTGTAATTCAATAAGATATTGAAACAACCTTCAAAGTCGATGACAGAACACAAATAATAAACGTAATAGTAGAATCAACGATAGAAGTAATAAGTGTAGGTAATAAAGACAATCGTTCTTCACCATGAAAACTTAAAGATTTTGTTCTGATACATATGAAATGTCGGCCGCACGGGCACTTGTAAATATTCATTATACAAGAGAAATGGCAGATTTTGGCAGCTGATTCTTGTTAATTCCATCAGATAAGCACCACTTGGTGTCCAGACCGCGATACTCTGCTACAGCTCTATGTTGTAGTCTTCAGTCCGGACACTGGTTTGATGAAGCTGTCCACCCTACTCTATCCTGAGCAAGCCTCTTCATCTCCTCATAAGAATGGCAACCCACATCCATCTGATTACTATATGCGTATCTTGCTCGCCCTCTGCCAACCCCCCCCCCTCCCTACACACTTCCCTCTGATGCTAAATTTACGATTCCTCGATGCTGAAGAACGTGTCCTACCAACAGATCCCTTCTTTTAGTAAAGGTATGCCAAAAATTCTTTTTCCCCCCAATTCTGATCAATACCTATTCAGCATTTTTCTGTAGCACCACATTTCAAAAGTCTCTATCCTATTTCTGTCCGAACTGTTTTATTGCCATGTTTCACTCTCATACAAAACAAAGCTCCACACAAATTCCTTCAGAAAATACTTTCCTATAATTCCACCCTGATGAACCACAGACATTGCCGAGGTGGGGTAGCTTGCGTGTCTCAACCTTAGATGCGACCTTTTCATTAGTTAACAGGGGCAACAGTCTGGATGATTGACTGAGCTGGTCTTTCAATATCAGCTAACACGGCTTTGTCATGCAGTTACTGCGAACGGGTGAAAGATAGGGGAAACTACAGTCGTTAATTTTCCCGAGGACATGCAGCTCTTCTGTATAGATATATGACGATGGCATCCTCTCAGGTAAAATATTCCGGAGATCAAATAGTCCCCCATTCGGATCTCCGGGCGGGCACTACTAATAAGGATGTCGCCATTAAGACAAAACAAGCATTCTAGGGATCAGAACGTGGAATGTTCTATTCCTTAATCGAGTAGGTAAGTTCGAAAATTTGAAAAGAGAAATGGGTAGGTTAAATTTAGATATGCTGGGGATTAGTGAATTTCAGTGGCACGATGAACATGATTTTTGGTCAGGTGAGTACAGGGTTATAAATACAAAATCGGTTGGTAGTAATGCAGGAGTAGGTCAGAAAGAAAATAGGAATGCGGGAAAGTTTCTGTCGACAGCATAGTGAACGCATTACCGAAACAAAGACAGAAACAAAGTCAACACCGACCACAGTAGTATATAATTATATGTCAACTAGCTCTGCCGATGTGAGGAGATTGAACAAATATATGAGGAGACGAAAGAAATTATTCAGACCCTTAAAGAAGAAGAAAAATTAACTGTCATAGGGGAGTGGAAAAGTAGTAGGAAAGGGAAGAGAGGGAAATTTAGTAGGTAAATATGGACTGAGCCGCGGCGGAGCGGACGAGCGTATTGAAGCTCTATGCTCCCGTCGGGGGGGGGGGGGGGGTCGAATCCCCCTCGAGCATGGATGTCTGTGTCGTCAATAGTATAAGGTAGTTCATAAGTAGTTTGTAAGTTTAGGAACTGATGGCCCCGCAGTTAACTCCCTTAAGCTCAATAAACATTTGAGCATTGAAATATGGATTGGTGAAACGGAATGAAAAAGGAGATCGTCTGGAAGATTTTTGTGCACAGCGCAATTTAATAATCACAAACACTTGGTTTAATCATCATGAAAAAAGGTTACATACGTGGAAGAGATCAGGAGACACTGGGAGGTGCCAGTTTGACTTTATAATGGTAAGGCAAAGGCTTAGAAACCACGTTTTAAACTGTAAGACATATCCAGGGGCAGATATAGACACTGACTTTAACTTATTGGTTATGAACTGTAAATTAAAACTTAAGAGACTGCAAAAAGGTAGAAAATTAAGTAGATGGAACTTGTAAAAATAGAATGAGTCAGAGGTGATTGAGAGTTTCAGAAGGAGCATTTGGAAAGGACTAGCTGAAAGGAGGAAAGTAATACGGTAGAAAAATGTGTAGATCTGAGAGATAGAGTAGTGAAGGACGCAGAGGAACATATAGGCAGAAGGACAAGGCTTAATAGAAATCCTTGGATAACACAGGAGATACTGAAAGGAGAAAATGAGAAAATATAAAAGTGCCTCCATTGAAGTAGGCAAAAGGGAGTACAGACATCTGAAAACTGAAGTTGACAGGAAGTGAAGATTGGCTACGCAGGAGTGGCTTGAGGGAAAATGCAACACCGTAGAAGAATGTATAACTAGGGGAAGAAAATAAGAGAGACATTTGGAGACAAGAAAAGCAGCAGTATGAAAATCAAGAACTCAGATGAAAGTATTAAGCAAAAAAGAGAAAGCCAAAGGTCTGGAAAAAGGAAAACTTGAAGGCTGTATTCTAGAAATGGAAAACGAAGTAGAAGAAGATGAGTTAGGAGATATAAAATGCAGAATGGCTATGAGAAGAAAAGCGTTCCTGAAGAAGCGTAATTAGTATTAGGTTAAATGTTAGGAAGGCCTTTCTGAAAGCATTTGACTCGAGTGTAGCATTGTATGTGACTGAAACGTGGACGATAAGGAGTTGAGACAAAAAGATGACTGAAGCTTTCGAAACGTGGTGCTAATGAAGATAAGAAGGGTAGCTCGTACATAACTAATGAGGAGCTGCTCAACAGAATGAAAGAGAAAAGGAGTTTCTGGCATATCCTGACTAAGAGAAGGGATAAGTTGGTGGGACACCGTCCAAACCATCGTCTTTTCCAGGTACGGCAGCCGCAAGCGTAGTTTAAATTTTTTGTCTGTACCCGGTCTCTCAGCTGTGAACTGGACTATTTTCCGCTACCGCCTATTTTATGGTCAATCACAAACACCACCATGGTTTATATGACGGCTACGGCTTAGATTTTACTTAATGGAGAAAGAAGGCACTCCCCCTGGGACCTTACGTCACCAGTTCCTGTCGATTCTTGACGCATCATTGGGTTCAGAAGTTGTGAATACACATGGCTCGACAGTTGACGGCCTTGTTGGCTATGCTTACGCGTATGCAGGACGGATGCAGAGTCTTAAATGCAGGGCTGGTAGCCGTTTTCCGTGCACTCGGTCATATCTATTCCTGAGCCGGGGGCAGTCCTTTCTTATCTGCAGCGGCTCCTTGAGCATTCTACAGAGCCTTTGAACGATGATTCCCTCTCCATCCCTTGGTACTGGTGGTCCACGAGCCAATTTACCCGCTTGAGCTATGTAGACGGTTAGTAGTATTCATATGGACCTCAAGACCCATCGGTATAGCGGGAAATGAACCCGCTATTAGTCAAGGAGGCTACCTGTCAACCGACTCTGAAGATCGGCAAGCCAGGAGCTTACCTCCGTTCGTTATTGCGCATTCAAGATTTTGGATTGTGGGATACTGAATGGCGCACCCTATCCACGCCTAATAAGCCAAAGAAGACAACGAATGTGTGGAGGTCCTCCATTCGGAGCTTTCAAAGGGACTCGTTCTCTGCCGGTTTCGCATCGGCCAAACATGTCTGACAGCCACCTTCTCCTTTGCGAGGACCTTCCTCAGTGTCAATGTAGTGCACATTTTACAGTCTCACACATTTAATGGAATAAACCCAACTTCGCCGCTCTGAGGCGGAATTTTAATCTTCCCAATGTCTTACCCCCAGTTTTAGCTGACAATGCCTCAACGGCTGATTCAGTTTATCTGTGAAAGTAGGTTTCATGACTACTTTGGAGGTTTAGTAGTTGTCCATTTTCTATTTGTCTTTTACTTGCCTAACACTTATAGCCCGGAAAATTTAACGTGTTACAGAGTGGCTGAGTCATCAATTTTTATTCCTGTGTTTACCCAGCCAAGACCCTCTGCTACTTTTGGGCCAATTTAGGTTACGGTAGTAACACTAAAAGTGGGCCTATGCGATCGTCTTTTGACAGCTCGAAATTTAAATGAAAATAACGGCTTAACTATTCATCTGACACGAAAATTGAATAACCTAATTTGTAGAGGAGAAAATTCTCTACAACTTTGCTCTTTTGTGTTTTTTTTCATATCTCGTATCGTTTCAAAGATATTTGCAAAAATAACGGCGATTTTGGGATGTCTGTCTGTCTGTACGTCTGTCTGTCTGTAACGTGTTCCCTGTTTTTAAGGCGAACCGTTCAACCGATCAGCACCAAATTTTACAGACATGATTGTAGGCCACCAGAGCCCAGAACCTCCCTTTTTCAAATTTTTCGGACAAAAAATACGGTAGTAATACCTAAAAAAAGGCGTTTGTAATATAATTGTAATTGCAAACGAACTGTTCATCTGATACGAAAATTGAATAACCTAATTGGTAGAGGAGAAAATTCTCTACAACTTAGCTCCCTTATGTTTTTTTCATATCTCTTATTGTTTGAGACATTTTTGCAAAAATAACGGAGATTTGACACCCTCCATTGAATTAACGAAAACCAGCCGTTAGGAGATGTCACGTGACACTCCTCGCGCAGAACTCTCTGTGGCATACGCCATCTTGCGCGTTTTTGATGATTTTCTTATTCTAACTTACACGTTGTCATTTCAAAGTAATGGCGCACTGAAGAATTAACAAAAACACATCGTTCTTCGTACGATAAATGATAATCTAGTGTCTACAAATGCCATATTAGCATCAGTTAACAACGGCCACCAATAGTATGAGATTATAGGACTCATCTTCTGATTGATAGCTGTAGAGTAGTGGGCAAGGCGTTAGACTATGATGCCAACGGTAGAAATATTTTTTCCTAAAAGGGTTTGAGACACTCTTAATTATTAATTTTTTATTATTTAGATTATTATTTTGGTCTAAAATGTTTGCAAAAACTTATTAAACTACAAATCTAAAGTGGGCCGTAAGACACGTCAGTGCGATTTTTTCTAAAGAATATTTCATAATGTTACAAAATGGTAGTAAATATGTTTAAAAATGATGTTCCTTTAAACGTCTTTCTATGAAACAACTGAAAAAATCCGTCTTGCCGCATCATTTGTTTTATTGGGTTCCTTTATTTAGGTCCACTAGCAGTTTCACGTTGTTATAGGAGCATCCTCTGGTGGTTAGTTTTATTTCATTACGCGTTAGATATTACTACAAGGTACGAACGCTGTAGTTGTTTCCATTCATGTCAACTGATAAAATAATTGTTTTAAAATCTGTTACTGGCCACAAACCAACATAAATCTTGTCGCCGTCGTTCAGTTGTGAAATTCTTGTGACGTTAAATTGTACGTGCGTGAGATTCCTCCTCCCCCTCCCCCCGATGCTATAATTCAAGCGAGGGGGAAAATGCGTTTAGACGGGTGCACATGACAATTTTTTTAAAACAATTATTTTATCGGTCAACATGCAGAAAACAATTGCAACGTTGTGACTTTGTTGTAATGTCTAATGGACAATGAAGTAAAACTAACCGCCTATAACGGTGTGAAACCGGTATGGTTCTAATAAAACAGCTGATGTCGCACAGATTTTTCAATTATTTTATAAAAAGATTTTTTAAGGGGCATTGTGTGGTTCATGGTGTGGGTTCCTGTAGTCATGTCCTAGTTCATGAACCACGGGCAACAAGTTAGTGGTCCTGACAGTTGGGATAGCAGTTACTTTGGAATACGGTTGGGCATCTCGGACATATTCTGAGTCGTGGCCACCTTTGTGTTCAGACGGCAAAGACTACCAAATCCACCGGTTAGTCCCTCAACCGTTAGGGCTAAAACCCAGTGGGGCCCTGGGCAAGTAAGGCTAGCAACCTGCTTCCCAGGTATTTCAATATCATGCTAGCAACAATCAGAGCAAAATGCCTCGGACCTTGGGAGGTGATGGAGTCCCACCTCTAATTGACAGACCAGGGACTCCTCTGATACGACTTGGCAAACGATCTGGAATGAGATGGGGAGCTATTAATATCAATGGGAATTACACTGGGAAGAACGTAGAGCTGGCGGAGGCTTCAAGTAAGATGGGGTTAGACGTTTTAGCTGTTAGTGACGTTAGAGTAAGGGGAGAGAAAGAGGACGAAATCGAAGAATACAAGGTCTACCTGTCAGGAGTCAAAGTAGGAAGAGCATAGTGGGGTGTAGGGTTTTACATCAAGAAAGCAATCGGACCCAGCATAATTGCAATAAGGTATGTAAATGAACAACTGTGTGGATAGATTTGGCCATCTCCAGCAAGAAAATTAGGATTGTGGCAGTATATTTACCCTTTGAAGGGACAGATCAAGATGAGATGGACAGATTTTTACAACGCACTTAGTGATATAGTTGTTAGAGTGAATGATAAGGATAGAGGTTTTGCCGCGGTGGAGTAGCCGAGCGGTCTAAAGCATCTCGCTGCGGAGCGCGCGGTTGCTCGCCGTGGAGGTTCGAGTCCTCCCTGGGGCATGGGTGTGTGTGTTTGTCCGTAGGTTAGTTTACCTAGATTTAAGCAGTTTGTAAGCTACGAACTGACGACCACGCAGTTTGGTCCGATAGATTTACAGACATTTGAACATATTGATAGTGTTTTACTCATGGGTGATTTCAACGCTAGGATAGAAACTCGAACAGAAGGTTATGAAAAGGTTATAGATAAGTTTCGAGAGGATATGGAGGCTAACAGGAGGCCAGGATTTCTGTTCCAGTATGGGCTTAGTTATCACAAACTCCTTCTTTAAGCATAAGGACATTCACCGCTATACTTGGGAAGGAATGGGAACCAGATCTGTCATTGACTATATAATAACAGTCCAGGAATTCAGGAAGACAGTCAAGGACACGCGTGTTTTCAGGGGGTTCTTTGATGATACTGATCATTATTTAATCTGCAGTGAAATTGGTTTTGTAAGGCCAAAAGTGCAGAAAGTCAAGTCCATGTGTAGAAGGATAAGAGTGGAGAAGCTTCAAGACAAGAAAATTAGGCAGAAATACATAGCAATGATCTCGGAAAGGCACCAGTTAGTTGAATGTAATTATTTACAGTCACTGGAAGAGGAATGGTCAAGGTACAGGGACACATTACTCGAAGCAGCAAGAGAATGTCTTGGAACAGTAGTGTGTAAAGGTAGGAAGAAGCAGACAGCCTGGTGGAATAACACAGTGAAGGAAGCCTGTAAAAAGAAAAGGAAGGCATTTCAAAAATGGCTCCATACTAGAAATCAGGCAGACAGAGAAAGTTATGTTGCAGAAAGAAACAAAGACAAACGGATAATTGACGACTCCAAGCAGAAATCATGGGACGACTTTGGAAATAAGCTAGAAACTCTGGGTCAAGCCGCGGGTATACCTTTTGGAGCGTAATTAGCAATCTGCGACGGAAGAAGGAATTAACAAGTGTTTTGGATAGGTCAGGAAAGCTGCTAGTCAATCCTGTGGATGCCTTGAGCAGATGGAGGGAATATTTTGAAGAATTGCTCAATGTAGATGAAACATTCAATGATGTTGTCAGATTTTCAGTTGGAATGGGATAGGAACGACTGTGGAAACAGGATCTCATTTGAGGAAGTGAAGAAAATGGTCAGTAGATTACAGTGCAATAAAGCGGCTGGGGTGGATGAAATTAAGACGGAACTCGTCAAATACAATGGAATATCAGGTCTCAAATGGTTACCCAGGATAATTGAGAAGGCGTGGGAATCGCGACAGGTTCCGTCTGACTGGACGAAAGCGTTAATCACGCCAATTTTCATACATGGAAACAGAAAAGATTGTAACAACTATCGAGGTATCTCTTTAATTAGCGTTGTAGGCAAAATATTCTCAGGTATTGTTGAAAGGAGAGTGCGAGTATTAATTGAGGACGAGTTAGATGAAAATCAGTGTGGGTTTAGGCCTCTTAGAGGCTGTCAGGACCAGATCTTTAGCTTACGGCAGGTAATGGAAAAGTGCTATGGGTGGAACAGGGAATTGTATCTATGTTTCATAGATCTAGAAAAGGCTTATGACCGTCTCCCTAGGAGGAAGCTATTGTCAGTTCTACAAGATTATCGTATAGGAAGCAAACTTCTGCAGGCAATTAAAGGGCTTTACGTAGACTGTCAGGCAGCAGTTAGAGTAGATGGCAAATTAAGCTCATGGTTCAGGGTAGTTTCAGGGGTAAGACAAGGCTGTAACCTGTCACCATTGTTTTTCATACTATTCATGGATCATATGTTGAAAACAGTAGACTGGCAGGGCGGGATTAAAAGAGGCGAAAACAAAATAAGCAGTCTCGCAAATGCGGATGACTTAGTTGTAATGGCCGATTCAATTGAAAGGTTGCAAACTAATATTTCAGAGCTCGATCAGAGGTGCAAGGATTATGATATGAAGATCCGCATCTCCAAAACGAAAGTAATGTCTGTGGGAAAGAGATTTAAACAGATTGAGTGCCAAATAGGAGGAACAAAGTTAGAGCAGGCAGACTGTTTCAAGTACCTAGGATGTATTTTCTCACAGGATGGCAACATAGTGAAAGAACTGGAATAGAGGTGCAGCAAAGTTAATGCAGTGAGTGCTCAGCTAATATATGCTCTCTTCTGCAAGAAGGAAGTAAGTACCAAGACTAAGTTAGCTCTATCTTTCGACCAACTTTGTTGTATGGGAGTGAAAGTTGGGTGGATACAGTTAACTTACTCATAAGGTAGAGGTTACAGATATGAAAGGAGTAAGAATGATTGCAGGCACTAATAGATGGAAACAATGGCAGGAGGGTGTCCATAATGAGGTAATCAAGGAAAAACTGGGAATTAACACCATAGATAAAGCAGTTAGAGCGAACAGACTGAGATGGTGGGATCATATTACACGCATGGGGGAAGCAAGGTTACCTAAGAGACTCATGAGCTCGGCAGGGGAGGGTAAGAGGAGTCGAGGTAGACCAAGAAGAAAGTACTTAGATTCGGTGCAGAATGATTTTGAAGTACAAGGCATAACATCAGACGAGGCATCAATGTTAACATTTAATAGGGGATCATGGAGGAATTTTCAAAAAATGTTCAAATGTTTGTTAAGCTTAAGGGATTTAACTACGAGGTCATCAGTCCCTAAACTTACAAACTACTTATGAACTACCTACAACTACGGACGACACAAATATCCATGCCCGAGGGGGGATTCGAACCCCCGACCGTAGTGGCCGTGCAGACCGTGACTGAAGCGCCTCAGTCCCCTTGGCCACCGCGGCCGGCAGGCGAGGATTTTTATTAGAGGTACTATGCTCCAGACTGAACGCTGAAAGGCATAATCAGTCTCTAATGATGATGATGATGATGATTGTTTTAAAAACATGTTTATCATAAATTTGAAACATTTTGAAAGATTCTTTCAAGAAAATGTCCTTTTTGAGTTGTCGTTGCCATGATTACAAAGTTTCCTGTCCTCTGCTATTTTGTGTTAAATACTTTCCTTTCTTCCATTTTAGTTGCTGCTTTTATTTTTGACGTGTTACACACTTTCTAAGCGTGAACGTGGTTTATAACACATTATTTTTACATAATTTTACGTTCAAATCAAATGTTTGTAAATTTAAGGGACTCAACGTCTGCGGTTATCAGTTACTTGACAAAGCACTTAAACGTACTTACACTAAGGACAACACACATACACACACACACACACACACACACACACACACACACACTCGAAGCTCCGACGGGGAGCAACTGCGCACTCCACAGCAAGGTGGCTTAGACCGCTCGGCCATTCCACCACGCCCAATTTTAGTGCCTTTTAATGTATCTCCTATGCTAAAAGGACTGATATATCGTTGTAGTTTAGCCTCTTTAAAAATTTAACGATCCCACCAAGTACACTCTAAGAGCCAAAGATAAAGCCAGTAGTCGTAACAGAAGGGAAAGGGTCCCTCTCATCGGCAACTCTGTATTGTCTTGGCAACTAGGCACCATGGTGGAGAGCCGCGGTGTAGCCGGTCGGTCTAAGGCGCCTCGCTGCGGAGCGCGCGGTTGCTCGCCGTAGGAGGCTCGAGTCCTCCCTAGGGCATGTGTGTGTGTGTGTGTGTGTGTGTGTGTGTGTGTGTGTGGGTGGGTTTTGTCCTTAGGTTAGTTTACCTAGGTTTAAGTAGTTTGTAAGCTACGGACTGATGACCACGCAGTTTGATTCGATAAATTTACAAACATTAGAACATTTTGAACTATGGTGGAGTTGGGGGGGGGGGAGGAGGCGGTCCTCTTGTGTGTTTCCCTCCCGAACCTCAGACACGTTAGGCCGCCACTGGTCCGTCTGCCGAGTTTTTGCCGAACAGCCGACCCTTAACCTCACATGATGCCATTGTCCCTTCTGTAGAGATGACATCGGTTATCCGATTCTGTAAGTCATCAGCGCGTGTTAGCACAAGGCATTTGCGCAGGCACAAAAAAACGCGGTGCGTTACCATATACGATGACTTAATGGACTTGTGACATCCACGAAACTGGACGGTTGCCTAAACGGAGCGGTCTAATCGATAGGAAGCCATCTCCCAGGGCGACGTGGTAATGGCTAAGTTGATTTTTGTTCATCATGCAGCGTTGTTATTATTATTTCGGCTTTTTCTGCTACTGTTCATTATCATGCTGGTAGTGTCATTATTACGCTTGAAGAAGTAATAAGTTACATGAATGCAGCCGGGAAACGTTCTCAACAACCGTAAATATCTCAACCAAAGCACCACAATATGCAGGATATAAATGCGAGCAGAGATTATTTTGCATGTTGTTGTTGTGATCTTGGATAGGATGTAGCTCTCCACGCTACTCTATACTGTGCAAGCATGTTCATGTCTGATTAAGAAAGGCAACCCACCACATCCATGTGAACCTACTTGGTGTGTTCGTCTCTTGCTCTCACTTTGCGATTTCTACCCCCTCCCCCCAACGCACACTTCCCTCCATTGTAAACCGACGATTCCTTAATGTCTCCGAATTTGTCCTACCAATCGATCCCTTTCTTTAGTCAACATACACCTCAAATTTCTTCTGTAGCATCCTCTTTTTTCTTTTATTTATTACTTAACGTCCAAGTATCACTCCCGTACAAGCCTATTCTCCAGACAAATGCCGTCAGAAACACTTCCTAATACTTTTATTAATATTCGATGTTATCAAATTTCTCTTCTTCAGAAATGCTTTTATTTCCATAGCCATTCTACATATAATGTTTCCTGTAACGCGACCATCATAAGTAACTGGTCAAGTAACAAAACGCATCTACCACCTTTATTGTCTCGTTAACAATTCCTTCAGCATTGTCTGATTTTCTAAGATTGTATTCCATTAACCCTGTTTTGCACTTGAAGATGTACATCTTGTACCATCCTTTCAAGTCACTATCATTTCTATACAATGGCTCTTCCAAGTCCTTTGGTGACTCTGACAGAATGACAATGTCATCGGCAAACTGCAGAGTTTTAATTTATTCTCCCTGAACTTTAATTCCATTTACAAATTTCTCCTTGCTTTACAGCTTCAATGTAATAACATTGAGAAAAGGCAACAACCCTAAAATCACTTCCTTCCCAGTCAATGCTCAGTGCATTCGTCTCATATCCTTCGACTCTTGTAATTATTGTCTGGGTTCTGAATAAATTGTACATAACTTCTGATCCCTACATTTTAACTCTATTGTGAGTGTATTCCATTCCACCAACTCAAAATCTTTCTCTAAATTAACGGTTGCTAAAACTGTAGATTTGTCTCTCCTTAACCTATCTTCAAGGATAAGTCTATAGTGAGTATTGCTGCCGTGTACGTAATATTTCACCTAAATCCAACTTGATCGCCTCCAGGGTTGTATTCTGCCAGTTTTTAATAGTTCTGCAAATAATTCCTGTTCTTACTTTCCTACCATGGCTTATTGTACTAACAGCCATGTAATTGTCACATCTGTCTGCAGTTACTGTCTTTAGAATTGGAATTATTACATTTTTCTTGAAGTCTCAGGGTCGTTCATCTCTCGCATACATTTTGCACACCTGATGGAACAGCTTTATCATAACTGGCTCTCCCTACGATATCAGCAGCTAAGAAATTTTATGATGGCATGTCTGCACCTACACGGATATCAGAAAAAAGTAATACGTCGCATGCAGGGAGACAGTGAACACAAACAACTGGCGTCATCACACGTACAAGAGGAAAAGCCTTAGTCGTGATAGCAATAGATCATCTGATGTTTACCTGTAGAGCGCTATAATTAAGCTATCGGTAGTTAAGCCTGGTGTAGACGGAAAAGTATGTACAACACTGGCGCGTGAGTTATGTAGTAGAGGGTGAAGTGATATATCGAGGGATTATCAACCTCATGAGCCACTAATAACGTAAGTTCGTTTCACCATGCTTACGACCAGGAACGTCAGTTACTTACATCACAACTTTTCAACGCCTGCTATAATACAGAACACTTTTACCAACACGCAGCACTTTATCCTGATCTTTTTCTTTATTATTTTGTCTTCAACCCAAAGGTTTGGTCTTCAACTCGCCAAGCAATTCTTAGGCATTCTTATTGAAAAGACACATTGGACTCGTATTCGGGAGGATGGTCGATCAAATTCAAATTCGGCAGACCATCTGGTTGCCATCTTCAGGTGAGTGCGCTGATTACACTTACTCGCCGGAAACTGAGGCAGAACAGAAACAGCGGCCCCTTTATACACCGCTGACGACCCATCGCGCGTGCGCGAAACCAAAGTAGAGGCCCTCTACATCTACATCTACATCTACATGGGATACTCTGCAAATCACATTTAAGTGCCTGGCAGAGGGTTCATCGAACCTCAATTATACTATTTATCTCCCATTCCATTCTCGAATAGCGCGCGGGAAGAAAGAACACCTGAATCTCTCTGTTCGAGTTCTGATTTCTCTTATTTTATTCTGATGATCATTTCTACCTATGTAAGTGGGAGTCAACAATATATTTTCGCATTCGGAGGAGAATGTTGGCGATTGGAGTTTCGCAAGTAACCCACGCCTCAGCGATAAGCGCCGTTGTTGTAATGATTCCCATCCCAGATCCTGTATCATTTCCGTAACGCTATCTCCCCTGTATCGTGACAATACGAAACGAGCTGCCCTTCTTTGGACTCTTTCGATGTCCTCCGTCAAACCCACCTGATAAGGATCCCACACTGGGCTGCAATACTCCAAAAAAGGACGGACAAGCGCAGTATATGCAGTTTCTTTAGTAGTTCTGTTGCATCTTTTAAGGGTTCTGCCAATAAAACGCAGTCTCTGGTTCGCCTTTCCCACGATATTATTTACGTGTTCTTTCCAGTTTAAGTCTGAAGTAATAGTGATTCCTAGGTATTTTGTGGAGTTTACGGCCTTCGCATTTGATTGATTCATCTTGTAAACAAAGTTTAACGGATTTCTATTCGTACTCATGTGGTCGACTTCACACTTATCATTATTTAGAGTCAATTGCCAATTTTTACACCATACTGATATCTTATTCAGATCGTTCTGCAGTTGGTTTTGATCTTCAGATGATTTTACTAGACGGTAAATGACGGCGTCATCTGCAAACAACCTAAGAGAGCTACTTAGATTTTCCCCTAAATCGTTTATGTAAATAAGGAATAGCAGAGGACCAATAACACTACCCTGTGGAATGCCCGATATCACCTCTGTTTTAGTCGTTGCCTTACCATCGATTACTACGAACTGTGTCCTCTCTGACAAGAAATCCCCTATCCAATTGCAAATTTGGGGCGATATACCATAACCACGCAATTTGATTAAAAGCCTTTTGTGAGGTACGGTGTCAAAAGCTTTCTGGAAATCAAGAAATACGGAATCGATTTGCGAACCTTTGTCGATAGCACCCATCACTTCGTGTGAATATAGAGCTAGTTGTGTTTCGCATGAACGATATTTTCTAAATCCGTGTTGACCTTGGGTCAATAGATCGTTCTGTTCGAGATAATTCATAATATTTGAATACAGGATATGTTCCAAAACCCTGCTGCAAATTGACGTCAATGAAATAGGCCTGTAGTTTAGTGGGTTACTCCTACTGCCTTTCTTGAATATAGGTGTGACCTGTGCAACTTTCCAATCTTTTGGTACAGATCCTTCTATGAGTGAGCGGTTGTATATGACTGTTAAGTAAGGAGCTATCGGTTCAGCATAATCAGATAGAAATCTAATGGGTATACAATCCGGACCAGAAGACTTGTTCTTATTAAGTGATTTTAGTTGCTGCACTACTCCGATGATATCTACTTCTATGTTACTCATTACGGCGCAATAGAATTAGTAGCGCGCCGGTGGAGAAAATCGACAAACAATGGGTAGAAACAAGACTAGTTAAAAGAAACAGCATGTCGAAATGAAGACCGTTGTTGCTTAATATCAGATAAGATTGGGTTCCAATTTTTACTTAGAGGGAAGCCCTTGTCCCTATTAATGATATTATCGGCCATACTAATTTCCATAGATTCTTTAAGAACATATTACCAGTAGCGGGAAGCAGGAGCAATCACATTTGTTTCATCATATAACATCTTGCGTCCCTCATTCAGACAATGTTCAGCAACAGCTGACTTTTCAGGTTGAAGTAAACGAGTATGACGGTGATGACTCACACACCGATCCTGATTTATGAGGATCGTTTGGCCGATGTAAGTATTACCAAAGTAATTCCGTGACACGTGAAAGATCTCTTGCGCGCGTCGTTTGGTGATGATCGTGTGCTCAGCCGCCACATTAGTCATGTTTGGCCTCCCAGGTTCCCAGACCTCAGTCCGTGCGATTATTGGCTGTAGGGTTACCTGAAGTCGCGAGTGTATACATCTCTAAGGATGCTCTATCTACATCTATTGATTTTTCAAATTTATACTGACGTTTTGATCACCCGGTATATTCACTCATAAAATTTGTTATTAACAATCCGACCCAATTCAAAAATAATAGCAATGTCATAGTTTCAACCCTAGGAGAAAGGGTGATATTCACTATTCAAGATTAAATCTAACTTTGGCACAGAAAGGAGTGAATTTTGCTACCACAAATGTCTTCGGTCACTTACCAAGTAGCATCAAAGGTCTGACAGGTAGTCAACAAGTAAAAAGGAATTAAAGGAATTTCTGAATGGCAACTCCTTCTACAATGTAGATGAATTTTTAGATAAAACTTAATAAATAAATAAATGTAAATAAAAAGTCTTTAAAATATTGATTGTCATGTATAGACAACATTTACTAAACTGACACGTTCCACATCATTACGAGATGTCGTAGATATGATCTATGGAACAAGTATTAATCTAATCTTAATCTAAGCTGTGGCGTATCATGCAGCACAAGTAGGAGTGGGAATACGGCTACGAACAGCTCTAGCGCTTCTTCGATTGACGCCACTGTATCAGCTTGCACGGGTCGTATAATGACATCAGAGAATGAATTAGAAGATGTAATGGCGGGCCACGGTCCCCAGCTATAATAGCACATTTTGCCTGCACGCAGTTGATGCCGTTTAAGAGTTTTGTAGCGTACGTTCTTCTAAGACACGCTGGTCCTACTCCACGCGTTATGGTCTGCGGTACAAGCTTCAACACAGTTTCACCTTTGGTCGGAAAGCTGATCAGTGTTAGGTATTTGTGGAATGTTGTAAGACCCATTTATGTACCATTCTTGCAACGGGAAGGTGGTGTGTTGTTCGAACAGGATAATGCTCACCCACACACTGAGAATGAAGCTCCACGTGCTGTGGAAGACGTGCGGCAACTTCTCTGGTCAGCATTGTAAGATATCATTGAATTTAGAGTAAAGTCTTTGCTATGGAGAGTTAGGATTTGCAATATCGCTGGTGTGCGGCACTATGCGGCATGATCTTCGTTTCTGTCTCCAATCGACCACATGAGGGATATCACGGGACAACATCTGAAACTTGCTGATGGTCAAACCACATATCTTCCAGATCTACGTGAACATGTCCTGCAGGGGTGAAATAACGAATCAACGCATAGAATTCAACAAGTGTATGATCAAATGGATTCGAAAATCAACACCTGCATCGCCTCCTGAGGAGGTCATGCCGCATATTAATATGGGTGTTCCAGCATGCATCGTCACCTGGTACCTCAATACTGATCTGCAAATGTGGTCATTTAAGCCTCTCCATATACACTGTATTAATAATAAATTTTGATCGAATTGGAAAACTTCAAGAGGGTGAACTAATTATTTCCAGAGAGGAATTTGCAAACGTTATGATTAATATATGGTTAATCAACCTAGTGGTGTTCCCTTCATGGACGGAACTGTGTGAAATGTTAAAACATGCTAAAATAAACCTATACCCTGTGACTACGTAGGCTTTCCCGACGTAATGATTGATAATGTTCTTCTTGGGTTTGCCAGCCGCGGTGGCCGAGGGGACTGAGGCGCTCCAGTCACGGTCTGCACTGCCACTACGGTCGGCGGTTCGAATCCCCCCTCGGGCATGGATATTTGTGCTGTCCTTAGTCTTAGTTAGTTCATAAGTAGTTTGTAAGTTTAGGGACTGATGATCCTGTAGTTAAGTCCCATAAGCTATACAAACATTTGAACATTTCTTCTCGGGTTTCCTGCCGAATCAATACGTCATCTGGACACAATATTTCGGCGGTCCACGTGGCCACCATCCTCAGGTGACAGTGCTGGTACACTGACTCGCCTAGACTGACTACAAGCCGCGAGCGGAGGCCCCTATATACGCCGCGGAAGGTCCAGGGCGCGTGCGGAAAAATGGACAGTTTCAGCGCCGCCAGTGGTAGAAGCCGGTGTAAACGATACATCGCTATTCAGTAGGTCTAAAGAGAGACCGTTGTTTTTTGATGTCAAACAATACAGGGTTCCACATTTTACTCAAGGGGAACCCCTTGTCTCTGTTTATAATATTGTTAGAAAGACGAATTGCGTTCGATTGTTTTAAAATGCAGTCCCTATAGCGAGACGCAGAGGCAATCATTTGTGTCTCGTCATACTTCATTTTATGTCCCTCAGTAAGAAAATGCTCAACTACAGCAGATTTATCTGGCTGCAGCAATCTTGTGTGTCGATGGTGTTCAGCACATCGATCTTGAATTGTTCGGATTGTCTGACTGATATAAACTTTCTCACAGTGACGAGAAATTTTGTATACGCCTGTTTTCCTCAATCCTAAGTCATCCTTTACTGAGCCCAGGAGCGCTCTAACCTAGGCAGGTGGACGAAAAATGCATTGGATGTCATGTCTTTTCAAAAAAAGAAAGGGTGACGTAAATTGGGACATAGTGTTTACAGAAAGCCCACGCACACGGACCGCTACTTGCATGCAACAAGTTGTCATCCACCTTACCAGCGCACTGGTGTCCTGCTTATGCTTACAAAAAGAGGTTTTGCCGTTTCAAACGCTGAAAGTCTGACTAAAGAGATGGACCATCTGAGAACGGTATTCAAGGAGCATAGTTACACTGACCAACAGATCTGCCGTGCTTTCCAGTTTGGACAGTCGCGGGAACCACTAGAAGAAACTTGCAAGTCACTGGCTTTCCTACCGTTTGCTGGAAGCATTTCTTCAAAAATAGGAAGAATTTTGAAAAGACATGGGATCCAATGTATTTTTCGTCCACCTGCCAACGTTAGAGCACAGTAAAGGATGACTTAGGATTGAGGAAACCCGACGTATACAAAATTCCTCATCACTGTGGGAAATTTTACATCGGTCAGACAATCCGAACAATTCAAGATTGATGTACTGAACACCATCGACACACAAGATTGCTTCAATCTGCGGTAGCTGAGCATTGTCTTACTGAAGAACATAAAATGAAGTATGACGAGACACAAATGGTTGCACCTGCGTCTCGCTATTGGGACTGCTTTTTAAAAGAATCGATCGCAATTCGTCTTTCTGACAATATAACAGAGACAAGGGTTTTCCCTTGAGTAAAACGTGGAACACAACGGTCTCTCTTTAGACCTGCTGAATAGTGATCTGTCGTTTACGCCGACTGGCGGCGCTGAAACGAAGAGGACAGAACTGTCCATTATTGCGCACGCGTCCTCGGCCTTCTGTGGCGTATATAGGGGCCTCCGCTCGCAGCGATCTACACCAACGACATACCTCAGCAAATGGTTGGTCAGTTTGCCCTGTTTGCTGACGATACAGCGATCTACCGAAGCAGCCATAATCTTCCGTACATCGCAAGAAAACTTCAGGAGCATCTTGAAAACATCCACCACTGGGCTAATCTTTGGAAAATAAAAATCAACGCTGAAAAAACGCAAGCCATCCTTTTCAAATATAGAAAAATTCCGGACAACGTCTCAGTCATCCTAAAAGGCCAGGTCATCATGTAGTAATACATTAATGATTTTTTTAAATAACTTGTGCGATGCTTGTCGCTGACTTCTTCCCTCTCTCTGCCAGCGTATCGATAAACATATGACATTTGTCACGTTCAACTTTTTTCGCAACAAGCTGAAGGGAGAGAGCGGAACTGTTCGTCACTTACTTTTTCTCCTTGATGTGTTAGGAGGTGTTCCAGGATTTTGTATAATTAATGTAAGTGTAAGCTGTCTCTTTTTATTGATTTCAATAAACCTCCACAGTTAATTTGAAATATCTTACTCACTTACAATCCCTTCTCCATTCTCACTAATTTTAAAGTTATTTTTTTCAACAGATCCAGTACTTGATGAAGTGATGCTCGGGTATTGTTGCGATTTGTTTGCGATTGTACTAGAACATTCCCTGTGCAACTTTTATTTATTTCGTGTCTATGAAAGGTTTATTACATTTTACTGCCTGCAGAAAAATTTTCGCGATGTTTATGAAGTCCGATAATTTTGCAATTTTTGACGACTATCATTATTAATTTTCAACACAGTCATAGAACAATAATAAACGAAATGCACAATCCCATCATCAATTTATCGATGTAAAATTCCAGCCATCTCATCTGGAATCACTACGGAATATGACCGAAATATTAGTATCAGCTCTCAATAAGGTAAAATTTAGATTCCGCCGACTTCTTCTGTAATGTTGCTTTCTGGTGTTGTATTTGCTACCGAAATTACGACCGCTACCATTTAATGGCGGAATCCAATATTTTTGTTTAAATTGCCTCTTTCTTGTCAAAATTACTCACTATTTTCATTTAAAAATATTTCACTACCTGGTAAAATTTCATTTGCGGTCCCCAACCTTAACTTTAATACGCAACAGCCATTTTCATAAAAAAGCAGCATTACAATCCCATGGAGAAACCATGTTAAGTACCTTGGATTAATAATCGACTCTCGATTAACCTTCCAAAAGCATGTTGAATACATTTGCAACAAAGGGCAAGGACTCATCTACGATATGTACCCACTCATCAGAGGTCAAGGCTTGACACTGAAGACCAAACTCAGACTATTCAAAGTATTCATCCTGATCTGAACTGTGTGCTATTGCAGCCACCACACACATAAAAAAAGTGCTGGTGATCCAGAACATTTCTGTGGATAGCAACTGATGCTCCCCGTTACCTTCCTAACACTGTACTATACACTCATCACAATATTCCCAAAATTCCGCAAATCATCAATCAAAAGTCAGAAACATTCTTTGCCAAATTTCTCCTCACGACCTTATCAAATCCCTTGGTTCCCTTCCGCGTGATCCTATAGCAAAATTTCCACGCCTAATCCTCGACAGAGATTTCACCATCTAGTCCCATAATGTCGGATTGACAACAAAAACATTCCTACGAGATCCTCTGTCCACCCATACACAACTTCCGACACAAGGAAAGAGGCTGTATAGTCGCGGGACTTGAAAAGAAAGAGGTCCTGTACCCATCTGACGTACGACAACGGCTTGTACTCAGTCTCGGCGAATCGGTGTACCAGCACCGTCACCTGAGGATGGCGTCCAGGTGGACCGCCGAAATATTGTGTCCAGATTACGTATTTATCCGGCAAGAAACCCGAGAAGAATATTATCAAACCTAAACCCTACCGCACATGATAATTTCGAATATGGCATTGAGAAACTATTCTTAATCACTCACTTTACTAACATGTGGCAACAATACATGTATAACAGCATAGAAACGAGGGAATTTAGTGACTTTATGGTCCCAAATAACGCTCACACACATGTTTTAAGTGGCTTAAAACTGCTCAAATTACAGAGTCGTTGTTAGCTCTCGTCAACATGGTTATACGGACATGTTACAGCGATCAGCCGTCTTTGATCGCTGTTTGGATTTCACGTTTGGCCTTTAGTATCTAACGAATTCCCGCGTACACACGCACGCCAGGATTTATGGGAACGCGTAGCCAGCATCCAGCATCCGGCTTGGACTTGACGCCACGGCTCGAGGCTTTCGCTAAACCCAAACGTTCTCAAATTGGGCGCTGGACCAGAGATCACGCACGCGAGATGCAAATCCTGCCAGCTGTGCGCCTACATTTGCATCGAGAAATGGAACTTCTTCCCGCCGCGTGCAGGCTGAGTCGTAATCGGTTCTGCCTGTTTACATCCTAACTAAAACATTCAAGAGAGTGCCACAAGTATCTGCTCGCGAAACTTCTATTAACAACAGAAGTGTTATTGTCTTTCTCATGTTATTGTTATCCACTATTGTCAAATTGTAGCCTCTCTTTCTGTCTCACTCATTCTCCTCCCATCTTGGAATCACTGCCCTGTATCTTGTTCTATTTTACTTCTCGTCTAAAAATGCCTGTCACCTTATTGCATCAAATCTGCGACCTGTCCTACTTTTATAGTGAACTGCCCATTGCTATCACCATATTTAGGCTTACTTCGTCAAACAGACTCACACATCTACAGGCCTACATCTCCGAAATCGGCATGCTGTACAATTTTGGGACACTTTTGTGTTCATGTATTACATTTCTGAGGACGAAATATCTCGTATGGTTGAATCAATAATGGTTCAGAAAATAATAACGTTTTGAAACCCAAATCGTTCCCTCCATCTACGACGCGGAAAGCAGCAGGTAGATGTCATCTCCCCTGAAGACCGGAAGGTCTCCTATTGTAGTTCCGCACTGCCTTCCAATGAACAGAATTGTGGACTAAATCTCTACATCTACATGGGATACTCTGCAAATAACATTTATGTGCCTGGCAAAGGGTTCATCGAACCACCGTTATACTACTTATCTCCACATTCCATTCTTGAATAGCTTGCGGGAAGAAAGAATATTCGAATCTCTCAGTTTGAGCTCTGATTTCTCGTATTTTACTCTGATGATTATATTTACCTTTGTAAGTGGGAAACAAAAATATATTTTCGCATTCGGAGGAGATTGTTGGCGATTGGAGTTTCGTAAGTAGCCCACGCCGCAGCGATAACCGCCGTTGTTGTAATGATTCCCATCGCAGATAATGTATCATTTCCGTGACGCTGTCTCCCCTGTACCGTGACAATACGAAACGAGCTGCCCTTCTTTGGACTATTTCGATGTCCTCCGTCAAACCCACCTGATAAGGATCTCACACTGGGCAGCAATACTCCAAAAAAGGACGAACAAGCGTAGTGTATGGAGTTTCTTTAGTAGTTCTGTTCCATCGTTTAAGGGTTCTGCCAATAAAACGCAATGTTTGGTTCGCCTATCCCACGACATTACCAACGTGTTATTTCCAGTTTAATTCTGAAGTGATAGTAATTCCTAGGTATTTTGTGGATTTTATGGCCTTCACTTTTGATTGATTTATCTTGTAAACAAAGTCTAACGGATTTCTTTTCGTACTCATGTGGAAGACTTCACACTTCTCATTATTTAGAGTCAATTGCCAATTTTTACACCATAGTGATATCCTATTAAGATCGCTCTGCAGTTGGTTTTGATCTTCAGATGATTTTACTAGACGGTAAATGACGGCGTCATCTGCAAACAACCTAAGAGAGCTACTTAGATTTTCCCCTAAATCGTTTATGTAAATAAGGAACAGCAGAGGACCAATAACACTACCCTGTGGAACTCCGATATCACCTCTGTTTTAGTCAATGCCTTACCATCGATTGCTACGAACTGTGTCCTCTCTGACGGGAAATCCCCTATACAGTCGCAAATTTGGGGCGATAGACCTTAACCACGCAATTTGATTTAAAGCCGTTTGTGAGGTACAGTGTCAAAAGTCTTCTGGAAATCAAAAATACTGAATCGATTTGCGAACCCTTGTCGATAGCACCCATCACTTCGTGTGAGTAAATAGTTGTGTTTCGCATGACAGATAGCTTCTAAATTCGTGTTGATCTTGGGTCAATAGATCATTCTGTTCAAATGTTTGTAGAGCTTATGGGACTTAACTACGGGGTCATCAGTCCCTAAACTTACAAACTACTTACGAACTAGCTTACACTAAAGTCGGCACAAACATCCATGCCCCAGGGGAGATTCGAATCCCCGACCGCAGCGGCTGTGCAGACCGTGACTGGCACGCCGCAGGCCGCTCGGCCACTGCGGCTGGCTCATTCTGTTCGAGGTAATTCATAATATTTGAATACAGGATATGTTCCAAAACCCTACTGCAAATTGACGTCATTGAAATAGGCCTGTAGTTTAGTGGGTTACTTCTACTGCCTTACTTGAATATAGGTGTGACCTGTGCAACTTTCCAATCTTTTGGTACCGAGCCTTCTATGAGAGAGCGATTGTATATGACTGTTGAGTAAGGAGCTATCGATTTAGCAAAATCAGATAGAAATCTAATGGATATACAGTCCGAACCAGAAGACTTGGTCTTGTTAAGTGATTTTAGTTGCTTCACTACTCCGATGATATCTACTTCTACGTTACTCATTACGGCCTTTGTTCGTAATTCGAACTCTGGAATATTGGGTTCTTCTTCTTTGGTGAATGATTTTTTTAAAAGCTATGTTTAGTAACTCTGCTTTAGTATTGCTGTCATCGGCAGGATCACCATTACTATCACGTAGTGAGGGTATTGTTTGTGTTTTGTCCCTAGTAGGTGAAGGGTGGGTCAAACGGACACGCTAAGCGGATTTTTTAAAATAACTATTAAAAAACTCTAATTCCAGATGTTTATTTTATATAATAGTAGCAATATTTATTCACAAACGATACAAAATCGTTGCATGTTTGCACCTGTTAATGTCGTTCAAAGTAGTCACCAGCGTTGTGTAGAACCCGTTGCCAGCGATGTGGAAGGCGTAGTGTACCATCAGCAGAGCGTGTTCTGTTGATGGTGTGAATGGAGCGGTCTACTGCCTGCCGAATCAGAAGCGAATGCCACGAAGTGGTTCCTTCATATTCAGAATCAAATAAACGTCACAAAGGTTTACGTCCGGGGAGTATGGTGGATGGTCAGTACTTCCCAGTCCCATCGACCGAACAGAACATCCACAGCTTGAGCTGTATGCGCCCGCGCATTGTCGTGCAAAATGAGGGTGGGTTGCGCAGAAAGTATTTCCGCTTCTTCTCGCAAATCTGGTCGCAGGCAATGCTCCAAAAAGGAACAGTAATACTGTGCACTGACGGTCTGCCGAGGAGGAACGTAATGAGTTAGGATAACACCATCACAGTCGTGCACGAGACTCATCATAACTTTCAACATACTGAGGCTCTGACAGACTTTCGGGGCGACCCATAATGTCGCCATTCGTTGGATTGGCGTTTATTGATCGAATTCCGTTGTTCCTGTTTCGCAAACATAGTGACACCGTTACGATTGTGTGCATGCTGGTGACGTGGGACGAGCGAGTCCGTTTGTTCGGAGGTAAGGTACGTAATATCAACAACGTGTTTTATCAGCGAGAATAGAAGATTTCATTGCATAGTGGCTCCACAGCAGTGTTGCCATTATTTAAGTTCCAACTCTCTTACATTACCTATACTGTGGATTTCCTGCGCTTCAATTACGATGCTACCCACGTTACTTGTGTGTAAGGCGCATTGCATACGTATCGGGCGTTACCTCATTTCGATCTATTTCCTTACTTAAAAGGGCTGAATACAAAATATTGAGTACTATAATTTTGTTCTGCAATCACTTAACTGCAAGATATACATATAATTACACATCTTAAATATAATCTCCCCGTTCGTCGTACAGCATCTGGACATGTACTTCTGTTGATGTCCTATATTGACAGTAGGAGTAACCCACTAAACTAAAGGCCTATTTCATTGGCTTCAATTTGCAGCACGGATTTGGAACATATCCTGTATTCAAATATTATGAATTATCTCAAACAGAATGATCTATTGGCCCAAGGTCAACATGGATTTTGAAAATATCGTTCATGAGAAACACAACTAGCTCTTTACTCACACGAAGTGATGTGTGCTATCGACAAGGGTTCGCAAATTGATTCAGTATTTCTTGATTTCCAGAAGGCTTTTGACACCGTACCTAAAAAATGGCTTTCAATCAAATTGCGTGGTTATGGTATATCGTCCCAAATTTGCGTCTGGATAGGGGATTTCCTGTCAGAGAGGACACAGTTTGTAGTAATCGAAGGAAAGGCATAGACTAAAACGGAGGTGATTTCGGGCGTTTCACAGGGTAGTGTTATAGGTCCTCCGCTGTTCCTTATTTACATAAACGATTTAGGGGAAAATCTAAGTAGCTCTCTTAGGTGGTTGCAGATTACGCAGTCATTTACCGTCTAGTAAAATCATCTGAAGATCAAAACCAACTGCAGAACGATTTGAATAAGATATCAGTATGGTGTAAGAATTGGCAGTTGACTCTAAATAATGAGAAGTGTAAAGTCGTCCACATGAGTACGAAAATAAATCCGTTCAAATTTGTTTACATGAAAAATCAATCAAGTGTGAAGGCTGTAAACTCCACAAAATACCTAGGAATTGCAATTATTTCTGACTTAAATTGGAAAGAAGACGTATATAATGTCGTGGGAAAGGCGAACCAGAGACTGCGTTTTATTGGCAGAATCCTTAAAAGATGCAACATAACTACTAAAGAAACTGCATACACTACGCTTGTCCGTCCTTTATGGAGTATTGCTGCCCGGTGTGGGATCCTTCCTTATCAGGTGGGTTTGACGGAGGACATCGAAAGAGTCCAAAGAAGGGCAGCTCGTTTCGTATTCTCACGATACAGGGGAGACAGCGTCACGGAAATGATACAGGATCTGGGATGGGAATCATTACAACAACGGCGCTTATCGCTGCTGCGTGGGCTACTTACGAAACTACAATCGGCAACATTCTCCTCCGAATGCAAACATATATTGTTGACTTCCACATACATAGGTAGAAATGATTATCAGAACAAAATACGAGAAATCAGAGCCCGAACGGAGAGATTCATGTGTTCATTCTTCCCGCGCGCTATTCGAGAATGGAATGGGAGGTAAATTAGTACAACGGTGGTTCGATGAACCCTCTGCCAGGCACGTAAATGTGATTTGCAGAGTATCCCATGTAGATGCAGATATAGACTGCCCTGTGGGATGCATAATCTCTGGTACTCTACCCGATTGCGCGCAGTGGTTCTTTCACTTTGGCAAAGAGATCATAATTGAGGCGTCTCAAGGCGAGTGAGTTCGGTGCCTGTGCCAGCATCTTTCATTTGCCAGCGGCGCAAGAGTTGATGTGCATCAGCAGCGGCTTGGCATCTTGCACTGTCAAGCAGAATGAGGACGTGCTGTTCCATGAACTGTCGTCGGTTAGGTCTAAGCGCTGACGAACCAGGGCCACAACATTCCATGGAACAGCACTCCTGCATGCCAGTTGATAGTGCCACCCCCCGCTGCTGTTAAGGAACTTTTGAGCCTCCGACAATGCGAGATTCTAGAACATACACAGAACTAAGCCGGCGTAAGACCCAGTGATTACTACTTCCTTCACAAAGTGAAGGAATCGATTCGAGGATTTCGATATACCACCAGTGATTATGCATGCCACAGGGCGGTCTGTAGAGGACACCAATAGAAATATACGCACATATGCTGTACGACGAGTTGCAGATATTTCGCAAGGTCATAAATAACGCGACGATTGTATTGAAGATGATCAAATGTTTGTAGGACTTATGGGACATAACTACGGGATCATCAGTCCCTAAACTTACAAATTACGTATGAACTAACTAATACTAAGAGCGGCACAAATATACATGCCTGAGGGGGGATTCGAACCCCCGACCGTAGTGGCCGTGCAGACCGTGACTGGCGCGCCGCACACCGCTCGGCCACCGCGGCCGGCGTATTGAAGATGTAACTAACGGAACCTCTGTCAAGAAATGCATTTAACAGAATAATTGATCTCAAGCAACGAACTCTTTACTCACATGATGTGATAAGTGCTATCGACAAGGGTTCTCAGATTGATTCCGTATTTCTAGATTTCCAAAAGGCTTTTGACACCGTACCTCACAAACGGCTTTTAATCAAATTACGTGGTTATGGAATATCCCCCCAGATTTTTGACTGGATAGGGGATTTTCTGTCAGAGGACACAGTCTGTAGTAATCGATGGTAAGGCATCGACTAAAACAGAGGTGATATCCGGCGCTCCATAGAGTACTGTTATTTGGTCCTCTGCTGTTCCTTATCTACATAAACAGATTTGGGAGAAAGTCGAAGCAGCTCTCTTAGGTTGTTTACAGATGATGCCATCATTTGCCGTCTAGTAAAATCATATGAAGATCAAAAGCAACTGCAGAATGATCTAGAGAAGCTATCACTTTGGTGTAAAAATTGGCATTTGACTCTAAATAATGAGAAGTGTGAAGTCGTCCGCATGAGTACGAAAAGAAATCCGTTAAACTTTGTTTACAAGATAAATCAATCGAATGTGAAAGCCGTAAACTCCACTAAATACCTACTATTACATCAGATTTAAACGGGAAAGAACACGTAGATAATGTCGTGGGAAAGGCAAACCAGAGACTGCGTTTTGTTGGCAGAACCCTTAAAAGATGTAAGAGAACTACTAAACAGACTGCATACACTAAGATTGTCCGTCCTTATTTAGAGTATTGCTTCCCAGTGTGGGATCCTTATCAGGTGGGTTTGACGGGGGACATCGAAAGAGTCCAAAGAAGGCCAGCTCGTTTTGTATTGTCACGGTACAGGAGAGACAGCGTTACGGAAACGATACAGGATCTGGGATGGGAATCATTACAACAACGACGCTTATCGCTGCGGCCTGGTCTACTTACGAAACTCCAATTGCTAACATCCTCCTCCGAATGCGAAAATATATTGTTGACTCCCACCTACATAGGTAGAAATGACCATCAGAATAAAATAAGAGAAATCAGAGCTCGAACGGAGATATTCAGGCGTTCTTTCTTCCCGCGCGCTATTCGAGAATAGAATAAGAGATGAATAGTATAAATGTGGTTCGAGGAACCCTCTGCCAGGCACTTAAATGTGATTTGCTGAGTATCCCATGTAGATGTAGATATAGATGTAGAATGCTTTTTATCCAGCACATATGAGAGATCCGTGTCTTAATACAATGTGCAACACAACTCAAGGGCTGCATTTTGGAAATCCTGTTAGTGTTTCCCGTTGCAACGCAGTTCTTTAAATTGGCTCAAGCCTTCTTCAGTGAAATTGCAAAAGCACGATGCCCTGTGACGTCACCCTCGGCCTCAGTCACATTCAAAGAGCAAGTTATCGACGCTTGCGGAAAAGAGGATGTACAACAGTCGTTCATGAGACGGATAAGTGAGTTAATGGTGTCACATTTGCACCGAGTTTCGTCACAATTATGCCCAGCCAATGTTGTCAAGCTACACGAGAGCCGCTTCTTACTTCCACATTCCGGTCTTTCTTCTAAGGTCTGTGCAACGAAGGTCAGCGTTGAAATCAAATGATTTTCACATAGTTGGGCGGAAATAAGTACTCCAGACACAATGCATTTCAGAATCGATCCGAAATGGTGTCAGCGCATGGCATAGAGGCAGTCAGTAGTTCTATTTATTTTCACAAATTTCTCGATCGAAAAAGGCATTCAGTAGTGCGATAAGCGACAGGACAAACTACAAATTTTTTTATTCAGTTTAAAAATCAGTCTAGACCGCATCAAAGATAAAACGTAGCTACGCCAATGGTTGCCTTGGATACGGCGGCGTCGAGACACTCGATACGACGTGTCGGCGGGCGAAGCAGACGACGCGTCAGAGATGTAATGCATGTGGGATGCCGTCGATCACCATGGAGACGTGTTTTTTGTTTGCAGGTACAACAGTAAGATGCATAATAGTGCCGATACAGTATGGAAGCGAATGAGAGTACCGGGTGATCAAAAAGTCAATGTAAATTTAAAAGTTAAAAAAATACGGAATAATGTAGACAGAGAGGTAAAAATTGATACACGTGCTTGGAATGACATGGGGTTTTACCAGAAAAAAAAGTTAAAAAAATTTCCGACAGATGGCGGGGAGGAGGGTATGGACAGAGAGTGGGAATAAATACCGGGTAATCAGGAAGTCATTATAAATTTGAAAACTTAATAAATCACGGAATAATGTAGATAGGTAAAAATTGACACACATGCTTAGAATGACAAGGGGTTTTATTAGAAAAAAAAAAAGTGTTGCTATACGCGTGAAAGATCTCTTGCGCGTGTCGTTTGGTGATGATCGTGTGCTCAGCCGTCACTTTCGTCATGCTTGGGCTCACAGGTCCCCAGACCTCAGTCCGTGCGAATTATTGGCTTTGGGTTACCTGAAGTCGCAAGTGTATCGTGATCGACCATCTCTAAGGATGCTGAAAGACAACATCCGACACCAATGCCTCACCATAACTCCGGCCATGCTTTTCACTGCTGTTCACAACATTATTCCACGACTGCAGCTATTGTTGAGGAATGGTGATTAAAATATTGAGCATTTCCTGTAAAGAACATCATCTTTTCTTTGTCTTAATTTGTTACGCTAATTATTGCTTTTCTGATCAGATAAAGTGCCATTTGTCGGACTTTTTGAACTTTTTTTTTATTCTAGTAAAACCCAATGTATTTCCAAGCAAGTGTTTCAATTTTTACTTCTCTATCTACATTATTCCGTGATTTATTAAGTTTTCAAATTTATACTGACTTTTTGATCACCCGGTATTTTACGCATTATTATTACTTGTTCATAAAAACAATAATTTCGATACACATATTGCTCGCTCATCGTCTCGACACCAACATGAAGTAAACTGTTTTGTTGTTCGAAATATTCTTTACTGAAAACTGTATATGCTAGAATTCTAGTGTACCTGTTTTCCCTCTAAGGACGATTGTCTTTTGTTTTCCAGACAAACAGTCTGTTTATTGCCTAATCAAGGATCTAAACCCGTCACCATACGAAATAAACTTTGAATTTCATGCGAACAAGACTGATTTTAATTCATAATAAAATTTTATCACAGTTTGCCTATTTTTCCAAAAGATTTTTTTTCCCTTGCAAATTCGCTGTTGAGAACCTTTGACACGTCTGACATCCATCGGACGACTCAACCCTCCTGTGACACCACTGGCCTGCAGTTCTACTGAATGTGTCGCAACCATTTAAAGTGCATAGCGACCACAATTTGTGCTCGCTTGTACAGGATGGGACGACTACCGTCCGACGAAATTTAAACATGCTCTACCCTTAACACATGCACGAATAAAACGTAAATTGTCTCTGCAGAAGATGGGAAGCAATGAAGAAGGTGAAGACAGAGAGGAATGGAAGGCTTTTGTAAGGAAAAGCTTCGCCTCAAATGGTCCTAGCAATAAGTAAGTAATTATTTTATACAATGAGAATCGAATAAAAAATATATTAATAATCTGAAAAGAAAATTAAAGTGCCTAAACACTTGGACGAGATGGGATTGAAATGAGGAGTAACTTATAACGGACGAGTAAATTAAAGGCGATGAACAGCTGCGAAGAGAAAAAGGTGGCGGAGGAACAAAAGACAGCTGTCGATAATTTCTGAATGTGGTATAGTACGCCTATTTTCTGTAGCGGTATCATAATTTATTCTTTTTAGTCTATGACATACATGGACTAATTGCAGATCAAATGATAGTGAATCTGTTTAATCGATACCATTTTCGTAAAATGCAATCTTGGCTGAGACGTTATCCTGTTTCAAGCTGAATAACACAGATCGTCCTTTATTACTAAGCATGAGCCAGTTCTTTCGTTAGATTTTATTCATATTTGTCTTATTAGCTAGGAAAAACAAACTTATGGACTAATAATAAATGATCCTGTTATAAGGGTTCCGTTTATTGACTGAGATGCTGAACTTTAAAAACAGACGGTATGCGACGTTACTTCTAATTCCCACAGTGAAGCAGTGGGGTACAGTTGATATTAAAAATTGGAACTTAATTTTCATGTACTGTACATGTATTTATTATTATTCACTTATGGGCCCAATAGTAGCACGCGAGGTACAATCAAATCAGTGTCGCGTTTGATGATTTGCGTTGCTTTGTGACCGAATTCGTTTTCTCCTTTCAGAATGAAGTCACTTTCTTTCATCAGATCACGATATTCCAGTCCGTTTTCTAATTTCTCTCTGACCATTACAATCAAATATCTTTTGCCTGAACATTTTTTTTATCTGTAACGTCTATTTGAGTTATACAGACTAGTTCAACAACGTCCTTAATCGCAGCATTTAATTGGCTCCATTTTTGCATTACTTCTATTTTCATAGATTTGTACTATTCGTTTTGTCAATCTAGTGGGTGTCATTCTTTTTGCGTCCCATCAAATTTAAGTATTCCTTTTCTGTTGTTGTCACCATATAGGCATACTGTATGTCCGTGCATGTTTCTACTTCCTTATTAATTTTCATCTATACGTTTCTCCATCAGTAATTTTGGGGCTAATAATTTTCTAATAATATTTCTTTTTCATTTCTTCAGTATCCCTCATTATATTTAAAATTAAAGTTTCTGCTCCATAAAGACATTCAGGTTTTATTACAATGCTGTAATGCGTAGTGTTACTGAATTTAGAAAGTGATTTTATCATAATTTCTTTGCGACCTTATCAATTCCGTTGCCTTTTTTTTTTTTTTTTTTTTTTTTTTTTTTTTTTCTCTCTCTTCTGCGAACTTTGTTTACAGCTTTTCCAGAGTATTTTCTTGTATGATTTCCCTAAAATATTTGAATTAAAAAGCCCTTTTAAATTTTGCATATTTCGTGTTCAAAAACTTGTTTATTGCACATCAAATATTATGTTTTCGAAAGATATTTGTACTCCTACTTTTTCCGCAACTTCTTAAAAAATTCAATTTGTTTTTGAGCTATAGTAAGGACTGCCAGATTATCTGCAAAAGCTAGGTAATCTATTTTAATATTAATTCTTTCTGATGTTTATTTGTTTAAAGTTGCAATTTTCCCGTCACTTCAGGATTTCTTTTATATATCATACTAGCTTAAACCCGCGGCTCCGCTCGCGTATTGGTTGATTATGATAGGTTTGCTATCTTTCAGTAGTGTGCTATGAGACTGGTTTTGAAGGATGAAATGAAATACAATAGCTTCTTTAGAAACAATCATTTTTAATCAACATTCAAATAAAATAATAAAATTACGTGAAGTGCTTAATGATTTACAATAAATAATACATACATTATTCCTTATAGCCTGTGTTGCAATATCTCAACAGATATGGTGAGAGTAATGTCCAAATTCATTTTAATTTTATTTTAGGGCATTCTGGTAAACTACTGTACGTTATTTGTAGTATTGTTTGGAGCGTAAATGTATGAGTCATGTTGTCTGAATGTGATCTAAAAGTAGATGAACTCTTGTAATATGTGTAAAGTAACGCAATGCACTTTTATCTAGTTTGAATAACAATTAAATTAATGTAATTTCACTCATTTTTGAGGCAATGTCGCTGATAAAGCGGAACTGAAAAATATTCCTATCAAATTGCAGAAGTCTAAGCACTTACCGTTCATCAGGAAAGTAAGTAGTGTAGATCAAATCACTCGTAAAAATGCACTCGTTTCGAAGAATCCAATCACGAAATTCAACTATAATGATTGTAATAATATCACAGATCGATCACTTGATGTAATGCGCGAAACGTCAAATCGATTTTTTTAAAAGAGATACAGAAAAAAAAGAAATGTCTTTTTCTACTGCTTTATTTATTTATTCTTATATTTACTTATTCGTATGCTTATCCTTACAGAGAAAGAGCTGAAGACATTGTAGCAAGCACAGACCAAAGATATGGTGGCATCGCGTTTCGCTGTATGTAACTCCTTGCTATAGAGTCGCAAACGTCATCGCTGGCCTTCAGTCCGAATTTTTTTATAATTCGACGACTTTCAACCACCATATCTTCCACTTCCTTATAGCTATCGGCATGGAACTGCTATTTTGTACAACGGGAGACTTCTGACAACAATTACACACAGACCATTCGTTTGCGTTCTGTAGTTTTCGCTGCAGAGCGAAATATTAACACACACACACACACGTAGAATTTTATATTCACCGATAACTTTCCATCCCAATATACTCCACCCTTTTATCATTATCAACCCTCAAGCAACAATGCAACCAATAAAACCATTTTCAAAGAGTAAAAATAATTTTCAAAGAGTAATTGTTATTCCGCATTTCGCGTTATATTTTTCAGTTTACTAAATATCTATCAGATCGCTATAAAACTGTGCCTAAAACCTTCATCAGGTATAAATTAGTACCTTTACAAATATTTAAGACTCTGCGTCTTGTCGTTCGGACGTGATAAGCGTACACCGAACAGACATTCACATTAATATACATAAATAAATAGCTATCCGATCGCCATAAAACCGTGCCTAAAGCCTTCCCCGTGTAGACATTAGTAACTGTACAAATTGTTAGCACTTTATGTCTTGTGGTTCAGACGTGATAAAACGTACACCAAACAGACATTCACATTTATAGATATAGATTTCTTATTATCGTTTGTGTTTCTTGAAAACTTACTTATAAAATAATTATGCATCCACATTAATAACTCCATAGATGAAGCAGTTAGAGCGAACAGACTGAGATGGTGGGTTCATGTTACACGCATGGGAGAAGCAAGGTTACCTAAGAGAGTCATGAGCTCGTCAGTGGAGGGTAAGAGGAGTCGATGTAGACCAAGAAGAAAGTACTTAGATTCGGTGCAGAATAATTTTGAAGTAAAAGGCATAACATCAGACGAGTCATCAATGTTAGCATTGAAAAGGGGTCATGGAGGAATTTTGTTAGAGGTACTATGCTCCAGACTGAACGCTGAAAGGCATAATCAGGCTCTAATGATGATGATGACTAATAACTCAAGATATGTATGAACCGACATCTCGCAGTATAACTGGGATATTTTAGTCTTCGTGAAAGATTATGTTCTCTGGAAGAGTTAATAAGTTTTCACCGTCTTACCGCTTTCGCTGCGTCGGTAACATTGTACGAGTGGAGCAAACGACTCATTTTCGAGGTGTCTATTTCGGGCATTTTGGCTTGAAGGGAGAAACGACCGAGTCTGAAATCCCGCGGGACTCTTGAGATATTACGGGGCGGTCAGTTTACGGGCAGGGCCGAGGGTGGAAGTGATTTAGCTGCCGCAACGGTCGCCACTTAGCGCACGATTAAATTATAATTGCGGGTTGTTTTAGGCCCCTCCCAGAACACACACCATTAACATTACTAAACAGCCTCCCCCTCCACGACAATAATTCCCACCAAAACCGCGCGCCCGCAACGGACGCAAACAGGAATAAAAACACGTGTCCGTTCCTCTTTCTAGACAAGGGAGAAAAAAGAAGAGGAGAGTGGGAAGCGGCAGGCGTGTGAGAGAGAGAGAAGGAGAGAGTTCGTTTTATTTTGCTGGCACTCTTCTCGTCAGTTTCGCGCACTCCCCTCTCGGCGCGTGGCGTGGTGGGGGGGAAGGAGCGGTGGTGGGGGGAAGTGGGCGTGGCCCGCGCCAGGCCGGGGGCGACGGCCAACGGCGGGCGGCGCCGCGGCCCGGCGCGCGCTGCCATTGGCCGTGACGTCAGCGGGCGGCGGCGTGGAGGGGCGGCGCCCCCACGTGACGGCCGGCGCGGCGCGGCGCGCGCCAACAATAGGCACTGTGCGGCAGCGTCGCCCGCCGTCGCCACGACGCCCACACGCAGGTGAGTCTCCGCGCGGCGCTCGGCGCTTCCGCATCGCACATCGCAGTTCCTTCCGACGCGAGGGAGGTGCCGAGTTCCGATCCTGCGAGGCCGGCGCCGTCGACCGGTATCGCACGACCAGCGATCGACTAATCGACTACACTACGGCCGGGTTGCACGTCTGGCGTATAAGCCGATCGAAGAGCCATGCGCAATTCTTAGAAGGCGCTCTGCTCACCGCTTTACACACCAGGTAGAATTTAATTTCATGTGAAATTATTGTAATTTTCCTTCCGTCCTTTTCTCATTTTAAGTGAATATAGAAGCGCGTGTGGGCCGCGGTGGAGTGGCCGAGCGGTCTAAAGCGTCTAGCTGCGGAGCGCGCGGTTACTCGCCGTGGAGGTTCGAGTCCTCCCTGGGGCATGGGTGTGTGTGTGTGTTTGTCCTTAGATTAGTTTACCTAGGTTTAAGTAGTTTGTAAGCTACGGACTGATGACCACTCAGTTTGGTCCGATAGATTTACAAACATTTGAACATTTTAGTAGCGAGTGTCCAGCTTGATATTACTTGTAGGACCCAAATCGTAGCTACGGCAGCAAACAAAAATAAATACTACCCACTGGCGATGTAGATTGACATTCTCTCGTTCGCTGTGCAGTTCGAGCTTTATTTAGAAACAGTGTGTAGGTAAATAGTGTAAAAAATGTTCAAATGTTTGGTAAGCTTATGGGACTTAACTACGGGGTCATCAGTCCCTAAACTTACAAACTACTTACGAACTAGGACGGCACAAATATCCATGCCCGAGGGGGGATTCGAACCCCCGACCGTAGTGGCCGTGCTGACCGTGACTGGAGCACCTAAGTCACCTCGGCCACCGCGGCCGGCAATAGTGTAAAATTTCGAGGCAGACATAAATGACAACGCGACATGTCGTCAAAATTTTGAGCATGGTCTTCTCAGGAAAATGTACACCTGTCAAAACACGATCGCTCTCGTTCTAAATTTGTCCTTTGTATTGACTGCAAACTTCGGGCATGTCTTAAGCATGCTTTTTTTTTCCTCGTTTCACATTCGTACAGTGCTCTTCTTGAGCTATGAAATTTGGAACAACCTACACCAAAATGCTGTTTTAATGCGCCGCGGTGGAGTAGCCGAGCGGTCTAAAGCACCTCGCTGTGGAGCGCGCGGTTGGTCGCCGCGGAGGTTCGAGTCCTCCCTGGGGCATGGGTGTGTGTGTGTGTGTTTGTCCTTAGATTAGTTTACCTAGGTTTAAGTAGTTTGTAAGCTACGGACTGATGACCACTCAGTTTGGTCCGATAGATTTACAAACATTTGAACATTTTAGTAGCGTGTGTCCAGCTTGTTATTACTTGTAGAAACCAAATCATAGCTACGGCAGCAAACAAAAATAAATACTACCCATTGGCGATGTACATTGTCGTTCTCTCGTTCGCTGTGCAGTTCGAGCTTTATTTGGAAACAGTGTGTAGGTAAATAGTGTAAAATTTCGAGGCAGACATAAAAGGCAACGCGACATGTCGTCAAAATTTTGAGCATGTTCTTCTCCCGAAAATGTACACCTGTCAAAACACGTTCGCTCTCGTTCTAAATTTGTCCTTGGTATTGACTGTAAACTTAGGGCATATCTTAAATCTGCTTTTTACCTCGTTTCACATTCGCACAGTGCTCTTCTTCATCTATGAAATTTAGAACAACCTAGACCAAAATACTGTTTTAATGCGATGCATCAAACGCTCTGTTACCGCAATTACGTACGGTAGAATTTAATTCGTACTGTAATTAACGTAATTTTCTTCCCCTTTTTTCTCATTTACGTGCCTGTAATAGCAGTGCCACAATTTGTTATTGATTCTAGGTAGCGATTTTAGGTATAGTACCAAATAAATAAAAATCGAATTAATTGTGGCCGGCCGCGGTGGCTGAGCGTTCTGCGCGCGTCAGACATAGTCCGCACGGCCACTGCAGTCGGGGGTTCGAATCCCCCCTCAGGCATGGATATTTGTGCCGTCCTTAGTGTTAGCTAGTTCATAAGTAGTTTGTAAGTTTAGGGACTGATGACCCCGTAGTTAAGTCCCATAAGCTATACAAACATTTGAACATTCGAATCAGTTGAGAATTACGCCGTCTGTACTTTCATACATGTCCGAAAGAACAGACATCGCTATGTGATGCCGCAGCTGTTATAAATCGTTTATAGTGGCGCCGCTTTTAACGCGTATCGGCTGTGCGTCAGCGAATATAAAATATACGTAAACGCTGTTTTGAAATCGGTTAGTACGACATAGCTTATTGCAGCTGTTCCTATAATGTATCGGATAAAATGCCCAACGTACGTTTGTGTTTTTTTCGTGTCTAGGGATTAGTCTGTATGCAATATTGCAGTACTTCTTTTCAGACTCTTATATAGTGTAGTTTTCAATCAGAACAATGTGGGAACTAAAACTTGCTCTGCGTCTTTCCGAATTCCGACCGTCGGATGTATGGATGAAAAACAGAGTCCATAATGGACAAGTTAAAAGTGGATCCTGTTTCGTGCATTTATGTAAATTTTTCTGTGGATTTTTGTGTTTTTGAAGGGAAAGTTAGAGTGATTTTTCCCAATTAAGATAATTTATCTTCCATGAAAACAGTGCAGATATTTTGTATTTCATATATTTTGTCATTATTATTTTAAACCGCCGCTTTTGCAGTCCGATCCCATAGACGCAGTCGGGAGTCCTGGGTAGTGATTTGCTGTTTTTCGCTACCAACTGTGTAGCGTTAAATCTGTTGGTGCTGCCTGCATTTTGACTGCTTTCTCACTGAGCTCTACAGCGGCTAATGACGCTATCTGTTTGTGTGTGTTTTTTCCTCATTCAAAATGTCAATACAATACTGTCAGCAAATTGTAGACATTACTATGCAACACCGTGTTCGACATTATTGAACTATTTGTTATTGTTATTCCTTAATTGAGTTACAGGTGTTCACATTTTGTTACTACGTTGTTTCTATGCGTCCTACATAACTATGAGAAGAATCCCTCTTCAGTCCGTCTCTAGAAATACTGTATTATTTTATTTCTGATACTATTTGAAATTTTTACTATATGGCAGACTAAAATTTACAGATACGCATTTTTTTAATGAAAAGAGAGCGGTTTGTGTGATTGGAAATACTATACAATGACGATTTATATCGTTGTTCTTTCTTTCCCTGTCCAGCACTGCCTTTATTTATTGGTAGGACATTGTTTGACACTGCGGTTCGTCGAAGCAGAGGTGGATGACGTCGTTGAAACGCTGATCGTGTCTGGCACGGCGGTTTGGTTCGCGCGTATATGTAAGCCTGATGATCTCGTTCGCTCTCGTTCCTTCATTAATCTAGCTCCTCCTACTAATGAATGTATGTCTCGAATACGTTTGCCTTGTCTCCTTTTAGGCTCGCACAATGCTTTTCTTGGCAGTAGCCAGGTCACTGCTCTGCACCGATCACTATGAAAATTTAGAGCTACCAACAAGAAAGTAGCTCTTGATGACAGGCATGACACACTCACCGCGATTTCGAGTAGATACAAATACATCACAAACGAGTGAATAAATCATTTGTATGTATGAGAGCGAAATTTATTAATCTCTAGACTCAGTAACATCGATTCAGTAACTAAGATTGCCCTACGAAGGATAGAACATTTTTGGAACGATCAGTTTTGGTTTAATGGGGAAAGAAAATTTCTACAAATTCTTTAAATACAATATGTAGCCAATTTATGAGGTGTTTGATAACTAACAATTGTCAGATAAAATTTCGTGCACCGCATAATATATGCCATATTGCTTTTAATTTTTGTTTTCGAGCTGAGAAGTGATTCGCAATAATTTTTCATCCGAAGTTGTAGCAATTTCAGCGGACGAAAACGGGAAGAGTGAAAAAAAAAAAAAAAAAAAAAAAAAAAGAAATTAAAAAGCGAGCCAATTTATATCCAAATACTTCATTGTCGATACAGACGTTCACTGCTCTCGCCATTAAATGAACGCGGAAAATATGTATCGCGTCATGGTATTATCAGGAAGTCAGCTCGAACTCTGTTGCGGTAGGGATTTAAATAGTTCACAACGTTCCACGCTCGCACTTCGCGAAACTTTGGAAATTCTCAGTAGCTAAGGACTATATTTATTTCCTGTAATCCTAAGTCTATTTAACAGTGTGGCAATTTTCTCCTTGAATTGGGTAAATGAAGTCCATTGTTTCTGCCTTCCAAAAGTTTTAGAAAATACCTATTATAACGTAAACAGCAAATAAATGATTAACAACCGTGCAGTGTTATGCAATTGTTATCTACCTGCGTTGTATTATTATTCAACTACTCATGCGTGTCTTATAGTTTGCAAAATTACATGTCCTTGATCTGTGTAATTAACACAGCTATTAAGGAATATTATATTCAATTTTTAAATTGAATCTTCTCGTAAAATTACTAATTACGCAAACAAGTTCTCCTAGGAGGGCAAAGATATAGTTAGAGATGTATGAGCAACCTTGGAGAGAAGAAACCTTAAATATATAATTGTGAACTACATGCACGGATAACAAGCTATAACGTGTAACAAACTCACATCAACGGACTGTGAAAATAACCACGAAGTTTGACGAGTGTTAATTGGTATTTAAAGACTAGAATAAAGTGTGCGTGAAAAACAGAAGAATCCACAATGAAGAAATTTGTTAGTGGATCCTGTTAAATGTCATTATCTACCGGTGCATTTTTCTGTGGATGAGTAGGTAGTTACCCAGTATTTGAAGAGAAAAGATGGAAAATTTTCCCTTTAAGATAACTGTTCTTTCATGAACACAGTACAAAAAAAGTACTTTTTTACTTCATCGTCTGTGTTTTCGTTAACGATAATAGTAAAATTAAGCAGTCTAAATGAAGATTAGGAGTTATGTTGTAAAAGTGAGGCGATCTGCAAATGTATCTGCTGCGGATTCTGTTCCCGTTATTATTTATAAGGTACCAGCCTTTCTTCTGATATCACTACATTCGTTGCAATTATTAACTTTCTTCATCAATTTTTAATGTACGATTACTGATTCTTTCATTTTATTGGGTAATTGCTCTACACATGCGCTTTCGGAAAGTGCACTGTAGTAACTTTCTAAGGTAAAAAAATATATTTTTGCTATCGCCGTCCGTCATCGGCGAAATGTACGTTTCAGTCTTTAAATCACAGATCCGAAAAATACGCTAGTGCTACACAGGTTCAGGATTAAATCATTTACTGCGCAACAGATCAAAACAGTAGTTCACTCATGCATCGTTGGAAGGGTAATTTTAATAACGCTAAATGCTTCAGCACATTTGACATAACGTTTCGAAAGACGTGTAGGCCTACTCTATCTATCTGTATTTTTTTCTCATCAAATATTTGTACTATATCCAACTTTGTGATTCAGATGGAATATCGTAATACATAATTTCTTTTCAGTGTAATTATCGAGTAGTGCAACTTGAGTCAAAGTCTGAATTTTTCTAAACAAATATGACCGGATAAAATTATCAAAAGATAAACTGCTTTAGTGGTAAATACTTGGAAATAATTGGTGACATGTTTATTGTTAGACATGTTGCTAAGCACGGAAGTATTTTCTCCTTTCGTGTAACTTTTGTTGTCAAACTGTACTCTCTGCGTGATTAAAAAATTATTGCTTTCCGAAGTTCCGACTGACAGAACTATATAGTACTGGTTAACATGTTTGACTATTTCTGGGATATATTAATTTAGGGAAGACATATGAAGCTTTTGTTTAACACTGGTTGATAATTACACTATAACAGAAGTTATTTTTTTTTTACAGTATACTTTTGGTTGCTTCGTCGATTATTTCCGTTTTAATGCATAGTCTATAGTGTTAATTAAAGGAATGATAATCCTGAAAGTTGCTACATCTACCATATTTATCAAATTTGAATAAGGAAACGTCATTCCTGAACCATTTCAAAATAGCAAAAGTAATCAATAATTCTTTTCCCTCTGTTCAACCATTGTATTCATTATTTTGAGACTTTTACATAAAGTTTTGGTTTCATAAAAAAAGTCCTAAAAACGCTGCACAAGGCAAAAACAGATCCTTTAAACCTTCAACTACCAATTTGTACTTAGGAAAAAATATATTAAATCAGTAGGATTTTCTAATAGGTAATCATGAACAACAATAATAATAATAGTAACAATAAGGAATACAACTTGAAGATATTACTTATTATCATTTCTCCTGTTATCTGACATTTTGACATTTGGTACATAAGAAAAGACAATCATAGTGGAAAACTGTTTCACTGAAGTTAACAAGCCTAATTTATGTGTTACATTTGCAAGGTGCAATAAAAATTAACAATACAGGAATTTCTTACACAATAGAACGGCAATAAAGGTAATAAAGCACTGGGAGTTTTGTAGGATGTCGTTTAAATATAATATCTATTATTATATTTTTTTCAAATACCGTTCATCGTCTTTCTCGGCGACAAAGAGTTTTGTTTTTGCGTAATACCGAAATATGAAATAACAACAAATGCTAATATTTGGAATTTGTGCGTTAAATACAGAGCGCTCTACCAATCAGAACCGGAAGAATCTAAAAACACAAAAATTTGGTAGTTAATTTGTATGTCACTTTTTTAAAATTCCTGGACTACTCGAATCAGTAACAGCACAGCTCGAGACCGAGATGCGATGACTCTGTTCGGGTGCTTCATTGATCCATTCCGAATAAGAGCACTGTTCTGGCTATATTTCTGCTACACACTTAATGAACAAGTTTTGATCTGCTAAATTGTAATACGTTTATGTAACCTGCCCGAATGAAATGTCGTGCACTGTAACCTGAAATACCGAAGAGCGACTGTCACAAATAATCGATTCTCCACTACCACAGGGCACTGTGTAATACAGTTATCAGACTTATGGGCACGTAGTTTTGTCTGACAAATAATATTAGTAATTATCGTATTGACTGAATCTTTCAATCAAAATTGTACAACATAGCTTTTCAATGAAACTCGGTAGCTCATGGAAATACGGGATGGACAATATAACGCTTGATGACACCGATAAATTTCGCTAAACTAAGTAATAAACACAAGAAAACTGCGAAAGGTATTCTTGGCAGTCTACGTCCTTATATGGAGTATGTATTAAACATCAACAGACAAAGTTAATCTAGTTTTCCTATACATTTTTAGTATGCGATATGTTAATGTGCCGTTTCATTTACAAAAATCGTACACGAAACAGTTATCTCTGACGTATTCAGAAAAACAAAGAAGAAATAAATTTTTGCAGAACTGACTTACGTTCCTGTTTCAATATTACATTACTTGACGCAATAGCAGATTCAGGCGGTAATCTCTTTCAGTCGCAGCAAATTTCTCCGTCATTGTTTACAATATTTTCAGCGTTATTGTACTACTCTTTTGAATGCCACTAAAAGGTATACTAATTCGTGTAAAAGAAACACGTTATATCGTTCTTCCGTCCGAAAAATGATTCTCCACACGTCCCTGCAATTCCAAATTGTCGATTCATTCAAGCCTCAAACATTTACCGACATTCAATCTTCTCTTTCAGTTGTGCCACGAATGTCCTCTTCCCCACTTCTCCTCATTGGTTAGGTGATTTCGTATTAAAATCTTCAGTATTCTGCTACAGCATTACATCTCTGAAGTTTCTATTCCTTCTTGTCAGAAACGCTTCTCATTCAAACCGAGCGACGTAGTGCAATGGTAACTCACTGGACTCGCATTCGGAAGGGTGGTGGTTCAAATTCACCTCCGGCCATCGAGGTTTAGGTTTTCCATGATTTCCCTAAATCACTCCAGACAAATGCCGGGATGGTTCCGTTCAAAAGGCGCGGTCGATTTCCGTCCCCATCCTTACCCAAAAAATTCGAGCGTTAGCTCCGTCTCTAATGACCAAGCTGTCGATGGGATGTTTAAGCTTCCTTCCCTCTCATTCAAGTTTCACTTCTGTACAAGGCTACTCTCCAAACAACTATCATTATAAAAATCTTAACAGTTAAATTCATGAATTAAATTCCTGACTATCAAAAATGCCTTTCTTCCTATATTCGACTGAATTTTATAACATCTCTCTACTTTGCCCACCATCTAAAATATTCTGATCAGAAAATTCTCAACAGTGAAATTTAAACTTTGTATTAATTCCTCTTTTTCAGAAATGCTTTTTTTTGCCATGCTAGTCTGCAGTTTAAACCTCTCTGATTTGTACACAATAAATTATTTTGCTTTCGAAATACCGAAACTCATCTACTATAGTTGCTCATCCAATTTCCTTAGCATCACTTATCTTAGCGTCACTTATTCTACTACGTGCCGTTACCGCTGTGTTACTCTCAATGACCTCCTTCTAATGTCGTCTAAAGACGTGATTCATAATGCTCAACTGCTCTCCCAAGACCTGTTTTCGACAGAATTACAATATCATCGGCATTTTCCTTTTCTTTTTCTTCGTCTCCTAGGATTTTCATTGGTTCTCCAAATTTTCCTATGGTTTGCTTCATTGTTTGTTTAATGATAGGGAGTTCAGAGACTTGGTGATGCAACATCGACTAAGCTTGCAGAGCATAAAACTAAATATACACTTACTCAGAAACGATGATCACTATTACGACACGACCGATTTCGGTTCTGATCCTTCCTCAGTACGAGCTTAAGGTCAGTCTCTAGTGACGTAATCATTATCATCGGAGTGTAATGTACAAACCATTTTTCTTCAGTTGAGAGAAGAGACGTAGAGAATTCCGTGCGTATTGTATAGTCGGTGCGAGTAAACAGTAACTCAGCATATTACTTTCTTCCACTTACGTCAGAAATAGGCACGACCAGAAATTTCTTTGAAATTGGGAATACGTTTTCTTCTCGGTTCCCTTTTAATATATCACGATAGAGTTGGGTCTACTGGACACATACTCTGTTACACTCTTCACATAAAAAAATTACAATATTTCGGTTCTTGCACGATGCTACAGCATTACTCGCTGGTTGCGTGTTACAAACTCCTTAACGTTCTCCCGTCGCGAGACCAGTATAATGTACTTATGACCAAGACAAGCTGTACATTAAGTTACCATTCTACATAGATAAAGGCAAAAATATCTATACTATTGTATTATCTACCCTCGATGCATGTCAATACACAATTAATTATGTTGGCAACAAGTTTATAGCTTATATTGAGGAAGATTTACTACGAGAGTGTGTTTGGCAAACTCTCACTGTAATTGTGTATTAAATCAAGGTATAAACTGGTGACACTCTCTCACTGAAAATAAATCTTAGAGTAGTCCAAGATAAACTATTTGCTATCAATTTAGACAATTTACAAGTTGCGTAAATTTCTTAGCGTCATTCTGTAATATTTTTCGCTTGTGCCTGTATGGAAATGAAGCTTTATGCACAGTTTGAATTGAACGTAAAGACATTAAATGATATCAGGGACGGAAGTAATCACAGAATTTGGAACACAGAGTCAACGATTTAATATCACGTATGCATTATTTACAGCATATAATTTTTAAATATTTTTATTGTGCACATGTATACGATGTATTGAAGAAAACTTATTGCCTTAAACAATTTTCATTCCTTGTTCATTGTCAGTTGTCCACATTTTACATTCGATTAAATGTTTCGATCACTTGCATTGTCTTCAGATATTTAGAGGTTTACCCATGTAGACAAATCAACAACGAATGTTATGTGCGTCAGAATAGTCTAAGATACTTCGTCTTACGCAAACAACATGGTTTGTGGATACAACTTCTTAAATAAACTTTCCAGGCGATCGAAACATGTAAACTAATGAAAAATTTGCGCAACTAAAAGAAATTGTTTTAAATTAATACTTAAAAAATACAGCTTATCTGTTGCAAAGCTAGAGGTTCATTACCATACCAAGGTTTCGGCTTCAACTATGGAAGCCTTCATCAGAAGTAAAAAAATTAATTAATTAATTAAAAAAAGAAAAAGAAAAAAAATAGTTACATAAAATGAAGAGACAGTGGTTTTTAAGCAACAGTGCTCACATTCAAGTTACAAATGTAAATTACATGTGACAAGATTTAAAAAGCAGAACTGATTCAGAGTCAGTTGCCACACGCGACCCATAGCGGCGCGATTACTAACATGAAATATAACTTCGCTTTTTAAATCTTGTCATATGTAATTTACATCTGTAACTTGAACGTGAGCTCTGTTGCCCAAAAACCACACGCTGTTTATTCTGTGTATCTAAATTTTTTCTTTTACTTCTGAGGAAGGCTTTCATAGTTTAAGCCGAAACCTTGGTAAAGTAATCAACTAATTTTACAACCGGTGAGCTGTAATTTGTAAGTGTTAATCTTTCGCGATCGGTTGCTGTCTCAACAGTCATTTTTAAAATTGTATCGTTTTAAATAATAGTAACGTTTGCTGACTATATCAATTATAGTGAAATTAAATAACCATTTTTGGAATCAAGGGGAATTTATACTTCAACTCTGCTCCATTGTACCACTGAGTTCTCACGTTCCATCATTGCGGATAGTTTAAATAGAGAGAATGAAGCTTATACTGAGGTTAACCAACAAAAGCCCCTAACATAAAACATAAGGAGGTTCATCATCATCATCATCATTAGAGACTGATTATGCCTTTCAGCGTTCAGCTTGGAGCATAGTACCTCTAATAAAATTCCTCCATGATCCCTATTCAATGCTAACATTGATGCCTCGTCTCATGTTATGCCTTTTAGTTCAAATCATTCTGCACCGAATCTAAGCACTTTCTTCTTGATCTAACTCGACTCCTCTTACCCTCCACTGACGAGCTCATTATTATCTTAGGTAACTTTGCTTCTCCCATGTGTGTAACATGACCCCACCATCTCAGTCTGTTCGCTCCCAGCTTTTCTTTGATTTCCTCATTATGGACACCCTCCTGTCATTGTTCCCATCTATTGGTACCTGCAATCATTCTTGCTACTTTCATATCTGTAACCTCTATCTTATGAATAAGGTAACCTGTATCCACCCAACTTTCACTCCCATGCAACAAAGTTGGTCGAAAGATAGAGCGATGCACCGCTAACTTAGTCTTGGTACTTACTTCCTTCTTGCAGAAGAGAGTAGATCTTAGCTGAGCACTCACTGCATTAGCTTTGCTGCACCTCGCTTCCAGTTCTTTCGCTATGCTGCCATCCTGCGAGAAAATACATCCCAGGTACTTGAAACTGTCTATCTGTTCTAACTTTGTTCCACCTATTTGGCACTCAATCTGTTTGGATCTCTTTCCCACAGACATTACTTTCGTTTTGGAGATGCTGATCTTCATATCATAATCCTTGCACCTCTGATCGAGCTCTGAAATATTAGTTTGCAACCTTTCAATCGAATCGGCCATTACAACTAAGTCATCCGCTTATGCGAGACTGCTTATTTTGTTTTCACCTACTTTAATCCCGCCCTGACAGTCTACTGGCAGGTTTCGAAGTCTAAATTTAGAAATGTTCAAATGTTTGTAAATCTATCGCACCAAACTGCGTGGTCATCAGTCCGTACAAACTACTTTAACCTAGGTAAACTAACCTAAGGACAAACACACACACCCATGCCCCAGGGAGGAGTCGAACCTCCACGGCGAGCAACCGCGCGTTCCGCAGCGAGACGCTTTAGACCGCTCGGCTACTCCACCGTGGCAATTGTTTTGTTAAAAGATCCGTTTCGCACATAATCAGTTTAATGCACTGTTTCTTATTTAACAGTATATACATCACTACTCTACCGCGGCTCTAAATTTAGACTTAAGAGTATTACCAGTCGAAGAAAATTATCGATAATCTTTTTTAGTTCCTTTTGTCCTGTTTTTTACCACAGTTGCTATATTATAATATTATATTGAAGGTATTTCACTTATCTGTCTATACAACTGATTTAATAAAATATGCTATTGCCATATGCATTTCGCCTTTATTTTGGAAGGCATCATCAGTGGCAATATTTCATGAATATAGCTTTATATCTGGTGCTCATTGGTTGCTTCCAGCTGTTGTGCTTCAATTCCGTGCGTTTTGCTGTTTTTGTTGTTCCAGCACTTCACAGTTAGCACCACTAGGCACATGCCATTAAACAAAAATGGCTTGTGCCTAGTGGTGCTAACTGTGAAGTGCTGGAACAACAAAAACAGCAAAATGCCCGAAATTGAAGCACAACAGCTGGAAGCAACCAATGAGCACCAGATATAAAGCTATATTCATATGCGTTTTGCCGACGACATAGTAATTCTGTCAGATACAGCAAAGGACCTGGAAGAGCAATTGAACGGAATGGACAGTGTGCTGAAAGGTGCATATAAGATGAACATTAACAAGAGTAAAACTAGGGTAATGGAGTGCAGTGTAAGAAAATCAGGTGATGCTGAAGGAATTAGACTAGGTAACGAAACAATAAAGGAGGTAGATGAGTTTTGTTACTTGGGCAGTAAAATATCAAATGATGGTCGCAGTACAGATGATATAAAATGCAGAATGGCAATGGGTAGAAAGGCGTTTTTGAAAAAGAGAAATTTGTTAACATCGAATATTGATTTAAGCCTAAGGAAGTCCTTTCTGAAGGCATTTGTATGGAGTTTGCCTTGTATGGGAGTGAAACATGGACAATAAGCAGTGTGGACAGAAAGAGGATAGAGGCTTTTGAAATGTGGTGCTACAGAAGAATGCTGAAGATTAGGTGGGTGGATCGCGTAACTAATGAGGAGGTACTGAACCGAATTGGGGAGAAAAGAAATTTCTGGCATACATTGACTAAAAGAAGGGATAGATTGGTAGGACACATTCTTAGACATCAAGGAATTGTGAATTTAGCGTTGGAGGGAAGTGTGTGGGGTAAAAATCGCAGAGGGAGACCAAGAGACGCGTATAGTAAGCAGATTCAAGTGGATGTGGGTTGTCGTTCTTATGAGGAGATGAAAAGGCTTGCTCAGGATAGAGTAGGGTGGAGAGCTGCATCAAACCAGTCTTTGGACTGAAGACCACAACAACAACAACAATTCATGAAATATTGCCACTGATGATACCTTCCAAAATAAAGGCGAAATGCATATGGCAATAGCATATTTTATTAAATCAGTTGCATAGACAGATAAGTGAAATACCTTCAATATAATATTATCGATAATCTGTTCACTCTGAAGTGTTTTCAGTTCAATGACGTTTCGAAAATCGTGTTTTCGTGTAGGTAATCAAAGGAACTTTGCAGCTTCTGCGAATATAAATTTGCATTTGCAGTAAAAAAAAAAAAAATAAAATAAAAAAAAATAAAAAAAAAATAAAATTGAATTCCGATAAATCTCATTTCATATTTTGGCAACTAATGAAAAGTCCTATAATGGGTACCGAAAATTGTCTTGGTGCTTATTCATTGCGAAACTAATTAATGTATGGGCTAGAGCGCTGTTCTCTAACACTGACATGTCTAGCTTATGCAGTACAACTGTATAAGTGCTTCCGTGGCCGGCGATTCAGCGGGGGTAAACAGAGCGCTGGTGGCCGCGTGTGTTTTGTCGCCTGGCAGTTCTGCTGGGCTGGGATTTAAATGACTGCCCCGGGCGAGGCCCGGTCAGGCGATTAGCCTTATCTGGCGCGAAAAGGCCTTCTGGAACACTGAGCAGAGTTTCTGCACGCGTTATCGAAATGTTTTGCTTTCGCCACAAGCAGCCAAAATAAGGTGCCGATAAATCGTGTCGTGTCATTAATCAGAGAAGCAGATGGCTTTCCGCCGCGGGACAGCCGACGAAAAACAAAAAGCGGACTGCCGAGAGAGAGAGAGAGAGAGAGAGAGAGAGTCGGGCATTGTGGCGCGTGGAGGAGGGTGCTTTTAATCCGCACCTCTTGTTTATCCGTCAGCGGGGATCCCGTCCCACGGCTTTATTTTTGTACTTTTTTACTTTTTTTTGTTTGCTCCCCCGGGAGCTGGCAGTCCCGTTAGCGGTCGGGCTGATAATGACGTCTCATTACTGACAGCGCCGCTCGCCCAGACGGGCGCTGAACGGCAAAGTCGATTCCGCAGGAGGTTTCGCTGTCTGCCCCTGCATTGCGAAGACCTCTCTTCCGGGTGCCTCCTGGCTTTCGACAGGTGCAATTACTGTCCATGTCGTATTGGCTATAACAACCAAATGTAGCGGGCCTATTTAAATCATCCTTACTTAACATAGGCGACGACTTTTGAAAATCTTGGGATATGCTCAGTGGCGTATCCATGTACCCCCCCCCCCCCCGACAGGTACTTCTAAAAAATAAATAATAAAATAAAATAAAATAAAAAAGCTCATAGAAAACATCTTTATTTTAATGTCTACATTTTTCCAATTCCAATTGCAAAGGCCAGTTGAAATTAATCATAATTATATATATGTACGACGTTATAGCATCCATTTTTAATGAAATAAATCCCAATTTGCGATCACTTATGGCTTCACTGTACTAGGTTTACATGTAATACCAATGTGTGGCGAAAGCCATAACTGATAGCAAATTGCGATTTATTTCATAAAAAATGAACGCTTAACGTCGTCAAAAATATATAATTGTATACAAGCCGAGGCTGGGCTCCTGACGACAATTAATTGTGTCTCGATACCTCATGATCTGTTCTCCCTGATGCGGGAATACGGTATTGTGGCTGCGAGCATTACAGAATTAAGAGGCTGTGGTAATAGGAAAGAGACTGTGGCGAATGGAGATTTGGGTGTGGTGGGAGACGTACACGGAAGAGTCCTTTGCAGTCGGGTTGGTCGCTGTGTCCTCGGTGGCGGAGTGGTTAACGCGTCTGCCTATTACGCAGGAGATCCCGGGTTTGACTCCCGGCCGGGCATAAATTTTCATTCGCCGCATATTGGTATTACATCTAAACCTAGTACAGTGAAGCCATAAGTGATCGCAAATTGCGATTTATTTCTTCAAATTAATCATTTTTTTTTATTTTAGTAGTATTTCTTCTTATTTTGCTTCATCTAGTGTTAATTTAGGACTATTTTAATCTCTGAAAGAAGAAAAGTAATTTTTTAATACACAGTAAAGACATTAACAGTCATTGGTTTCAATTTCACGTTCTAGAACTACTGGCAGTTTTTTTTTCGATCACTTGAATCTGTTTCTTCCTTGTAGTAACTGCTAATATCATTTTCAGAATTTTCGTCTTCTGAGACATGCATATCAGTAATGATGTGCCTGTATTGTGAATACTGTATTCACTATCGCAAACACTTACATCGGATCGTCTTCCTGGCTTCATTCTTCTGCAGATTTATTATCTACACAGTATTATAAAAAAGAAGTCCATAACCACTTTTGCTGTCACACCATGTATGCCGATACCAACAGGTTCTCAATTCATTGTTAAGTCACACACCAATTTAGTAAACACGATGAAAAATGTCACGAATTACACAAACACTTACTTCTAAGAGAATACAGAAACGTTAAATTAGCCGTATAAACATTTTCATCGTATCGTAATAAACCCACTTCATTCCTAGTTATTTAATACATCAGTTAAAGGTTTACAATATTGACATAACAAGGTGGTATTCCATTAACATTCGGACTGTTTAGAAAACGATCACTTCACTCACATGTCAACGAATTCAATTACCTGTTTAAGACAAACTTTTTACAGTGATACAAAAGCTAGCAGCCTATCAATGGGATGAGACATTCGATTTTAATAACAGTCAAGAAATATAACGTAAATAAAAAATAATACAAAAATTGTCATTGGGGTATGCTTGAGCGACCGAGCATACGCGTATTCGTCGCCTATGTTACTTAATATTATAAATGTGAATGAAGCTCTAATCTTTGCTGTCCGCATTGGATATTTGTGAGACTTGATGGCCATTTTGATGCACTTTAAAATAACTTTAATTACCTTGACCACAATTGCATTTTATTAAGGCCTTACGTGTTTCGACATAGTCATTATCAAAGGCAAAACTCAATTACAAAATTCCCCTTAAAGCTATTAATGTCATAGACGTATGTCATACATAAAAGATGTTAACAGTTCACACCAGAACATCTCTGTAGGATGGCCGAGTGCATATGTATAGAATGGAAACATCTTTTATGTATGACATATGTCTATGACACTAATACCGGGTGATCAAAAAGTCAGTATAAATTTGAAAACTTAATAAATCACGGAATAATGTAGATAGAGAGGTAAAAATTGACAAACACTCTTGGAATGACATGGGGTTTTATTAGAACAGGAAAAAAGAATTGTGCTAGACGCGCGAAAGATCTCTTGCGTGCGTCGTTTGGTGGTGATCGTGTGCTCAGCCGCCACTTTCGTCATGCTTGGCCTCCCAGGTCCCCAGACTTCAGTCCGTGCGATTATTGGCTTTGGGGTTTCCTGAAGTCGCGAGTGTATCGTGATCGACCGACATCTCTAGGGATGCTGAAAGACAACATCCGACGCCAATGCCTCACCATAACTCCGGACATGCTTTCCAGTGCTGTTCACAACATTATTCCTCGACTACAGCTATTGTTGAGTAATAATGCTGAGCATATTGAGCTTTTCCTGTAAAGAACATCATGTTTGATTTCTCTTAATTTGTTATTCTAATTATTGCAAATTATTGAAGCGCCATCTGTCAGACATTTTTTGGACTTTTTTTTCGCTTCTAATAAAACCTCATGTCATTCCAAGCATGTGTGTCAATTTTTACCTCTCTGACTACATTATTCCGTGATTTACTAAGTTTTCAAATTTATACTGCCTTTTTGATCACCTGTTAGTTTTAAAGGAAATTTTTAATTGAGTTTTGTCTTTGATAATGACGTACGTCGAAACGCATAAGGCCTTAATAAAGTGTAATTGCGGCCAGGGCAGTTAAAGTTATTTTTAAGCTCTAATCTGTTACGCTCTCACGACAAAACCGCTTAACCAATTTTGATGAAATTGAGTATGAAGATAGCTTGAACGCTGAAGAAGAACACAGGCTACTTTATAAAGTGTGTAATTTAAGATATTTGTTAAGTATATAACTCCAAATATGAAACAGCCGAACATCAACGTTTCTCTTACACTTTTCGAGACGCTAGAAGACTTCTTGGAGAAGCTATATATTCTTTGACGTTTGAAATTTATCACAGTTATTAAAATACTCTTAATGGTTGTACGTAATACAATTCAACACAATGAACAAAATTCTTACACAAGGCGTCAGCGTCTTCAAACCGCCGAAGCGATTTCGATGATACCCGAATCCTGCATAATTTACACTCTGTATAGCGTATAGCTTCTTCAGTTAACGCTTTAGTAACAAACAGTTTGTTCATATTCAATCTTTATTTTCATATCAATAAAGAAAGGTAGTATTTACCGTCATTTTATGCACGGTTTGTATTTAACCTGGAATATTGGAAACTTTTCTTTTATTCTGATGCTCCCGGTCATAATTAAAGAACATAGCTGCGAAATTATTGTGCTTTCGACGGCCTTTGATTCGTATGTAAGGACACCAACACCATCGAAGCTGCGAGTAAAACCTAGTCATTATATAAATACGAGTCTGTTGATCATGAAACCGGGCTTGTCTAAATCATCATTATACAGGTACGGCTCAGCTCATGGCGAATCTCTTTTCCAAATTTTAAAGAAACAAGGGATATATAATAAAACTCTTAATGTTGATTAAGGAAATGTTAACGGACATTAGCTCTAAATTTAAATAAATTATAGGCCTTTGAGAACAATTTTATGTAAAGACCGGTGTTAAGCACGGAGATGGACTGTCCCCATTACTGTTTAACTGTGTTTTGGAAAATATAATTACACAATAGCGAGAGCAAGAGTCAAAATGTAGATGAATCAGACAAGTTAGGTAAAGTAATATTAAAGCAGATTACCTCGCCTTTGCAGATGATCAGGCAGTTTTAACTAGGAATGTTACCAAAGCTCAAAATCAATTTCAAATTCTTTAAGAAGTTGAGGAAAAAGTAGAACTGCAAATATCATCCGAAGAATTATAATATTTGACATGCAACAAATACGCGACAAACCTTCTGAACACTAAATAAGGGAAATTAAAGGGTTTTTCAATCTAAATTCTCGAGTGACATCATACAAGTAAACGCTCTGGATGAAGCTTAAAAGAATGTTCGCAACCAAATACTTGCGACTACATTCATATTGGTATAAAACACTTGTAATAAAAAGTCACTTTCTAAATTCAGAAAACTATGGCATTACAGCACTTCAATAAAACCTGGATTTTTTACGGGACAGAGACCTTAATTTCAAACATAGAGAGGGATATTGAAGAACTCCAAAACAAAAATATTAAGATTGTTAGGTAAATATTAGGCTCCGAAATTAGTGGAGGAGAAACTGATAGACGAGAATTAATAAGGAAGTAAAAGAATACACAGACGTACATGGTGACATTAGAAAGCGAAGACTAAATTTTATGGATGCGTTAAAAGAATGGCATCCACTAGGTCGGCAAACAAAATAAGAGAATTCTACGAAAACGTAAGTAAGGCAAAAACGTAACTTAATAGCTGTGTTTAAGGAGGATCTTAAAGTAGCCGATGTAACTCGGAAAGACGATAGAGAGAGATAAAACATTCAGACAAAAGAGGAAAATTAGAAAACGAGCTGGCACACCGTGGTCTGATAAAAGAAAGAGACTTCACTCTGAAAGGAAAAAACTAATTTGGTCGCAAAGGAAGGCCAACCATCAAAAGCCACACTGATTGATTATACCTCACGCGGTTCTATTGGGCCCATACTTGAATGGCAATAAATACATGTACATGAAAATTAAGTACCAGTTTATAATGTTAAGTAGCAATACGCCAGTGCTTTGCAAGGAGAATTAAGAAGGGTCGTCACAAAACATATGTTTCAAGAGAGGTAAGCACCTCAATCAATGATAATTTATTGTTAGCCCATAAGTTTGTTTATCCCAGTTAAGAAAACAAATATAAATTAAATATAACGAAAGAACTTGTTCATACCGAGTAAGAAACATTCAATTTGAAAGAAGATAACTTCTCACCCAAGATTACATTTTACGAAGACTAGTTTCTATTAAACAGATTCACCATCATTTGATATGTAATTAGTGCATGTAAGCTATAAATTACGTGTCATATGACGGTAACTCGTTTACCGTAACCGGTCAGCGAAAGAGGCAGCGGAATTTTGTTAAATTCTAATAGCTGACTTAATATTCGGAAGACACCTCTAACTGTGAGGGGAAACAAACATACAGCGCTATTGGTTCTCGAAAGAACTATGAACTTAAAAGGACCATCTATTGATTCTTTGATGTGTTACTCCTTACTTCTAAGCAGAGCAGACTTCTAAAACCTTAAATTACGAAATATTTTCTTTGCTTCATCTGATTTTAATGAAATAAAGTATCTGAAAACTCCCTCTAACTTCGTCTTTCGTGCTTACAAAGACATGAGAGTTTTAGATAAAATAAATATGAGTCCATCTGGAATTTAATATTTGTGTATATGTTCTTTGTAGATAAAGTGCGTTTGGCAAAAATGTGCTGAGAACTTAAAAGCCTTTTTAATGTCACACGTAATTATTAAAGGCTGAATGTTGAAGTCGCGCAAACATCGTATACTGTCCGAAAAATGGAACACTAAAAACGTTTTCACATATACGACAGATATCATAAATAACAGAGAATATAGCTTTCACTAAGACTACTTATTATTCCATATTTCGTAGGTGTTTGATCGCCACAATCACCTACCGCCACGCACCTCGACCAGACTCCCTTGAGCCGCCCTACACGGGAAGTGTTGTACGTTGCGGACGCTCTGAAACGACCTGATACATCCCACAGAACGTGCTGTACATCTTGAGTTGCATCCGCACAATTTTGTTTACAGAGATGGATATGCTTACAAATGCACGGTATCTTTGTTAGCGGTTGTCGAAAAAGAAACCTGAATACTGTAGCTTTCTTATGTTACTGGTAGAGCTGTACATTTGATGCACGTGGCATACTCATTCAGAAATTTTAATTTTTTTTCAAGAAACAGAAAGACCGTAGATATATCTGAAAGCAACTGATAATGATAAAGAAACACCTTCGGCAAAATAAATAAATAAATAAAATAATAATAATAATAATAATAAGAAGAAGAAGAAAGAATTTCAACGGTGAAGTACAACATCTGCACCAGCTCCACTTGTCTTCCTATGTCTTATGTTCCTATTTTCCACATTGCACATATTCTGCATGGTACATATTCAGAAATTAAATTTGGCATTGCTTCGGAGATAGTGGTTCTGCTTGATACATTTAACTCGTTTCATAATATGCGGGTCACCGCCCAGTTCGATAATGTTTGTTGTGATAATTTTTGTTTTTAGTATTCTGTGTAAAAATTGTTCCGTGACCACACGCTATCCATGCTATCTTTGCATTGAACTGTACTGAACTGCGACGGAATTCAAACGCCGTGGGGAAAACTGGATGGAGTGACCGAGCGTTTCGAGGCGCCTTGCTACGAAGCGCGCCACTGATCGCCTTCGGAGGTTCGAGTCCTCCCTCGGGCATGGTTGTATTTATTGTCCTTAGCATAACTTAGTTTAAGTATTTTGTACGTCTAGTGACTAATGACTAGCGTAGTTAAGTTCCATACATTTACAAACATTTGAAAATTTTGAAAACTGAATGACGAAGGATGCTGTCTTGAAATTTATTGGTTCCTGTGCGCTAGCACGAAAAACTGAAATTCTCTCATGAGCAGAGTTCGTTCTTTTTCTTAATAAATAACGTTGAAGATTGGATGTTATAACTGTATCGAATTAATTAAAAGATCCATAAAGCTTAATTAAAACAAAGCGTTAGAAATATCTGGGAGAGTGTAGGCGCAAACCTGTTATTTATTATTTTCCTCCACAGCTCATGACGCTAACCACCATGCTAATCCGTCTTCCTAAAAATTAAACAACAACGAATATCGACTATTGTACTTAAATTAACAATAAAGAGCCAGAAACGTTTCGTTTGGAAAACATAGACGCGAAGCTGATACCCTTGCAGTTTGCGATGCTACCAACAGCTTTTTTCTCCACTACATTGGGTGTATCATCTGCGTAGTAAAGTACAACATATGAAGTTAAAACATGTTGTAATTTGTTATTTAGCTATGAAGTATCATCACAAAGGCGCTCCTTTGATAAAATGGCGTTGTAGCGTAGCATAAGGTTATTGTTCTTCCACGGTACACAAATTATAACACTAAATACGCTAACTTTTAAAGCTATCAGTATGGTAATTTTATTGTAATAAATCGTATCTAAAATGATGCGTTTTAAAAAGTTCCTAATTTTCAGATTAAACAAAAAAAAAAAAAAAAAAAAAAAAAAAGATAATAGTCATATATCGTGCGCTACGACGAAAGAGGGCGGGAAATACGTTCAGTTTGCAATGTTGTTGTTGTGGTCTTCAGTCCGGAGACTGGTTTGATGCAGCTTTCCACAATACCCCTCAACTCTACATAAGAAAGGCAACCTACATCCCGTTTGAATCTGCTTACTGTATCCATCTCTCGATCTTCCTCTGCGGTTTTTACCCCACACACTTCCCTCCAACGTTAAATTCACGATTCCTTTATGTCTAAGAATGTGTCCTACCAGTCGATCCCTTCTTTTAGTCAATGTGTGCCAGAAATTCCTTTTCTCCCCAATTCTGTTCAGTAACTCCTTATTAGTTACGCGATCCACCCACCTAATCTTCAGCATTCTTCTGTAGCACTACGTTTCAAAATCCTCTATCCTCTTCCTGTCCACACTGTTTATCGTCCATGTTTCACTCCCATAAAAGGCAACACTCCACACAAATGCCTTCAGAAAGGACTTCCTTAGGCTTAAATCAATATTCGATGTCAACAAATTCCTCTTATCCAAGAATGCTTTTCTACCCATTGCCATTCTGCATTTTATATCCTCTGTACTTCGACTATCATTTGTTATTTTACTGACCAAGTAACAAAACTCACCTACCTCCTTTATTGTTTCTTTACCTAATCTAATTCATTCAGCATGACCAGATTTCGTTAGACTGCACTCCATTACCCTTGTTTTGCTATTGTTAATGTTCATCTTATATGCACCTTTCAGCACACTGTCCATTCCGTTCAATTGCTCTTACAGGTCCTTTGCTGTCTCTGACAGAATTACTATGTCATCGGCAAAACGCAATGTTTTTAATTCTTCACCCTGAACTTAAATTCCTTCTCCAAATTTCTCCTTGCTTTTCTTTATATCTTGCTCAATGTACAAATTGAATAACAGTGGAGAAAGGCTACAAGCCTGTTTCTCCCTTCCCAACCACTGCATCCCTTTCATGCCCTTCAATTCTGACAACCGCTGTCTATTTTTTGTACAAGTTGTATATAACCTTACGCTCCCTATATTTTACTCCTGCTTGCTTCAGAACTTGAAAGAGTTTATTCCAATCAACATTGACAAAAGCCTTCTCCAAATCTTCAAAAGCCAGATAAGTAGATTTGCCTTTATTAATCTATCTTCCTGGATAAGCCGTAAAGTGAATATTGCTTCCCGTGTTCCTGCATTTCTCCTGAACCCAAACTGATCTTCTCCGTTGTCGGCTTCTATCAGCTTTTCCGATCTTCTATAAATAATTTGTGTTAGTATTTTGGAAACATGACTTATTAAACTGATGCAGTTTTGACACTTGTCTGCGCCTGCTTTCTTTGGATATGGATGCTGAAAATTTGTGCCTGTCACGTGAAAACCAAGTCGCATCACATTGGTTACATTTAATTCCACAAAGCAAAAATTTAACATGCCAGATCCTTGTTCCACGCTTCGCAGGGTAGTGGGACGTGCAATTCCACACTATGACGTCGCCTGTTCCTCGTCCACGTGCGTTTCCACGTCCTGTGAGAGAACGGCATTAGTAACAGCAAGGGACCGAGAATTATCAACCACCACAACCAGACCGGGTGACAGTGGGCGGGAATCGTGAAAAATCTGTTGGACGTACACCAGCCTTTTACATATAGACAACATCAAATGATTGTAAATCTGTGGGACCTAACTACTCTGGTTATCGGTCTCCAGGCTTACATAATTACTTTAACTCTGTTAAACTAAGCTAGTCGCGGTGGAGTATCCGAGCGGTCTAAAGCACTTCGCTGCGGAGCGCGCGGTTAGTCGCCGTGGAGGTTCGAGTCCTCCCTGAGGCATGGGTGTGTGTGTTTGTCCGTAGGTTAGTTTACCTAGGTTTAAGTAGTTTGTAAGCAGATTGGTCCGATAGATTTACAAACATTTGAACATTTTTTTGAAACTAAGTTAAAGCCCCATAGAGGACTCGAACCTCCGACGGCGAGTGACCGCGTGTTCCTCAGCATGGTGCCTTAGAGCGCTCGGCCACTCCAACGCTGCATGGATGATTCAAGGATACCGATTAAACTTACACAATTCGAAAGGTTCTTTGGCACAGATACCATTAACAGCGGAAAAAAAGGAGGTAGATGCTCTGCCATCTGTAACTCTGATGTTGGCTTCTCTGTCACGCTTTACAATCTTGAATTATAATACGTGAACATCAAAAACTGATCTAGCATAGCACCGATCCGGTTCTATGCTAGAAAAGACACACTAAAGTAACAACGTTTCACGAAGTTACATTCTGTGGATGTTTCTGTTCAAACGGTTCATTTCGAGTAACACACGCATACCAGGCAATTACAACTGTACAACAGATTGTGATGCTCAGCAGTAGAAATCAAGACCCGAAAAAAAGTTTTAAATTATATATTGCAACAACGTTTATATAGATGTGGTTTGACAGATGTATTTCTGGGAGCGCCGTACCCATCCGTTCCAACCCAAATAAATCACTGCCTATAGCAGAACCAATAAGAAAAATCGGATTAAAATAAACACATAACATGCTACAGTCTTTATAAAGCAGACTTTGTAATTAAATAGGATTTACGCGTGGAAAGATTCATGGCATTCTTACCCTTCAAGTGCCTTTCCTTTGGATCTGCCATTAATAACATTTACACCGCTTTTTTCTTGTCTCACTGCTCTGTATTAATTTATATTCTGCTAATTCATTCAAACAACTATCTCTGCTAATGCAACTTTGCCTCTCGTAGTTTACGGACTACGTATATAAAAAAATGATATAAAAATGACAATGTATTCGGAATTTGAGAACGTAATGGTTACAAGCAGAACCATTGGCCAGGAAGCAAGACTGAAGAAAAATCAAGACAAGTTAGCAAGATTTATCGATCAAGAAAAAACATTTGGCAGTGTGAAACGATGTAAGGTGATCAAAATTACAAGAAAAATATGAGTAAACTATTGGGAAATACAGAGTATTTACAAGAGTCAGGAGAGAATAATAAGACTGCAAGACGTAACTGCTCGGACTAACAACGGTGTGAAACAAAGATGCATTTTATCGCCCCTACTCTTCAATCAGTACGCTGAAAAAGCAATGACGAAAATGAAAGGCTTTAGAGTCCGATTAAAATTTAGGGTGGAGGGATATCAATTATTAGAGTGGCTGACGACATTGCTAGCTCAAGTGAAAGTGAAGAAGAATCACAGACCACTTGAATGGAATGAATAATCTATTGAGTACAGAATATAGGTTTTGAGAGTAAACAATAAAAAGAAATGAAAAGTAGAAGAAAATAGGGAGAAACGTAACATCAGAATTGGCGATTACAAAATAAATGAAGCTATCATGGAAGTAAAATATCTTTTGACGGACGAGGCAAGAAAAAGATTTAAAAAAAGAAAAAAATAGACTTGCACATGCAAAGACGGCATGCGCCAAAGAGAAGTCTACTGGAATCAAATATTGGACTTCATGTGAGGAAGCTATTTCTAAGAATGTGCGTTTGAGAACATGATTGTATAGAAGTGAAGCATGGACAGCAGGAAAACCTAAACAGAAGAGAATCGAAGCATTTGAGATGTCGTGAATGTTGACAATTAGGTGGAGCGATAAGATGATAAATGAGGAGATTTTTCGTAAAATCGGTCAAGAAGGGAACACCTGGAAAGAGTAGATCAAAGATATATGTATTAAGAGATCGGGGAGTTACTTCTGTGGACTAGAAGGGAATGTAGTGAGTAAAATCATCATGGAAAAATGTTATTATTCGTGGTAGTGGTATAATTATCCGTGTAATCTCTTCCTTGCATTATAGTCTCCTCTTATGGAGAGGAAGTCAAGTTTAAAAATAAGGAATGATTAAACCCTTAAGACGTAGTGGAAATAATATGCTACATGATCAATGAATTAAATAAATAAATAAAAAAAGAAAAGAAAAAAAAACCTTGCGTAAGAGTTCACAAATGTGCATGAATAAATATAATCCCAGGGACATGAAAGATGAAGATCTTAGTTGAAAAATTAAGTCTGCTATATGAAAAAGGATGAGTTATCCGCCTTTGAATGAAAATATGAGACTTTTCTTTACCGGAGATGTAATTGTCCAAGGACCAGTTCTGACAGTCTCTTCCTGGGTGCTGGGGGAAATTTTTCCCTCCTCTCCTGAGTTATTTAATCGACTAACTTAATTTCTTGTAATGGGTACTGCTTTTTCCCTTTGAAAATTCTCTCCCCCAGTTAAGTTGGACCGCTATAAACAGAAATGAGATTTTCCTGACACTAAATTATTGAGTTCCAGGGCGCCTGTACTGTTTTGATGCCAACTTTCTATCGTCTGATAAAAGATTTTACTTCTTCGAAAAGAGAATGATACTTTTACTGCCTTTTCTGACTATATTCCAATTCATTTTTAATTGGAAATTTTGTTTGTATAGGTCTATATAGATATTTTTATGGCTTTTAGTTTCTTAAATAAATTTTTCTTTCTCAAGACGACGTAATTTCATTCTTCGCTGTTGGCGTAAATATTCAACTCACGTTCAATTTTCATTTAAATCTTTTTGAATAAAATGATGATTTCTTATTCGTTCCTCAGGTTTCAAGTACTTGTTCGACCATATGGTTCAGATGCTTCTTTGTTTCGATAAATAGTTTCAGACAAAGGTCCGAAAGATTCATTACTGAGAATCCAAACAACTACGTTTTCGAGCACTAATCAAGATGCAAAAATAAAGAGTATCTTCGCTGCTGTGTTGTTCACTTGATTATTTGCCTGATACATGATACGTTATACTGCATGGCGATGTTCCACAGAAAGGAATGTAGCACCTGTGTGCCCCATGTTAGAGTAACGCAGTCCATTAATATTCAGTTTACACTCTTGTTACAAGCTTTCAGCGATAATAGAGGACGGCAAATGTTTTAATTTGAGGTAATGGTGAAACCAAAAAGTTATGCCATAGCTCCACGAACTCACACTGAGGACCTCAACTTCTGAACCCTGACCATGACGCACAAATTCCCGCTGAATGCTCTCCAATACCATAAGATAATTTCCTATGTTAATGCACTGCTAACGGAACACGTAAATCGCACGAAGAGCAACAGAGGTCCGTAAAGCGTTTGTCACGGTGCAACACTGCAGACTGCTGATGAAGGTACGAGCATATGCAATAGGTTCCCAGATGTGTGAGTGAATCGAAGAAATCTTGAGTAACAGAACCCAGTACGTCGCCCTCACTTGCCAGTGTTCATCAGACACAAGGGTATCGTCAACAGTGCTTCAGGGAAGTGTGATAAGATCGCTATTATTTTCTATCTACATAAATAATCAGACGGACAGAGTGAGTAGCAATACTTCGGCTGTTTGCTGCCGATGCTCTGGTGTATGATAAGGTCTCGTTCTTAAATGACTGAAAAAATTTCTAGTTCGTTTTGATGAATGGCAGCTAGCTTTGTATGCAGGAAAATGTAAGGTGATGCACACGAGTAGGAAAAACAATCACACAATGTTCGAATATAGCATTAATAGTTTGCCTTTTGACGAGACCCAACGTTGCCGTTGTTAATAATATTGTTGTTGTGGTCTTCAGTCCGGAGATTGGTCTGATGCAACCCTCCACCCTACTCTATCTTGTGCAAGCCTCTTCATGTCTTCATACAAACAGAATTCCATATCCGGGTCAGGGGGGCAGTGGACAAAGGTGATGGGCTGACATGAGAATGGAATAGATACATATCGGGGCCACGCCGGAATATGACGCTAGCAAACGAGATGAGCCAAGATTTCTCCCGAGAAAACTTGATACGAACCTCTCTACTAATTTTTATTAACTACCAATTTCTGCAAGTCTCTTTTGCCATTTTCATATCATCGAATATCTTCAATATTAGATAGTTATATTTACGTCATTTCACAATTGCAACTTTTTTGGAAGCGATGTCTTCTCATCTTCTTACACAAAATTTCATTATAAGAAGGACGTCATTGAGGTTGGAACTGACTTGGAGTGTATTAGATAAACTAACACTAATGTGAACCAATGTATGAATAATATTTTTTTTAGTAGCTTATCAGACTTTCTCAGCGAACCAAAAAATTTTCAGCGTAATACCACAGTCTAACATATACAGTCGCGACACTCACTGCTGTAAAAGTTGTTACCAACTGACAGCTGCAACGACACTAGCGCTCCTAGCGGTGGGTAAGCCACCGAAAGAGTGATGTTTGTTTGTAATTATTTGTGTGCGTATTTAATGAAATAGTTAATATAATTTTTGTGTTACAAGCATCAGTAATATATCAAGAGGCATACATAACACGGAAAGTAATGTAAAAACAGTCGAACTTACTGATTCAGTGGTATAACGAAGAACTTCGTCATGAACCAATACTTACGAATATGTGTATATTTGCAGCTTATTCCGCTGAAAGTAAGTAGAATATAAACATAAATTTCTATTTTGGTGTGTTCTTACTATGACAAAGAGTTTTTGACACGTATCGTTGTGGTATGGGGTCTAATGATTCGCACATGTTTAGGCTTCACTCGTCTTTATTATAAGCGCATATTCTTTTGAGTGTGATTACTTTAGCTTAAGAAGACATTGTCTTGAAGATTCTTGCCGTTTGTGGTTCAGCTGTAGCAACAATTGTGGAATTGGGTTCTTCTTTGTTGAATACAGTTTGGTTGCTTTTTCAGTTTTCTTGTCACGTTTCTGATGTTTTCCTTCAGCGAAAGTTGTGGTGACTGATTTGGTATGTTAAATACCGTCGTTATTGCATTCTACATTCGTTTCCTACGTTCCACGCTCACCGATTTCACTGGAATTAGAGTGGACAAACGTTAACGTTCTTCAGAAGAAAAAACACGTCTTTCTGCCAAAGGGCGGGTTTTCGGTGTTTCCTAGTCATTTTTCTATTTTAATAGTAATTTAAATTATTTAGTATAACCCTGTGGGTTACAAGATAACAGTAAATAAACTGTGTCGTAATGTACCGTTTCCAACCTTATCAGTGATCTTAGGAGACGTAAGGAAGACAAAGGTGGAGCTATTTTTAAGTTATTATCTATTTTATGATACTACATACGTTCTCTAATGTAAAAAAAAATGTGTTAAAATTGATATAAGCGATACTATTCGCACTCATCCACTATCGTATTCATAAAAGTAGCTTGCCCTCCGCTTGGAGCGCTGCTGTCGCAGTGTATGACAAAAATCCGCGGAAGTGTCGTGACTGTATTTGTTAGACTGTGGTAATACTTCACGTAGTGAAATCGCGTGTTCTTTCGATGCTATCAGTTTCCTAGCTCTAGAACACAGAAACGGATTGGGACGAACAGTGACACTCTGTACCTTCTGTTTTACTCTGTGGAGTGATATAGTTGCAGCAGTGCAGTGTCCGTGTAGCTGACACTACAGAAAAGCAGTTACGCGGCTTTGTATCTTCTGACTAATGTTATTCCTAAAGGCAAAACGCCAACTCGTGTTTCCCTGACCTTCGGAACACAGCGAGTTAAATAGGTTTAAAATATCACGACGTATTTTTACTTCGTTTCATTCAGTCAGTTAAGACCTTTTTGTGAGATGTAGAGGGGAAAAAAAGACCTTTCGCTGACGAGTTTACTCACAGACTACTCTTTCTGGAACATTCAAGCACGGAATTCCATAGCCGCATAGTGGAGTATTCGTACGAATATTCTGTCCCAGAAAAATTTCTTGTAGTTAAAATCGCCTTTTTATCAAATACGGTGATCCACCAAGTAACAATCAAAGTTTCCTATTATTTTCTGAGTATGATAAAAATCTTCTTACCATTACAGCACATAAAAAGTACTCAGCAAATAATCTCATTAAAGTTGTCACTCCCAAATACCTTACGAACAACGGTTTTACAGGTTCTTAAAGTAATTTTAAGCAACATTTGGAAATAATATATTTACTGACCGAATTTATTCAATGAAACGTTTTATGAGGATCGAAAAGGACACTTACAACTTCTTCGATTCTAAGAGTACTACGCATATGGTAATACCTCTGGGAAAACTCAAAGGATAGCTAATTGAAAATTTTGATGGCTGTGTGAGCATATTATGTCGTTGAGGAGCATTACTCTTCTCGATAGCAGTTTTACTTTTTATTCTTACAGACTTCAGGACTTGTATGTACACATGATAAAACATTGTGTTCTGCTTATGGCCGGAAAGTTTCATTCTTACTTTACCGTTTGACATAAAGGATATATTTTTATTTGACAATAACTTTCGTACCAGAAGACAGAAGATATATCCAAATAAGGTCTTGCTGTATTTCGTGATTTTTATTTCAAGTGTCTGCTACTCATACTCCCAATACTTCAACTACGAATAGATACTAGGAACTCGATCATTTACAAGAAAAGGTGATTAAATCTTATTACGAGAGTGGTGGTGCATTGTTTTGTATCGATAATGCTTGTTAGGTTATAGCTGCATGGGAGTGTCGCGTGGTCTAAGACACCACGCCACGTGGGCGGTAACGCCGGAGGTTTCAGTCCTCGCTCGGGATGTGTGTGTGTGTGTGTGTGTGTGTGTGTGTTGTCCTTAGCGTAAGTTAGTTTAAGTAGCTAGTAAGTTTAGGGACCGATGACCAAAGCAGTTTTGTCTCTTAGGTTTATAAACTTTTGAGCATTTGTTAGTTTGTAAATATCCTTCCCACTGGTAGTTTTGAAATCTGGCTTATGTCTCGCATATGGATTTCTTCCTTATTCGTTGTTGAATCAAACGAGAGGGGAAAATTAAGAGTTATTCCTTTGTATTCTATCCAAAGTCAAATTCTAGTGGTATTTTCGATTTTATTTTTATGTTTATCTCAAGAATCGTGATCTACATCTACATGGGATACTCTGCAAATCACATTTAAGTGCCTGGCAGAGGGTTCATCGAACCACCTTTTTACTATTTATCTCTTGTTCCAGTCTAGAATAGCGCGTGGGAAGAAAGAACACCTGAATCTCTCCGTTCGATCTCTGATTTCTCGTTTTTTATTCTGATGATCATTTCTACCTACGTAAGTGGAGGTCAACAATACAGTTTCACATTCGGAGGGAATGTTGACGATTGGAGTTTCGTAAGTCGCTCACGCCGCTGCGATAAACGCTGTTGTTGTAATTATTCCTATTCCAGATCCTGTCTCATTTCCGTGACTCTGTCTCCCCTGTATCGTGACAATGCAAAATGAGCTGCCCTTCTTTGGACTCTTTCGATGTCCTCCGTCAAACCCACCTGATAAGGATCCCACACTGGACAGCTATACTCCAAATGAGGACGGACAAGCGTAGTGTATGCAATCTGTTTAGTAGTTCTGTTGCATCTTTTAAGGGTTCTGCCAATAAAACGCAGTCTCGGGTTCGCCTTTCCCACGACATTATCTACGTGTTCTTTACAGTTTAAGTCAGAAGTAATAGTAATTCAAAGGTATTTTGTGGAGTTACGGCCTTCACTTTTGATTGATTCATCTTGTAAACGAAGTTTAACGGATTTCTTTTCATTCTCATGTGGCGACTTCACATTTCTCATTACTTAGAGTCAATTGCCAATTTTTACTCCATAGTGATATTTTATTTAGATCATTCTGCAGTTGGTTTTGATCTTCAGGTGGTTTTACTAGACGGTAAATGACGGTGTCATCTGCAAAAAACGTAAGAAAACTGCTTAGATTATCTCCCAAATCGTTTATGTACATAAGGAACAGCAGAGGACCAATAACACTACCCTGTGGAACGCCCGATATCACATCTGTTCTAGTCGATGCCTTACCATCGATTACTACGAACTGTGTCCTCTCTGACAGGAAATTCCCTATCCAGTCGCAAATTTGGGGCCATAAGAACATAATTTGATTTTATGCGGTACGGTGTCAAAGGTCTTCTGGAAATCAAGAAATACGGAATCGATTTTCGAACCCTTATCGATAGCACTCATCACTTCGTGTGAGTAAAGAGCTAGTTGTGTTTCGCTCACACACACACATGTTTGTAGAGCTTATGATTCTTAACTACGGGGTCATCAGTCCCTAATCTTACTAACTACTTATCAACTTCCTAATACTAAGGACGGCACAAATATCCATGCCCGAGGGGGGATTCGAACCCCCGACCGCAGTAGCCGTGCAGACCGTGACTGGAGCGCCTCAGTTCCATCGGCCACCGCGGCCGGCCGTGTTTCGCATGAACGATATTTTCTAAATCCGTGTTCACCTAGGGGCCAATAGAGCATTCGGTTCGAGATAATTCATAATATTTGAATACAATATATGTTCCAAAACCCTGCTGCAAATTCACGTCAATGAAATAGGCCTGTAGTTTAGTGGCCTTTCTTGAATATAGGTGTGACTTGTGCAACTTTCCAATTTTTTTGTACAGATCCTTCTTTGAGAGAGCTGTTGTATATGGCTGCTAAGTAAGGAGGTATCGCTTCATCATGATCAAATAGAAATCTAATGAGTATACTGTCCGGACCAGAAGACTTATTCTTGTTGATATGAGGATGAGTATTTCTTCATGTCTTGAATTTTCTAAGCCATCTGTCTTATTACTGGTCATGTCATCGGTCTTGTGAATAATTCCTCTCCTGTACTAACCACTTCACAATAGCACTTGCACCATAAGTCCTCAGCTGTATTCCATTCTCTGCCAACAGGTTGTACCCTCCGCTTCTCCCTCTAGAACCAAGGAGGTTACTCCTTAATGCCGTAAAACATATCTCATTATCTTGTCAGTTCTTCTTGTCAGTGTTCGGCACATCTTGCTTTCTTCACCGACTTCACGGAAAGCCCCATCAGGCTACGTTAACATTCTTCTGTACTACCACAACTCAAATGCTTCGTTTCTCGTTTGTTCAGGTTTCTTGCGCTGTCCCTGTTTCACTGCTAAACAACATTGTACAAAGAACGAACGTTCTCACAAACGTATTCCTCAAATTAATGTTTGTTATCAGCCGAATTCTCTTCGCCATGAATGCCCCTTTACCTCTGCCGATTCTCTTTTCATGCACTTTGTCCTTCATCAGCGATGTATTATTTTGTTTGAAAAGTAGAAGAATTCCTTCATTACGTCTACTTCGTGAACGCCAGTTTTCATTAGTTTCTCACAATTTTAATTGGTTGTTTCAGGTTGGATTTCATAGTGAATCCTTGTTGATCCGCAACTATTGCCATATTTGAAGAAGGTCAGCGCTCAGTCGCATTTGATATGTCACTGCAGACATCCTCGGTACTTCGCCTGAGGTTGATTGGTAGGAAATCAATTGAAACGTTGCGTGCACATACATGACAACATATAGGGATATTGAATCTTCATGTTGTTTACCTCACTAGACACTCACTAAACCCATAACAAAAAGGTTCAACACCTCAATATCTTTTAACGCGCTGGGTGGGAATGGCCGCGCGCTCTAAGGCGTCATGCTGTGGAGTTTGCGGCTGATCTCCAACCGAGGTTCGATTCCTACACTCGGGCGTGTTGCTAAAATGTTCAAAGGTTTGTAAATGTATGGGACTTCTTTGGTCATCGGTCACTGGGATTCCAAACTACTTAAACTAACCTAAGGAAAACACACACACACACTCATTCCCGAGGGAGGACTCGAACCTCCGACGGCCAGCAATCGCGTCTCCCACAGCAAGGCGCCTTAGAACGCTCGGTCATTCAACCGCGGCTGTCTGTTGTCTTTGGCATAAGTTAGTTTAAGTAGTTTCTAAGTCTAGGGACTGATTACCACTGCCGGTTGGTCCTACAGCTTTAAAAATATTTTGTTTCAACGTAATCACTGATAATGGTCACACAGTGACCGAAATCTAGATCTGCCACAAGTAGGAACATAGCGTAAGGTGGTACAAATTCGATATAGGTACAATTCCGATCAACATAAGGTGTCAGTCTCGTAGTGTTGGTAGTACTTTGTGTGGCGCCGTAGTGTAGCAGGTTCTACAGATCCTCCTGTCTTTTCCAAGAATACGCCACTTTGTGCTACGGAGATATAAATTTTTTCCTGATAAGAGATAAGTGAATCTACTTAAATTAACGAACTCTTATAAATTCAGTAGCTAAGGGTGACTCGATTCGCTGCCAAAAATGCAGTGTTTGGTACCACGAAGCAGGAGGGAAAAAGTTATTTTTATGTGTAAGACGCCAGTGATCAAAATTTTACTAGGAAGTGATCACAATTGTACGTAGTGTGGTACATTTTCGATCGATTTTTTTAAATTCTGTAACCTTTTTTGTGATTATGCCAACATTTGTAATTGTCTAATATTTGTGTTGCATATTCCAAGAAAAAGTACCATAGTTAAAATTATCAATTTCTCAATATATTTCCAGTTACAATAATATTTGTCCGAAATGACCGTAACTGTACCAACTTACCGTATTTGCCACTGATCTCTGCCACCTTCTACAGTAATTACATTAGTGTTTCTGCAGTTCACCCGTAATAAATATTATTTACCATTATTCTGTTTAGTCAATTATATAGCACCTGTAATTCTTTTCCCCTTGTAATGATAATAACAAAGCCATCAGCTATTCATACACTTTGACCTTGAAATTTGGTCTTAGTCTTGAACTTTTCATTTCCTTCCGTAACTTTCAGGAAACATTCCTCACACACAAAGAAAGAAAACATGTTATGTGGACATGTGTCGGGAAACGCTTAATTTCCACGGTAGAGCTCAGTTTAGTATTTCTCATGTTCTTCCACCTGCACTCACAGGAGGACGTTATCATGATTTCATACGGGATACTCTACCTGTGCTGCTAGAACGTGTGCCTTTACAAGTAAAACACAACACGTGGTTCATGCACGATGGAGCTCCTGCACATTTCAGTTGACGTGTTCGTACGCTTCTCAGCAACAGATTCGGTGACCGATGGATTGTTAGAGGTGGACCAATTCCATGGACTCCACGCTCTCCTGACCTCAACTCTCTTGACGTTCATAATGGGGGCATTTGATAGCTGTTGTCTACGCAACCCCGGTACCAAATGTAAAGACTCTTCGTGCTCGTATTGTGGACGGCTGTGATACAATACGCCATTCTTCAGGGCTGCACAGCGCATCAGGGATTCCATGCGACGGAGGGTGGATGCATGTATCCTCGCTAACGGAGGACATTTTGAACATTTCCTGTAACAAAGTGTTTGAAGCCACGCTAGTACATCCGGTTGTTGTGTGTTTCCATTCCATGATTAATGTGATTTGAAGAGAAGTAATAAAATGAGCTCTATCATGGAAATTAAGTGTTTCCGGACACATATCCACATAACATATTTTCTTTCTTTGTGTGTGAGGATTGTTTCCTGAAAAATTGGCCGTACCTTTTTGTAACACCCTGTATATTGAGCAGTAGGAGCGAAGGACTGCATCGCTATCTTACGAGGGGTGTTCAAATGAAAAGCTACGAAACGACACTCTTATTCAAGAGTAATCACCAGAGGCCAGAGCACAACTATCTCACTGTTTAACGACGCCGAAGGATTCCCTGTTCTCAGAATTCCTGGCTGTGACGAGAGCCAGTTCTCTACTATATCCTTCAATTCGCCGTCCGAGTTGAAGCGCTTGAACTTTGGGATTTTTTAGTGGACCGAACAGATGGAAGTGACAGGGCGACATGTCCGGACTGTAGAGTGGATGCCCGACCTGCTCTCACTTGAACTTGGCCAGTACACTTTGTGAGACCCTGGAGAAGTGTGGACTCACGTTTTCATGCAACAGAAGCACTCCTTTCTTGAGCAGCGCAGGCCGTTTGCTGTTGATGGACTCACGTAGGCTACGGAGTGTCTTACAGTACACGTCGCTGTTAATGGTTTTGCCGTGCTCGAGTAATTGGATGAGTATCGGACGTCGAAAAAGACGGCGGTCATCAGCCGGACTGCCGAGGGCACAGACTTGAGTTTTTTCAGGAGTAGGTGACGACGCATGCTCCGCTTTCCTAGTTGTCACACCACGTTATCCCAAAACGATGTTGTTGTTGTGGTCTTCATTCCGGAGACTGGTTTGATGCAGCTCTCCACAATACCCTATCCTGAGCAAGCCTCTTCATCTCCACATAAGAACGGCAACCTACATCTGTCTGAATCTGCTTACTGTATCCATATCTTGGTCTTCCTCTGCGATTTTTACCCCACACACTTCCCTATAATGCTAAATTCACAATTCCTTGATGTCTAAGAATGTGTCCCACCAATCTATCCCTTCTTATAGTCAAGGTATGCCAGAAATTTCTTTTCTCCCCTATTCTGTTCAGTACCTCCTCATTAGTTACGCGATCCACCCACCAAATCTTCAGCATTCTTCTGTAGCACCATATTTCAAAAGCCTCAATTCTCTTCCTGTCCGCACTGTTTATCGTCCATGTCTCACTCCCATACAAGGCAACACTCCATACAAATGCCCTCAGAAAGGACTTCCTTAGGCTTAAATCAATATTCGATGTTAACAAATTTCTCTTTTTCAAAAACGCTTTTCTACCCATTGCCATTCTGCATTTTATATCCTCTGTACTGCGACCATCATTTGTTATTTTACTGCCCAAGTAACAAAACTCATCTACCTCCTTTATTGCTTCGTTTCCCAATCTAATTCCTTTAGCATCACCTGATTTTCTTACACTGCACTCCATTACCCTAGTTTTGCTCTGGTTAATGTTCATCTTATATGCACCTTTCAGCACACTGTCCATTCCGTTCAATTGCTCTTCCAGGTCCTTTGCTGTATCTGACAGAATTACTATGTCGTCGGCAAAACGCAATGTTTTTAATTCTTCCCCCTGAACTTTTATTCCTTCACCAAATTTCTCCTTGCTTTCCTTTATAGCTTGTTCAATGTACAAATTGAATAACATTGGAGAAAGGCTACAACCCTGTCTCACTCCCTTCCCAACCACTGCATCCCTTTCATGCCCTTCAACTCTGACAACCGCTTTCTGGTTTTTGTACAAGTTGTAAATAACCTTACGCTCCCTATATTTTACTCCTGCTTGCTTCAGAACTTGAAAGAGTTTATTCCAATCAACATTGTCAGAAGCCTTCTCCTAATCTACAAAAGCTAGAAATGTAGGTTTGCCTTTTCTTAATCTATCTTCTAGGATAAGCCGTAAAGTAAGTATTGCCTCCCGAGTTCCTACATTTCTCCTGAACCCAAACTGATTTTCCCCGAGGTCGGCTTCTACCAGCTTTTCCATCCGTCTGTATATAATTCGTGTGAATATTTTGCAACCATGACTTATTAAACTGATGGTTCTGTAGTTTTCACGATATATTTTAAATTTAAATCCATTTGGTTGTTAGCACGCACCGCACTATTTTATTTTGACACCCATTTTTTTTAATGTGAGCACATTGTGTCGATTGCCCCCCCCCCTCCCCCATATCCTTTCCTCTTGATTCCAATACATATTGTTCGTCACCTGCTTTTCCCTAGAGCTTACTACAATTTACCCATAATTTTGTAGATTGCACAGGTTTACTTGATCGAATGCTGTTAATAGGTCGAGAAATCCAGTAGCATGTTTTGAATTTTCTTAAGTCACGGTGCCGGTATCAGCACTACGCCAGGATTGCCTTTCTGATACCTTTACCTTTGTTGAAACCACGTCGTCTAACAGAAGAGTACTGACGCAATAAAACCGTCACGTCGTCTAACAGAAGAGTACTGACGCAATAAAAACCGTCACTAGAATTTGTGGCCACGTGACATGGCGCGTAGTCATCCACAAACACTCCATCGTGATGTAGGAACTTACGTATGGACTGTAAGTAGCAGAACGTAACCATTTACAGTTAAGAATCGATTCATTTGGAAAATTCAGATGTTCAGTTTTTATAATTCTTGAAAGCATTCCGTCCCTGCTATGCTACTGGGACGAACACATCAAAGCATTCCGTTTACTTGTTGTTTGTGAAAAACGGGCTGTAATGATACGAAACATATCTTACTGCGTCCCATGCTCCGTGAATGTCTCTTATACTGACCACGGACAAATACCACGTACGCAATCGCAAGTACAAAACAATGAAAAGAAATGACTATGGCGCAACGGATAACGACTTTAACAGAGATATTAATTAATCAAAATGTTCAAATGTTTGTTAAGCTTAAGGGACTTAAATGCGGGGTCATCAGTCCCTAAACTTACAAACTACTTATGAACTACCTTGTACTAAAGACGACACAAACATCCATACCCGAGGGGGGATTCGAACCGCCGACCGTAGCGACAGTGCAGACTGACTGGCGCGCCGCAGACCGCTCGGCCACTGCGGCCGACCTTAATTAATCCACTGGATACTCAGAACGAGGTGAGACGTTGTTATGGACAGTGCACGGTCATCACGGTTTGCTCAGTACCAAATTATTCAGCATCGACGCAGAAGGCGTGCGTGCGATTCTGTAAGTACAGTATATTATATCATGACCAGGAGGGTGATACGGAAGTGCACTTTGGGTCAATCATTAACGGAAATTAGCTCAAATGTACATTTATTATAACATTCATTACTCAAAGTTCTCTTTAGCAATACAAGAGTTACAGTAATTAATTCCTTAAATAAACGTCTATGCTTGGACTCACGACGTGACGTAGTCCGCATATTTGAGTGAGGAGATTCAACTATTGATACCTTAACTAACTATTGATACCTTAAGGTCCAAATTTAAAACTACATGAAATGGTTTTCTTGGTGAAGGTCGGAGAGAAGCCTAAAGCGAAATGTAATCACTTGACCAATGGTGGTAGATACGTGTTCCTGATGATAATGCAACAACATAAAGCTGTGAGAAAATGGAATAACAGACACTCACAGTAAACTATAAGTTGATGATTTGGGCAGGAATAGAAACGCGTCTGGATAGCCGATCGCTCAGAGGATCACCCGCCCTCCGTAATCAACAGAGTGGAGACCTCAAGAACATTATAAATCAAATACACGATCTACCCAAAGCAGTGACGGGTTTTCACATTTTCCGTCAGTAGGCTTTTCAAATTTTATCAACCCTACCGACCTTTACAATTCGATACCCTATTTCACAATCATACTAATTATAATTTTTTTCTCAGGGAAATTGTAGCATTTTGTTTTGTGCACTGTCGTTCTAATCATACCACCTAGCCGCGCGGGAGTAGCCGAACGGCCTGGAGCGTCACGTTACGGATCGCGCGGCCTCCCGCGTTGGAGGTTCGAATCCTCCCTCGGGCATGGATGCTTGTGTTGTCCTTAGGTTAGTTTAACTTAGTTTAAGTAGTTTGTAAGTCTAGGGACTGATGACCAACGTAGTTTGGTCCTATAAGAATTAAAAACATTTGAACATTTTGTACATCACGTATTTTCCGTAATTAGTTTGACTGAACAACGGGATTGAAGTGTCAATTCCTAAATTACTTTTACAAGCCAACTATTTACTTTGAACTGCAGAATTAGTTTTCGATTATATCTCTGAGTTAGTAAAAGCACAGTCACATGTCTCTAATAATGTGGGGGTGAATACTTCTTAGACAACAGTTTAATGTACATTCGGTAAACGTAATTAAATAATTTTTATACAAGTTTCCAGCCAAGATCGGGTTTTTTATTTATGGATGACCGGTTTCGACGTTCATTGACGTCATCTTCTGATCTCTCATATTTTACAGTGTCATATATTTTTACCTACATCCTTTCATTACATTTGTCATTGAGTAGTTCTATACAAACATTGATGGTGAAGTTGAACATATCATTGGTCTCTTGTGCAACCAGTGTGGACATGTAAACTGTAGATCGAATGATATGTTCAACTTCACCGTCAATGTTTGTATACAACCACTCCATGACAAATGTAATGAAAGGATATAGGTAAAACCATATGCTATTGTAAAATATAGGAGATCAGAATATGACGTCTTTAAACGTCGAAACAGGTCACCCATAAATAAATAAATAAATAAAACGCGATCTTGACTGGAAACTTGTATAAACTGATTTATATCGCCCCAAAGAACAATGAGTTCCATACAGAGTGCAATTAAATAACTTTCATTATACTTACTTGCAGTTTACATATTTTGGCCCAATATTTGCTGCACCTAAAATCTGCCGCAATAGGCTCCAGCCTATTCAGACTACTGGTAAATCCGCCACTGACCCGAACAATAAAACAGTAGGGGAAAAAATCCTCACAAGAAACGGGAAAACGGGTTCGAGTCCCTGTCTGGAACAAAATGTCAACTTCGCCATTGAATTTAATTGAATGCCCTGAAACTGACGAGAACCTGAAATACTTGTAACTAGCCGAAAACCCAGCCATTTTTCAGATATATATTCATTTTTATAAGGGCAGCATGTCTGTAAAATCTCTTGGGAATTCAATTAGTCGTAAAGAAGTAATAGATTAAAACTTGGTGCGTGATGGGGCGATTTTCCACGAACGTTACTGTTTATGTGCTCATACCTCATGAACTACATGTACTGTTAAATACAATGAAAGAATCCCTGAGACGGATTTTCGTCTCAAATATGTCAAAGACATTATTGATAGAGCTGAAGCATTGAATTAATTAGTGGCAATTATCTTTGGAACAAAGAAGCTGAATTAAAGTTTGTGTTGTGGAGGGAAATCGTACATAGACTATTCCGAGGCGCCTTAATCGTTAGTGGTGTGGTAGTCTAACGGTTAAGACGTCTGCCTAGTAAGCATGGAGGTCCGGGTTCGATTCCCGGCCGCACCACAAATTTTAATTCAATGCTTCAGCTCTATCAATAATGTCTTTATATGTACTGTGTTAAATTCACTAAGTACTCTCATTCTCATACAGTGTCTTTCGAAAGTCTCGCTGTATTATATGGCATTTTTTTGCGATTTATATTAGTTATGACATAATATCTCTTGAATTATGTGCCGTATATGATTCTTAACCATGCAGCAATTGTTACCTCAAGGTAAGGATTGTGTGATCCAAATTTGGTTGAAATCGGTCGAATGGTTTAGGAAAAACTGAGCAGCATTTTCGCAACATGCAGCAGTTTTTTCTCGCATCTCATTGTTTATGACGTCATATCTCGTGAACTATATATCGTATGTGATTCATACACTTACGGCGACCGTCCTAATGGATTGAAGCATACGTGTACAAAATTTCATAACGATTGGATCAAAACTGTGTATGCAACACCTACAAACATACGGACACTCTGCTATATATATTAGATTTATTGTATACCGAACTTGGTGCTGAATCAATATTTTGTACTTCAGTCCTATATGGCGAGAAGGGACAGCGTGAACTGTGCGTGGAGGACGGCCGGTAAAGATCGTTGCCTGTGGCTTTAAAGCTCCCATTTGACGACGTTCGCCTCTCCACTGTATGGCTGGCGTCGGCGGTCTGCAGTGGCAGTCGCCTGCTGTGGCAGCTGACCGGCTTTTTGCCGGTGCCTTTCGTGGCCGACCAGTGTGCAAGCTACAGTGCCCGCCCATGGTCCTCTGCTGCAATGTGGACGTCCGGTATTTTACCGGTGCGTGTGCTACCAGCGGGTCAGGTTGCCTTGCCCGGCCCCCATTGGCTGCCGCCCACACGCACGCAAGAAACGGTCACGGGCGGCCCGCGACTGTGGAGAATCACCCACAACATGGCGCCGGCGCGGCTGCCAGAAGAACCCTCCGCCACCGGCCGGTACGTAAACTGAAAACAATTTACGGCCTCGTCGGCCCCCGGGCCCGGGTAATGATTTCCGCGCTCGTTTGCGGGTTTTTCTGCCGCCTTATCTGCCCGCTGTGAGAAACCGGATCCGTGGCGCCCGGGCAGGTGCGGGAATCTCGGCGCGGATGCAAACGCGGCCCGCCGAGCATGTCGGCGTTCCGTCCGAAGAACAATCCGAGACAAAAAGGCGGCGCGCCGCCGACCGCCGACTGCCGACTCACGCCGCCTCGTTACGACGGACAACATGGCGGACGCACGGCGCGGCGCGTCTGGGAACGCTCCGACACACGGCGCTGCACTGGACACTGGCTAGCGACTGAGCCGCGCCATACTGCTCACAGTCCATAAACAAATCGTCCTGTGTACGCAGGTACCAAGTCTGTTCAAAACGTAAGGCGGATATACAGTGAATAACTTTAATATTCGGGCACTAAGATATTTTTAGTTTGCTGCGTTATAACTGTATTCTGAGCAAACAAAAATATAATATAACCAAATATTATATGACCAGGCACAGAAGTTGGATGCTCGTGACAAGAGGAAGCTAATACGAAAAATAAAGAAGGACTCTACACACAGTAAGCCGAGATAATCACGCGAGCTTCTAAACGAGACTGGCGAGAAGGTACATCCTCAAACGATTCGCAGAGCATTGAAATAAAGTGGATACAATGGAAGAGTGGCTAGGAAGAAACTGTATGTGAATCAACAGAATCGACAGAAAAGATTGGACTTTGCTAGGGGGTTTATTACGAAGGATGCAGTTTGGTGGAATGACGTCATTTTTTTCCGACGAAAGTAAATTTAACGTTTGTGGGTCGGATGGACCAAGCATGGTGTGGCGGAAGAAGAATGAGGAATTACAGTCACGAATATTAAACCAACTGTAAAGCATGGAGGTGGCAGCGTCCTTGTCTGGGGCTGTATATCGACATTTGGACCGGGCGAATCGGTGTTCATCGACAAAACTGTGGTCAAACATGTCTATTTGAACATAGTAAAGAAGAATTTACAAAAAAGTGATGAAACCATGGGGATATCAAACACATTCAAATTTTACCAGGATAATGACCCGAAACATAAGGCTCGCATTGTGCAGGAATATTTGTTGTACAACTGCCCCAAAGTCCTACAACCACCACCTCAGATCTCAACCCGATTGCGAATGTATGGGGTGAACTGAAGCGACGTATTAGAAGTACACAAATATCTTTCAAAGAAAGTCTGAAGCGTCGACTAAAAGAAGAATGGGACGGTCTACGTGCGGACTATTTAAAAAATATCATTAGCAGTATGCGGCAGCGTTTGAAAGAAGTGATAAAACAAAATGGCTGCCCAACAAGAAATTGAAACATTTATTTTCCATAAAATTTTGTCTTGAAATACTTAGTTCTGCAAAGTGTCCGAATATTAAAGTAACGTGAATATAAGACCGAGTTTCATTTCAATTGTTTTATTAAGGAAGTTATGTAAGTTATCTTAATAACATTTATATTATTACTTACAAGACACATCACGTAATGTAATAATTTGTTATATGTTTTGTTTGTTTTGTTATAAATAAAGTTATGATGTTCCAAGATTGAAATATCACAGTGGCCGAACATTAAAGTTATTCACTGTATATATGACCAGTGACGCAGCCAGTATTTGGTTCTGGGAGGGGGCTAATTTTTTTTAAATAAAGCTTATTAAATGAATTAATATATGACTTATTTTTACAATTTTTATAATGTAACCAATTATAATACGAAAACAATTTCACAAGAAATAAAATGAGTAGGCTCGCATTAAGGTGAAAGTGGAAGAGGAGCAACGTGGTGGAAATGGAATGTATATAATCAGCTCGTAAAATAATTAAGCAGCTTCTATGTTACGAGCCAAAGAGAAACATTGTTACAGTTTAATTAACATGAGAGTCTATGTGCAAAAATTGAACTAAAATAACACTACTGTTGTTCAAAAGATTCCACACAGTGGCGCCGCTGACCTGCTAAGCAGCGGGTCGTCGCATATAAACACTCGGCTCGTAACTTCAGCACAGCAGTAACAATAGCGGCAGCATCAAAGCTGGTGGCGGCCGCATTAAAACCGCTCTGAGTAACAGCAGCACAAATTCTCAGTAGCGCCATCCAATGTTGCCACGGTAGGGACATATCCCTATTGACTATTTTTCAATTTTTTTCCAAACTGTAAGCACGTAGGGACGGATTTCCGATCTCTTTGCAATGTGTAGGGATTTTTTTCTCAGGGACGATGCAGAATGAAAGTATATTGCTATCCAATACGTAAGCACTTTTTTATTTTTTGTCCGTAGGGACTTTCGTGGTTAACATAGGGATTTGGCAACACTGCTGACTCATTATCACGTTCACTTGTGCTTGGCAAATTATTGTTACGTTTTGATTTATTACATGTGTACTATTTCAAATTTTCGGTGCCGACCTGTTTAAATAAATGAAAACAAGGGGAAAAAAATTAAAAGATCTTTCTGAGGTGCTCGGGAAGGGGGAGGGGAGGCTTCAGCGTCTGTAGCCCCTCTCGTGGCTGCGCCACTGTATGTGACTCTCCAAGCTTTTCCGGCGCCTAAGTTGGAAATAGTCTTCACGAGTTTGTCGCCGGCTGTCGCTGTGCGCCCCAAAAGCCAACTGCAGAACGAACTAAATCAGATATAACTATCGTGTAAAAATTGGCAGTTGACTCTAAATAACGAGAAGTGTGAAGTCGTCCACATGAGTCCGAAAAGAAATCCGTTAATCTTTGTTTACAAGATAAATCACTCAAAAGTGAAGGCCGAAAACTCCACAAAATACCTAGGAATTACTATTACTTCAGACTTAAACTGGAAAGAACACGTAGATAGACTAATGTCGTGGGAAAGGCGAACCAGAGACTGCGTTTTATTTGCAGAACCCTTAAAAGATGCAACAGAACTACTAAACAGATTGCATAGACTACGCTTGTCCGTCCTTTTTTGGAGTATTGCTGCCCAGTATGGGATCCTTATCAGGTGGGTTTGACGAAGGACATGGAAAGAGTCCAAAGAAGGGCAGTTCGTTTTGTATTGTCACGATACAGGCGATACAGGGGAGACAGCGTCACGGAAACGATTCAGTATCTGGGATGGGAATCATTACAACAACGGCGCTTATCGCTGCGGCGTGGGCTACTTTCGAAACTTCAATCGACAACATTCTCCTCCGAATGCGAAAATATATTGTTGACTCCCACGTACATAGGTAGAAAAGATCATCAGAATAAATACGAGAAATCAGAGCTCGAACGGGGAGATTCAGTGTTCTTTCTTCCCGCGCTCTATTTGAAAATGGAATGGTAGATAAATTGTATAAAGGTGGTTCGATGATACCTCTGCCAGGCACTTAAATGTGATTTGCAGAGTATCCCATTTAGATGTAGATAGATGTAGATGTGCACGCTCTCATGATCAGAGAGTTAAGACAAGACAACTTAAACATAGGGAAGATGGTGAACGTTTCCCTGGAGCTGGAAGAGGCGTCGATAAAATCTGGGGGTTTGGAACACTTGTCAGAAGGCAAACTTCTCAGAAGTTACACTTGTGAGAAGACCGGGGCGAGCAGGAAGCAGTGGTCTCCGACGGGGAGCGGCCTCGTGCATCGGAGCATAGCGCGTCAATGCGCTTGGCCAATCCGCTGCGACCATTAGAATAAGAAATTCTGAAAAATTCGGAAAAAACCATATACTTCTTTACAAATTCTGTATATACTGAGACCTTTCTTAGTTAGCATATTTCGTTTCTGAGTCTTGCCTGAAATCTGCAACAGTCATTAACCAAATTATATTCTTCTGTCGGAAATCATGTAAAATAGGATAAAGGGTTCCAGTGTTACTCGTGTTGATCCCGTTCAAAGTAATCTCCCTCAGATACCATGCAATTATGCCAACGCTTCTTCCAATCCTCGAAATACTTTACTATAAGCCCCTTTTGCTACAGCCTGAATGCTTCCAGTGATGCAGTTTTTATTTCCACAATCGTTGTAAATCTTCGTACTTTCATAGGTCTCTTCAGTATTGGGCACAGGAACAAGTCGCAGGAGGCCAAATCCTGTGAATATGGTGGCTGAGGCATGATTGTCGTGTGTGTTGTGGCCAAAACCCTTTCGCAAGCAACGATGGAGGATTAGGGGCATAGTCGTGATGCAAACGCTATATGGGAAACGGCGCATAGCGTCGAGGTAATACTCATTATTGACCAAACGACTTTGGGTCTCTGGGATGCTTCCATTGGGACTATTGCGCTTTGGTATCGATGACATAAACGTAATCACAGTTCTAAGCGATGCTTATTCTGACGCGGTGGAGTAGCCGAGCGGTCTAAGGCGCCTCGCTGCGGGGCGCGCGGTTGCTCGCCGTCGGAGGTTCGGGTCCTCCCTAGGGAATGGGTGTGGGTCTGTGTGTGTGTTGTCCTTAGGTTAGTTTACCTTAGTTTAAGTAGTTTGTAAGTTACGGACTGATGACCACGCAGTTTGGTCCGATAGATTTACAAACATTTGACTTTTTTTCGCTGCTCATTCTCATGCTCCTCTGATCAAAATTGAGAAGTCCTGAAAGAAACTTCGCAACACAAAACATCCGGACAACATCTTGACACTAGCCGACCGATATGCCAACATCCTCAGCAATTTTCTTACGGTAATTCGACAAATTTCGAAAACAGTTTTCTTCACAACTTCGACATCATCTGTTGTTGATGCGCTGGGGGTCCAGAGCGAGGTTCGTCATTGGCATATTCTCGGCCATCTTGGATGAGCTTGTACCACTAGTAAACATTTATTTTACTTAGAGCAGAATCATCTTATGCCACTGTCAACATTTTATAAGAACGGCAATTTATGAGAGGTTAAAGCTTCTCCGTCCGCATGGCCTTCAAACGTGTGATATGACGTGAGGTGAGTCACTCACGGCCACATCATTATGTTCAGTTCTGTGACACAGGCGCGCCACATTCAGCTGGCGACAGACCGAGTGAAGTGCTTGTTGTTTGATGGATCAGCACCGCAGTTTCGCCAGCTTACGAATAGTGTCATTCGTACGGCTGACCTTTAGGTTTCTGAGCTTATGAGCTTAAAGATACGTAGTCAACTACATTTAGTTTAAGGAAATGATTTATATTTTACTTTTTACATCACTATTTACACGCCCTCCTATCCTCATTTAGTATTTCCGGCATCTGATCATATCTTTCATTCGATCTTCTTCGAACATCTCGCTATTACCTCTTGGTAGTGACAATAATGTTTCGAACTTCTAAATTCAGTCCACCCCAATATTCGTTTCACCATGGAGGTGGAAGAAAATGGTTACCTTTCCTTTCTTGATGTGTTGGTCAGGAGGAGGGTAGATGGTACATTGGGACATGCTATTTGTAGGAAGCCAACTGACACTGATTTGTATCTGCAAGCTGATAGCACCACCTCAGCATGAAGGGGCTATTCGTACCTTAGTGCACAGGGCTCACGTCATTTTAGGTCCGGAAAGTTTTTCAACTGAAATGTCTAACCTGGAGGGCACATTTCGCCAGAATGGTTACAGTGAGGGCAGATTAAAGGAACGTTGCGCTATCGACATAATGTGCAGTGGGCTAGTGACGATAGAACAGAGGTGGCACCCAAGGCAACGGACTTTCTGCCATACGTTGGCATCATTTCCAACAAGATTTGCCGTATTTTGCCTGAATATGATGCGAAATGTGTGGTTCGATCACCAAAAAAGAAAATGTTCAAATGTTTGTAGAGTTTATGGGACTTAACTACTGGGTCATCAGTCCCTAAACTTACAAACTACTTATGAACTAGCTAATACAAAGAACAGCACAAATATCCATGCCCAAGGGGGGATTCGAACCCCCGACCGTGTGGCCGTTCAGACCGTGACTGGAGCGCCGCAGTCCCCTCGGCCACCGCGGCCGGCTGTTCGATCACCATATACATTTAAAGGATCATCGTGGTTGCACAAGGTGGGTGTCTGTCGTATTCCATGCAGCTGTGGCATGTCATACATTGGTCAGACAATTAGGACTTGAGGACTGATGTATTGAGCATAAACGTCACTCACGTTTGCAACAACCCAACAAGTCTGATAGCTGCTGCATAGAATACGCACCCTATGGAATACAACAAAACGGAAATTTTGGAATGCGCTTGCAGCTATCGGGTTTCTGTTATCAAGGAAGCGATTGAAATAAAACTAGCGGATAAACTTATGAATAGAGATGCAGGTTTTTGCTTAAATTCGGCGTGGAATCCTGCTCTTTCACTTGTCAAAAAACAAAAGGAAGAAAATTAATGCCATCTCATCCGTTATCGATATTTCTGACGGTTTTCAGCTTTGCTCGTGTGATGGCGCTGTTTCTGTTTCCTTCCTTACTCGGTGTGTGTTGTCTTTCCTGTTATCGTTGAAAACAGTATTGCCTTGAAAATGGCAGGGTGGTCTTCTCCTGAAATATCGGCCGAAATCGATTTGTGTACCTGACAGCATACGCGCAAGTTGTTTGAATATTCCATACGCCGGGAGAAATTAAGAAATCACATCTTGCTATAGCATAGCAACATTCTGTAGTAGTTTTCTCACAGAGTTTCGGGAGAACTTCCATTTAACGTTCATTCCCTTTTCCTTCGTTTAACTTCTTCTACGTGGTCTATTCGCTGGCTACTCACATGCTCCTTGGCCAGACGCTGACGTTGATTCCTTTTCAGCATTTCCCTCGGATGTTTCTTCGCTGGCACCCTTCGGTCTACTTTTTACCTACTGCCTCTTCTGTTGCATTGAAATTATAAAGCCAATCAGCTTTTTTCCGAAGCCGAGAGCAAGTTTTCTTGCGCCAGACATGCTTAAATCGAAATAATCTCTTCAACTACCATTTCATCTGCCTTGGAAAGCACTTGTTTTTACTTTCAACGTGCTTAGGCACATTTTACGAACTTTGACAGTCATTCAATCCATGATTCTCATTTAGATGTACTGTTACCGGTAGTGCAATTCATCTATACTACAATTACCAGAATGAATTTCTCATGCCCTACTAAATAAAAAGAATAAGTAGACGTAAACCATTAAATTTCGGGCATCACGCAGATTCGACTTCATCGACTGATATTTCGGCCGCCTATCGTCCGGACAATCTCTAACTGCCATCTCTGACTAAAAGACTCTGAAGATAACGGGACAATATGCCGGCGAAATATCAGTAGACGACATTTAACCTGAGCAGCTGCAAGTCCGAAATTTAATGGCTTACTCATTACGCCGAGAAAGTTTCAAATGCCTAATAAGCAGACCTGTACCATAATCAGAGAGCTAGAGAATTATCCAGATCATTTCTAAACGTTACTTTGCAATAATGGGGCTAAATGTGTGTGTTAAAGGTCATTATTATTCAAGAAACTTTCTTCAGTTGTGCCGTTACAACATTGGAAGAAGAAAAAACGGGTTTAACGTGCCGTCGACAGAACACAAACTCATATTGTTTTCATAACGATGAAGAAGGAAATCGACACTTTCATTTGAAAGGAACCATTTTGAATTTCACCTGCAGTGATTTATGGAAATCAGAGAAAATCAAAACGTCGATAGCCGGGCTTGAACCACCGTCCTCCCGAATGCGAGTCCAGTGTGTTAACGACTTGGCCATCTCCCTTTCTACTTTATATTAAACTTGTAGCGGTAAATTAACTGTACGGCTAACGTCCTATCATAACTATGACCGTAAGAAAACTAAGGTCATTTCGCGTGTATCCACCCATAAATAAAATATATTGTAGAAGAATAAATACGTTGTAGTAAAGATTCATTTATTCAATATTAGCAGTTGCGGTAAGCAATGTTACCATCATTCGATTTCTTTGTTAGATTCTTTAAGAATAGGCTAAGGCCTGTACATGTTTTTTCGATAAACGATGGCCTAGGTTTGTCTCAGTAAAAACACTGATAAAAGAAAGCAACGTTTTTATTGAAAGTGACAAACCTAGGTCATACACTCTTTTATGGAACAAACATGTACAGGCCCTAGCTTATTTTTAGAGAATCTAAAAAAGAGGTCAACGACGGTAACATTGCTTACCGAAACTGGTAATACCCAGTCGAGTCGGAGATTTACTCTGTTCAGAGACTGGGTGTTGTGTCATACTCATCATCATTGACGCGCAAGTCGCCGAATTGGCATCACTAAAATAACTTACAACAGTCTGGCTTCATACTACCACAGTTGGGGTCTAGCGGCCATAACTGCCACACGATCACCATCATCACATCACATTCTAGACGATTATCACCACCTACCTACTATCGACATAAATCCATCCAGGCGACAGCACCATCATCTGTCGAAGAATCTCTGCTATACTTTGCGTCATGCAGGAAGGCGCTTCCGTGCATAGAGGCGGAACAATAGAGGAAGCGTAGAGGGAAGGAGCTACGGCCGAGCGCCAATAGTAGAGCACGCGGGAAAAAACGTTGTGTAAATCCCAGCTAGCCACGCACATAGGGAATGAATATAATTGGCTGCCAGTATGGTGATGGAGGCAGATGCGTTGAACGCCTGCAAACTGGGCCGCCTTTCTACGTGACGCCAACTATAGTCAGTCACATATACGGCGTAAGTAGTATCTGTCAGCTAGCTATGTGTGTGTGGAATGGGGAGGACGCGCATCTATATGAGTTAAACCGAGGGCTTGGCACGAGCATTTCGGAATCTGCGCGACTTGTCGGGTAGAGCTGTGATGTCTTCAACAATTGGCGAAACCAAAGTGGAACCAGGTACAAGTGTCGCGGTGTTGGGCGGCAACACCTCACTGCAGATGTCTGACTTATAAGCTAGGCAGACTGGTAGAAGAGGACTTGCGGCCAACTGTGTCGGTTCTAAAATCGTACTTCATTGTTGGGAAGAGAAGAAATATGTCTGGACACACAGTGTCATTGAACACTCCTAACGGTTGGTTGGGTAGGGGGACCAAACTGCTAAGGTCCCCGTCGCCTGATGAAGAGGGGAAGGAGTGAGGATAGGAAAAAAAGGAAAGTACTCACGAAAGAACCGTGAGCCCCGTAGCCGATGACACATGTGTGTGCCAACACTAACACCATGACATCGGCAACTACATGAGCGTTGTCGCAGGTCGTTAGTGCAGTGGTGAAATGTTGCACGCTCTAATGGGTCCCGCCATCTCCTTCATCCGACGTCTTCCTGGGGTTGTATTCATTGGTATAGCTCAATGGATGGGGACGGGGGTTGCCTTGGTGAATAATCACTGGGGCATATTTTGGGCAGAGGAGCTTGTGGAATGCAGTTAGTTGGAGACCACCTAAACTCTTCATGACGATCATGTTTTCCGACGGCAGAGACGTATCACAAGGCCAGGAGCGTGATGGAGTCGTTCGACGAACACAGTGGCGAGTTGCAGGTTTTCTTTTGGCCCCCAACTAGAGAGATATGTATCCTATCGAACACATCTTGGATGTGATTGAACTTGACGTCATAGCACACGGTCCCCTTTTACGGGAGTCAGGTGACTTGTGTGTGGGCAAGTGTGATGCCGACTCCCTCCAGCGACGTTCTGAGGCCTCATTGCTATCCTAATCAGACGCGCTGCCACTTTCATCCCCGCCAAAGTTTGCCTAACTGCACGTATAATGTTCTGGTTGATCAGTGCTGTTACGTTTCTTCGCCACGTACTGTACCCACTCAATGTTTGATAAAAACGTAATTGAAATTGCGTTTTCTTAATCTGTGCCCCAGCACAGAAAACTGATAACTGGCACTAAAGCTCCCCAGGAGCACTTTGTTCTCGCTGACCGCGTGGTTTTCAGGCGAGGAATTCGACGAGCTGTGTTGGGTGTGCATTTTTATCCGAGAAGGAAGTTATTTCACGGTTATTCGATAGAGAGCGGAAAAGGTGAAACTCTGGGGGCGCAAGAGCAGGTGAATGAGGTGAGTGCAGTATGACTTTCCAACTGCCGCATAGTGTTTCTTGTCAGTGGAGAACAATGCGGGCGGCCGTTACTGTAGAGCGTTCCACGCAGTTCTCCTGGTCGTTGTTCTTGCATCGCGTCTGCTAGGCGCCGCAGTTGTTGACAATAAAGGTAGTAGCAGTTCGTACTATATCACAGCATCACATGTAAAGCATTACCTTTTACGTATTGTGATGATACTGCTGGCCCTCTCACCTCAATTCTATCTTACGATACCGTCTGCGTCGGACCCGGAATCATGTGGTCTATTAGTGATATATGTTTCGTGTGATGTTAGTTACAAACGGAATATCCAGTCTAGGAATCAGTGTAGGAATGCACATAGTAAAAGAACAGTGTCACGGTGATACTGTGATTGGTTAACAAGTGATAGATTTCCTTAATTAAAAGAATAGTATATGTGTTTCCAGGCGGTTCTATAAAAAATATTTTTGTCATTGTACTTTATTTCAAGAACTAGACAGATTATAGAAACTTTATGTAAATCCAAAAGACATGAAAATAGGTAGCATTGTACATATGTTAGGCTCGTAAACAAGTTGTGTTCACCAGTTAATTATGTTAATTAATGTAATAGTCGAGATTTCAATATTGTGATTCTCTGTATATATTGACTGACCAGAGATTTGTATTTTTTATGAGAATTGGCAAGACATTTGATAGTTCAATATATGTTAGAAATATCTATGATGCACTCATTAACTAATTAATTGACATTTAACATGGCGCTTTGTCGTCAAACAAAAAGGAATCAGGTTCAAACTTGGAAAGATATGCGCCATCTAAATTTATTTTATGTGTAGTTTTCATTTTATATTGTGAATATTTTTGTGTACATAAAATGTTTTACTTGTGTGTTGGTTACTTGTAAATTAGTACATTTAATTGTTATGAACAATGCATATGGGAATGTCATCATTGTCAATGTTATAAATTTGCCTCACCGCCTTGCATGAGAGGTTCGGGATTCGCGGTTGTAAAGTGCTCTGGAAGCTATGTCAGGCGGTGCTTTGAAATTCAAGTACTGTCAGTCAAGTTCTGGTGAATTGTGTACGGACGTTATGGAAGTTGTAATGTTTCCTGGAGCAAGAAGCAATTTGATTGCATATTAAATAATATGTGAAAATTCTTCCTATGAGTATTTATTTCTACCACGACGCCCCAGGTGTTGCTGCCCCATAAATCACAATGATGAAAAGCTGAGTATCGTATTCGATATGTTTGAATTTCGTAACCTAGTAACGTTTTAGTATGTACGCAGGTCTTCACACGAGAAGTTGCTGCTATGTTTGGACGCAACCATTCGTTTCTTTTCCTTACGTTAGCACAAAGACTCAATTTCTCATCACCAGGACAGCGTAAGAATGGTCGATGTTGTTCACAAGCCAACAGGTGACGAGAAACCAGAGATGTGCATCTGGCAAAACGCAGATTTTTATGACTTTAGATTAGAGCAAGTGGTAAAAGGGTTTAACGTCCCGTCGACATCGTGATCATAGAGACAGCGCACGAACTCGGATTGTTCTCACGGAGGATAGGGAAGAAAGGTCTGCTTTTCCTCGAGCGGAAAATAACAATACACACGATTTTTGAATGATTACAGTTTTACAGATCTTCCAGGTCTTGCGTTTACTTGTATGGATAATAGTGGATTAATGCGTTTAAACGACCATCATCAAATCCTGAAAGTGAGCAATGAATGTAGACAGTCAGTAAGGTTATAAATACCCTCCTTAAAATAAGGAATCCATTTTCTTGCTGTTTTGTCCAGAGGCATTATCCTCATACACGGCACTAATGCTTTTGGCTTCCTCCACTCAAACAGAAGTCATATTCCGCAATTGTGTCGATATCTCAACTATGAACTCCATTTTCTAGCGTCCACAGCACCAATCATCATATCCGAATCACAAAAAGTCAATATGTAAACTCTAATAGCAAAATAGACCTACTTAAGTATTGTTCTACCTCAAATATTCCCGTGCTTTGCCATGTTTGTAAGTTTCCTTTTCGGAATGGTCAGTTTCTTGACAGATTGAAGTACTTAGTAGTGCACCCAGGAGAAAGGAAGACCTTCATGTTTTCGCGGCGCAATGACTGTTCAAAGACGTTTCGGGCGTGCAGCCGCATACAGTTGACTTCATCTGATATTTCGGCTGAGAAAATAAAACTTTGCGCAGTACCATAAGTTGTGCAGAACTTGCTGCCACCAGACAAACATGTGGAACTGCGAAAAGTTTTATTTTTGCCAATGTACATACACAGCTATTGTTTGACGATGCTTCCTAGCAGCAGATAAGTTTTATGACTTGATAACGGGATAATGTCGTCCCGAAACACGTCGTGTTGACATATATATATTTTATTATTGACAACTGGTGCGTGAAGTACAATAATAATTGTGAAACAGTTGTGTAATGGCGTCTAAACAGATGATTGTAGTAACTTTATCCGCGGTCGAGTAGCCGAGCGGTCTAAACCGTCTCGCTGCGGAGCGTGCGGTTGCTCGCCGTGGAGGTTCAAGTCCTCCCTGGGGCATGGGTGTGTGTGTTGTCCTTAGGTTAGCTTACATAGGTTTAAGTAGTTTGTAAGCTACGGACTGATGACCACGTAGTTTGATCCGATAGATTTACAAACATTTGAACATTTTTTGAACAGTTACTTTAATTTGTGTTACGTTGTTGATTATTTTTTTTTATTTTTAGGTCTTTACTACTCTTTTCTTACAATATGATCTATTGATTCGTTTCATTATCATGGAGAGTCGCGCCTTAGTTGGGACCTGTGGAAGATGATGAGTATAAATAAATTAATGAAACGCAGCAAGCAGTGATCTACAAATAAATATGACAATGGATAAATAAGCTCAAACCAGCAAGCAAACTACAAACGGTAACCAAGTTAGGCACCAAACTGATATGAGGCAAATTCGTACACTGGCGAGCCCGCGGGCAAAAAGCCGGTCTTAATTTATTTTGCTATTCCGGCCTTTAGACCAGAAGACGGCGGGAGGCAACAGAACGGTCCCGAGATGTGTCGCAGTTGCTGGCTCTCTTAAACTCCCCGGAGAACGTCTTGTTCGCTCCCAGGATTCCCACCTACGGACACGGTGGATTTCCGTAGCGCTCTCGCACTGATTGAATCGGCCTGTAACAAATTTGGCAGCACGGCTGTGGATTGGTTACACGTCTCCCGTTTAATGGGATCTGGTGGGGGTCGGACACCCGGCTCTACACAAGAACCGCGGCTGGTCTGCCCCCTCTGGGCTAGCGGCCGTTTCTCAGGGGTCACTGACTGCCACGCCGGCTTACAACGACCAAATATTTCATTCACTAAAGTGGAAGAGTTTCTGCAGCCCGCTGCCATCCTCAGGTGGCATCCTGTATCCTGAATACTGGGTCTCATACCGAACGGGCGGCTTTCTTCAAACGAGGTTGCAAAGTTTTTTTCAGTTAATTCATTGTTCAGTCCCACGTCACGACCTGCTAATCATGGCGTCAATTTAATAAAGTGATACCACCTCTACCCGCGAAGTATAAGAGGTAAATGTTTGCCACGTTTCGCTATATTGCGAACACACACCAAACAAATATGTGTCACTAATTCTTTCTAGCCCAACGTGGCGATTGCCCTCTCCCAGTCACTCAGTCATAAACACAGTTCAGGATGGCTCACATGCTGTCAAATTATTATGTCCCATTAGAAACACTTTTCTTCAGGCCGCGGATACTGTGCAGCACACAATGAGGAAATATTGCTAACACAGTTCTTTAGTTTCATCAACGTCACAGTTGAATATGAAGCCAGATGCGTATAGAACATATTTACCGGATGATCAAAAGGTCACTATAAGTTTGAAAACTTAATAAATCACGGAATAATGTAGATAGAGAGGTAAAAATTGACACACATGCTTGGAAGGACATAGGGTTTTCTATGAACCCCCCCCCCAAAAAAAACGAAAAAACCAACAACAACAACAAATTAAGACAAAGCAAAGATGACGTTCTTTACAGGAAATGCTCAATATGTTCACCATCATTCCTCAACAATTGCTGTATCGAGGAATAATGGCCGCGGAGGAGTAGCCGAGCGGTCTAAAGCACCTCGCTGCGGAGCGTGCGGTTGCTCGCCGTGGAGGTTTGAGTCCTCCCTGTCCGTAGGTCAGTTGACCTAGGTTTAAGTAGTTTGTAACCTACGGACTGATGACCACGCAGTTTGGTCCAATAGATTTACAGACATTTGAATATTTTGATTTTGAGGAATAATGTTGTGAACAGCACTGTAAAGTATATCCGGAGTTATGGTGAGGCACTGGCATCGGATGTTGTCTTTCAGCATCCCTACAGATATCGGTCGATCACGATGCACTTGCGACTTCAGGTCACCCCAAAGCCAATAATCGCACGGACTGAGGTCTGGGGACCTGGGAGGCCAAGCATGACGAAAGTGGCGGCTGAGCACACGATCATCAACATACGACGCGCGCTACAGATCTTTCACGCGTCTAGCAATACTTCTTTTTTTATTCTAATAAAACCCCATGACATTCCAAGCATGTGTGTCAATTTTTACCTCTCTATCTACATTACTCCGTGATTTTTCAAATTTATACTGGCTTTTTGATCACCCGGTTATGAAATAATAACCCGTGCTGAGCATCTTTTTTACGTATCAAATCAAATTATCAGAATCAACTTCATTCTCAAATTTCTCCAGTCGGAAATTCTAGGACAAACGCCGATAAACTATAGCTCGCACAATTTACCATAATCAGTGGAATATTGCCACACGCAATACATACTATTAATCAGAGCTACTGCGGCTCACTATTTACCATTACAAAGCAATTCTTCCACTTATTATCATATCTTTAAACACTCGCGAGAAAAGACCTAGTTACGTGACACCTTTACAGAGGCCCACCAGCTACTGGTGCCTATAATGTCTTGGTGCCGGCATTTAAGAAGCCAGTATATCACTGGCTGAATCTTAGTGTCCAAATGTCCAATAAGAACATCTTTTTTATTCAGTTAAAGTTTTAGTCAATGCTACTTTTCAAATAATTGTAAAACTGCCAAAATGAAACTGTCAGTCTGAAGTGGAGTGTGCGCTGATATGAAATTTCCCAGCAGATTAAAAGAGATTAAAAGTGTGTGTTGGAACCGGGACTTGGGACCTTTGCCTTTCGCGAGCAATGCTCTACCGTCTGAGCTATCCTGACACACTTCACAGTCCGTTCTTACAAGTTCACTTCTGCCAGTACCTCGCCTCCTACTTTCCAAACTTCACACTTCGCTGGAGCGTGAATGTTTCATTTAGCAAACATCCCTTAGGCTGTGGCTATGTCTCCACTATATCCTTTCTTCCAGGAGTGCTATTCCTGCAAGATTCGCAGGAAAACTTCTGTAAAGTTTGGAAAGTAGGACGTGAGATGCTGGCTGAAGTAAAGTTGAGGACAGACCATGAAGTGTACCGGGATAGCTCAAACTGTGAAAGGCATAGGTCCCAGGTTCGAGCCTCGGTTTCGGCACACAATTTTAATTTGCCAGGAAGTTTCAATTGCAAAATTTCGTATGACTTCTACAATCATGATATGATCTACAGTAATTCTAGAGAGATTAAATAGATTCGTAAATAGTTAAAATTTGCATATATACTGTGAAAGTATTATTTAAGCAAGATTTCGGGCAGTTGAGATCTGCAAATGCAAGTAAAAACGCTCACAGCTGCTCTAAATTACCTTGCGAGTGGCCACAGTATTTGCGCAACGCAAATTTATCTAACTGCTCACCTCTTAAGGGAGCACCCAACGTTTTAACAAACACAAAATTAAGTTAAAAATAAATGAATAGATAATTAAACATGGGACGGGGAGCATGAAATTATAAGCAGAGGTTTGATACTTTAAATCATCATCTGTTCAATAAAATAACAAGCAAATAAATGTGAGAAGACCAAATTAAGCACACACCTTGTACAATAGTGTATTAATTCATAAGTTACTGCCTGTAATGAAATTGTTTCTGCCCTTTATAAATATGGAGGTAATGTGGGAAGAAAATTGCAAATACACAATGGATAGATGAAAACACATTCATTCATTCAAAGCCAGTCACAAGCATAATGCTTGCGGTACATTACCTATGCGGGGACAGTTCATAGCAGCGCCAAATGAACGGTGGCGGCGTTATTGACGAGATGGCGGGTGTCTTGAAGCATGAATTTAAAATTACTAGGCACTAAAACAACTCATGTTTGGGGAGGCAGCGGCATACTATTCTTAAGTACCACATGGTGTGCGACCATGAGGAATTACACAGAATTTACAAAAGAAATTAATTTAGAATAAGCAAGTACAGCACATGCAACAATTCATGTAGATGAAAGGTAGTATTAATAAAGGCATGGCTGAAGGCTACAGTAATGACCGTTATTTAAGCACGTGGTGCAGTTGGTCATACAAGACAGGAAAGACGGAATCAAACTAGAAAATCTGAGAAATATTTTGCACATTAGCGGATAAAACGTTAGTTAAAAAACAACAAGAAAATTTAAACAAAGGCTGAAGGCCACACACGAGTATTCTAACTTGAGAAAAACCGGACACAAAATCATCCCCAGAATGAAAATGCAAATATTAAATTTACACCGAATTACTTGAGTTCTGTAAATTAAGAAACACTTCGCCTCCCATAGCAAAAGAATTACTCAAGAAAACTATCACTGAAAAACCAAGACTGCGTGATCACAAAGCAAGCAAAGAACAGCATGCCTTCCCGTCAGCATGAATCGACGAAGTACTTACTTCTACGGTCGCAGCAAGAGTGTGAAGCCCTAAGGCCACGCCAAAACCTTCCCCACCACACACCGTATCTAGAGCGTGCAAAAAACCGATACAGAGCGCGTTCAGAGCATAGTGTCTACCAACCCTCTCTACCTGAGGAAGATAATACCCTCTTTAACGGCTCCCAGAGAGGTCTCCTGTCACCTCTTTCGTCCAAGATTAGGTTGGCACCACACTAAGAACACGGCAACCTAGCCATCTTGCCAAGTAAGCTTGTCTCAGGCCACCCAGCAGACGCCATCGTAGATGACAAACGAAGCCATGCGTTCTTAGTTGAAGTACACGTGACCCTAAAGCGCGAGGCGGCGACTGTAAGCCATTGCGCGGCAGTCAGTCAATATTAAAAACAAACTTCCACATTCACATGAACACAGAAGTGCAATCACACGGGTGGAAACATGTATGAACATGGGGCATTGATCATTAATAAACAGAATAAAAATAATTAACATACTAATAGACAATAGTAATGGTGCAGAAACACTTTAGGTTAATGAATAACTCAAAAATGGAACACGACCATACATTCAGTCGAAGTGATTCAACTGTGGCGGTTCCTACCATAGAAAAAGAAATTGAAATCCGCTCTGAATACCCTATGCAAAGAGCGACAGTCTCTTCTTTTCTTTTCTTTTCTTTTCTTTTCTTTTCTTTTCTTGTCTTTTCTTGTCTTTTCTTGTTTTTTCTTTTCCCTCGGCGTGGCCAACAATTTATCACTACCGCAACGGCCCCTCCCTTGCCTCCTTGCACCGCTATTTACTGTATTGTGCTTCGGACTGCCAACGGCTGACCATAAGAAAAGAAAATCAATTTAGAAAAATCCTTGAATAAATGTAAGCAAACATGTGGGTTTCCGCTATAATCTGTGCATGTTTATATCGTTCACTCGAGAAGTACGCTGTCTGAAGACAATTACAGTTATGGGAATGCAGGTTTTCTTGGCAAATTTTCTGCGTTTAAGTGACTCTATCTGAAGTTAGAGAGTAAGAATTTTCGTGAAACGTTGCCGCAGAACAACACCTTGACTAGGCTGTTAACCCGAAAAATTCAACGGATTCGTGTTGTGCGCGATGTGCACTTCCTGCTGTATATTAAACTTTATTTACTGGAACACTTTTTTTCATTATATTGAACAGCTTCAGGTGTATATATATATCAACAAGATACAAAACGTGCAGTCGACATCATGACCCAGAACAGGATAGCAGTCCTAATATTAATGGAAACCATATAACAAGCAAATATAAAAAGCAGATGTCGCTAAAATATTAAGGCCTCTAATACTGGACGGAGACGTATTCAGTCATATGTGAATAGAATACTGTTATAATGTAAACACCTTGTTTTTAAGTATTTCAAGCCCATATGGCAAATCTTCATTTTTGACAATGACCAATTTTGACGATATGTATATCGTCGTCTTCAGTTTACAATATTGCTCTCCTTCATTTCTGAACTTTAGAGACGTTGTAGAACAAAGAATCTCTTGTCATAATGTAACTCAATAGATTCTTGCTGTACGAGCAAGATCTCACATGATGCAGGGCAATATTGTTATCTGAAGATGTCGATTTGTATCGTCTAAACTGGTCATTCTCATTAAAGACTTGCAAAATTGGCGTAAAATCCTTAAAAAATAGGGATTATAAATTATTTGTAAGATCGCTCTCCATCAAGAAAAACATGCCAGGTAATTACTGTTACCCGCAACTAGGATGGCGTCAATAATGTTCTATTGTGGGATGAGTGAATAGCCATGGGTTCCATATTAACGGTCGTAATCGTTTAGCGACGTGTCAATATTTTTACATTTGGTTTTCTTAAGGCTTATAATAATAGTAGTGTTTGCTGGACGATGATGCCGACTGTTTTGTATCTTGTTAATATATACACCTGAAGACGTGATTTGATATTGTGAAACGAGATTAAGTATGATTGTTATAATGAGAGGAAAACAATGTACAATGAAAACTTCAGAAAGAAAATAGTGTAAATTAACGATTGAATGTACGGAACAACGTATGTTTTATCGTATTTATGGCAGTTGTGAACAGTGACAGGATGGATTGGGAAAGGAATTAACTGAAAAGTAAATATGACCAGGTGCTATGGAATTCTTTTGGAAAACTACGTTCTTTCGAAAAAGCTTCAGATTTACAGTAGATGTTGATTTTTTTTACGATGACGAAAGAATTACTCAAGAAAACTATCACTGATAAACCAAGACTGCCTGATCACAAAGAAAGCAAAGTTCTATTAGCATGCCATCCCCTCAGCATAATTCGATGATGTACTTGCTTCGGTCGCAGCAAGGGTGAAACTTAAGGCCACGCTAGAAGCCTTCCTCATCGCACACCGGATGTAGAGCGCGTTCAGAGCATAGTATCTATGAACCCTCGCTACCTGAACAAGATAATACCCTTTTCTACAGCCCCAGAGAGGTCTCTTTTGTCACCTCTTTCGACCATGATTTTGTTGGTACCACACTAAGAAGAGGCCACCTCGCCAAGTAAGCTTGTCTCTGGTCACCCAGCAGTCGCCAGTGCAGACGACTTACGAAGCCATGCGTTCTTAACTAAAGTAAATGAGGCCTAAAGCTCGAGGCGGCGACTGTAAGCCACTGCGCGGCAGTCAGTCAATATTAAAAGCAACTTTCCACATTCACATGAACACACAAGTTCAATCACACGGGTGGAAACATATATAAACATGCGGCATTGTGTGGTGTCGCACAAGTATTAAGTGCGTGCCACGTACTTTCGCCGAGCGCCGCCATGCACGGACGGTGCAGCGTTCTTACGACGTCAGCAACGAGCGCCCTCTGCTACAACTCCGCTCGTGGCCACCACTGAACTGCATCGGCCACTTGGGAATCTGATAGGCACCAGTTAAGACTTGGCTATCGGATAGGCACTAGGAATAATCAGTAGGTAGGCCTCTATCCTATCTAAACTATGTATCAACATTCTAGTAGTCTGCTGCTCTCCAAGTTAAGTTATGTATTTCTATGAAATATATCTCTTATACTAATCTAGCTTAGTGTTTCTAGTTTCTGCTGTCCCACTGGCTGGCCACCTCCGTACCTGCACACGTGCGCATCCTATTTTCCCGTGTCGGTCTCTCTCTACTAGGCCACCGACACCCAGGACAATCGGCGGAAACGAGACATAAAACATTAATCATTAATAAAATAATTGAAATACAAATGGACAATGTTAGTGGCTGAGAAACACCGAAGAAAAATGAATAACTCAAAATGCAACACGACCATAGATTCAGTGGACGTAGATTTTCGGAACAATGTTAACAGAGGAGCTATTGAAAGTAGGTTGGGGTACAATTTGACAAATAAGGAAGAAGGAAGCTTAGTGTTTAACGTCCCGTTACATAGTGGTCATTAGAGACGGAGCATTCGCTCGGATTGATTATTGCTAAGGGCGGGGACAGATGTCACCCGTGCATTTTGAAAGGCACCATCCCGATACGAAGTTCTGCGATGCCGCCAGCGCCAATGTTTTATGCCGGACTGTTCACTGCGGTACGTGGCAACCGCCAATGCTGTACTGGGCGCGCCGGCCGCGGTGGCCGAGGGGACTGTTAGTTAGTTCATAAGTAGTTTGTAAGTTTAGGGACCGATGACCCCGTAGTTAAGTCCCATAGACTATACAAACATTTGAACATTTTGTACTGGGCGCGGCGGTACCAGCTTAGTCTGGGAGCTCGCGCCGTGTAAGAGCAAGACGCCCGCACAGGACAACGAAGTGAAGCGTTGGCACCAGACTCATCTACATCTACATACATACTCCGCAATCCACCGTAAGGTGCGTGGCGGAGGATGCACTGTACCACTACTAGGCATTTCCTTTCCTATTCCACTCCCAAATTGAACGAGGAAAAAAAGAATGCCTATATGCCTCCGTACGAGCCCTAATTTCTCTTGACTTGTCTTTGTGATCACCACGCGAAATGTAAGTAGGCGGGAGCAAGATCGTACTACACTAAGCTTCAAATTCCGGCCCTCTAAATGTACTTAACAGAAATTCACGAAAAGAACGTCGTCTTTCCTCCAGCGATCCCCATTTGAGTTGCCGGAGCATTTCCGTGACACTCACGCATTGGTCGAACCTACCAGTAACAAACCTAGCTACTCGCATCTGAACTGCTTCTTTGTCTTCCTTTACAGATGAAGTACATCTTCCCAAAATTCTCCCAACAAACCGAAGTTGGCTGTCCGCCTTACTCACAACTGTCCTTACATGTTCGTTCCATTTCATATCGCTCTGCAATGTTACGCCTAGATATTTCAACGACGCGACAACATCAAGAAGTTCACTACTAATGTTGTATTGGAACATTACTCAGTAGCACTAACGTTTTCCTTAAGGAGACCAACTGTTTGATCGACGAAATATTGGATCACTTCGATTTTAGGATCCAGCAACAAATCCGCAACAGAGATTACGAAGAATTATTACACCGGGAATGCCTACTATGACCTGTTTATTTTAGTGTTTTGTCCTATGTTCATTGACATAGAGGTCTGAATTTTACAATCGTCGCGTCTTATATCTTTAACAAAAGGGTCCGCTTCAGATGTTTTAATTTTTTTTAAAAAAGACGACCGGTTTCGCGACTTAATGTCCAGCCACGGCGCTCTCCGTGCCGCCTGGCTCTATCAGGTGCTTTGATCGACGATGGCGGTTGTCGCCTTGATGTTTTGTGTGAAGTGCTCTGACAGCCGGGGTGGTTGTTGATTGTATTGGCGAGCCCCTGGTTTTATGTTTTAACTGTATTTGACCCGAAGATGCGACTTTAAGTCGCGAAACCTGTCGTCTTTTTAAAAAAAAGTAAAACAGCTGAAGCGGACCCTTTTATTAAAGATTTATCACCTTAGCTGTGGATGTCCGTCAACAAAGGTTTTACGTCGCGTCTTATTTGACGGCTCTGGCTGGTTCAACCTTGTATGTCCATATTGGACTGTGGTAAAGGACTGCGACTGTTAATGACAATAAAAGTTCAAATAAAAACAATTATCTGCATCAGTCACTTATTTTTATTTTTCCCACGACGCGTTTCGAGAAATTACACTCTCATCTTCAGGTGGAACAATGGTTTTTTGCCAGGATCCAGCCAGTTTTATTCTGGCTGGTTTATACAGCGTGTTCCTGTTGGTCCAGATGCTGGAACCACGTCGTACTGCAAGTTTGTTTAGCGTATAACAATTAAGTACGTCTAGGATCTTGTTACTCTACGTTACATTATACACATTGCATTACATCTACTCACAAATACGAAGTCCATGTACGTATTTCACACTAATTAAATCCTCACTGCCTCAGTCGTACAAGACATCGGGTGTCATGTTTCGAAATCAAATGTTTGTAAATCTATCGGACCAAACTGCGTGGTCATCAGTCCGCAGCTTACAAACAACGTAAACTAAGGAAACAAACCTAAGGACAACACACATGCCCCAGGGAGGGCTGAAACCTCCGACGGCGAGCACGCTCCAAAGGGAGCGGCGGTGTCATGTTTCCGGGGTAATTTGGAGCCAGTCTCTTCCGCAGGGCTCGATAATTGCTGTAATGAGGCTGTTTCCTTTTGGAAGAGGAGCATGTCTCGAATGAAGTCTGTTAATCCAAAGATCAGGACTGTCAGAATGCATTGTCAGTTCAGGATTTTGCTTCAGTCTTGTTGCATTCCGTGATCAAGGCTGCTTTTTTGGTGGTGTTATGTGACAAAGGACACGGAGCCATATGGTATCTGGTTGTTCCAGAGACAGAATGATCTAGTCGCCCAAGGTCAACATGGATTTAGAAAATATCGTTCATGCGAAACACAACTAGCTCTTTATTCACACGAAGTATCGACAAAGATCCGCAAATTCATTCAATATTCCTTGATTTCCAGAAGGCTATTGACACCGTACCTCACAAAAGGCTTTTAATCAAATTGCGTGGTTACGGTATATCGCCCCAAATTTGCGACTGGATAGGGGATTTCCTCTCAGGGAGGACACAGTTCGTAGTAATCGATGGTACGGTATCGACTAAGACAGAGGTGATATCGGGCGTTCCACAGGGTAGTGTTATTGGTCCTCTGCTGTTCCTTATTTACATAAACGATTTAGGGGAAATTCTAAGTAGCTTTCTTACGTTGTTTGCATATGACGCCGTCATTTACCGTCTAGTAAAATCCTGAAGATCAAAACCAACTGCATAACGATTCAAATAATATATCTGTATAGTGTAAGAATTGACAATTGGCTCTAAATAATGAGAAGTGTAACGTCCACACGACTACGGAAAGAAATCCGTTAAACTTTGTTTACATGATAAATGAATCAAATGTAAAGGCCGTAAACTCCAGATAATACCTAGTAATTACAATTACTTCTGACTTACATTGAAAAGAAGACGTATATAATGTCGTGGGAAAGGCGAACCAGAGACTACGTTTTATTGGCAGAACCCTTAAAAGATGCAACAGAACAACTAAAGAAACTGCATACACTACGCTTGTCCTTCCTTTTTCGAAGTATTGCTGCCCGGTGTGGTATCCTTATCAGGTGGGTTTGACGGAGGACATCGAAAGAGTGCAAAGAAGGGCAGCTCGTTTCGTATTGTCACGATACACGGGAGACAGCGTTACGGAAATGATACAGGATCTGGGATGGGAATCATTACAACAACGGCGCTTATCGCTGCGGTGTGGGCTACTTACGAAACTCCAATCGCCAACATTCCCCTCCGAATGCGAAAATATATTGTTGACTTCCACTTGCATAGGTAGAAAAGATCATCAGAATAAAATACGAGAAATCAGAGGCCGAACTGAGAGATTCAGGTGTTCATTCTACCCGCGCGCTGTTAGAGAGTGGAATGGGAGATAAAATAGTATAACGGTGGTTCGATGAACCCTCTGCCAGGCACTTAAATGTGATTTGCAGAAATGTTCAAATGTTTGTATAGCTTATGGGACTTAACTACGGGGTCATCAGTCCCTAAACTTATCAACTTATCAACTAGTTTATCCTAAGGACGGTACAAATATCCATGCCCAAGGGGGGATTGGAACCCCCGCCCGTAGTGGCCGTGCAGACCGTGACTGGAGCGCCTCACTCCCCTCAGTCACCGCGGCCGGCTGTGATTTGCGGAGTATCCCATGTAGATGTAGATAGTAGGCACAGTATTGCTGACAATCGTTGGCTACGGAGCGGTGACAGGGCAGACGGTGGCCACTGTTGCAGGCGGTCCGCGCTATGACGCTGCTGATGGACCGCCGGCTGCCGCTGTGCGGGCTGCCCGCCCCCGCGCCCGCGCCCGCGCCGCCCCCGCTGCCCGCCCCCGCGCTGCCCTCCGCCCCCGGTGTCGGCGCCGGCCCTGGACTGGCAGCACTGCAGTACGCGCTGCTGCTGCAGCACCAGCACTGGCACCAGCACCAGCAACAGCACCAGCACGGCGCGCTGCACCTCCACCACCACCACAACCACGGCCAGCACCACAACCAGCACCAGCCGCACCACCACTGGCCGCTGTTCGCGCCGCACCAGCACCAGCAGCAGGAGCCGGCCAGGCCGCCCGCCGCGCACGACGGCGTCGCAGGTAGCGTACCCGCAGGGGCAGACACTCCGCACTTACGATAGTAATCGCTATCTTCTTATAATACCCGTACTATTTCATATCTGTGTGCAGCGTTACTCCCAGACATTTATTGACGCTTAATATTCACACAATATATGACAGAAACTGCGATTGGGCAAAGCTGAAAATGTGTACCCAGCCGGGTTTCGAACCCGGGTCTCCTGCTTTCTAGGCATTTGCGCTGACCCCTACACCACTGGAGACACAGTGATCACCGCACCTGCAAGGACTACCTAAGCACGTCTCCCGTCAGATACAAATTCCCAGGAGACCCGGGTTCGAATTCCGGCTGTGTACACATTTCCAGCTTTGCCCAATCGCAGTTGATGTCATATATTCTGTGAAAATTAAATAATAACAACTGCAGGGTCAGAAGTGACGTCTGTTCTTTCGGAACAGACGCCACATGTATACATATTTATTGACGCGGCTGTCCCAAGCAGCACACTACTAACGCTGTATTCGATCATTACTGGATTTTTTTCTCTACTCATTCGCTTTATCTTACATTTTTCTACATTTAGATCTAACTGCTATTTCTCACACCACCTAGAAATTTGGTCCAAGCCAACCTGAATCCTGCAATAGTCATTCAGTGACGACACCCTCTTGTACATCACAGCATTATAAGAAAACAGATTGCAACTCTCCCTGCCCGTCAGATATCATCTATATAGATAGAAAGTAATAGCGGTGCTATCACACTTTCCTGGAGCACCCCTGAGGATACCCAAGTCTCTGATGAACACTCACCATCGAGGTCAACGTACTGGTTTCTATTACTTAAGTAATCTTCGAGCCACTCACATAGTTGGGTACCTATTCCATATGCTCGTACGTTCATGATTAATCTATAGGAATGGAAGGAGAAATTTTGAGAGGGTATTAAAGTGCAGGGAGAATAAATAAAAACATTGCGGTTTGCCGATGACATAGTAATTCTGTCAGAGACCGCAAAATATCTGGAAGAGCAAATCAGGCGATGCTGAAGGAATTAGATTAGGTAATGAGACAATAAAATTAGTAGATGGATTTTGTTATTTGGGTAGCAAAATAACTTCTGGTGGCCGAAGTAAAGAAGATATAAAATGCAGAACGGATATGGGAAGAAAATCGTTTTTAAAGAAGCGCAACTTGTAAACAGCCAATATTAATTTAAATGTTAGGAAGTCCTTTCTGAAAGCATTTTTCTGGAGTGTAGCATTGTATGGGAGTGAAATGTGGACGATAAGGAGTTCAGATAAAAAGATGATAGAGGCTTCTGAAATGTGGTGCTACAGAGGAATCATGAAAATTAGATGGGTAGATCACGTAACTAATGAGGAGGTGCTCAACCGAATCGGGGAGAAAAGGAGTTTCTGGCATATCCTGACTAAGAGAAGGGTTGGACACATTTTGAGACATCAAGGAATTGTGAAATTAGCATTAGAAGGAAGCGTGTGAGGTAAAAATCGTAGAGGGAGACGGAGGGACGAATATAGTAAGCAGATTCAAAAGGATGTAGGTTGCCGAACTTATTATCAGATGAAGAGACTTGCACAGGACAGGGTAGCGTGGAGAGCTGCACCAAACCAGTCTGCTGACTGAAGACCACAACAACAACAACAGTACGGCACCGTGTCAAACGCTTTGCGAAAATCAAGAAATATGCAGTTCCTCTGTTCTTCTTCATCCATATCATGCTAGATGTTATGAGAGAAAAGGGCAAGATCGGTGCTTCCTAAAGCCGTGCTGATTCATGGACAGAAGCTCTTCCCTCTGAAGAAAACTTACTATATTAGAAGTGACAATGTGTTCTTATTCGGAGCCGGCCGCGGTGGCCTAGGTGACTGAGCCGCTCCAGTCACGGTCAGCACGGCCACTACGGTCGGGGGTTCGAATCCTCCCTCGGGCATGGATATTTGAGCCGTCTTTAGTCTTAGCTAGTTCATAAGTAGTTTGTAAGCTTATGGACTGATGACCCCGTAGTTAAGTCCCATATGTTGTACAAACATTTGAACATTTCAATTATTCGGACGCATTTGTCGTTTTGTACACTACAGTCACCTTCGCTTTATTTTCAGCCTCTTGGAACTTTACGCTGCATCAATGATTAGCGATAAATTCAAGCAAAGTAAGGGACCAATTCCGCAGAGTCCTCTTTGTAAAACCAGACGTGTACCCCATCTGGACAACAAGGAGCGAATTATTCGCTGGTGGTCGGAAGATGACCTGGATTTTGTGATTCCTTAGAAATCTGCCTATTTTAGAGGACACATAGGCAAATTGGTATGAGAGAAGGCCGCGGCGCCCTCGTGTGACGTCAGCCAGAGTAGGCTCCGCGAGCATAGCTGACTGGGCAGCCGCTGGGGCACGGCCCACTATGCCGAAGCAGCGAGCCAGTCAGCTATGCGCGCGCACCCTACTCTGCCTGACGTCACACGAGAGCGCCGCGGCCTTCTCTCTAGGTGGTGGTGCGTTGATGCGCCAGGGCATTTAGTCAAACACAGCTTGGATGGCGTGTACAGGTAAAGATGCCCATGCAGCTTCAACACGATACCACAGTTCATCAAGAGTAGTGACTGGCGTATTGTGACGAGCCAGCTGCTCGGCAACCATTGACCAGACGTTTTCAGTTGGTGAGAGACCTGGAGACTGTGATGACCAGGGCAGCAGTCTAACATTTTCCGTATCCAGAAAGGCCCGTACAGGACAAGCAACATGCAGTCGTGCATTATCATGCTGAAATGTAGGGTTTCGGAGGGATCGAATGTAGGGTAGAGGTACAGGTCGTAATACATCTGAAATGTAACGGCCACTGTTCAAAGTGCCGTCGATGCGAACAAGAAATGACCGAGACGTGTAACCAATGGCACCCCATACTATTACGCCGGGTGATACGCCAGTATGGCGATGACGAATACACGCTTCCAATATAAGTTCACCATGCTGTTGCCAAACACGGATGCGACATTCATGATGCTGTAAACAGAAAAAAATGTTCAAATGTTTGTAAATCTATCTGCGTGGTCATCAGGTAAACAAACCTACGGACAAACACACACACAGACATGCCCCAGGGAGGACTCTAACCTCCACGGCGAGCACTGTAAACAGAACCTGGATTCATCCAAAAATGTTTTGCCATTCGTGCACCCACGATAGTCGTTGCGTACACTATCGCAGGCACTCCTGTCTGTGATGCAGCGTCAAGGGTATCTGCAGCCATGGTCCCCGAGCTGCAAATGTCGTCGGACTGTTCGTGCAGATGGTTGTTGTCTTTCAAACATCCACATCTGTTAATTCAGGGATCGAGACGTGGCTGCACGATGCGTTACAGCCATGCGAATAAGATGCCTGTCATCTCGACTGCTAGTGATACGAGGCCGTTGCGATCCAGCACGGCATTCCGAATTGGCCTCCTGAACCCACCGATTCCATATTCTGCTAACAGTCATTGGATCGCGACCGACGCGAGCAGCAATGTCGCGATACGATAAACCGGAATCGCGATAGGCTACAATCCGAACATTATCAAAATCGGAAACGTGATGGTACGCATTTCTCCTCCTTACACGAGGCATCACAACAACGTTTCACCAGGCAACGCCGATCGTTTGTGTATCAGAAATCGGTTGAAAACTTTCCTCATGTCAGCACGTTGTAGGTGTCGCCAATGGCGCCAACCTCGTGTGAATCCTGTAAAAAGCTAATCATTTGTGTATCACACCATGTTCTTCCTGTCGGTTAAATTTCGCGTATTCGTGGTGCAGCAATTTTAATGGACAGAAGTGTAAAACACAAAGATACATTAAACTGAGGAAAACTCAGTCAATCAAAACTACTTATGGAGATGCTGGCGTGGTATCTGTGAGATCCGTCGCTCCTCTGTAGCTAAGGTGATGCTCTTGCAGAAGCAAACACTATTGTCTGTATTGTCTGTTGTGAATGCCCTTGTTAGGAGGATAGAACAGAGGGGGTTAACAACACCGCAGGCGCTGAGACGCAGGCACAGAAACACTACCTAGTGGACCTGTGATGTTCAAATGTCTGTAAATCTATCGGACCAAACTGTGTGGTCATCAGTCCGTAGCTTACAAACTACTTAAACCTAGGTAAACTAAGCTAAGGACAAACACACACACCCATGCCCCAGGGAGGACTCGAACCTCCACGGCGAGCAAACGCGCACTCCGCAGCGAAGTGCTTTAGACCGCTCGGCTACTCCATCGCGGCTGGATCTGTGAGATCCAGCACCAGCATCGGAGTTTTAATCCTGGTAGAGCAGTGTTAGCACTCGCACTATAGTCGACGTCAGCTACAAAGGCGGCCCAGTTTTCAGGCGTTTTGCGCATCCCACTCCATTGCCGCACTGACAGCCAATAATGTTCATTCTGTAAGCGCGTGACTGGCCGCGAGTTACGCAATGTTTCTCCCGCAGGCGCAACTGTTGGCGTTCGACCATAGCTCCTCCCCTCCACGCTTCACCTTATCGCTCCACCTCTACGCGCCTTCTAATATGACGCCAGGTATAGTTCGAGCGTTGGTAGCGCTGCGCCAAGAAGCTCGGCATCCCGTGGGACTTGGTGGCGGTCGGTCCAGTTGAAGCTGCCAGCCACCAGATCGTGCAGACGCGGTCAGCCCGCGACGCCGGCTTCGCGACGCGCCCGCCAGGGGGTTCCCCGTGCGTCGGTTGGCAGCCCTGGCGCGTCGCACCGGCCGCCGCTGGGCGGCGCTGCGGTCGCCGGCGCCCCCTCCGCGCGCCACTAGTCACGCCCGAGTGTAACCAATGGAGGCCGCGCCTCTTCTCCCGCTAACCAACCGTGAACGGACCTGCCTCATGCATAATAAAGGCTTACCAACCGGCGTCCCTTTTTTTTTAAATCAGTCGGAATATCCTCTTACTTTAACAAGGAGGATTTAAAACTTTCCGCTCATTTCCATAACAACTCCTATAGAATTTTAATTTCCATTGTCTCAAGTATGCGCCCTGGCCGAAGTTCCATGCGGTGATTTTTGGCCGGGGTCTCACGCCGCCTAATACATTAATGAAACTCCCAACTTCCACAGTTCGCTCATTTAAATGCGGACCGCGGCGAGCCGCTGCGGACGTGGAAAATTGAATTTCGGATTACTCTCCGAGGCGCAATTTCGCTGTCCTTTGTCTGGCACTACTTCCGTGTCATCTCCGCGACATTCCCAATTCTCGTTATTTTTTTCCCTTTTAGTCCTGTATTTACTAGAAGAACGATGCAAACGGATGTAGCAGGGACAAGAAGGATTTCCATTGTGATACGAAAACGGACTGCGGCTTTGTTGGAAGCATCAACAATTTGAAAAAAAGTGAATCCCAGCTTCATTAGTCTTTGTGTGTGTGTGTCGGAGAAGCATGTATATAGTTAAGTGGCATATTACGCCTATGGAGAGAGATAGAAAATTTATATAAAGCACACTTACTTCAGCCATGATCGCTAATTTATTAAATTTGCTCGTTTGTTACCGGTTTCGATGAGCTATGTCATCATCTTCAGAAAAAGTTTTGCAATGTTCTCCTATTTTCAATAAAATAAAGAGTTACTTGTGAAAATGTAATATAAGAAAAAATTCGCATCACCAAAGTGGATCGTCATCTACATTGCACACTTAAAAATTGTGTGCCTTCTTGCCACAAGTAACAAGGAAACTCCTTGTTCCTTGCGGCAAGAACACACGTAATTTTTAAGTAAAGATTGTCATCACGATTCTGATGGCGGGAGCCCGTTCCCCGTCGGGGGTTCGAATCCGCCCTCGGACATGGATATTTGTGCCGTCCTTAGTGTTAGCTAGTTCATAAGTAGTTTGTAAGTTTAGGGACTGATGATCCCGCAGTTAAGTCCCATAAGCTTTACAGACATTTGAACATTTTTTGAACGATTCTGATATCATACCTATGACACCCATTTTCCTGGTCCATGAATTTGCAATAAGCTAAAACAAGCACTCAAGTTCTATATACATCTCATGACCTAACGTAGAATATGCACTAACAATATTACATAAAATACCAAAGGGATTAAAAACGAATATTCTGCACGAACATGACAAGTATATTCACACTAAAACTTATCCAAATCAAATATTATTGGACACACCGATAAAAATTATCAACTTTTTATTTTTTTTTATTTTTTTTTATTTTATCGATGAAAAAGGTTACGAACCAAAGTTGTGATAAATGATTAAAGATAATTAAATAAGATAATCCTCTCAGACCAAAGTAAAACAAAAGGAAGCTTGGAGCTTAACGTCCCGTCGACAGCGTGGTCATTAGAGACGGAGCTTACGCTCGGAGTATTTGGGTAAGGATGTGGAAGGAAATCGGCCGCGCCCTTTCAAAGGAACCATCGCAGCATTTGCCTGGACTGATTTAGACAAATCACGGAAAACCTAAATCTCGATGGCCGGAAGTGGATTTGAACCACCATCATTCCGAATGCGAGTCCAGTGTGTTACCACTGCGCCACCTCGCTCGCTCTGAGCAAAGTAAACATTAAACGTCTCTGGTGACATAGTAGATTACTCTATAAATAACTTCTTTCGCAGATTTGTTGAAAATTTCGTAATATATAAGAAAAAAATATCCATTAAATTTAACTTTGAGCAGTAATTCTGGACTTTTAATTATAATGTCCTTCAACGATATTTACTGCACTGCAGGCCCAACAACAGGGAAAAAGTTAAAGGAGACGTCCTACTTTGGCATTTTGCGATGGCCCTTGCTAATTATATTTCATATGCATCAGTTACCAGGCAGCAATACTGCACAAGTGGGTCGACTATCTTAATGTTTTTTCTGCATCTTGATTTATTTATTTATTTAATCGCGTCTGAGCTACATCTGTTATTAATTAATAGGCTACATACACCACTAAGTACAAATTATATGGTGTGCCTCAGTTGCACAGTTGCACAGTGGTAGAATCCTAAGAATCCTAAAGGTTGCGGGTTCGATCCCCGCCAGTTCCAAGGATTTTTATCTGCCACTTTCCACTTCTTTTACTTCAGGCAGTATTGTTCATGTGAAAAATACCGAGTAGCACCGTGGTTCGGAAACCACGTTGAACTGTAGGTCCCCCCATAACTGGCTGGGTAAGTCAGGTCGGAGGAAGGCAACGGCATACCACTTCCAAACAGGACCATGCCTAGTAAAGCACTGTTGTGTTCAAACCAATCTTCGGATTGTTGACTGATATACATTACCTTATGAACAGTCATTATTTTCAGACGTCATACGTCATTGTTGTCCATAGTAGGCTCATCATATCTCTCTCCAGTGTTCAGCACACTTCAATGCAACGTCGTTGGCCAGCCACAGGTCTTGGAAAGTGCATGGAGCCGGCAAGGATGGACAGCTCAACAGGTGTGTCATTGTCTGTTTTTCTCTACATTGGCAGGGCTCGTCTTCTGCGTATCCCCACTCAATCAAGTTATCCTTCGATCTTCCCATTAAACACCTAAGTCTATTTAGGCTCTTCCAGACTCTCCATTCCAGCTGAGTTCCAGCTGGGAGTTTCTTTGATGTTCCAACATTGCAAGCTGCATTTTTCAATTTCTGTTTACACATCGATTCCCTGGCTAAAGATTGACTTTCATTTAGTGGATGTTCAAATTTAATGAAGTCTTTCCTTGATTTTAATCTTGCTGCCACTGGCTGATGTCCGAACAGGGGATGTCTTCTATCCTCTCACTGTCTGCTTCATCAGCCATCGCAAGCGTTTGCCGTCTGATCTGTGGGGGAGCTATTCCAGGCCTCAGGCATCTTGATAGCGATTTCCCATTTTCAAGAAACCAGTGGTCATTCGTGTTGTCCGCCTTTGACCATCAATATCCCCTGTTGATCATTGATGTTATTGGACCTGGATACGAGTAAATTAATGATTAGTTTCCATGATAACTTGTTGAAGTACCTCTTATGTAATAGTGGCTCCACTACAGTTCCTTGAGGAACACCCAAACCCTGGTTCGCTTCTAAGGACGATTGTTCACTCGAGACTAAAATTCCTTTGGTGCAACCTCCGAACAGAGCCGCACGTCTAGACGTGTATTAATTAAAGACCGCCATGGCGGGATCAAAGGTGTTCCGGAGGTTGAGCAATAGCGTGCCGCTTGAGCAAACACCCCCAAAGAAAGTATGCTGTGAAGACTTTTAGAAGCCGCCCCAAGTAATTTCCTGGCGGCGCCGGCGCCGGCGACATCTGGCGGGGGTCGGCGGCACTAAAATTAGCCGCAGGATCCTACCCTCGCCGGAGGGGCGGGCTTATATAAAACAGCCGCCCCCAGTTATGAATGAACAATAACCGGCGGCCGGCAATCTAGGCGGGAAATCGACCCTCTGTTAATGGAGTCGGCTTATCTGACGGGGGTGGGGACTCAGTATTTCTGCTGCCCCGCTGTCACACAACACCGACGCCCGCTGCCCTCGCCCGGGGTGCAAGTCGCACGACTTGGCCAACCTTCCCAGCCGAAAACACAATCAGTGTCGCATCCAGTACTAATCCGGTCATCACTTGTTGTCTCAGAATGTGTCCTGTCACCCGATGACTTCTATCAGCTAAGTTATGCTACACATACGTTATTCCCCAGTTTTGTTCACCCACTCCTCACTGTTTCCTCGATCTACCAAGCCTTCTTCTATAGCACCTCACTTCAGAAGCTTCACTTCTCTTCTTGTCTAAACTGTTTATCGACAATGTCTCATTTCCATACAGGTCTACACTCTAGACAAATACAATGAACACCGATATATATATATATATATATATATATATATATATATATATATATATATCGGTGTTCATTGTATTTGTCTGGTGTTCATTGTATTTGTCTAGAGTGTAGACCTGTATGGAAATGAGACATTGTCGATAAACAGTTTAGACAAGAAGAGAAGTGAAGCTTCTGAAGTGAGGTGCTATAGAAGAAGGCTTGGTAGATCGAGGAAACAGTGAGATATATATATATATATCGGTGTTCATTGTATTTGTCTAGAGTGTAGACCTGTATGGAGGTATATATATATATATATATATATATATATATATATATATATATATATATATATATATTCTTTAGTCTCGCTAAAACTCGAGAACGGCTGAACCGATATGGCTTAGTCTTGAAATATTCGTGCAAGTTCAGGGGAGGTTTAAACGGTAATAAAATATGGAAAGGTTGTTCGGAAAATAGGAAAATTGGGAAAAACAAATAGTGCGTTTTTCAATGTGTTTTTGGTTGAATTCAGCACTATAACTGATATAAGAGAAGGGTAATTATTTTTCTTTCTTTCTTGGAAATGTTTCCAGTAAAAAAATAGGGAGAGTTAAAAAGGGAAAATTGCAAAATTCTAACCAAGATCCTTTTTCAATGTGTTTCTAAATGTACTCAACACTAAATTAAACTTTCACAATGTAATGGAGTGTATGCTGATATGAAACTTCCTGGCAGATTAAAAATATGTGCCGAAACCGGGATTCGAACCTGGGATCTTTGTCTTTCGCGGGAAAGCGAAAGAGATGTCCGGAAGAACATGCCTTAACAGACTGAACAGTTTCATATTTTATGTATCGTATTTTGGAGTATTGCTGCGCACTGTAGGATCCCCGCTAAGTGGGACTGACGAAGCATGTAGAGAAATTTCAGAGAATGGCATCTCGTTTTTATTACAGCAAGAGTTGAGGAGGAAATCATTAAAAGAAAGGCGTTATTCATCGGGGCGTGATTTAGTTACGAAATTTCTTTCACCAGCTTTCTCTTCCAAATGCGATTTTGTTACCATCCACCTATATCGCATGGCATCAGACCGAAAACAGGAAGATTTAGGTGTTCCTTTTTCCCGTGAGCTATTACAGACTCAAAAGATAGAAGTCCATCATAAAAGGAGTTCGATGAACCCACTGCCATGCACCTAAATGTAATTTGCGGAGGGAGTATTTATGCTGTTTGTAGATGCTAGCCGGCCGCGGTGGCCGAGGAGACTGAGGCTCTCCAGTCACGGTCTGCACGGCCACTACGGTCGGGGGTTCGAATCCCCCCTCGGGCATGGATATTTGTGCCGTCCTAGTTCGTAAGTAGGTCATAAGTAGTTTGTAAGTTTAGGGACTGATGACCCCGCAGTTAAGTCCCTTAAGCTTAACAAACATTTGAACATTTTGTAGATGCTAACAGAGTCCGATGCATTCGGGTGTCCGTATATAGGTTTCGGCAATAACTATGATTGCCTTAATCAGAAAACATAAAATCTTATAAGTCACATAAAAAAAGTTACAAGTCAGCTGTAAAGCTTACGTCATAAATTTTGTAAAAAGAAATATAAGAAAAGCTAGCCACTGTGGGCAGCCCCTAGTGGCTTCCTTTCCTTATATTTCTTTTTAGAAAAATATTAGATAAGCTTTACAGCTGAAATATAAGAAAAGCTAGCCACTAGGGGCTTTTTTCCTTTGACGTTATAACGGTCGCTGACAATTCGCAGCTATGTTCTAAATGTTAATATATATATATATAATGTTTGTAAAGTTATGGGACCTAATTGCAGTGTTAATCGGTTCCTAAATTTATAAACTACCTAAACTAACTCGTCCTAAGAACAACACACACACACACATGCCTGAGGGAGGAGTCAAACCTCTGACGGCGAACGGCCGTCCGCACTGCTCGGCCGTTCACGGGAAGCGGAAAATCTGTGTTCGATTCCAGTCAGGCACAAAGAACTATCAGCCTCGCCTTTGAATTTAATTGGTCGACCTTCTTAATTTTTTTTCCGTTTCCTTTCTACATTCTATATACTCTTTGCATCGGGCATCGTACGTTCTTTTGCTGCTGACGTAACAAAACTTTTATATTAGGTTTATTATCTTGTATTTTAATCTAATTCCTACGGCATCACCTGATATTATCGGACTACATTCCATTACTTTATTTTTGCTCATCATAAAGTTGATCTTGTATTCTCTTGTCAAGACAGTGTCCATTTTGTTCAGCCTCTCTCCCAAGTTCTTTGCTTTCTCTGAAGGAATTTCAGTGCCTTCGGAGACCTCAAAATTGTTCTTTCTTCTCTTTGAACTTCTCCAAATGCTGCGATCCTGGCCCATTCCCATGTCACTCACTGCTTCTCTCTCATGCCCCTAGATTGTTACAGTTACTATCTGGTTGTTCTACAAGTTACATACAATCTTTCGCCCCACTTCAGAATTCCTTAACTAACCTTCTGAGGTAAGTCCCAGAGCCACTATTGCATCCTATGTGTTCCTACATACCTCTGAAATCCTTGAACATAAGCTTTTTTAATCTTCTGTAAGTCATTCATATTTATACTTGACACCCAAACACATTGAATCAACCTACTTAATATTCACATTTATACTTCATAAAAACTTGAACTCTCTGTCATATATATTTCGCTTTTGCCTAAGGCTTCGATTCTGGGAAACAACTTCAGGAGTGACATACTAATATAAAAGGTGAAACGTAGTTTACGCACATGGTTCGCGAAACGATTCGTACATGCCAGCAACAATAACAATTTCTCTACCAAATTTCGCCCTACGCATATTTCCGACAGTAAATGGACGAAGACTGAGATAGTTGTGTGTTCCATACGCCAGTGTGTTTCAGAATGACGCAACTGCACCATCAAACTTCTAGAGGGTGTAGAAGGCGTCTTGAGGAACAAAATGAGTATAGAAATTCATTTCCGGAAAACGTCATCAATCGACGCTACAGAGCGTCGAACTTACTGAAGGGGATGTCGGTGCCTGTAACTTGGATTCTTCGTAGCGTCGTTGAATGGCGTTTCTCGGCCTGATTTCTACGCAAATTTCATTCCTCAAGACGCTTTCTACTGCCCCTAGAAGTTGTTGATGTAATTGTGTAATTTTGAAACACCCTTACGTATGGAACACACACCTATCTCAGTTTCGTAATCCATTAATTGCCAGAAATGCGCAGGACGAAATACTGTTATGTGAGATATCGCAGTGTGAACCTCGATTTCACGAATTGTACTTTATTCTGTACATATACGAGGGTCATTTTTAAAGCAAGAACGTAAATTGAATCACAAACTACAATAAGAACGTTTTTTACTTTTAGAAATGGGTCACTATGATCATTTAAAACATTTTTCAAACCGTGGCACCAGCCTTTGTATCGCTACATCAAAGAACACTGCCGCTTGACCGTTAAACTAGTTACTGACAGTTTCTTTTAACAGACCTTTCCAAGCGCTTTACGCCAAGAACCTGTAACTTGTGGAAATCTATTATGCAGCTCGTCGATAGTGTAGCTCTTGTTTTGGCAAATTGTCTCATCGACTTATTGGGTCAAGTCTTGATTCATGACAGAAGGCCTTCCAGATCATTCATCATGAACGTTCTTCCTTCCTTCATAAAACCACATTTTCCATCATTCATTACACCTACTCCAACTTCAAGAAGCTGCCGGTGAATTTCAGCAAAATGATCAAATGTTTGTGGAGCTTATGGGACTTAACTACGGGGTCATTAGTCCTTAAACTTACATACTACTTATTAACTAGCTAACACTAAGGACGGCCCGAGGGGGGATTCGAAACCCCGACCGCAGTGGCCGTGCAGACCGTGACTGGAGCGCCTCAGTCCCCTCGGCCACCGCGGCCGGCGAATTTCTGAAAGGCGACCTTGTTTTGAATTTAAGAACCGAATAAAGGAGTGCACTTAACAATCGGGGGGATGACTCACTGACATGGCAGCAAACGAAGCAGTATAACTATGCAGCAAACACCGACAGCTTCGTGAAACGTAATGGCGGCGTAATGGGGCACTGAACAACAGTAGCCGACCGTAAAAGGACGTCACGTGACACGATGCGCTCTCGGCTCGTACATTAAAAATAATCCTCATATTTACATTCCTGACTGACTGCTTTTTGCTTTACCATCGCCCATCATCAGTTATTAATTTTTAGTTTCGAGACTCATCCGCCAGTTTGAGAGTCCTACATTCTAATCTAAATCTCTCAGCAACACGATTAAATTCGGCTACATTCGTAATATGATCACAGAGATATCATGGTACCTGTGGCACTGTGAGCAGAACATATAATCACAAAGAGACAGAAGGTCGATGTTCCGTTGCACGGCAGTGAAACCTTGGTTATGAAGAGAAAAAATTCTGGCCTTGTTCAGTCGACTGTAATGAAAGTTTCACGAGCTGTCAAGGTTTATTCTAAGTTGGACAACATTGGCGGAAGTTAATACTTTTTGCAATATGGAAAGAACATCTTGAACGAAATGAAAGAAAAAGAACTTCGTCTAACAAGCTCAGGGCAAAGGAGGACACATGGCGGTCAGTTGGAACTGAGACCAGAACAGTTGGGTAGTACTAATCTGTAATACGTAGAAGAAGAGAAAGGATTTCCATTGAACGTATAAAATGTTCATGGTATTATACCCTTTTTTCAAGACACTATGCATTCAAGAGCTCTTCTAATTACTTTTCTGTCAGTGTTACAATTTAGTCAGCTTACCTCGTAATTTTTATACCTCCTCCCTAATATATAATTCCCTTAAAAACTGCTCTTTGATTTCTCTTACCGCTTGCTCACTGAACTGATAGAGTGACATGCGGGATAGGGTACAACCCTGTCTCACTGCCATGTTATCGAGACCAATCAACCACTCGCCAACATATATTTTATTGACTCAACAAACTGTACACTGTGCCTTACACCCTTGAACGTTGGTTCGAGTGTCTCCGTGTGTCAGCTGTATGCGAGCTTTGCCAAGGAATGGTAGCTCTTGTTAGTGAAACACCCCAATGAGTTTGACGGTGGAGTGCGAGCTTTGCTGTATGCGAGCTTTGCCAAGGAATGGTAGCTCTTGTTAGTGAAACACCCCAATGAGTTTGACGGTGGAGTGCGAGCTTTGCTGTATGCGAGCTTTGCCAAGGAATGGTAGCTCTTGTTAGTGAAACACCCCAATGAGTTTGACGGTGGAGTGGTTCACCATGCCGGACACATAGCTGCTCCCACGCACCAGGCATAATTCCACTGCCGGCCGCGGTGGCCGAGGGGACTGAGGCGCTTCAGTCACGGTCTGCACGGCCACTACGGTCGGGGGTTCGAATCCCCCCCTCGGGCATGGATATTTGTGCCGTCCTAGTTCGTAAGTAGTTCATAAGTAGTTTGTAAGTTTAGGGACTGATGACCCCGTAGTTAAGTCCCATAAGCTTTACAAACATTTGAACATAATTCCACCCTGTGGCTACTGGGGCACTCTGCCTTTGCTACAACCGCCCTTAGCCTCGGGGACGGTGTGGAATACATATCCTGTCTCTGCAATGCCCACCAGCAGACGAAAACACTCCGCACCCCTGACGTACTCTATGCCAACTTTATCACAGTGGCGCTCATTCATTGCCACTAACGAGTATTAAGACACTAAACTGCGACTGTGTCATTCATCATTGATGGGAATACAGTGAAGTATAAAATTTGTCATAATTGCTCTTTCTTATCTTTTTTTTTTTTCATATTGCGTGATTTGGATCTCCCATTTCCTTTAAGACCCATTGGGGTAGGTCGCTTTTTGTTTCTTTCCTCTTCCCACTTGCAGGCCATTACGAAGAAGGTGCACCTCCTTGCGTTCAGTAGTGACTTATCCTTATCTTTAGTGAAATTTTACATCCCTTATGTTTTTCATTTATGGCTCCACTACTGAATATATATATATATATATATATATATATATATATATATATATATATATATGCTGTAGTCAGGTAAAACTGGTAGCTTTTGTTATCCTTGTAAGAGCGCTGTTTATAATAACGCTGACGCATGAGTCAAAATAGCTGTCATACCTCGACACGTAAGAATTATTTTAAAATATACATATACAGCTACTTTAAAAACTGTTACAACAACAGTTCAAATACATCTCTTAAACAAAAACTTATCTTACAAGGATAAGAAGAGCTACCAATTTTACCTGACTATGCATTTCACGCCGAAACAGGCCTGTCGACTTAATAATTTATTAAAAAAGCTGCGTCCTTTTAATAAATACTCTACAATGTCCCTGAACATATACGACGCAGTGTAATGAATTTGCTACCCAAAGGATTTGCATTTTTCCCTTTGTGTTAGTAGAAGTTTCTAATTTGCATGCATCTGAAGCGTACCTGCTAAAAAAAAAAAAAAAAAAAAGACAGCCAATCTCGAAATTTCTATACATTCTCCCTAACTACAATTCCCCTTCATCAAAACTTCTCCTTGTTTTCTTTTACCGCTTTCTCATTGTACAGACACAACCCTGTCTCACTCCCAGTAAGAACTACGCTTTCTTGTTCTTCGTCTCTTTTAGCCTCGGCCTGAAGGTAACTAGGTGCTTAGGACAGCTGCGGGTGTGAAGAAGAATCCACTTACCGCTGTCCCCAGTGCTAATTTTTATTCAGGCACGACCGGTTCCGTGGCCTGGGGCTACGTATCAAGTACGGCAGTGCTTGCCGCGACTGACAAGTGTGGTTCCGAAACGAGTTTGCTTGCTGATGAGCATCCGTTACACGGCATATTTATAACCTAGATTCTAAATGTTTGTAAATGTATGAGACTTAGCTACTGAGGTTATCAGTCCCTAGGTTTACAAACTACTTAAACAAACCTAAAAAGCCGCGGCGGAGCGGCCGAGTGCATTGAGGCGCTATGCTGCGATGCGTAAGACCGTTCCCCGTCGAGGGTTCGAATCCCCCAACGGGCATGGATGTTTGTGCTATCTTTAGTATACGTTAGTTCATAAGTAGTTTGTAAGTTTAGGGACTGATGACCCTGCAGGTAAGTTCTATAAGCTTAACAAACATAAAAAATAACCTAAAGACAACACACATTCTCATACCCGAAGGAGGACTCGAACCTCTGACGGGGAGCAAACGCACGCTCCGCACCAAAGCGCCTTAGAACACTCGGGCACTCCACGGCGTACACATTTCTGAGACCCAAATTTCATTTACTCATGATCCGTCCCACGAATAAGAAGTTTTAACACTGGTGGCAGGAAAGAGTTCACTGCCAAGCAGAATACCATTTTTAGCTCTAGGCTCGAAATCTATTATTCCTGAATAAAAATTAGTCTGTACACTGGTAGGAGGAGTTTTCTGTCAAAAATGTATGATCTGAAAATTAATTTTCTTTTTTATAATATATTTTCATTTATTCCCTCAGCAGATCAATTTTTTACTCTTTGAATAACCTAAGGATCTTAGATTGATTGAGATTGGTTCGGTAGCACAGTGGCTGAGTGGGAGACTGTGGGAGGTTGCGGGCGCGATCCTTGCCAGGTTTTGTCACTTTCCAGTTCTTTCAACTCTGGCAATGTTGCTTATGTGAAATATATCAAGTACCACCATCGTTGGGAATCCAGGTTAAACTGTAGGTTCCCCTATAACTGGCTGGGCAAGTCAGTTTGAAAGTCGGAGGTCGGCAACAGCTTACCACCTCCAAACAGGACCATCGCTAGTAAAGCACTGTGATGTTCAAACCAATCTTCGGATTGTTGACTGCTTTCCCTCTTTACCTTTAGACTGCTTGAATTATTGTGGATACAAAAAGCGTATATAGTTATTTTTGCATTTCTTGTGCGATCAGATTTATTTATCTTCAGAGGTACATCCGTTTTTGTGTTATTCTGGTATGAAAATATTTGTTTCCAAAATTTACTTTCTTCCATAATTTTAATATGTGGGCAAAAAGAGGTACGAGGTAAGTTAAAAAAAAAGCCAGAACATTCGTAATTTCGCACCAGTTTAGCGTTGGAGAGAACTGCGGTTGACATGCCTGCACACGCCTGTGTAGAATATGTGACTGCCAGAAGTTTCATTAAGGTGTATCTGGTAGTTATTGTTCAATGTTGTAATGAGTAGAACGTTGTGTCAGAGAACGAAGTGTCAGAATTAGATGAATAACGCGTCTGCATTAAATTCTGCGTGACATTCAAATACAGACACAGAAAATGAAGCGCAAATGAGAACGAGATGTTCCGTAAGATTATAGCTCGTGATGAGACTTAGATCTATGCTTACGACTTTGAGGTTCACTCCTTATAATAGGGAGGGTTGTAATCAAAGATTTAAAAAAAATGGTGAAGACTGCTTCCAACGAGGCCCTCTACAGTACCTGAAAGGTAATCGTAGAAAAGTCTTGTTGACATAGATATGTTTAACGATTGTAGTTACAATAAAAAAAGAATTCCAAGGTCATACAGTAAAAGAACAAGCAAAAAATATAAATAAAATGAGTAGTTTAATATCAAAGACGGACGTCGTTTGCCAGAAACTGAGAAACGTCATTTTTTATTGGGAAAGTTAGAGCTAATATATTTATAAGGTGCTTTGAGCATTATCAACATTAATACTCGAGGATTTAGAAGTGGCTAATATCAATTTGATTGCTCAAGCACCTTCAAATTCTATTTGAAAATACAGATGTCCGTCTTTGAAACCAAAACGTGTAGGTGTCCGCTTTTGTTGTGAACACACTTTCAGATGTCCGTTTTTGATACACAGAGATTCGCTTACTGCTGACGAGAATCTTTTACAGGTGTATAATCTGGGAAATAATAGGAATATCGACATAAAGTGGAAAATATTAAATTCTGAACGCTATTACATATTGGAAAAATGAAGAACTACAATAATAATAATAGTCTTTTTAATTTTATATACAAAATGAAATGTTACGGCACTGAATCTCTAAAATTATTATCATAAGGTCTGTTGAAACTGTCGCCAGATTTTTCCGTAAACATCGTTACGTTATTTCTGACATCGATCCTCTTTCCAACAAGTGATAATTTCGTACAACACACCTGACAATAGAACAGTGTAGTTTACAAGCTAGTGTTACCTTTGTTTCTTTTCAATGTTTATTTTCCCCTTTTTAGGTTGTCTCAACCGCTTCCTAGCTTTTCATTCGCACGCTGGTGGTATATTATGTTCCATTTCACTCGCTTTAAGATGGTTATTAGTAATACTACTATAAAAAATACTTAAAAACTTAAGTACGGGCTAATACGTCTTTGTACCTGGCACACACTGTCGCCATGTTTCATTTTCGAGGTCATGTGAACATATACTGTGTTCCCATTGGTGCACACTGCTTCATTCAACAAGTGTCCGAATTTGATATCGAGCTCTTATGTAGGTGTCCGCTTTTGATGTGAACAGTCAAATTTAACGTGTGATTTATCACAGTTACGTCAATTTTTGGAAGAAAACGGACTTCACCAATGAAAAGAGCGGAAAAACGTCCTGTAGGATCAACTACTAACTACATTTCGACCATTAGGTCAGATGTCCAGGTTTGATATTAGGCTAGGGGAGACCGGGGCACCTTTTCCATAGGGGCAAGTTTTCCAAATCCGTTTATTTTCGAAACAAACCGTCAGATGTTACCACCGGCGATACTGTAGGAAGCAGCAACAAAGCACGCTTCATTTACGAAAGTTTCAGTCGGCAGGGCTGTTTTCGTCATTTTTGCTAATGTAAGTAAACTTTCACGTTTTTATTGAAACTTTAAAAAAAAAACATTCTAGCGTTAAACTTATTATTTTGACATTGCACACACTAAAAGTGGGTTTCTTTCTTCACGTAACTGTGCATATGTGTTGTAAATAGCTAAATAGCTTACACTGTTACTCATGGACGTAGTGTTATAGTTCCGAATATGGCGACGGGGCACGTTTTCCGAGTGCATATGGGGCACATATTCCTTATTGCTTTGCGTCTTACGCCAAGTATAAAGCAAATGAAACGTGGGTACAGTGCACGAAATGCAAGAAATGGGCGCATGGAGACTGTACGAAAGGGAATGTTGCATTTTTTTGTTTGCTTACATTGTGATTCAGACAATCAGTATAAGTATTGTTAAAAATGTCTGTATCTATAAAATATTTAAGTCAAATATTTTGTAAAACCATTAAATAGCATTAGTTTTTATTTAATGTGGCTATTTTTACTATCCTCTTTTGTAAATGTATTGTAAATTCATGATAAAAATACGTATTCAGTGAAATCAAGATAATTATCTCTGTTTTAGCACTGAAAGTATAATTGGAATATTTGCCCCGCATACAGGGCAAATTTTCCAACGGAACATGGTCAGACAAAACCATTTGCTACCAAGAATGATATTTAATATTAAAAAAAAAATAAAATAATAATAATAATAAAAAAATAAGTGTTCAAATGTTTGTAAAGTATATGGGACTTAACTACGGGTTCACCAGTCCCTAAACTTACAAACTACTTATGAACTAACTAAGATTAAGGACGTCACAAATATCCATTGCCGAGGGAGGCCCAGGTTCGTGTCCCGGTCCGGCACAAATTTTCATGTGTTGCAAATCATAGACCAAAATGTTCAAATGTTTCTATAGCTTATGGGACTTAATTACGGGGTCATCAGTCCCTAAACTTACAAACTACATGTGAATTAGCTAACACTAAGGACGGCACAAATATTCATGCCCGAGGGGGGATTCGAACCCCGACCGTAGTGGCCGTGCAGACCGTGACTGGAGCGCCTCAGTCTCCTCGGCCACCGCGGCCGGCTTACTGTTTTCAAAAATATCTGTACAAGACTGTAAATAAAGGTGTAGGAAATATAATTATCCGCTGTTTACCGCAAAATCGATAAAAATAAGAAGTACAAAAAATAAAAATGTGAAATGGTGGAAAACGTGCCCCGGTCTCCCCTACTCAAATATCATTCTGTGATACCTATTTTTTAATACACAGGTATCATTTTAAGTGTAGCGTCAGTAATCTATAGGACGCCTGCAATATTATCTCCGGTCAGCGATTGCGCTGTAGTCGCGGAGTGGCGTGACGCGCGATCGCGTGTGTAAACGCTCGCGGCTCGCAGCACGGACGCTCATGTCGCTGCTCGGTTATCATTTCACACCAGCCACTTATCGCCTGTTATCGGGCTATTCCATTAAATCGACAGATGAGTGTGTTTGGTCGGCGGCCCTTATGTCCGCGATACCGCACCAAAAACAAACAGCGACACGCGCGCGCTCTGGCCCGTCTCGCTGACACTACAAATTACGAGTCATCGGTGCGAGATTGCTGACCAGCTCTATAGCCTTTTTTTCTCAGATTTTTTCCAGAACCGGTCGATTCCGCTGGGCTGATGAATGGGGAAAGAGAAATCCCACTTTTCTCCGAGCAGTTGAGAAGCAGAGGGTGGGGTTAACGTTATGATTTCATTGAGCAGAGGTCGAGTCACCGGAAATGAAATCATCCCAGACCCGGGGCAGGATGCAGAAAAACTGCAGGGAAAAAAATGGCGTCTTGTTATTCAGTGTACTCGATGTTACACTGCCGATAACGCAGCTTTAAAACTCAATGACGCATTTCACGTTAAGTTTTTCGAGCAGAGGTACTAAACGATTGGAAATTTGCTGGTTATTTCCATCTGTTGCAAAGACCACACTTCATTTCTCAATGTCAACAACAGATTACGTAATTCTGCCTTCAGACGTCTTAGTATTAAAACAACCTCGTTAACCATTTTACACAAGTATGTATACAAATTTAGACTAATGATTACGTGCTAAATTTAGAAGCTGTGTTGACATCACGGTAACAATGAGATAAGAAAAAATGAGAAATTTTTCAAATAAAAATGCATCACTCTGGACTTAAAATAAAGCGTTATGGATTAGAATTCTGCAAATGCTAGATAATTAAGAGACATAAAAACTTATTAAATGCGGGGATAATACCTCGGCTATACAGTGCCACATGAAGAAGAAAAGCCACAAGTCATGGACTAAAAAGAGTGGTTGGGAAGGGGGGCCACATGTTATAGTACTTAATATTTTAATGGTATTCATGCGTGTTTCCTTAATATAATTACATTGCTTGCAGGTAATAATTGGCCAATATTCCATTATGTTTCAAATCCATCTGATTATGCCGCGGTGGAGTAGCCGAGCGGTCTAATGCACCTCGCTGCGGAGCGCGCGGTTGCTCGCCGTGGAGGTTCGAGTCCTCCCCGGGGCATGGGTGTGTGTGTTTGTCCGTAGGTTAATTTACCTAGGTTTAAGTAGTTTGTAAGCTACGGACTGATGACCACGCAGTTTGGTCCGGTAGATTTACAGACATTTTTGAACATCTGATTATTCATCGTGCTATTTGGTAACTGTGCATTAGAACGTTTTATGTATATTTCCTCAAGTACGTTCAGACAGTACCCTTACCTTCAATGTGCAGAATATCTAAATTAGTTTTTAGGCTTGAAATAGAAAGTCGATTGTCTTTTAAATGTGCAATTAATGCGGAACTGGAGCTATTGAAGTTGAGATGTTCTTTGAATCGTGTATTAAACGATCTAGCAGTTCGTCCTATGTAGGTACTTTTTTTGGACAGTCACTGCAAGTGATGGAATAAATACCAGAATTTTTTCTCTTTATTTGTGTGTGTATTGTGTGTTGTAACCATTTGTGACGGGAATGTATTTTTATGTCATATTCCCGTTTGAAAGCTTGGGTTGACAAAGGGACTTCGTGATGGCGTCGTAGTAATGAGCGAAAAGTTGCTTTCTTGTTCTGTAAGGGGTGATTTGATGAGTTGTGAAAGACGGAGTCCGTGGTTGATGGTTTACGGTAAATGTCAAATTGAAAATTGCCCTCCCGTAAAGTGATTGACAGGTCTAAGTATGGTATAGTGTTGTTCACACTTTATTCCACTGTAAACTGAAATTTGGTGTTTTTTCGTTTAGATGGTTAACTAGAGACTCGCATACAGTGTGAGAACCTCTGTATACTAGAAGCACATCGTTCACGTACCGTACCCAACGTAGTACGTTTGTGCCGTAATCTGGGTTTTGCTGTACAAAATCGTACTCAAACTTTGTAAGGAATATGTTAGCTAGACAATATGATAATGGTGAACCCATTGCAAGGCCTTGATTTTTCATATAACAATCATTACCAAACTTGAAATAATTGTACTGCAGAAGGATACTCAATAGCCGCAGTACTTCATTAACTTCCTCTGTCCTCTGGGGAACGATTACTGTGGACCCGTAAATTTTCCGAGATAGTACTATGGACCTGGTCTGTGGGAATGTTTGTGTACATGTTTTTTTTTATATCTAATGAAGCAATGTTGGCGTCGTCTGGGACACTGGGTTCTGTAAGAACAGAAATTGTGTGCGGTTACGAAGCGAGAAGTTACATGGGTGTGAATAATACTTGTTTAAGTAGTCTGAAACCAACTTTTCAGCTTGGTAATCAACACGTTTTTTGAATTCACAATTGGACGTGCTGGAAGGTTATTTTTGTGTATCTTAATTACTGCTCTTAATCTAGGTGCTTGCGGTCTCATTGGAAGTAAGGATCGGATTAAAAAAGTGGTCGGAAAGTGAGAAGTGGTTTTTAGATGTTGTTTTCTCAGCTCCACCTCCGTTGTCTAATGCAAAACGGGTTCCAATCAGTCTCATAGGTTTTATTCTCAAGGAAATTGCACCACCCAATCTGGACCCCCCCCCCCCCCCCGATAGATCTCCAACATATCCCCGCGGCAATGTCCCATTGCAGTACATTTTTACTGGAATACAGTTACTTTAGACGTATACTACGCATAGATGACCTACCTGCTGTCCGTAAGGTGTATGGATCACTCATGATGAGAGAGCGACGGAACATTGTCGAAAGCAAACACCAAACGGTCAAATGGAATGCAGTCTGGTGTAACGTACACTCCCCTAACTTGCCGACAGCGGCACGGACTACATGGTACTACTACGTGAACGGAAAGTTCCCCACACAGTCACGTCTGCACAAGATTCACCTCGCGGCGATGCCACTGTGCCAGACGTGCAACGTGCGTGATACGGACACACACCGACTATAGTCGGGCCGAAATACGATGATCCCTGGCTCCGTCTACTGGGCTGGGAGACCGCCCCGACCACGGAAACTGAATGCAGCCATGTTGCCAAGTAATTAGTTCGCTGCCGGCGAGTATAGCTACCGCTGCTGGCAAAAGTGCACAGCGTAACCGAACGCGAGCATGCGCAGAGCAAAGCTCGCGTTTGACTTACTCCAATGATCTGCTGCTGCAGCTGGCACTCAAGGCCGATTGACGGAAGCACCAGGGATCATCCTATTTCGGCGCGACTATAGTCTGCGGAACAGCAAAGGACATTTGTCAACTTCTCTGCCGCCTTTTGGCCTCCGTTCAACGCACTGCGCCTCATGCTATTCAGATGACGACCTTATTCTACCCTGATGGCTTTCGATATCCGAATACGAAGAGAAATGCAGCAAACTGGATGAAGGGAATTACAGTGCACTATATATTAGGCACAACGGAACACGACGTCGCTGAATATAGAACATTTATAGAGAGCCAACATTCGAAAATTAAGAGAAATACTAACTACCGGAAATATTATGCAAACTTTCTCCTGGAGGTGTTTGATGACTTCTTGGTGGCACGTAGAAGCCGGGAATGAGCCGATATTAAGTTTAATAATTGAAGTTCACTGGTTAATTAATAAAAATTAGACTGATGGCCGAATTTAGCGGTAATAAACACACCACAAGAAGACGGCCATGGCTCCAGACAATCCACAAAGTCTCCTTAAATACCTTCCTTACGTATAGAGAAAACAATTTCTTTAAATTTTTATTTTTAATTTAAAAACTCTGTAGACTTACAAACACAGTGGTTAGGACAGGCATTTTCGTTTCTTATGTTGTATATTTGAAAAAAAAAAAAACTGTAATAATAATAAATAAAATAAAAACCATGAAGATTCAATACAAGAACACATTTATTTTCCTTCCCCTTATCCAATCCTTTAGTTAATCTATGCTTTAGTATGGGTTCAAAGTGGCAGGCGGAATGTTTAGTTTATGCGGGATATAGTAGTTAGGCGCTAACGCCTACAGGGGAAAAGATTAGGCAAAAAAAAAAAAAAAAAAAAAAAAAAAAAAAAAAAAAAAAAAAACACGTGGAAAAATAGTGGACAGCTTAGTATGTTGCCACGAAGGGTCCTGGATTCGATTCCCGGTCGAGTGGGAAATTTTCGCCCTTATCATTATTCCATCAGTCGCCGAAGTGGCGTCAGCTAAGAAGACTTACAGCAGGCAGACTGAACACGATACCAGATTGGGACTAATAGGCACGAATGCCACACGATCATCATCATCACGCACCATGCCCGAGGGAGGACTTGAACATCCGGCATGAGCGGCCTCCTAGTCCCTGAAATGGCGCCTAAAATCGCTCGGCACTTCCCGTACGCCTCAACTTTCGTAATAGTCGTCTGTAGAATTGTATGCAGAGGCTCCATGGTATGGACACAGCGGTTCATCAACATCGTTTGCTTCTATCCGGCCGGATCTATCGGTGTTTTGTGAGGGTGACTCTGCCTCCTTTGATAGAAGAAGTTGTACGTGATTCGACGGGCTATGTCCTACATGATGATGCTCTAGTCCACAATGCCGTTGATGCGTGGACTCATCTCAATTGCGTCTTTCATGGTCGATGAATCGGTCGAAGAGATCCATTTACATGGACTGCTCGTTTACCGGACCTCAAAGCATACCATTTCTTGTTCTATGACCACCTCAATTGTATCGTGCATGCGGAACTGTTTCTACATGTGGTGGCACAGGAATAGCGTATTCACCCTGCCTTTCACAGTGTTCGGGTGCAGTCTGGCCGATGTGATCTTTTGAAACAGAACATGCTACGGCGTGTACTCGCATGCGATGAGGGACGTGGAAACATATACTGTAACTGCGGCTACATGCTACAACGCGTATCATAACAAAGTGCAATTGAATAAATGGTTTATAAGATGGTAACCACTTCGTTCCGTATCCTCTCCTCGACCAGTCGTTCATAGACGGCGAAATAAATCATCCTGTAGGACAATATTTTTCGACGGTGGAGGACTGGTTGTTAGATGCGGTGTGCTCAGCTGTTCCTCTCGGCGGCAGACAGGCGTGACGTCACAGTGGAAGTAGCTGTGCGAGGAGGGAAGTAGGCAGCGGGGAGCGTTTGCGCGCAGCGCCGCTCGGCGCCCAGTTAGCGAACTAATTCCATTAGCGCGGCCGGCGTTATGAAGGTGCGGTAATTGCGCGGCCAACTTGTCAGGCGCGCGCAGTTAGTGCGCGTGCTCGCCGCTGAGTAACGACGGCGCCACTGGCTGCCGCGACGCCGCAGCCACCGCCGCTCCGAATGTGTCCCTCACGCCGCATTACATCCGTGCGGGTCTCTCGCTAACACTACTCACGTGGGACTGACGGCATATTCTTAAAATACAATATGCTGTTTACGTGGTTTTAGGCATGACTATTTAACCCAGTGCTTTCAAAACTTTTCCTCATGGCGACACTGTTTTATAGCTTACAGTTTTGCGTGACACCCTTTCACTACTATAAATACATATGGTAGAATTTATATGGTTCTAGCGGGGAGGGGGGCGGGAACGGAAATAAAGTATCGCTTAAATGTAGTTTGTTAAGTCCTCGTACGCATTGACATGTTTAATCTTGACCCTGACTGCAGCAATTACGTACACTCATCACAAGAAAAGGAAACATAAGGAACTACGGAGATGTACAACAGAGTAACACCGCAGACAAATTCAAATGTTCAAATGTTTGTTAAGCTTATGGGACTTAACTACGGGGTTATCAGTCCCTGAACTTACAAACTACTTATCAACTAGCTTATCCTAAGGACGGCACAAATATCCATGCCCGAGGGGGGGATTCCAACCCCCGACCGTAGTGGCCGTGCAGACCGTGACTGAAGCGCCTCAGTCCCCTCGGCCACCGCGGCCAGCACCGCAGACAACTTTGCCTATCTCGTGCGACCCAACTTCCGAAACACGTAAACTGAATTTCTGAAACCGTTCTTCACTGTCGTGTGTACATGTCAGGGCCAGATGCAGTTTTTCTGGATCGATTGAAAATGGCATCTGGAAATTAGCTGCCCGGATTTCTGAATTAGACAGCACAGTCGCTGTTCCCTTTCAGTTCAATATTATCACATTATTTTCAGAAATAAAGAGGATGTATTCATGACAAGTGATGAATTATTATTTAAGTTCTATTGTTAGGTTTTTTCTTCACCACGACCTCGGAAAAGATGGATAAATATTTGTGACAAGTAAGAATATGATTGTCATTTCTGGTCCCAGAATCTGTTACATACAGGAAACTGAGAGAAAAAAATATTAACGGATACCAGGGTGCGAACCAACGATCACTGCATTTAAAATACTATTCTCCGTTAATCACCAGGCCATACTCCATACTAAACATCGCTACTGAATAGCTTTAGACGGTGGACAATTGTGACTGCATTTACAATCTGTGACAGCTTTTACAGCCACTGTGTCATTGATTGACATTTAATTGTAAGAAACGCTACCGAGGTTAACTTGGCTTTGATAAATCCATTAAAAAACGCTCACGTGAAGCTTTTTGAGAAGGAAAGCAGACTACAGTGAAGGTTCGTTCAAGCAGCTGCCAGTTCCAGCAAACTGCGAACGGGAAGAGCTGCAGCAGCTCTGCGCATACGCAGTTTCCTGGAATCTGGCAACTCACAGCTGCTTGAACGAACCCTGAGCGTCTACTACTGCTGAAGCAGAGCTGTCGCCTAGCAGCTGAGCACGCAATTAATGTGCACCGATCATTCCTTTAATACGTGATCTGTGGTGCACTGAATGAAGAGAAGGATGATTAGCTGCAGGCGAGTCTTCAGGGTAGTATGAAGAGAAGGATATTTTGTCTTATTTTATGACCATTTTTTTGTTATTTAAGGTCTAAATTTGTCAGTCTCGCGACACCCTTGAAACTGCTACGCGACACACCAGGGTGTCGCGACACCCAGTTTGGAAAGCTCTGATTTAACCAATGTAGGCATTCATGCTTGCCTGAAGGAAAGAGACATTGCGGCATCTATAGCTACCAAGAATACAACCTCTGGCAAAGTTCGGTGAATAGTCCTGTAACATTAAAGCAGGTGAACTATCAACTACAGTTAACTTACTGTTCTTCGAAATCAGTGGCGCCGACTCCGTGGGTGCTCTGGTTCTCGTGCAACCCCCACGAACACAATAGGGGGGTGCTCAGCACTCACACAAAATGATGGAGGAAAAAAAATTAATTAAATAAAAAAAAATAAAAAAGAGGGAATTCAAAGCTGTCAATTATGCATGTTTTGATATTGTGGTCTCGCAAGAACGACCTAGCTGCCAAGCTATTCCAACAGTGCCCCAAAGAGCAGTGACTGCAGCGTCTTGGAACCCGTTTGGCGGGGCGTGGTGGGAGGGGCGAACTTAGTCTCTCCTGGCCGCATCCAGTCGTAGCTGATGCAACAGTCCGAGTTCAGTGACAGACATGGTTAGTCGTGGAAGCTCCATTAATTTTATTCATTGAGAATGATGGACATCCACATTGCTGAGAAGTACACGTTATAGCCTCATTACCCCACGACTTCACGCAAAACACCACGGACAGGTAGAGGGCGAAACTCGCAGATGGCTAGCAGCCAATCTTAATAACGGCATAGGATGCAGAAGTGAATTCGGAGAAGACATTTCGACTCTTCAATGCTCCATTCCCAAGGCGCTACTGTCTACTGAAGCAGTGCAGCAAAGTCCTGTCAAATGTGTGCGTTTTTAGCTCAATCACGGTATAAATAACCACCAGTTCAAAGGGTTCCTGGAAGACGTGCAGACGGAGCATGGGTAGATACCTCAGAACAGCACAGTTCGTTGGCTTTGTCGCGAAAAACGTTTTTGAGGTTTTCTTTGCGATTAGTGAAGAAATATGTCTCGTTCACGAAATAAAAATGCTATGAATGCATTGTCCACAAAGTTTAAACTTGGTAACAAATCTAGCGTAACTATGCACTTTAACAATTTAAATTTATCTCTTCAGCATAAAGAGCGTCTAATGATAGATATACACGACTAAATCAAAGTATTCATGTCCGAGTTTCGTCTGTCTTAGAGAGAAATGAGTGACGAAATTTTAACATTCCCGGTGCGGCTGTTCCTCCCAGGTTATATGGTTTACCCAAGATACACAAGCAAGAGGTCCCTCTTCGTCCGATTGTAAGTAATTTGGGCGCTCCTACTTATAACTTGGCGAAATATTTAGCATCTGTTCTTAGCCCACACGTGGGGAAATGTGAACATCACATTCTGAACTCTATGGATTTTATACAACGTTTAAAATCATTACGCCTTAGTCCTTCTGATTTGCTCGTGAGTTTTGATGTAGTGTCGTTGTTTACCCAGGTTCCTCTGGAAGAATCTCTGCAATTGATTGGTGAAAAGGTGGACAAAGAAACAGCTGAGCTTTGTCGTCATGTACTGACATCGACGTACTTTTTATTTAATGACAAATTTTATGAACAAACTGACGGTGTTGCTATGGGGAGTCTATTATCCCCCATAGTAGCCAATCTTTTTATGGAGGATTTCGAAGATATGGCTTTGAAGACGGCGGCTCTTAAGCCAACTTGTTTTTGGAGGTACGTCGATGATACTTTTATGGTGTGGCCTCATGGGGAAGAATCTCTCAACCGCCTTTTGGACCATTTTAATTGCATGAATCCCAACATCAGGTTCACAATGGAAGTTGAGAAGGAGGGGAAGCTTCCGTTTCTTGATGTTCTGGTTTACAGAAGAGATGATGGGAAACTGGGACATAGCGTTTATCGAAAACCTACGCACACGGGCCGCTATCTGCATGCCTCGAGTTGTCATCCTCCGGCCCAACGTACTGGCGTTCTTCGGACATTAGCAAGAAGAGCTTACGCCATTTCGGATGCAGAAAGTTTGACGCAAGAACTAGATCATCTAAAAGTTGTGTTTCAACAGAATGGCTACACAGATAAACAGATCCGCTGTGCTTTACAGTTTGGTCCTTCACCTGAATCATTAAATGAGACCCATATATCAGTTGCTTTCCTACCTTTTGCCGGGAGTATTTCATCAAAGATAGGAAGAATTTAAAAAAAAAAAGTATGACATTAAGAGTGTTTTTCGTCCGCCGGTAAAGACGAGAGCACTTCTTGGATGTGTGAAGGATGATTTGGGTCTGAGGAGGCCCGGAGTATATAAGATTCCCTGTCAATGTGGGAAAACGTATATTGGTCAGACTATCCGCACCATTCAGGACAGATGTATTGAACATCAACGGCACACACGTTTGCTCCAGCCCGAGAAGTCGGCGGTATCTGAGCACTGTCTCGATGAGGGACATAGAATGTTATATAACGAAACTCACATGGTTGCTTCAGCATCTCGTTACTGGGACTGTGTCTTAAAGGAAACCATAGAAATTCGATTATCTGACAATCTGATTAACAGAGACAAAGGCTACCTTCTTAGTAAATCTTGGAACCCGGTGTTATCAGATGTTAAAAAACAACGGTTGGTACTTCATAAATCTGAATAATAATTTTATCATCGATTATCGATTTCGCCGGACTCTACCACCGGAGCGCTGTACGTCTTGTGCGCCAGAGGGTAGTCACTGTCACTTCTTGCGCACGCGCTATGGGCCTTCCTCGATGTATAAAGGAGCCGCCGATTGCACTAGTAACTCAGTTCCGGCGAGATTGTCTATCAGCAAGCTCACCTGAGGATGGCGGGCAGTTGCGCCGCTGAAATATTGTGTCAAGTTGACTTTAGTATCCGGCTGCAGACCCGAGAAGATTTCAACAGTTATTACGCCGGGAAAACCTTTGTGGTCACACAAATTTTCATGTCTTGCAAATCATAGACCAAAATGTTGAAATGTTTCTATAGGTCATGGGACTTAACAACGGGGTCATCAGTCCCTAAACTTACAAACTACTTATGAACTGGAATGAAACTTTCATTCTGCAGCGGAGTGTGCGCTGATATGAAACTTCCTGGCAGATTAAAATTGTGTGCCGGAACCGGGACTCGAACCTGGGACCTTTGCCTTTCGCGGGCAAGAGCACTATCGACTGTGCTATCCCGACACGACTCACGATGCCGCCTCACAACTTTAGTTCCGCCAGTACCTCGCCTCCTACTTTCCAAACTTCACAGAAGCTCTCCTGCAAACCATGCAAGACTAGCATTCCTGGAAGAAAGGATATGGTGGAGACATGGCTTAGCCACAGCCTAAGGGATGTTTCCAGAATGGAACTTTCACTCTGCAGCGGAGTGTGCGCTGATATGAAACTTCCTGGTAGATTAAAAAAAAAATTGTTTTCATTCTGGAAACATCCATTAGGCTGTGGCTAAGCCATGTCTCCACCATATCCTTTCTTCCAGGAGTGCTAGTCTTGCATGGTTCGCAGGAGAGCTTCTGTGAAGTTTGGAAAGTAGGAGGCGAGGTACTGGTGGAAGTAAAGTTGTGAGCCGGCATCGTGAGTCGTGTCGGGATAGCACAGTCGGTAGTGCGCTTGCCCGCGAAAGGCAAAGGTCCCAGGTTCGAGTCCCGGTTCCGGCACACAATATTAATCTGCCGGGAAGTTTCGTTACTTATGAACTAGCTAACACTAAGGACGGCACAAATATCGATGCCCCAGGGGGGATTCGAATCCCCGACCGTAGTGGCCGTGCAGACCGTGACTGACGCGCCGCTGTCCCCTCGGCCACCGCGGCCGGCAAAATCATAGACCAACTAAAGAATAACAGCTTAAGTCGGAAATTCTCGCAAATTGCAAAGTAATATTGGTACAGTAGAACCTCTCAAAACTCGAAACTCGACATTCCGTAAAACTCGACGGGGCTGGTGAATTAATAATTTTTTTTCACACCGCCCATAACGTAAAGCTTTCCATCAGTACACAGGCCGCCCGAGAGCGCTAACCACTCAGACTAGGTTACTGGGTTTTCCAAGGTCGTTCAACGCACCCTTTACCTACCCAGCTGGGGCGGGCTATTGTTTGCACACGTTCGGGGATTTCTGTGGTGATGTCAGCGAATGGATGGATCTCGACGGAGCATCAGAACCATTAGGAGAATTTCCTCTGTGCGTTGTAGATGGCCACATTGAGTTAACACTCAGAAGGCCAAATAAATGATTAAAAAAAAAAATAAATAAATAAAAAAAAAAGATGAAATCATCGCAGCTGTCAAAGGGCGTAACGTAGAAGGGGACGATTCGGAAGAAGAGGAAGAGGAACATCGACAAGAAAGAAAATTTAGCCACAGTGAGGCTGTGAAATTTATTGAAGGGACATTGCAGTACTTAGAGCAGCAAAATGCGACTCGAATGGAGATTCTGTTCCTCAGGCGACTCCGTGATCAAGCTGCAAGACGCCGTGTGGAGACAGAAAAGCAGTCTTCAATCACAGGGTTTTTCAAACGACTTCAGTAGGTTTTCTTTTATACTTTTCTTCTAGTGTTCAGAAAACTTCCCATAACTAACTGTGATGGACATTTTATAAGCAGCATATCCGGGGTTCGAATCCCCCCTCGGGCATGGATATTTGTGCCGTCCTAGTTCGTAAGTAGTTCATAAGTAGTTTGTAAGTTTAGGGACTGATGACCCCGTAGTTAAGTCCCATAAGCTTAACAAAAAAAAAAAAAAAAAAAAAAAAATAAAAAAAAAAAAAAATAAAAAAAAAAAAAAAATAAAAAAAAAAATTATAAGCAGCATAAACAACTTCAGTAATGATTTAATGAACACTGTATTTTCAGATTCTATTAGGCCTTTTGTCTCAAATTTTTATTTTATTTTTTGATTATAAGTTATAAATGTTGATATAAATATATAACTGTATATAATAAATCAATAAATGGACAATTTTAATACTGTAAATAAGCGTTTTTATTCAACTCCTAGTTATTTGTATTTAAGTTTCCTAAAACTCGACAACTTCAAAACTCGACAACCTTGAAGTCCACATTGTGTCGAGTTTGAGAGGTTCTACTGTATAAAAAAAAACTGTTTGGCAAAACGCGGCGCGGAATTCAAATGTGGAGGCACTAAGTTGGGTAGGCAGCGGCGAACACTCGGTAGAGCAGATGGCGATACAATCGCTGCGGTCCGGTCGTCAGCCCAACCGCCCCGAGATCGGTCGCGTAAATCGCGCCCCTCCAGAGCGCAGCACCTCCGCTATCTGCCGACCATCGCCCGTTGACATAATATATTCCCGCCGTAATAACTCACGCATCGGCCGCAGAGAGAGAGAAAGATTTACTCCCGATAAACCGTGCGTGTTTCCACTGCATAAGGAGAAACCGCGCGAGATTCGCTGTGAAGACTAGGCGGAGTTTACAGCCTATTATTTCCGATAGCGTCGCCGTTAAAATTCGTGTGTGCCGAGGCGGCAGAAACGCCGCCCGCCGCCCGCCGCCCACACGATTTAAGAGTGGCGTGCTCGTCATAATTTCTCAGCTACGGACGGGAGATTTTCCCCGGCGCGAGCTCTTCTTTTCGGTGCGTAATTCACTATTAAATTCACGAAAGCGCCGATCGCGTCCAGACAACATTCCTACGGGCTGTTGCTCCGCCATTCATCACGATACTGCTGCCTGGAAATTTTTGACAATATATTTCAGTTTTTTTTATTTATCTTTTTTTTTCCAGACGTTCATTGCAGGCTATCGCTTTCGTCGCCACTTCAGCTGAACATGGAGACGTTTACGGGAACATCTGATTTGCATTCAGCTATTTCGCAGCCACTCCGGAGAAAGGCCTCCAGACTTCTAGATCTACATCTACATAGATAGTCTACAAATCACATTTAAGTGCCTGGCAGAGCGTTCATTAACCACTTTCATAACTTTTCTCTACCGTTCCGTGCTCTAATAGCGCGCGGGAAGAAAGAACACCTAAATCTTTCCGTTTTCGATCTGATTTCTCTTATTTTATTGGGATGGTGATGTCTCCCTAAGTAGGTGGGTGCTAGCAAAATATTTTCACATTTAGAAGTAAAAGTCGGTGATTGAAACTTCACAAACAGTTTCGCCGCAATGAATAACGTGTTTTTTTATGATTTCCACCCCAATTCGTGCAAAATTTCCGTGACGCTTTTCCCCCCGTAACGTGATAGAACAAAACGAGCTGCCCTTCTCTGAACCTTCTCATTATCTTCCGTCAGTCCCACCTGGTGAGGGTCCCACAAGGGGCAACAGTACTCCAGGAGAGGACGCACAAGTGTGATGTAGGCAGTCTCTTTGGTGGAGCTGGTGCATCTTCGAAGCGTTCTGCCAATGAAACATAACCTTTTGTTCGCCTTCCCCACAATATTTTCTATGTGTTCTCCCCAGTCAAAGTTATTCGTAATTGTAACTCCTAAGTATTTGGTAGAATTTACGACCTTAAGGTTTGACTGATTTACCTCGTAATTGAAGTTCAACGGATTTCTTTTAGTGGCCATGTGTATTACTTCAAACCTTTCTTTATTTAGTGTCAACTGCCAATTTTCGCACCATGTAGAAAGTTTGTCTAAATAGCTTTGCAGTTGCTTTTGACCCTCTGTTGACTTCACTAACCGATAAACGACAGCATCATCCGCGAACAGTCTAAGGAAGCTATTCAGATTGTCCCCAAAGTCGTTTATAAACACAAGGAAGAGTAGGGGACCTATAACGCTTCCCTGCGGAACACCAGATATCACTTTTGATTTCTCCAGCCCAGTGGAGTCGTCGAGCCCTTTAAGGCGCCTTGCTGCAAAGCGCGCGGTTGTTCGCCGTTGGGGGTTCGAGTCCTCCCTCGGGCATATGTGTGTGTTTGTCCTTACGTTAGTTTAAGTAGTTTGTAAGCCTAGGGACTGATAACCTCTGTAGTTAAGTCCCACAGATTTACGAACATTTGAACATATTTATTCTCCATGCATTACGGTACCAAAAGTGTTCGATTATAGTAATGAAAATATGAAAATGTTGCTTACCGTTTTACTCAAGTTTAGTGTTGTCTACTTCAAAGTAGTTCCATTCTGACTGCACGCAATTTTTCCAGCGTTTCTGCTATTGATGGAACTATTTCTGGAAGTCATCTTCTGTAATATCCTCCAAGACCCTCATCACAGCTTTTTGGACATCTTGTGTTGTTTGTAAATGGTGTCCTTCGATTGCCGTTTTGGCTACTGGAAATAGATAAAATCGCACGGATCGATATCTGGTGAATAAGGTGGCTGTGGTAGTACTGAAATTTGTCTTGAGGTTAAAAATTGCTGTACTGACGGAGCAGTATGGGATGGCGCATTATCGTGATGCAGAATCCAATTATCATTAATGTTGACACAGACTCTTTCACGAAGTCTTTCTAAAATTTCCTTGTAGTAATATTCGTTAACTGTTTGTCCAGGAGGCAACCACTCTTTATGAACAATTCCCTTGGAATCAAATAAGCGCTCAAGCATGCATTTCACTTTTGACTCTGACATTCGTTCTGCCTTCACTAAACATTTTATACCAACGAAAACCTTGAGCTCTTGACATAATCTCTGAAACCGCCAATTATGTAGCAACTGGCCAGCGAGCGGTACGGTAAGACAAACAAACTTTAGAGCAGGAATTGTGGAGAGACTGCCCAAGGAACATCTTTCACTGAAACGAACAGTTTATATAACAATAGACTTTACATTATTAGAAAAAAAACCATAACATTTTTAAAAAATGTATTAGATTGCTTCCCAAAAGCAGACATCAAATAAAATACAGAATCCCTTCAAACTTTCGAACGGCTTTTACAAACACTTCAGCCAAGAGTGACGAAATCTACACTCATTTTACAAGTTTAAGAAAATTTTCATTGGCTCCAAAAGAAAAATTTGAAACAACTAATTTCTAACTTGATTACGCTGTGAATTTACATCAATCCTTTACAGAAAACTACGTGGCAAGCCACTGAAAGTCTGAAAATGCACAGAGGCTCCGTTAGCATGAAAACTCGCCACAATAATTACGCTACAAGGATCACTTAAAAAACGGAAGCTTAAATCTGGCGCTGTTTTATCATTTACTCAGCATGAAATATAATCATTATTTTAATATTCAAAACATCAAATCTATTCTTCTTAAATCAAATATATTCAACAAAATACTTTAAAACAGAAGTCATCAAAAGATCACCATGTGGATTGACTTTAGTGAAAACTTTACATAATTAAGACATATACAATGACGTAACTTAGGATGGGAGCCCAAGCAGAAGTCCAACTGGCGTACTCTCGACCACAGGAGCACACGGACGGCAGACAATGCGGCAGCTTAAACTGTCCCCGCACACTGCACGGCCGCTCGTACGAAACAGCCGACCGTCCCACTAAGCACGCCAGCCACAGGCCCCACCACAACAACCACAACCAACATGGAAACTGGCTCTATAATACAGAGGCATAACTACTTAGTATGTAAGGCATTAAGACACAAAAACTTGAAATTGGACGCCAGACAGTGCACGAACCCTCCTAAGAAGCTTAAGAGCATTAGCTATGGGTGTCTGAAACGATTCCCCACAAGAGTTCTTTGAACAAAATTAAAGTCAGAGCAGTTGGCTTGCAGAGGGACTAAATCTTCCCAAGTTAGGTAGTTCAACAACACTCAACCAGGAAGAGAGTGACACTTAGGGAGGATGAGCAGGAGAACTTCCTTTAACAGATTACGAGTTCTTGTTAAACCGACAAAACTTCAGCAAACTGCGTTCTCCAACCTTAGTAACAGCCCGCAATACCATACCAGTCCCAGAAACGCACCACCATGCGTACGGACAACTTTGAAAAATCGTTCCCTAGTCCGGAAACCACACTTACCGGTAAGACAGACACAGTCCCTCCCCACAGAACTCAGCCGTTCACTTGTCGACAACTGGAGAAGCGACGGTAATCTTCACCATATCAGCAATCTTCGTGCCATGTTGCCGCGTACGGACCTCCGCACACACATCACATTTTCGTGCATGCCTCCCGCCGAACTTTATCACGACGCACTCCCACCGTAAACGTACTACCACGTGGTTCCCTCTCCTCTCCAGTTCACAGTCCACGCCAAAGATCACAAGCGCCAAAGATAGATGATCAAGACCCGATAGGTCGATACACAAGGTGGCGGTCATACTCGCACTGGCTCAACCACTTCTCCAAACGCCTTCTGAAGCTTACCGTAAATTGTTGTCGCGTTTTCACCCAGTTCAACGCAAAAATGCATATCGTTGTGCAATATTATGCGGTTTCATTTCCGTGACGGGAGACACGAACACAACTTATTACAGCACAATACAGTAAATCATGGGATTCTTCTAGATAAGCTTAAGTATTGTGGTATGAGTGGGACAGTGCACTATTGGTTTAAATCATAGTTATCCAGAAGAGTGCAGAAAGTTGAAATAAGCAGTTCGTACAATATAGATGAAACAATTAATTCCTCTAACTGGGGAGTTATCAAAAATGGGGTCCCACAAGGTCCGGTCTTGGGTCCCTTGCTGTTCTTAATATATATTAATGACTTGCCATTCTACATTCGCGTAGATGCTAAGCTAGTACTTTTCACTGATGATACAAGTATAGCTATCACACCTGACAAATAGGAATTAACTGATGAAATTGTAAATGAAATCTTTCAGAAAGTTATTAAGTGGTTCTCTACAAGTGGACTTTCATTAAACTTTGATAAAACCCAGTAATACAGTTTCATACAGTAAATGGGATGACACCATTAATAAATTTAGACTTTGAACATAAATCTGTAGCTAAGGTAGAATATTCAAAATTTTCAGGTGTTTACATTGACGAGGGGCTGAATTAGAAAAATGTTGAAGATCTCCTGCAACGTTTGCTATCAGGGTCATTGCAAAATTTGGTGATATACATCTCAGTAAATTAGCTTATTACGCCTATTTTCATTCATTGCTTTCATATGGGATCATATTCTGGGACAATTCAACATTGAGTAAAAAAGTATTCATTGCACAAAAGCGTGTAATCAGAATAATTGCTGGAGCCCACCCAAGAGCATCCTGCATACATTTATTTAGGGATCCAGGGATCTTCACTGTAGCTTCACAATACATATATTCACTCATGAAATTTGTTATTAACAATCTGACCCAATTCAAAAGTAATAGCAGTGTGCATAGCTACAACACTAGGAGAAAGGATGATATTCACTATTCAAGGTTAAATCTTTGTCTCAGAAAGGGGTGAATTATCTGCCAAAAAGGCTTTGGTCACTTACCAAGTAGCATCAAAAGTATTTAAAAAGAAATTAAAGGATTTTTTGAATGCCTACTCCTTCTACAATGTAGATGAATTTTTAGATAAAACTTAAAAAAATAAAATAATAAAAAAAATAAAAAACAACAAAAATGTAATAAAAACCCTTAAAATATTGATTGTCAAGTGTAGACGACATTTACTAGACTGACATCATTACGAAATGTCGTATATATGGCATACGGAACAAGTATTAATCTAATCTAATCTAATCTACTCACGACTGATCAGTTGCATCGATGTGCCGCTTGGACTAGAAAAGTAGCTTATATATAAATCGAGGTCGAAGATATTGTGCCTACGCAAGCCTGTAGGGTTGCCACTTCCTGCAAAGAAGATCAGTCTCATTACTTTATTGTTGCACCTCGTATGGCAGTACAGCATGTTTTGTAGCGTCGCGTAACCATCTGCCATTCACTCGTCATCTGCGACTTGTTTTATACAGTACAAGCTGCGCCTCACGGTTTTACCCCACGATTGTCTGTTTTAAGGAAAGATTAACGTCGAAACTGCAATGCCTATGCATATGCGGAATCATGAAAGTTGTATTGGAGGTACAGCGGAGCTAGCCAATTAAGGCCCAGCAAAACGGTGGCAGAACAGAACACCTGTTCTGAAAAACTCATTTGTTAAGTCAAGCAAAAAGTTTGTACGGAATCGAGTATTGAAGTACTAAACTGCTTAGTGGGAGGAAGGTGGTTAATAACTGCACGACTGGCTGCGACATGGCTAGCACGGAATATAATTATCTCGGAATGTATAGAGAGCTAAAAATCTATTGCAGTACGTGCCTTTATACAACGTTCCCGGACTTCTTGTTTTCCGAGTATATGAAGAAATTTTTGGCGCTCAATATAAGCGAGCAGATAATGTTCGATCATCTGTAGTTGAACATGACGGCCCCGTAGATGTCATCGAAAAGTAAGGAGAAAACAATGTTTACGAACCCGGACAATATGACAATCTAATATGTATTATACGTCCGGAGAAACATTTTCATTAGTATACGTTACATTGTTACTGAGTTGTTACGAAGTTTATAGCCATGATTATATCATAAGGTAATATTTCAGCATTCATAAATCGAATGAAAAAAGTACCAATATCATGAATTCCAGCAAAAATGGAACTACTTGAGTGTAAAAATGAGGAGAAAGGTTCGGAACACAAAGCGTTTCATATGTTACCTGCAGCGAGTGTCATCTGTTGAGTGCATTTCGTACTACATTTGCACTTGTTGCTGTTAGCGATTTCACACGTAATATGGTTCGGTATGTATATCCTATTACACAGAGAACTTCGATTTTTTAATGGCACTTACTGCATTTTATTTCACGTCTTACAATGTTTGTACGTTCTTCCTTCATTTGTTATAACAAATAAAATTGACTCTGTGTAAACGTTACTTTCTAGATTAGTTGAAAAAAGTTAGTGTAAGTCATACTGAGATATCCTAGAATCTTTTGTAAGCGCGAAATAATAATAATAATAATAATAATAATAATAATAATAACAAAGTAACGAAGAAAAAAAAATAACCGTACAAGGACACGTACCAAAGCCACCTAGATCCGAACCGGCATCCGACAAATTACGCCGAACATTCGAAGGAGCTGTATTCCGCTAGTGTATTAGATGCTTCTTAAGATTGTTACTTATTTTTCTTTATGTATGAATAACTTTTAATGTATACTTTAAGAAGTGTTGCACTGCGGAGTCAAACGTAGTGGGTTCAAGACCAACTGCAAGCAATTTTTAAACCCCAATCTTCTTTTTAACAGAATGGGAACAAAAATGACTTCTGTGTTGTTACTTGCAACATATCTTTGGATGTTTTTGGAAATGTGTCGCGATTTTGAGGGTAAATGACATTTAAACTTCTCATTGTAACAAATATTTAACTGTTTGAAAAGGTGTGGGGGAGAGCAGCCTTTGCGCAAGCGTAAGGTTATCAAAGAAAAATGAAGGACGTTCAGTATTTTAGAAACAAATTACACAGATTTAAGCTTGGAAGAAAAGTGTGAAATGAAGAAGCTTGGTAAACTGACACCTAAGAAGGAGTTGAAGCAAGCACAAACAAGCTGAGGTAAGATATTCTGCAGATCTTTTAACGACAATATATCTGAAAGGGGGGGGGGGGAGGGGCAAACCGGGGCGCTTTTCCCCGGCACCACTGGCAGAGGTGCGCCAAATTGTCTCTTTAGACGCCGAGGAGGAGGGGGACGGGACGTCGAAACATCAACGCGGCTAATGGGGGTGGGGGGGATGCGGGCCACTGTAAAGATCCGGCACTGAAAGAAGTGAACCCCCAGTCATGTGAAGCACCAGCCGCCTCTGGTCATAATAGATGCAAGCCACTGGCTTCTCTTGAACAAATATGTTGGGACATTATTATAAATAATAATAATCGCTGCTATTGAGTATTTTTTATTTTCACGACAGATTCAAAAAATGTTCAAATGTTTGTTAAGCTTATGGGACTTAACTACGGGGTCATCAGTCCCTAAACTTACAAACTACTTATCAACTACCTTATACTAAGGATGGCACAAATATCCATGCCCGAGGGGGGAATTCGAACCCCCGACCGTAGTGGTCGTGCGGACCGTGACTGGAGCGCCTCAATCCCCCCGGCCACCTCGGCCGGCACGACAGATCCGTTTCGGCTTCTAGTGCCATTGTCAAGTGACCTGCTTCATAAATTATAGATGCTATAACATGGTCGTGTTTTGAAATACATGTTCTATACTTAAAATATCTGTTGTACATCTTTCGTAAACATATGACATCAGCTGTAACTGTTAAAATATGAAATATTATCAAAATTGTTTGAGAAACTTTGATAGCCATTTACCGCAAATTACAATTTTCCGAATGTAAGAAAAAATTTTCTCAAAATCCACTCAAACTAGGGAGATGAAATTTTTATACAGCACACCTAGTGTTCACACTGAAATTGTAACACAGCCATTTAGCAATATGTTCAGTATTATCATTTCAATGTAATTAAATAAAACTTTTTTTTTTCAAAAAAGTTGAGTCATTAATAAAAAAAAAATAATATTGATAGGAAACTAGAAAAGATACTCCAATATCCCTCCATCATAACTGCAATACTGAACCACTATATATGCCTTGATAATCCGTCCTATAGTGCAGGAATTTTTTGAGAAACTTTGATAGCCATTTCCCATGAATTAGGAGTTTCCGAATGTAAGGAACATTTTCTCAAAATCCATTCAAACTAGGAAGATAAAAATTTTATACAGCACTCCTAGTGGTCAAACTTAAATTGTAACACAGCCATTTAGCAATATGTTCAGTAGTTTCATTTCAATATAATTAAATAAAACATTTTTTTTGCAAAAAAGTTGGGTCATTAATAAAAAATATATTGAAGGGAAACTAGAAAAGATAATCCAATATCCCTCCATCTTAACTGCAATACTGAACCACTATATATGCCTTGATAATCCGTCCTATAGTGCAGGAATTTTTTGAGAAACTTTGATAGCCATTTCCCATGAATTAGGAGTTTCCGAATGTAAGGAACATTTTCTCAAAATCCATTCAAACTAGGAAGATAAAAATTTTATACAGCACTCCTAGTGGTCAAACTTAAATTGTAACACAGCCATTTAGCAATATGTTCAGTAGTTTCATTTCAATATAATTAAATAAAACATTTTTTTTGCAAAAAAGTTGGGTCATTAATAAAAAATATATTGAAGGGAAACTAGAAAAGATAATCCAATATCCCTCCATCATAACTGCAATACTGAACCACTATATATGTCCCGATACTCCGTCCTATAGTGCAGGAATGTTTGAGAAACTTTGATAGCCATTTCCCATGAATTAGGATTTTCCGAATGTAAGGAACATTTTCTCAAAATCCATTCAAACTAGGGAGATGAAATTTTTATACAGCACTCCTAGTGGTCAGACTTAAATTGTAACACAGCCATCTAGCAATATGTTCGGTTATTTCATTTCAATATAAATGGTTTTTTTTTTTTTTTTTTTTTTTTTTTTTTTTTTTTTTTTTTTTTTTATGGAAAAAAGTTGGGTCATTAATAAAAAATATTGAAGGGAAACTAGAAAAGATACTCCAATATCCCTCCATCACAACTGCAATACTAAACCACTCTATATGTTAAAAAAATTTCAAATTCTTTGGTTTGGTAGATTGTTCATAAATGTTCCTCAGACTTAGTGATTTTAACATGGGCAGCTTAAGTACCTCCGACTCCCCTTGAGTCGTGACAGAAGACACGGCCTACAGCTGGAAGATGTGTTTGGCGCGGCTTTGAAGAGCCGCGTCGCCTACGCTGGCAGCAGTCAATTAGGAGCCCCGCGTGTCGCGCTAGGATGGCGGGCGGCTTGAGCGCATGCATCACACGGCGCCAGGCAGAGCGTTTATTGTGGCCCAATTAAGGCGGCAATTAACGCGCGCCGCCGCCTGAGTTACTGCCCACTGCTCACTGCTCACTGCTCACTGCTGACAGCCGCCGCCGCCACTGTGCCGGGACAGGGCAGGGCTGCCAACACACCCAGCGCTGCCGACAGCGGTCAGGGGCAAAAGGGTGACCACTGGGGGCCACCTTGGGGGGCAGCTACTTGCACACTCCGCAAACCACCTCACACTCTGTGGCAGAGGCTACTTTGCGTACAATTGTGACTTCCTCCTCCTATTCCAGTTGCGTACGGTTCGCGGAAAACACGATTGCCGGTATGCCTCCTTGTGGATTCTAATCTCTGTAATTCCTTCCTTGTGCTCGTTTCCTGAGATATATGAAGGAGCCGCGGCGGAGCGGCCGAGCGCATTGAGGCGCTATGCTACGATGCGCAAAGCCGTTCCCCTCTCGGGCATGAATGTTCGTGCCGTCTTTGGTATAAGCTAGTTCATAAGTAGTTTGTAAATTTTGGGACTGATGACCCCACAGTTAAGTCCCATAAGCTTTACAAACATTTGAACACATACGAAGGAAGCAATGTTTTGGTTGATTCTTCGAGAAACGCATTAGATCACATTCCTCCCTCAGAATTGAACACGCCTATCACTGCCCACGACATTATTGACACTCTTTGCAGCAAACGCAACACCGCCCCTAGCCACGACAGGCTGACCTACCGACACCTTCGGGCCTGCCCCCCTTCTTCCATGCAGTCCTTGCCCCCCTTTATAATGACATCCTCTTCACCGGCTTTTACCCCGACCTGTGGAAGAAATCCCATATTCTCATGTTCCCCAAAACCATCCTAGACCTCGTCCTCTCACTTCCGTGTTCAGCAAGTTCCTGGAAACCATCCTCTCCCGACGTATCCATCAGGATCTCCACCGCTACCAGTCTCTCCCTGTGTGACTTCCGCTTCCCATTCTCCTTCTCTGCTGACGACCAGCTCCTTCACCTCACCTACTTTCTCTCCGTCCGCTTAACTCCAGTCGCTCCGCTATCTTTTTATCACATGTCATTCAAAAGGTTATGACTGTGTATGGTATTCTGGGCTCCTTTTCAAGCCAGTTCTACGCCATTTCTGTTAATAATGTCCGCCTCACCCACCGCCCCTCCTATGTCACTGTCTGCAACTCCAACTCCCATTTGTTCTACCCCTTTCCAGGGTGCCTCAAGGCTCCGTCATCTCTCCTCTTCTTTATCTCATCTACTCCGCTGACATTCCCCAAACCCAACCTCCTGTCCATGTCCTACAATATGCAGACGAGACCGCCTTCATCGCCCTCGCCCCCTATTGTCCCGCTCCCAGTTTTTGCTCCAGTCCCACCTCACTGAGTTCACCGCATGGTGTAACCGGTGTCTCCTTTTCGTCAACCCCAGCAAGTTCCAGGCAATCATTATAGGTCCCTCCTTCCACCTCCCCGATTTCTACCTCACCCTCCATAAACGTCCCACCTACCACAGTCCCACCCTCAAATACGAGGCGCGTTTGGTAATAAAATGAAATTGTACACAGATACAGAAGAAATTTTTATTGCAAAAAACTCTACAACTCTTAAACTACTTTTCCACATAACTGCCGAAATTTTGTAGGCACTTGTCATAGCGTGCCACACGTTTTTGCACGTATCCTTCACAGAAGGTTGCCGCTTGTGTATTCAACCACGTGGTAATAGCTCTTTATCATCGTTGAAGTGTTGACCACCAAAGACAGATTTGAGGTGTAAGAAGAGATGAAAGTCTCTAGGAGAGAGCTCCGAGCTGTATGGAGGATGATGAAACACGTCCTATTGAAATTGTTTGGTCACATTCGGTGTGTGAGGTCAGGCGCTATCGTGAAAAAAAAAAAAAAAAAAAAAAAATAAAATATATATATATATATATATATATATATATATATATATATATATATATATATATATATATATATATATATTGACAGTAATCCTCTTCTTACACCTAAAATCTGTCCTTAGTGGACAACACTTCAACGATGATGACGAGCTGAAAAAACATGTTACCACATGGTTGAATACACAGGCGGCAACATTCTATGAAAAAGGCACACAAAACCTTGTGCCATGCTATGACAATTGCCTACAAAATTTCGGAAGCTATGTAGAAAAGTAGTTTAACAGTTGTAGATTTTTGTACAATCAATATTTTTTTCTGTATCTGTACCCGTTCGTTTTATATAACCAAATGGAACTTACTTTCTGCGCGCGCCTCGTACATTGGCCTAACCCTTGATCGCTCCCTCTTCTGGACCCCATACATCCGCACCGTCCGCCAGGAAGCTCTCTGGACCTCGTCGATGAGTAGAGCGAGCTGGCCTTCGCATGATCGTTGCGTTCTAAAAACATATGGATTGCTATAAAGAAGATTTCCAGCCTCCAGAAATGTCATAATACTCGAGAATAAAACATGTTCAAAAATTCTGCAGCTGACTGTCGTCAGAGGTAAATGCCCATAGTTTTGAACATCTCAACGACGACCCTTCTTGTAAACGGAAATGAGCTGCGCTTTTTCTTCCAGTCCTTAGGAATGCTTCGCTCCTGTAGAGAAAACTTTATTACGCTGCTGCTAGAAGTGTCGGAAGTTCCTTCGCATATTCCGTGTCAAATCGAGCCCAGCGGCCTTTCCCCTCTCGAGCGAGTTAAATAGCTTTTAAATTCCTCTATCATTTATTTGAATATCTGCCATTTTGTCGTCTGTGCTGTGTTTTAGAAGAGTAATTACAGTGCAATCTTCCTCTGCAAAGCGGTTTTGGAAAATATATGTTCTTCTGAGCCTGCAGCGTAATATATGTTTCGTAAGGACATTTTTATTGCAGTATACCAGAACGCTGCTGTTATAAACAATTAAACTATAAGCTTATTTCGGCGTCAAGGCCATTTTCAAGCTAACTGCAATATATCATGAAATATCATTAGCGGTTTCGTACAGTATACTCGTTAATTTTATAACATTCGAAATTGCTGTCAAATATATATGTTATATATCGCTACTTATGCAACATTAGATGTTCTTGTTATTTTCATGTCGTATAATGTTTAATGGTTACATGTCATAGATTATATCTCTCTTACTTGTTTATATGCATAGTGTTCTGTATTGGACATTCTTTGTATATGTCCGTGTGTTATCTTTTGTTATTCTGTCGTCCATCAACGTTCTAAAATTTCGATGGAATTTTCAATAACGTTTTGATGCTTTAGTTCTGTTTGTTCGTTTACAATTTTGATTGGATAATTATGAGTATGTGTATATATTTCAGTTTCTTCCAAAAGGGACATTATTGGGCCGTTTGGTATTATGTTCAGAATCTGTACAGGACGATCTGCGCCCGGCCAAGTACAACAGGGCCTTACATTCAAAACGTCTCACATTCGTTAACTTTAAGCAGCCCATTGGTCTGCACCGTGATCTGCTCTGTTTTCGGTAGCCATTTCTAGCAAGTGGAAAGTACATTTGCATCTTTTGGCCTTTGGTGGTATTAGCTGAACCGACCTTTTCTTCTCTTAATTCTCCCCTTGCCGTACTTCACTTTCCTCTTCATCACTTTCCGTTTCGTATGTGTCGGGATTGTTTGTGTTTCTTTCAGTGCTGCTGAACATCAAATTTTCAGCAGTATCCATCTTGAAGGACAAATATTTGTTTATTTTGTCACTTCTCTTGTTTTGCAATAGTTTAACACTCTGTAAGGAAAGAAAATATTTGTTGGTACTATATTCGGTGAAAGGTGTTTATTTTGTTGAAGAAAAGTGGGAGTGGAGGTAAAATTTTTTTGTTTTGTTTTACGTGTTATTAACTGTGGTGGCTGTTGTTGTGATGTTTGAGCAACATAACATACCTGACCTTAATTTCGTGGTTGGTTACGCTAAACTCGTGATTAATGCAAGTGGTGTAGTTGAATTTTGAAAATATTAAGCAAGACAATCAGTATAATTAACAAAAAATATCTGACAAACATTTCAGAAGATCACTCACCTTTCCTTTCCTTACAAAATCTCCTACAGAGACTGTGCACACATAGATAGCAGAAATTAACTTACTCCGTCTGTGCAATACGTATGACTCAATTAGTACGCTAATGGTACTGATAATTTATAAAATTATTAATAGTAGGATTTTTTAAAATCAAGTGATTGGCAAGTGGGTGCAGTCCAACCACTAAAGTCAGTATCTGATAAAATTAATTCACTCAACCATAAAGGAAATTTAAGTAAATCAGTCTAAATTAATACTATGCATGCGACATTAGTACGAGTTTGGTTCTTTAGAGGATAGATGTGACGGTGGATGTTATTGTTGAACTCAGTGCAAAACGAAAAAGAAAAATTATTCGTTCAGTCAACTGTCTGTTATCTTCTACAATCAATTTTAGCAAAATTGTCTCTAACAATTAATGACACTCACTTGATTGTAAAATTGTGTAGAAAAATTATTCATGCATTATTGAGGATTGTCATATTAATTATAGTTGTTCAAATAAGATAGCAAAAGTACTGTCTAATGTTCTTGTATTTTAACAAACCTTAAACATGCATTCACAGTAAATTACAACCAATAGCATTTAACTTATTTATCAGTCCAGCGACGTGGTACTCTGCAGTCATATAAATGATACACAAATTCATACAGATATCATTTTGATGGTGGCTCCTCCTTTGGCAGCTTGCTAGCAGTTCGCCGTGATGCTTCGCGAATCGCGTAATCAATGGCGACCGTTAGCGTCCGCGATGACGCTACCGCGTTTCGGACGTCTGGGACGGTTACCGAACACTTAACGAATTTCTGCCTCAGCAGAACGAACGAATAAATGTTTCATTAAGATCAATTCTTGCTTCACTTATGTTCACTGCTTTCACATAAACTTTCATATCGTTGCACTTACAACAAATTATAACTTTCACTTTGTTCAACTTTATTACTTGTATTGTTTGAGCACTCCGCGGACCGCGTACGAACGTCTGATCTACGTCACGGGGCGGCAGATACTGCTGCTTGCCTGCTCTCTCCCCGGCGAGCGCTGCTATACAATAAAGTCTCTGACCTTAGGAGCCACGTCGATTGCTATTCCGATCGATATTTGATCTGGTTTACAGAGAAGTATTTTACATTGACAAATTAAACCTAACAAGTAATCACAGTCATAAAGAAAACATACAATGTACAAATTAAATAGAATAAAAGATACATAAAGAATGACAATACAAATAACAAATAAATGACAGAAAATGTTTCCAGTTAAATTAACTACATACATGGTGCATCACAATAATTAATTGAGTCACATGACAAGGTAATCACTACATTTAACTATAAATAGGTTCAAACGAATAAAATGTTTCAAAATGAAGCTCATTCCTCTTTATAATGTAAGGGTTACCTTACAACTCATGCCTATTAAAACAACTAAAAACACTACGTACTCTGTTCTATGGCGCCGCGGTTGTGTTGGATCTCTAGCAGGTGGAGTTTCATGAAATTGTGTTGAGTGTACTGAAGTTTCACTGTCTAAAACTTCTTCTTCAGATGCTGTCAACAGCGATCCCTGATTGTGAACATCAACGTAATCATCACAATCATGATCAGTTTCGATATCAGAACAATTAGCAACAAAGACCTCATCCAGAAGCTGAGCAATTTCTGGATCAGATAGACCTTTCTATAATATTTATGTTGAGATTTTTAATTCACCTTTGTGAAGTTTTATTTGTACTGGAAGCACTAGGAAACACATTATGAAAGGCATGAAAACGCACTAAAAGCAATAAAATAACGTTGAAATAACGAATTAACAACATAAAATGCAGACATCCGCCGTTTGCTCAAAGAATGAAATTTAGTCATAGAGACTCGATGTATATGATACATCTAGTAAAATACGATTTTTCAGAAGAAAATCCGTCTTTCGTGTCACTTTCTTTCATAGGACTGTAATCAAGGATCTGTTAGCAACATTTTAGTACTGCTTTACAAGAAATAATTGAGGAATTGACAACAATAACCTTTCTCTCTTGAGGCCAAGCTTACTCGTTCAAAGCACACTTGTCACTGCTCCTGACACTTAGTGGATTCTGAGAGCAACGAGTAGGCTGCCTCGTTATTCTGTGGATTGTAGCGAATACAATACAGTCGGCACTTTAAGAAACAGCACCCAGTGTGAATGAATCTCGTTTGAACGGATGTGTCATATATGATATATGAGGCCACGAGAGGATAACATCAAATCTCCGACATCGTTACGGCCAGAAAAAGATCCTGCAAGAACGGGATCAACGACTACTGAAGAGAATCGTTCAAAGTGACCCAACTGCTGTGGATTTCGATGCTAGCCTAATAACAGATTTCAGGGTGAGAACCACGCAAAGAAACTATCGATATGGGCTTTCCGACCACTCGTGTACTCTTGCATGACACAAAGCTTTGCGCTTCGCCTGGGACCGTTAACACCAACCCTGAACTGTTGATGTCTGGAAACATGTTACCTGGTCTGACAAGAATCGTTTGCTGTCCAAATGTTTGAATAGCTTATGGGACTTAAATACGGGGTCATCAGTCCCTAAACTTACAAACTACTTATGAACTACTTATGAACTAAGGACGGCACAAATATCCATGCCCGAGGGGGGATTCGAACCCCCGACCGTAGTGGCCGTGCAGATCGTGACTGGAGCGCCTCAGTCCACTCGGCCACCGCGGCCGGCAATAGACTTGAGCAATTCTGCTCGTAATATTTTGACGTCATGTGTTTCATGTAACTGTTCTTTATTCTAGCATTCTTGCTATGTGAAGGGCACCACACTGATTTTTGTTTTTTATTTGCATGGCAAGAATGCTAGTTGTTTATTGCAATAGACTTGAGCAATTCTGTTCGTAATATTTTGACGTCATGTGTTTCATGTAACTGTTCTTTATTCTTCAGATGAAGTTGTCCCTAGAGAAAACGAAACATAGGTCAAGTACCTTAAAACTACGCAACCGGTTGGCTGTTATATAAAATTGTTAAAAATAGAAGAAATGATATAATATGGTAAAATTTACAGTTACATTTTAATAAAATCTTTATATTCCAAAACCTCCAAACCACGAAATCTTCAGTTGCCATCTTTCACACCCGTACCCCTCAATTGTCGGCCTGTAGGAAAATTAGACGAGCACGTAACCGTGAACGCAGAAAGTGACACTCGGTGTTATCTCGGAGTCCCATCGCGACGCACGCAGCTGCAGTTAGAGGTAAAAACAATCAGGAGCCCTGCCGGACGCCGGACGCCCTCTCAAAGTAAATGTGCCTCTAATTGTGGCGGGCGTCCCACGTCGGGACAAGTGGCAAAACACACACCGGCTATTAGCGACGAGTGGGCGCCCATTACAAGGGGATTAGAGTGATTTTTTGGCGTGAAGGCGCCATGGGCGCGGAATGCCCGCGTTTTTGCCCCCGGCGGGCGCGCAGGAAGTGGCGGTAACGACGCCGTGTAATGCGACACAAATTGCAGGTTGCGTGTCACGGTTGGCTCTCCGGCGCGTCGGGCCCCATCCGGTAGAGTTCCGCGGCTCTGGCTGTTTGGCCAGGCTGCCGCGGTCTCCTGATAGCCTGCTACTCACTGCTGCTGCTGCTACGCAGTATTACATTTGTTGTTGCTGCTGCTGTTGTCTTCAGTCCGCAGACTGGTTGATGCAGCAATCCACACTACCCTGTCCTGTCCAGGGAGAAAGCCGGCCGCGGTGGCCGAGGTGACTGAGGCGCTCCAGTCACGGTCAGCACGGCCACTACGGTCGGGGGTTCGAATCCCCCCTCGGGCATGGATATTTGTGCCGTCCTAGTTCGTATGTAGTTCATAAGTAGTTTGTAAGTTTACTAATGACCCCGTAGTTGAGTCCAATAAGCTTAACAAACATTTGAACATCCAGGGAGAAAAGTTCGGCAATCTACATCCTTTTGAATCTGCTTACTGTATTCGTCCCTCGGTCTCCCTCTACGAATTTTACCCCACACACTTCCGTCTAATGCTAAGTTGACGATTCCATGTTCAAATGTTTGTAATTCTATCGGACCAAACTGCGTGGTCATCAGTCCGTAGCTTACAAGCTACTTCAACCTAGGTAAACTAACCTAAGGACAACACATGCACCCATGCCCCAGGGAGGACTCGAACCTCCTCGGCGAGCAACCGCGCGCTCCGCAGCGAGACGCATTAGACCGCTCGGCTACTCCACTGTGGCGACGATTCCATGACGTTTCAGAATGTGTCCCCTCAATCTATCCCTTCTCTTAGTCAGGATATGCCAGAAACTCTTTCTCTCCCCAAATCGCTTAAGCACCCTCTCCTTTGTTACGTGATCTACCCATCTAATTTCCACCATTCGTCTGTAGCACCACATTTCAAAAGCTTCTATCGTCTTTTTGTCTGAACTACTTATCGTCCGCGTGTCATTGGCATACAACGCTACACTCCACACAAATGCTTTCAGAAAGGACTTCCTAACATTTAAACTAATATTGGATGTCAACAAGTCGACCGCGGTGGTCGAGGGGATTGACGCGCTCCAGTCACGGTCTGCAGGGCCACTACGGTCGGGGGTTCGAATCCCCCCTCAGGCATGGATATTTGTGTCGACTTTGGTATAAGGTAGTTCATAACTAGTTTGTAAGTTTAGGGACTGATGACCCCGTAGTTAAGTCCCATAAGCTTAACAAACGTTTGAACTTTTTTTTTATGTCAACAAATTTCTCTTTTTTACAAACGCTTTTCTCCCCATAGCCATTCTGCATTTTATATCTTCTTTACTTCGTCCATCAGAAGTTATTTTACTACCAAAATAACAAAATTCATCTATTACTTTTATTGTCTCTTTATCTAATTTTATTCCTTCAGCATCGCCTGATTTTCTGACATTCCATTCCATTACCCTCGTTTTACTCTTGTTAATGTTCATCTTCCTTTCCATCCAATTGCTCTTCCAGATCCTTTGCAGTCTCTCACAAAATTACTATGTCGTCGGCAAACTGCAAAGTTTGTAGTTCTTCTCCCTGGACTTTAAATCCCTCTATAAATTTCTCCTTCCATTCCTTCACTGTTTGTTCAATGTACAGATTGAACAACATTAGGGAAAGGCTACAACCCTGTCATACTCCCTTCCCAACCTCTGCGTCCCTTTCTTGCCCATCGATTCTAATAACTGCTGTCTGTTTTTGTATAGGTTGAATATAACTCTTCGCTCCCTATATTTTACCCCTGTTACCTTCAGAATTTAAAACAGTGTATTCCAGTCAACATTGTCAAAAGCTTTCTCCAAATCTACGAACGCTAAAAACGTAGGTTTGCCTTCCCTTAGTCTATCTTCTAAGATAAGTCGTAATGTGAGTATTGCCTCTCGTGTTCCTACATTTCTCATAAATCAAAACTGATCTTGCCCGAGGTTGGATTTCAGAAGTTTTCCCATTCGTCTGTAAATGATTCGCGTTAGTATTTTGCAACCATGACTTATTAAACTGATAGTGCAGTAATTTTACATTTGTCTGCACTTGCTTTCTTTGGAATTGGAATTACAATATTCTTCTTGAAGTCGGAGGGTATTTCCCCTGTCTCATACATCTCAGTCTACTGCCGGCGGCGGTGGCCGAGGGGACTGAGGCGCTCCAGTCACGATCTGCTCGGCTACTACGGTCGGGGGTTCGAATCCCCCCTCGGGCATGGATATTTGTGCCGTCCTTAGTTCATAAGTAGTTTGTAAGTTCAGGGACTGATGACCCCGTAGTTAAGTCCCATAAGCTTAACAAACATTTGAACATTCAAGTCTATTACAATAAACAACTAGCATTCTTGCCATGCAAATAAAAAACCAAAAATCAGTGTGGTGCCCTTCACATGGCAAGAATGCTAGTTTTTTGTTGTTGTAATAGACTTGAGCAATTCAGCTCGTAATATTTTGACGTCATGTGTTTCATGTAACTGTTCTTTATTCTTCTGATGAAGTTATCCCTAGCGACAATGAATCCTAGGTCAAGTACCTTAAAACAACGCAACCGGTTGACTGTTATATAAAATTGTTAAAAATAACTGCATTACGGTTGCTGTTAACTAGCAATGTTCAAAGTCATTTATTCTAATTTTTATTAAATATTTGAACATTAAGTAATACATTGGTAAGGTTACAAAGTGTAAATATTTTTTTGTTTGTTTGTTGGAAAAATGAAGCATTACATGATACACTGACGCAAATGATATGGAAGATAACGTGTTATTATTATCGTAAAATGTAAATATCAGCTCATTAGATTTCTGTTGATCTTTTATAACAACTGTTTTCGAAGAACGCCGATTTGAAAAACTGCACAATATTTGTACATAATCGCTAATCATGGCTATTGGACTCCAAATGTGGTATATGCTGGTCGGACACAGTCCGAAACACGACATGAAAAAATTTGTGTATCGAAATACGCCCTCTGGATTCAGTTTTACGTAATAGCTAAATACAGCTTATCGAGATTTTTTTTTTTTTTTCCGTGTTTACGTGGCTCGAACTGCTTAGTGCTGCAGTGTGGCATGTGCGTTATTCCACTTGACTGTAGTGATGTCGTAGGAAGGAGTAAGATTAAAGATACGATATTTCTGAAAAACGTTACAGCACTTCCGTACGTAAACACCCGCTCTGTCTAAAGCTTCTTGTGGCAGATTGCGGGGCGCTCCCGTGGGGAGTACGAGTTCTACCTCTGGCTTGCGTGTGTGTGTGTTGTCCTTAGCGTAATTTAGTTTAAGTAGTTTTTAAGTCTTGGGACCAATGACCTAAGCAGTTTCGTCCCTTAAGATATCAAATATTTGACCATTTTATCCGTAAATATGTTAGTAGTGAAATATACTAATGATATCATACGGGGGTAGTTACACTAGCCGGTGCAGAATTCGCAGGAATCTACTTTCCACGCCTATTCACATAGGACTCCGCGCTCTCTGTCAGACATTTATGCTTCTTGTCTTTCTACTCTAATATATTGGCACCCCTTTACTGCTTGTTTAGACTCACGTGATCACTGGCAGTATAAATGATCCCTGCTGTACTCCATGACGCAGAAGACCTTAGCACAGTGCTGACACTCAATGTGGCCTGTCTTTATTTATTTATTTATTTATTTATTTATTTTTTTTTTTTTTTTTGCGGGCCTCTCATCTCCCCTTATAGCCCGTCCTTGCACTCGCCATTTGTCGCCGTCATCGGCGTAGGCTTTCATTTGCCTTCTGGTTGAGAATAATGTTAAAGCTTCACAGCTATATATAAGTTTTTGAAATAAAAGTAAAGAATATTTATGTTCTGAATGAAATTGATTCGTCTCTCACGCTGGATTATGAACCTGTCAGATGCTGTATTGATTTATTTTTCTCGGTTGTTATTCCAGTCCAAGGAACCTCCGAAGCTTGTCTTCTCATAGTTTGATGTCAAATGCAGATAGTTCCACAATTTTTGTGATTGTCCTGTTTCGTTCCTTGTTCTTAGCATTTCAGCATCAACTGTATTTCGTCTTCTCATAACTTCGAGAGCCTCGGTTCCGGAAAGCAAACCTGTTGTTCGAATCATTTTGTTTATTAGTAGTTTTGTGGGGGTTCTTACTAAGGAGTTAAAACGAATAAATAAACTTTCATTCTAAAATCAGGCTATCCTAAAAACAAATTACCTCTCCGACGGAGTTCTTATTTAGCCTCACAATGTTTGTCTAAATGTGAGCAAAGCACCCCACACACGAAATAAATGTATAAATAAATAAAAGATACTACTTTCGGAGCTGTATACTACCTTCTTCCTAATGACACTCATTACTACTGTATGTTACAGTCATCTAATGGTTTCTTCTAGCAATGCCATGGAATTACACAACGCAGAGGGGACACGATGTTACAAAAACGCAATTTCTGAAAATGCAGCATACCACGTTCTTTTGCACATTCAATGAGGGAGAAGAGAGAAGGAAAGGGAAAGTAAGAAGTGACATCTGCACTACGGCACTAAAATTATTTAAGCAGGGCGGGATTCGCACCCGGAAACCCTCTTCGGCTTACCTTTGCGTCTTGGCTACCCACGCTCGCCTGACGTCCGCCTCAAATTACCACAAATCGCACACTTCGGCTATAGAACCCCTATCGTCCATATCCTTTTACACTCGCATCATTAGAGTGCTGGACCAGGTCTAACGTTATCTGCGGTAAGGCAATGTACCATACACCGAGGACGCGCGGAAATACAGTACCCCAAAATAAATAAATTGTACACCCGGAAATACGATGTCGATGACATGGGGGATATTAGATGCACCGACAATGGTTTCTACGTTGTCCGACAACTGCAATATGGCTCAATGTCATACGAATGCCTGAAGCAAATAGCTGCCATGTCAAGGAGATATAAGCGTCATATAGCGAACTGACCGAGTTTGAAAGGGATCAAACTGTGGCCTTCCGAGTTGTGAAATGGTCCATTCGGAGAATTGCAATACACGCTGGCCTTGCTGAGTCAGTTGTGCAACGATGCAGGTAGCAAAACTGTTTCCTCCGACTAGGGAGCTATCAGGAATGGGGGTCCCACAAGGATCGATCTTGGGTCCTTTGCTATTCTTAATATGTATTAATGATTTGCCTTTGAATATTCTTCAGGATGCAAAGTTTGTGCTTTTTGCTGATGATATAGGTAGTTTAGTCACACCTGGCAAACGCGAATTAACTGACGAGATTGGAAATAATGTCTTTCAGAATATCGTTACGTGGCTCTCTGCAGATGGGCTCCTGTTAAATTTCGATAAATCGCGGTGTCTGCAGTCCTGTATAGTAAATGACATGAAACCATTAATAAGCATAGACTTTGTACCGAAGTCTGTTGCTAAAGTGGGATATTAAAATTTTTTAGTTATGTACGTTGATGAGAGATTGAAATGGGAAGGAACTTATTAAAGAACTGCTGAAACGTTTGACTTTAGTTACTTACGCTATTAAGGTTATTAAAATTTTTGGTGATGGACCTCAGTAAATTCTCATTATGAGGAAACTAACGAAGACGTGATCTGGTGGCAGTGGGACATCATTAACCCTCCTTGCACCTCACATGAACTACGGAGTTCTGGCCTTCTTTTCTACATGTGCTAACAGCTCACTTACTGAAGTCTTGCCTAGTCCATTGGAATTCGCCAAGCTTTTGTACCATTCCAGAGTCTGAGCTGAGACAAATTTAGGACCTCGGCGTCGCAATGGAAGAAAAATACCGTTTTTTAAAATGTTATCAAATGTTCAAATGTTTGTAAAGCTTATGGGACTTAACTACGGGGTCATCAGTCCCTAAACTTACAAACTACTTATGAACTACTTACGAACTAGGACGGCACAAATATCCATGCCCGAGGGGGGATTCGAACCCCCGACCGTAGTGGCCGTGCTGACCGTGACTGAAGCGCCTCAGTCACCTAGGCCACCGCGGCCGGATAAAATGTTATCCATTATTTTGTTGTGCAGTTAACATTCCCTGTAGCTGCTCCTCTTTGTGTAGGAATTTTGTTTTTTGATGCTCTGAATTCTTCTGTGTATTTATGATACCGTACATCTACATACATACTCCACAATGCATCGTAAGGTGTGTGGCGGAGGGTAGTGGTACCACTACTAGGCATTTTCTTTCCTATTCCACTCCCAGATAGAACGAGGAAAAAAGGAATGCTTATATGCTCAATACGAGCCCTAATTTGTTCTTGTCTTTGTGCTATTTACGCGAAATGTAAGTAGGCGGCAGGACGATCGTTCTACATTCAGCTTCAAAATTCAGGCCCTCTAAATTTGGCATAAATTGACGAAAAGAACGTCGTCTTTCCTCAAACGATTACCATTTGAGTTGCCTGAACATTTCCGTGTCACTCGCGCATTGGTCGAAGCTACCAGTAACAAACCTAGCGGCTCACCTCTGAACTGCTTCTATGTCTTCCTTTAAACTGATCTGCTGCAGGTCCCAAACACTTGAGAGTACTCAAGACATGGTCGTACAAGCGTTTTATACGCGGTCTCCTTTACAGATGAAGCACATCGTTTCAAAATTCTCCCAATAAAGAGAAATCTGCTGTCTGCCTTACAACTGTTCGTTCCATTTCATATCGCTCTGCAATGTTACGCCTAGATATTTGAACGACGTGACTGCATCAAAAAGCTCACTACTAATGCTGTATTCTAACATTATGTGATTGTTTCTCCTACTCATGCGCATCTCCTTACATTTTTGTACATTGAGAGCTAGCTGCCATTGTTTTCACCAACTAGAAATTTTGTCTAAGTAATCCTGCATGCTATTACAGTCAATTAAAGACTACACCCTTCCATACATCACAGCATCGTCAGCAAACAGCCGCAAATTACAAGTTACTCTGTCCATCAGGTCATTTATACAGATAGAAAATAATAGCGGTGCTATCTCACTCCTCTGGGGTGTGCCTGACGATACACTTGTCTCTCATGAACTCCATCGAGAACAACGTACTGCGTTCTACTACTTAGGAAGTCTTCCAGCCAGCCACAAATCTGTGACCTTATTCCAAATACTTATTAAAACACAATATACTTATTACAACTTTCGTACTCACGTTGCTAAGTTTAAAATATCGATTTAACAGTGACAAAACAAGACAAAACATGTTCAAATGTTTGTATAGCTTATGGGACTTAACTACAGGGTCATCAGTCCCTAAACTTACAAACTACTTGTGAACTAGCTAATACTAAGGACGGCACAAATATCCATGTCCGAGGTGGGATTCGAACCCCCGACCGTAGTGGCCGTGCAGACCGTGACTGGAGCGCCTCGGTCTCCTCCAAAACAAGACATTTGGCAGTTATGTGGATGAGTACGTAGAACTGGGATACGGTGAAGCCGTGTCCCTGTTTCGACAGTCTGATATAATTGACAGGATTTTCATGGAAATCAGACTGCCTTCCATCAAGAATGTATATTGCGCCTACGACTGTATACGATTACCAAAAGGGTTATTTGCAACAATCTGTCGTCCTTGTTGTAAAAGACTGTTTTATTTTGCAGATCTACATTTCAGCAAGTGACATGCCATCATCACTGAATACATGAACATTGATTATATAACAGTATTCAGCATTATATTCAATAATTATCGAAAAGATTTTCTAAAATAAAGTAACCGTTGATTAGGTTAATCAAATTGACAGCAATTAAGTTTGCACTCACACTCGTGATTGTCTTTTAACCGTGGTTAGTGTCACTCTGCAATATTCTTCATTGCAGTAACTGAGACGTAAACAATGTTTGGGACAATTACAATTTTAGTTGTTAATGTTAAACACTCGAGCCACCTGAACCAGAAGCAGCTTCACTCATAATTTCTTATTACATTACCTTACGTGCGACGAACCATACAATATGTAAGTGGTGATCTGTAACTTCAATAGAGGCCCCCTCTGGTAACCACGGTGAGACTAGTCAGTAACATTCACTCAGACGTAGACTTAGCGGTAGTCCGAGTATTCATAGGGAATAACGTAACCAAGGAAAGTGAACTAACAAGGAGACCACATGGGTATTCGATTTTAGAATATTGTTTTTTATATTTATGGATCGTGAAGTTCAGAACTGAAATAACCATCAACCAAAGCCATTCGACGCATCTCTCAAAAATTCTCGGGAAAATCGACTATGATGTTTTGAAAGTACACGTAAGTACCAATAATTAGGGCAGTCGCAGCGTCTATCGGTGTGTTCAAGCGGCAGCCTTGTGGCCTTGCAACCATAGAGTGACAAAACTTTTTTGCTGTTTTCGAATTCAGTTGTATAAAACATTTTGTGCCGCGGCGGGTTAGCCGGGCGCACTGGGGCGCCGTGATGCGGTGCGCGAGGCCGTTCGTCGTCGGGGGTTCGAGTCCCCCCTTGGGCATGGGTGTTTGTGTTGTCCTTAGGTTATTTTATTTTAAGTAGTTTGTAAGCTACGGACTAATGGCCAAGCAGTTGAGTCCGATAGATATACAATCATTTGAAATTTTTATAAAAAAAAATAGTGTTGTCTAATGCCACGTGTTGTGGCAAGTTTTTTGTTTATGAGTATATAGACTAGCTGACCACCTTGTCGTCGGCTAAAACGACGGTTGAGTAGGTTAACTACTTGTAAAGCCATTAGTGACAATGCAGATGACTTTCCAAAACAGTGTCGTAACTCTTCACAAACTGAACAACCGAAGACAACAGCCGTCAACTAATACAAAATGTTTGTAAATCTTATGAAACTTAACTGCTGGGTCATTAGTCCCTAAATTTACAAACTACTTATGAACTACTTTATACTAAAGACAGTACAAACATCCGTGCCCGAGGGAGGATTCCAACCCCCGACGGAGAACGGCCTCGCGCATCGCAGTACAGCGCCTCAATGCGCTCGGCCACTACGCTGCGGCCACGTGCATTTCTCGTGAAATTTACCATTGGCTATTATAATTGGCTGTTGTAAACGTGTGTGACGTTTACGCTCAATACAACGGTCCTCAACAGTCCTAATAGTTTGAAACATATGACGTGCCACAGCTACATGGGATACGTTGGATACCCGCAAACCGAGATCATCCTTAATGGATCCCAACAGTGCCTTAATTTTAGCTGGTGGACGAAACACACATTTCACATTGTTTTTTCGCAAAATGCGACAAATATTGTTGGAAGTGCTGCCAACGTATGGCAGAAAGGCCACTGACGTGGGTGCCGACTCTGTGCTATCATCACTAGCCCATTGCACATGTGGACGACAGCGCAACGCTCTCTTAATCCGCCCTTCACTATGGCCATTATGACGAAAAGTGACCTCCATTTGGGACAGCTCGAGGGCAAAATTTCCAGGTCAGAAATGATGTGAGCCCTATGCACCAAGGTTCGAAGAACCCCTACACGCCGCCCGCGGTGGCCGAGGGGACTGAGGCGCTCCAGTCACGGTCTGCACAGCCACTACGGTCGGGGGTTCGAATCCCCCCTCAGGCATGGATATTTGTGCCGTCCTTAGTCTTCGTTAGTTCATAAGTAGTTGGTAAGTTTAGGGACTGATGACCCCATAGTTAAGTCCCATAAGCTATACAAACATTTACTTACTTACTTTTAACCCCTTCATATTGAGCTGGGTGGTGACAACTATCAGCTTGCAGATACAAATCAGTATGAGTTGGCTTCCCATAAGCAGCATGTCCCAACGAACCATCTACCTTCCTCCTGACCAACATATCAAGGAATGGCAGACAGGGTGGTCTGTTGAAATGTCGATCTACGTCGAATTTGATACCTGCCAGCATACACGTAAGTTTTTCGAAGTTGTTATTCGCTGGGAGAAATTAAGGAATCATAATGTTAATGATATTGTACAGGGCGGTCAATCCTCAGCGCAACCGCCTTTGTGGCGTGCGACTTGCCGGCAACAACAGCTGCGGTGCCCGCTTAGCGGGCCGCCCGCGGGCCGCACTAAATTTACTACGGGTTGGCACGCAGGTTATTTCTAACACACATAACACAAACACTTAGAAAGAAAAGTTCATGACTCACCTGTATTCCGCAAGGAGGTGCTGCAACTGCCTCCCTTCGTTGTTCGAGCATTTCTGACACCTGCTGAGGAAGCTGCTCATTACTTTGAAGTTTCCTCTCAGAAATTGCAGTGATTTCATGACGAATGTTTGTTTTTAGTTCATCTAAAGTGTGGGGATTTGATTTGTACACTTTCTCTTTTAATGCTCCCTAAGGTAAAAATTGCACGTGGTTAAATCAGGAGAACGAGGGAGGCAAATGTTCTTAGTGATAATTCTTTAACGAAACACATTACCAGTTTCCAGTAATGATAAGTTGGCTGTATGTGCCGTCGCAGAGTCTTGCCGAAATGTTCTGAAAGCACGTTCTCTCTTGGTTAATTGGGCAAAAAAAGGCTGCAATATGTTTTCAACATACCTGTCACTATTGTTTCCTGAAAAAATATAGGACCATTTCGGGAAATTTAGCCACCATTCGATGAATCGTACTCCGATTAGGAACATTAACATTAGGAAATTCGTCACGAAATAATCTCTGTACCTCACGTGCTGATACTGTGCGCACATATGAATCCTAGATGAATACTCTTTGGCGAATAGAATTACTATTTTCACCATTTCCCTATAAACACTGATACACAACACACAGTACTGTGTCGGCTGAGAAACGCATTCTACTTTCACAAAAATGCGACACAAACAAAGGCCTCGCAGTGGAGCAGAAAAGTAACTCCCCACCACCTGTGGCCGTTGTCACACTACCATGGCGGTCACCGGCTGGCCACCGGCCAGCACAAAAAATCTGCGCCAGGCGGTTGCGCCGAGGATTGATCATCCTGTATATATACAGGGTGTTACAAAAAGGTACGGCCAAACTTTCAGGAAACATTCCTCACACACAAAGAAAGGAAATATATTATGTGAACATGTGTCCGGAAACGCTTAATTTCCATGTTGGAGCTCATTTTATTACTTCTCTTCAACACACATTAATCATGGAATGGAAAAACACAGCAGCAGAGCGTACCAACGTGACTTCAAACACTTTGTTACAGGAAATGTTCAAAATGTCCTCCGTTAGCGAGGATACATGCATCCACGCTCTGTCTCATGGAATCCCTGATGCGCTGATACAACCCTGAAGAATGGCGTATTGTATCACAGCCGTCCACAATACGAGCACGAAGAGTCTCTACATTTGGTACCGGGGTTGCATAGACAAGAGCTTTCAAATGTCCCCATAAATGAAAGTCAAGAGGGTTGAGGTCAGGAGAGCGTGGAGGCCATGGAATTGGTCCACCTCTACCAATCCATCGGTTACCGAATCTGTTGTTGAGAAGCGTACAGTCGACTGCAATGTGCAGGAGCTCTATTGTGCATGAACCATATATTATGTCGTACTTGTAAAGGCACATGTTCTAGCCGCACATGTAGAGTATCCCGTATGAAACCATGATAACGTGCTCCAGTGAGCGTAGGTGGAAGAACATGAGGCCCAGTCAAGACATCACCAACAATTCCTGCCCAAACGTTCACAGAAAATCTGTGTTGATAACGTGAATCAAGGAAGTACAGTACATACTAACGAAACAATTTGGTATTTTGACAATTGTCTGCAGGAATTATTTCAATTTACATTTGAAAAGAAATACTAAAATAAGCTCTAACACGGAAATTAAGCGTTTCCGGACACATGTCCATATAACATATTTTCTTTCTTTGTGTGTGAGGATGTTTCCTGAAAGTTGGGCTGTACCTTTTTGTAACACCCTGTATATACGAGGCGCGTCCAGACAGTAAGTTGCGTTTGGTAATAAAATAAAATTGTACACAGATACAGAAGAAATTTTTATTGCACAAAATTCTACAACTCTTAAACTACTTTTCCACATAACTGCCGAGACTTTGCAGGCATTTGTCATAGCGTGGCACCAGGTTTTGTATACCTTATTCATAGAAATCTGCCTCCTGTGTCTTCAACCAGTTGGAAACAGTTTGTTTCAGCTCGTCGTCATTGGTGAAGGGATGACTGCCAAGGAAAGACTTGAGATGTAAGAACAGATGAAAGTCGCTAGGAGCGAGGTCAGGGCTGTACGGAGGATGGTCAAACACGTCCCAGCCAAATCCCTGTAGGAGGTTTTTCTTCACATTTGCAGTGTGTGCTCGTGCGTTGTCGTGAAGCAAAACAACACCTTTTGGTCCGTAAACATCGCAAATTTGCCGATAAATTTCACTTGGTTTCACATTCTTCGCATTCAGAAACCGAATCACCGACCTGATTTCACAGGCGGCGGGATTTTCAATCAACGCCGACATTTCAAACAAGCTCAACAAAGCATACGTAACTGACAGCGATCTCCAAATGGCGCACGTTCTTCTCCTTGATACACATCGTCTACAGCGCATGTGCGGTACTGCAATCGCAGCGCTGCAGCGGAGATAAATTGAAACGGAACTTACTTTCTGGACGCGCCTCGTACATGTGGCGTCTATTCCGAGAGAACAGACGTCACTTGTGATCCTACAGTTGTTATTATTTCATATTCACAGAATATATGACTTCAGCTGCGAATCCCGTCTGGGTACACATTTTGAACTTTGCCCATTCGCAGTTGATATATTCTGTGGATATTAATGATATTGGCCTGTAGTTATGTGGGTCGGCTCTTTTGCCTTATTTATAGACGGGACCCACCTGCGCCTTTTTCCAGGCACTGTGCCCGCGTGCTGACCTGCGGTAACGGCACTGCCTCGGCTGCAGTGCGTGCGGCGGCACCTCGGCAGCGCCGGTCGTCAGGGAGGCAGTGGTGCGACATTATGAAGTCGCGCGTCCGCCGCTTCTTGCCGGCATCGGGCGGCAATGAAGTTCCATTACTCGCGGCTCCGTTTTTGCCGCGGCAGCTTTCCCAGGGATACGTCACCGCGGCAGCTGCAGCCCGGCTGCTTATTAGCCCTCGAACGCGCCCGTAATGTCCCGCTCTGCGGAGAAAAACGCGCAGAGGTGTCCGACTGGTCACTCTGGCCTCGCATCACTGGACGAAGAGGCCTCACATTCTGAGAACGGCATTACGTGGACGCGGGCGGTGCTCGGCGTCTTTATTACTCACATCTGCTGTCCGGTCGTGTACGGCAGTGAAACACGGCACTGTAGACTTCGTTTTGGATCTGCGTAGTTAACTCAGACTTGAGAAATCGTTTCTGTCTTCTTTTCGTGAAACCTCGACGCCACTCAATTGATGCAGAAAAAAAAATCAAATGTTCGTATAGTCTATGGGACTTAACTACGGGGCCATCAGTCCCTAAACTTACAAACTACTTATGAACTAACTAAGACTAAGGATGGCACAAATATCGATGCCCGAGGGGGGATTCGAACCCCCGACCGTAGTGGCCGTGCAGGCTGTGACTGAAGCGCCTCAGTCCCCTCGGCCACCGCGGCCGGCTTGATGCAGACAGTTGCAAAACGTACGCTAAGCGTGTTAGGAGAAATGTAGGAACACATGAGGCAATACTCATATTATGACTTATCTTAGAAGATAGGCTAAGGAAAGGAATACCTTCGTTTTTAGCTTTTGTCGATTTGGACTGTCGTCTGGAATACGCTCTTCCAAATTCTGAAGGTATCAGGGGCAAAATATAGGGAGCGAAGAATTATATTCGACCTGTACAAAAACCAGACAGCGGTTATTAGAGTCGAAAGGCAGGAAAGGGACGCAGAGGTTGGGAAGGGAGCAAGACAGAGTTGTAGCCTTTCCCCAATGTTGTTCAATCTGTACATTGAGCAGGCAGTGAAGGAATGGAAGGCGAAATATGGAGAGGGCATTAAAGTGCAGGGAGAAGAAATAAAAACATTGCGGTTTGCCGTCAACATAGTAATTCTGTCAGAGACCGCAAAAGATCTGGAAGAGCAATTGAACGGACTGAACAGTGTCTTGAAAGGAATATATAGGATGAACATTAAAAAGACTAAAACGAAGGTACTGTAATGAAATGTCGGAAAATCAGGCGATGCTGAAGGAATTAGATTAGGTAATGAGACAATAAAAGTAGTAGATGAATTGTGTTATTTGGGTAGCAATATAACCTCTGATGGCCGAAGAAAAGAAGATATAAAATGCAGAATGGCTATGGGGAGAAAAGTCTTTCTAAAGAAGCGAAACTTGTTAACATCCAGTATTAATTTAAATATTAAAAAGTCCTTTCTAAAAGCATTTTTCTGGAGTGTAGCTTTGTATGGCAGTGAAACGTGGACGATAAGGAGTTCAGATAAGAAGATGATAGAAGTTTTTGAAATGTGATGCTACAGACGAAAGATGAAAATTAGATGGGTAGATCACGTAACTAATTAGGCGCTTAACCTAATCGGGGAGAAAAGGAGTTTCTGGCATATCCTGACTAAGACAAGGGATAGATTGGTTGGACACATTCTGAGACATCAAGGAATTGTCAACTTAGCATTAGAAGGAAACGTGTGGGGTAAAAATCGTAGAGGGAGACCGAAGGACAAATATAGAAACCAGATTCAAAAGGATGTAGGTTGCCGAACGTATTCTCAGATGAAGAGACTTGCACAGGACAGGGTAGCGTGGAGAGTTGCATCCAATCAGTCTGCGGACTGAAGCCACAACGACAACAACAATTATTTCGGACAAAAATAATAAAAACATAAATAATGTAAGATTAGTGCCGAGATATAAGGAGTTGCCAGAGTTGTAGTTTCTTCTCATTTGATTATAGTCAGCGTCACGTACGAAGGCGGCCCAGTTTTCAGCAGTTCTGCGCATTCCCCTCCATTACCGCAATGACAGCCCAATAATGTTCATTCTGTGGGCGCGTGGCTGGCCGCGAGTTACGCATTGTTTCTCCCGCAGACACAAGTGTTGGCGCTCGGCCGTAGCTCCTCCCCTCCACGCTTCCCCTATGGCTCCGCCTCTGTGAGCGAAAGTGCCTTCTTGCATGACGCCAACTATAGTAACACACCACGGATATTTGAGGGGTACGTCAGAATGTTGTTCACTGATACGCTTGCATTAGGTCGACGGCCGTGAATTTCAGCACTTTTGCACGGTATTTTGTATTCCTACAGTCTCCTTAAGCTAGCACCCGCGACACCGGGCTTCTTACCTCAAATTGTTTTATATATGAATGAATCTTTCACTATGCAGCGGAGTGTGCGCTGATATGAAACTTCCTAGCGGGTTAAAATTCTGTGCCAGAACCGGGACTCGAACCTCGGACCTTTGCTTTTTGTGGGCAAGCGCTCTACCACTGAGCTACCCCGACACGACTCACGGTGCCACCCCACAATTCAATTCTGCCAGTACGTTGGCTCCTACTTTCCAAACTTCACAGAGGTTGTCCTGCGAAACTTGCAAGACTAGCACTCCTGGAGGAAAGGATATGGTGGAGACATGGTTTAGCCACAGCCTAAGGGATGTTTCCAGAATGTAATATATATATATATATATATATATATATATATATATATATATATATATATATATATATATATATATATATATTTTCTTTGCCCTCTAAGGACGACATGGAACCATTATTTAGCACAAGTCTTCTTTACTTTGTTGTTCTTTTCTTCTAAAAACTTCCTCATCCTTTAACTATAAGTTTTTCTTGTGTCCATGCGATTTTCAGTTTCATATTCCTTCCCTTTAAGTTTTTGGTTGTCAGCTTAAGATAGTTGATTTTCTGTCTGTGTGTAATCCGTGTGGTTTATAATGGGTCAATATCCAGTTCCGTGAAGTAATTTTTTTCTTTTAGGCAGGGTTCCCTGGTTTGGCGAGTTCCTTTAATGATAAGTACGATTTTCTTGATCATTGTAGAGGCGTCCATTCTTGCTAAATGTCCATAGAATTTCAGGTGCCACTGACATGAAACATTTAGTCCTTAATTATAGTTCCTCAGAGCATTTTGCGCATTGTGCCACATGCTATCTTGAATCTTGGGTCCAAATATTTTCCTTAGTATTTGTCTTTTCATTTTCCCCATGCCTCTGTTGTTGATGATTAATGATGATGTTTCAGTTGCATCGAGCGCTTCTGGTAGAATGGCTGTGTGATAGTGGTAAAGTCTGACTTCGAAGGATATCAAATTCTCACTGTATGTGCTCCAAGTCATTGTATAAGCTCTACGTAATTTTTCTGCTCGTGTTCTGTGAGTTACTCTTTCGTTGCCAATGTTAGTGATCAATTCACCCTGAAGTACTTAACTTATTTGATCTCTCATATTTTGTTGCAAGTGGAATTAGACTGAAACTTTTGGAGTACATTAATTCTGTTTTCTCGTAAGAAATTTGGAGTCCTCATGATGTTACTTCACACACACACACAAAGGGAAGAAAAATTGCATTTATTGCTTATAGCTTATGCTAAGATTACTGTTATGGAATCTGAACTAAAAACACAAGAGTAAAAGAGACAGAGAAAAGGAGTAGTTGATGAGAGAAAGGGAGCAAATTGGATAAACAGAGGAGGAAGGAGGATGTGATATAAGAGGGTTGGAACTTAAATAGTGGTTATTATTTATTCACATCCTATACAAAAGCGTTCATGTTTGCACCTGTTACTGTCCCTCAAAGTAGTCACCAGCTTTGTGAAGAATGCATTGCCAGCGATGTGGAAGGCGTAGTATACGATTATCAGAGCTTGTTCTGTTAATGGTGCGAATGGAGCGGTCTGCTGACTGTTGAATCTCTGAAACAGTTCTGAAGCTAATGCCACGAAGTGGTTACCTCGTCTTCGGAATATAATCAGTCACAAGGACTTAAGTCCGGAGATTATGGTGGTTGGTATGGCATTGCCCAGTCCCGTCGACCAAAAAGAACAGTCACAGCTTGCGCTGTATGCGTCCGCGCATTGTCGTGCAAAATGATGGGTCTGTTGCGCAGAAAGTGTTGCTGCTTCTTTAGCAAGGCTGGTCGCAGGTGATGATCCAAAAACGAACATTAATACTGTGAAGCTAGAAAGTCCTGCCCGATGCATGTCTGCCACCTTCGTTGAAAGCTTTTACCGAACGTGCCACTGTTCTGGATGACAAGCCGATTCCCCGCATGCCACTTGAAGATCAAATGTTCAAATGTTTGTTAAGCTTAAGGGACTTAACTACGGGGCCATCAGTCCCTAAACTTACAAACTACTTATGAACTACCTACAACTAAGGACGGCACAAATATCCATGCCCAAGGGGGGATTCGAACCCCCGACCGTAGTGGTCGTGCAGACCGTGACTGAAGCGCCTCAGTCCCCTCGGCCACCGCGGCCGGCCCACTTGAAGAACTTGATGACACTGTCGTGCCGTACGACCTCTGTCACATTCAATCTTTATCCAACTCCGTTGTTCCCGTTTCGAAAACCTGGTGACATTGTCACGTTAGACTGCTCGCTGACAAGTGACTGTGATTCCCTCGATTGTGCGTACGCCGGTGACGCGGGGTGGCTGATTCCATTTTCTCGGAGGTAAGATAAATATGTCAACAAGGTGTGCTATCAGCGACAATGATAGATTCTATTGCATAGTGTCTCCACGGCAGTGTTGCCACTGTTTAAGTTCCAACCCTCGTATATTCGATGTTACACTTTCTTTCGAAGCTCCCTTTAACATTATATGTCTCACAATTACAAGTGAATGGTGTTGACTTGAATAATGGAATTCACGTACTGGACTGCAAAGTAATGCAGCAGGATATTATGTAGCCAAACTAGAAAAAAAAGGAGGTAGGAAGATAAGAGTCTGATTGGTGAGGCAATGCGTCGGCTCATTTGGGACGTCGATTAAGATTCTGGATGGAAAGGAGAAGCGGGGGGGGGGGGGGGGGTCAATGGAAAGGTGTTTCATACTCCCGTTCCGTCATCTACACTTTTGTTTTTCCGTTGTTTCCTTAAATTCTTAGGCTGTCAGACCACTCATTTACTTTCCCATTCGTGTGCAAACATAGCTAGCATTCACTCTGTAAATGCTCTATTCGTCAACGGGAAGTTACCCTTATTCTTCTTAATTTCTTTACTAGCTTATATGCCCGTTCTTTGCAACGGTTGTTAAAGAAGGGCATGCGCGTATCAATACTTAGCAATATGGCGGAGGCAGGTTTCACTTTTTCAGCTCAATCGCATCTTCCTGTATTCTAACCTCCTTCTTTGAAATAGTAACGAACATTTTCATTTAGTTTTTCTTACCTTATTATTATGCACTGCTGTAGTCGAATCGGCGTGAAACGCTCCCGCACTGCTGTGTTTGACTATACGCCTCTGTCTCACGTTTCTCAAACGCGTTTTTGTAAACGTGCCTTTGGCAACACTTCGTCATAGTTCAATAGAAAGCTACTGATTTCGCCGGCAGCTGTTTGCGCTTCACAGTTCAAAGATTTCAACAGCACTGACAGCCTTCAGGAATATCCTCAAGCTGACTGGAATGCAGTAGCGCCTCTTTAGTAGTAGTAAATAAGAAATGTATTAACAGGCGATGCATTATGTGACACGTTTTTTACCTATCGCAGTGTTAATTTACTATGTCATATCTATTGATGTTTGTGTTGCACAATGATATAATTTTGCAGGTATACATTCATTGCTATAACTGCTTTATGTAGGTTCCTCTGTGAAATCTGTTGTATTTATTCCTTCCTTATCTTAGGGCATATCGTTCTTCCCTTTCTGTCCATCGACTTCTACCTTACTATCTGGCCAATTAAGTTTCGTTTCCATGCAGATCATTTGTAGAGAGTAATATTAGCAAACGGTCTGCGAGGAATAAATAGTGGAAGAATGAAGTCTCGTAAATCACGCATCGCGTGATGGGAGAGTTTACTTTTTACGACATCGTATGTCCTGAACTATGTTGTCGTAGGCAGTTTTTAAACCCACAGCGATTGTTGTCTGATAGTAAGCAATATGTGTACCAAGTTTAATTGAAATCGGTGCATTAATTTAGGATGAAATGTCGAAAAAGAGCGCATGATGTAGCAGTTATTCGGAAATTTCATTGTTTATGACGTCATATCTCCTGAAATATGATGTAAATACGCATTATGATGTAAATACGAAGGTATATTCAGTGGTATATGTGCCTAATGTCTGCAAAATGTCTCGTGAATGATATTAGCAGTAAATGATTCCTGACCTTAAAGAATATTTGAACCAAATTTGGTTGAAATCGGTCCATTAGTTTAGGAGCAGAGGTAGAATATTATCGCATGATGCGGCCGTTTTCACGACTGTCATTGGTTACGACGTCATATCTCCTAACGTGTCTGTCGTAGGTGGTTCTTACCCCGACAGCGATTGTTGCCTGATTGTAAGGATCATGTGTGACAAGTTTGGTTGAAATCGGTCCAGTAGTTTAGGAGGAGATGTGGAACATACATGCACACACACACACACACACACACACACACACACACACACACAAATACAGCCTATTTTATAAGATGTAAAGGGGTCCTTATACATTCAATATTTATTGTGCAATACTCAGTATTGCACAATAATATTGACCGTCTGAGAGCACTAATAACGGTTTGCGCAATATATTGCAGCTTAAAAATATTGACGGTTGGTCAGTATTTTGCGTAATATAGTTTATCGTGTAAGGGCGATATTGTCCAATAAACTATGGCTTCTGCTGCAACAGTCTTCCGATTTTGATGGATTTCTTATTAATACTTGCCGATTACGAAAGTGTGCAGAGGAAATGAAACGGCGCATTAAAGATATCCCCAAAACATGTATTTAAAGATAGGGTATGTATAATTAAAGTATGAGGAAGTGCGACGTCAGTATATAAAACCCCTACCATTCGATCACTTCGTGAACAGTTGTGCATACACGGCAGTTCCCGCCAAGATATCGTGCTTTGCTGATGCGATGACAACGAAAAGTGTCATAAATTCGAGCACGTACGGATAGCTTCATCTGTTTTCATAACTATGGAGCTGATAGTTGTGGGTGCTTTGTATGTTGAAAATGCAATGTAATGGATAATCTTTCACGGGCAATGATCGCTTCCCTCATCACAGCATTTTCTTTTTGTATATAAGGTGAAACAAGGTTTGCCAATTCGTTCAAAACTTCCGATAATCATCTGGCTCTCTCACAAGTTTCTGTAGCATTTTTATGCGGCCATGTGTAGAACACATTCAAAGCCAATCTATCACCGACCGCCTTCTCTTTCTCTTCTTTTTCTTCTTGCAGCACGTAGCAACCACAATCGCAATACATGCGAGATCAACGTCGTGAAGCGCCGACATGTTCGCTACGGAGGCAGAACCGTAACTTACACGTCCCGGACGTAAATATTGCGCAATAATTGTTGTATCGTTCTTGGCCTCGCACTTTGGCACAATATACTGACACAATATTATCTATATCTATAGATGTGAATGTCTGTTCGGTGTACGTTTATCACGTCTGAATCGCCTAGACATAAAGGACTAAAAATTTGTACAGTTACTAATGTCTACCCCGAGAAGGCTTTAGGCACGGTTTTATGGCGATCGGATAGCTATTTATCTATATGTATATTAATGTGAATGTCTGTTCGGTGTACGCTTATCACGTCCGAACGACAAGACGCAGAGACTTAAATATTTGTACAGTTACTAATTTATACCTGAGGAAGGTTTTAGGGACGGTTTTATAGCGATCTGATAGATATTTAGTAATTTGAAGAATATAACGCGAAATGCGGAACAATAATCACTCTTTGAAAATTATATTTATTCTTTGAAAATTGTTTTAATGGTTGCATTGTTGCTTGAGGGTTGATAATGATAAAAGGGTATATTGAGGTGGAAAGTTATCGGTGTATATAAAACTCTACGCGTGTGTGTTAATATTTCGCTCTGCAGCGAAAACTACAGAACGCAAACGAATGGTCTGTGTGTAATTGTTGTCGGAAGTCTTCCGTTGTACGCCATAGCAGTTCCATGCGGATAGCCATAAGGGGTGGAAGATGTGCTGGTTGAAAGTCGTCAAATTATAAAAAAAAAATTCGAACTGAAGGCCAGCGATGACGTTTGCGACTCTATAGCAAGGAGGCTACATACAACGAAACATGACGCCACATACCATATCTTTGGTCTATGCGCGCTACAATGTCTTCAGCTCTTTCTCTGTAAGGATAAGGATACGAATAAGGAAATATAAGAATAAATAAAGCAGTAAAAAAGAAATTTATTTTAATGCATCTCTTTTAAAAATCGGTTTGACGTTTCGCGCATTAGATCAAGTGATCGATCTGTGATATTATTAAAATCATTATTGTTGAATTTCGTGATTGGATTCTTCGAAACGAGTGCATTTTTACGTGTGATTTGATCTACACTACTTACTTTCCTGATAATCTAATATATAAAGCACAGTGTCCGTATGTGTGTACGTGTTGTATACAAATCTACACTTTACGAAATTTTGTTCACGTAAGCTTCAATCCACGAGGACGGTCGCCGTAAGTATAAGAATCACGCACTATATATAGTTCACGAGATATGACGTCATAAACAATGAGATGCGCAAAAAACTGCTGCATTTTGCGACAATGCTGCTCATTTTTTCCTAAACCATTGGACCGATTTCAACCAAATTTGGAACACACATTCCTAACCGTGAGTTAAGAATTGCTGCAGGGTTAAGAATCAAATACGACACATCGTTCAGAAGATATGATGTCATGAACAACAGGAATCACAAAAGACTGCCACATAATGCGGCGAGACTTTATAAATATGGTGTATGAGAATGAGAGTAATTAGCGACTTGCAACAAACTTTAAACATAATTTCAAACCTTCATTAAACTTCTTCTCGCTGACAACAATAGCAAAATGATGAAAGGAAAAAAGTTTCTCGCCTACTACTTTTCCGCTGTTTATGGAGTAAAACTAAGGCTCTGAGTATGACTCTACAACTTATAATTTGAACACTACAAATTGTAGTGACAGAAAATTTTACAGACAGTATACACATATATAGTTGAATGCAGCTTCTAAATTGTATCACATTCCGACACGTAGTTCGTGAGATAAGAGCACGTAAACAGTAAAATTAATGGAAGACGGCCCCATCACGCACCAAGTTTTAATCTATTACTTCTTTACTACTTATTGTATTCCCAAGGGATTTTACAGACATACAGCCCCTATAAAATGAATATATACCTGAAAAATTGCAGGAATAAATAAATACCCGGGCAACACCGGGTGTTCAGCTAGTTGCTCAATAAATATTGAACGTGTAAGGGCCCCTTAAGATTTATTTATTTATTTATTTGTTTATTTAACCTGATCAGATTAGGGCCATCAGGCCCTCTCTTACATCGGACCAGGGTATACAGCATTTCTTTACATGTGAGTTACCTATAACATAACAATGATTTTTACAGGTAAACAATAACATAATTTATACAAGTTGATTACTTGTAAAATGATGTAAATAAAAGGTATTGACTTAATTCTAATAGGATTAATGCTAGTAGTACCACTGAGACACCTTCTGCTGCTGTTGGTGTAATAATAGATGTAACAACACTGATATTAGCCGATATAAGATGTACTTTTAAATATATATCGACTGGTTAAGACATGGCGAATTCTGACAGAAGGAAGTTAAGAAAGCTGTACCTGGCGAGAACAATGGCTGCAGGAGAATATCTGGGAGGAGGAATGTTCAAATGTTTGTATAGTCTAAGGGACTTAACTACGGGGTCATCAGTCCCCAAACTTACAAAGTACTTATGAACTACTTACGAACTGGGACGGCACAAATATCCATGCCCGAGGGGGGATTCGAACCCCCGACCGTAGTGGGAGGAGGAATGGATGTGACGTACCTGGACCGTAGGGTATTAAAGACTGACGTAATTATTGCTTTAGTAGATAATACATTAACTGTCGTTTGAAGCTGGCAGTGTTATTCAGTTCTCTGATATACTGAGGTAGATTGTTCCAGAGTCTGGTTCCTGCTACTGAAAAGGATTTTGAAAAACCGGCTGAGTGATGGATAGGGACAGAAAGGGTTTTGCTCTGACAGGAACGAGTAGTTCTGTTATGTTGATCAGATAAGAGTGTTAAGGTCGAGGAAAGATATGAGGGACAGTGTACGTTGATAAGAGAGTAGAGGAAACAGAGTGTATGAAAATCTCTGCGCTTGTCAGCACGGAGCCAGGATAGTTGCTTATAAGATGGTGAAATGTGATCAAAGAGACGGATGTTACATATATATCGAACTCGTCCGATCGTCCTAGTTGCTGGGTGTCGGGACAAAGTGGTTCTCGAGTGACTGGCGAAAGCGCGCGAGTGGCGGGGTGTCGGCAGCAAGTCAACAGATGTCCGCCGCCAGAGACAAAAAGGCCGCATTAGGGGCACGCCACGCAGCCCCATGTGTCGCCTCGGCCAAATTACACGCCTCCGCCGCCGCCGCTGCTGCTGCTGCCTCGCACGGTCTGCCCGATCGCGTGTCTGCCGCCTGTCCCCATCTGCCCAGCACACTCCACCGCCTGCTGGCGCGCTGCTCCAACACCACTTCCACTCGCCGCTCCTACGTAGAGACACATGTCGCAAATTAACATACTTTTAATGTGCAATGGAGCTAGAAATACAAGACAGTGCGTTTCGAAAAATGGCAACGTAATTAAATATTCCCTCTTCAAATGTATGTAAATCTATCGGACTTAACTGCTGGATTCTTAGTCCGTAGCTTACAAACTACTTAAACAAAAGTAAACTAACTTAAGGATAACACAAACACAAACACCCATGGCCGAGGGGGGACTCGAACCCCCGACGGCTAACGGCCGCGCGCACCGCAGCACGGCGTCCCAGTGCGCACGGCTAATCTGCCGCTGTATTACCAGGTGCCGGCCGCGGTGGCCGAGGGGACTGAGGCGCTCCAGTCACGGTCAGCACGGCCACTACGGTCGGGGGTTCGAATGCCCCTTCGGGCATTGATATTTGTGCCGTCCTAGTTCATAAGTAGTTTGTAAATTTAGGGAGTGATGACCCCGTAGTTAAGTCCCATAAGCTTAACAAACATTTGAACATTTTGAATAAGCTATGGCAGCAGATGATCAAATTTCCTTGTCCTTGCAGCTGTTCAAAATGTTCAAATGTTTGTATAGCTTATGAGACTTAACTACGGGGTCATCAGCCCCTAAACTTACAAACTACGTATGAACTAGCTAAGACTAAGAACGGCACAAATATCCATGCCCGAGGGGGGATTCAAACCCCCGACCGTCGTGGCCGTGCAGACCGTGACTGGAGTACCTCGGTCCCCTCGGCCACCGCGGCCGGCGGCAGATGATCCACCCGAGTCATTTTCGTAACAGCACCATATCACCTGCAATGTCCCTCCTGCTCTCGTGGACATTTCAGTTTGATGGGACAGATCCCACTAAATCATGGACACAAGATGTCAACAAAGCACTGTGATAGTTGGTGGTATGGCTTGTTTTTTCATGGAACGGTCCAACTGAACTACCTACTGAAAGTAAATGACTATATTACGTTACTTCTTTTCCACTGTCCTGTCATGATTATTGGTCTGTGTTGAGGTTTAGGCGGTGGAATCCCAGAGAATCTCACACACATTCGACTGGAGTTTTGAGTTCTAGAAGACTCGATCACAGCCAAATTCACAAAGCCAAAAGATACTGACCAGACTACCGGTGGCCTGGACTTTGGATTTTCGCCTGCAACAGTAGGCATGGACCCTCACAGGGTGCTACCATTCGAAGCCGGATGGATCCAGGATTTTGTCTTACTCTTCCTCCGCCTTCTTCCTCATAACTTGCCGGATGAGGCCCCGTGCTTGAAACGGGCAATAGCGCTGGCGAGGAAAAAAAAAAAAAAAAAAAAAAAAAAAAAAGGAAATTGTATGTGAAATAAATCGCAATTTGCGATCAGTTGCAGCTTCACTGTACTAGATTTAGATGGAATACCAAACTGCGGCGAATGAACATTTGTGCCCTGCCGGGATTCGAACCCGGTATCTCCTCTTACTAGGCAGACGCGTTGACCACTTCACCACCGAGGACACACTGACGAGGCCGACTGCATAGAACTCCTCCCTGCACGTCTCCCGCCACATCGGCACGCTGTTTCTTTCCCACTACCACAGCCAATTTTGTTCTGTAATGCTCGCAGCCACAATACTGTAGTCCCGCAAAAGGGAGAACAGACCACGAGGTATCGAGACACAATTAATTGTCGTCAGGAGCCCAGCCTCGGCTTGTATACAATTATATATCTATTTTTGACGAAATTACAGCGTTCTGCAGGCGGATTGGTCAATGTGTCCTTGGTAGCGGAGTGGTCAACGCGTCTGCCTAGTAAGCAGTTGGTCTCGGGTTCGAATCCCGGCCGGCCACTAATTTTCATTCGCTGCAGTTTGGTATTCCATCTAAACCTAGTACAGTGAAGCCGCAACTGATCGCAAATTGCGATTTATTTCATTAAAAAAAGAACGTTATATCGTCGTCAAAAAATATATAAAATTTTATGTGTTTTGACGCTCTCTGCAAAGAGGGGATTAATAATAATAATAATAATAATAATAATAATATTTCGTTTACAGCCATTGAAGTCGTGTTGCCAAACAATAGAATTTTAATGGCTGAGAATGCGTCGTAGCGTGAAACCTGTACAAATACGGGACGGACAGTTAATTTACTGTGGGTGCCTTCTCACGCTGGTATCTGCTATAATGAGGAAGTTGATGCATTGGCTAAACAAGCGGCATCCTTAGGCACTGTCTTGGACCTACAACTACCATACACGGACCTCTTATATGCGGTCAAGGAATACGCCAAACAACAGTGGCAACAGATGTGGAACGTTTCCCAAGAAACGAAAGGCGCTTCCTACGCTGTGCTGCAACCTCGGATTTCTTCGCAGCCGTGGTTTATGAGGACTCATCTGGATCGATCCGCGATTGCTACCATTATTCGTCTTCGCTTCAATCACGCCTCTTATCCAAAACATCTACATCGGATAAACGTCTACGATTCGGCGGCATGTGAGTGTGATCCTGAAACGGAAGCTGATGTCAACCACATCCTGTTCAGGTGCCCCAAATTTGACCGAGAACGTTTGAACTTCCTGCAGACATTGGTGAAGATGGGATATCCCCTTCCCCAGTCAGCTCCTTCCCTTTTGTTTACAAAAGACATTCGTGTATATAAAATCATAGTTAAGTTTATTAAGATTACTGTACACAATCTATAAGCATAAAGTGTGTTGGTAATATAAGGTTTTGCTTGTAAATATGTGAAAATGTTCGAACAGTATTTAAATAGTAATGTAATGGAGTTTTCGCTTTGCTTCCACTTTCCATTTTGACAAAATGTACTTCTGTTTTGTCTGTTCATTTAAATATATGTACATTTCCACTGTGTGTTGTAGATGGCAATATTGAGTTAACACTCAGAAGTCCAAATAAATAAATAAATAAAAACCTCTCCTCAGTGTTGCCAACTGCCGCGGTGTTGGTGAGACGGTGTGAGCGAACGGCGCCTGCGCTGTTGCAGGTGGCAGCTCGAGCGGCGGCGACGCTGGTGGTGACGACAGCGGCGGCGGCAGCAGCAAGCGCCGGAGGTCGCGCACCAACTTCAACAGCTGGCAGCTGGAGGAGCTAGAGCGCGCCTTCCTCGCCTCCCACTACCCGGACGTCTTCATGCGCGAGGCGCTCGCCATGCGGCTCGACCTCAAGGAGTCACGCGTCGCCGTAAGTACAGTACGCCTGTCCATTAATTCACCCATTGGTTACCCATAACGATAGTACTAAGGGTGTCTCACGAAAGACGCCTGCCAGGCATCCGCGGATCGCGCGGTACGGCTCGCGGCCGCCGCCACCGCATCCGCCAGTCACGGCAGCGTCCGATTCTCGGACTCTATTGTGCCGCAGGCGCATACACTGAGTTAAAGTCTAAAAAAGATTGCTATCTGAGTAACCAAAGCTTACCTTTATTTACAGTAGATGTTCAAAATGCTGCCCCTCTATGAAAAGAGTGACCTGACATCTTTTGACGCACCCTTATTTTATATTTATTCCATGTTTGTTACATCTTTGCCTCTCCCTTCTTTTTTTCTTGTCCCTGGGCCACCTACACAAGCGCTGGGCTACTTCCAGCTGGCTCCCACTGTTTGACAATAACACGTATTGTGGGAAAGGCTTGCATATTTTGTAGGCTTTATCTTACAAGAGCATATATAGTGGTTTCGAAATAAGTGAAAGAAGTTGAAAATAGATTGAACAAGACAAGGACAATTAATTAACAACGGCTGGCAACGTATAACGCATCTTAAAGTTAAACCAGTGTATGCTATGCAAGAAGGGATACGTCCAATTTTATACCCAGGACAAGTTATATGATATTATATTACACATCATAATCCCATGCAATAAAGGTGAACCAGAGGGGACAAATTAGTATTATGATACAAATACACATGTAGCTTTAAATATTGAGGTTTATTCCTTTCCAAGAATAAATTCAGTTAACACAGACATAATTATTTACCATGGCATTTATCAATGGTGGTTTGAATAAACTTTTGGTTCTTAAACAAAACAGTGAACAAATCGGATCCTTTACAAAACCATGCCAACTTTGGTTGTTCAACATTACCTAGTCTCACACGCACAAGATGATTACAAGTCAATTTCATTTCATGTCACACGAGGGAAACGGGATGGAAGAAAAATGCACTCAACAACACTGTTAAACACTCTCATGCGCGCTTGCACTTGCCTAGTGGCGTACTCTTGGCAACCTAAATACATCAGCTGGTGCTCAATGGTCATATATTTGGACAGGGCGGTCTTATTAATTAACACCATTTAAGGAATTACAATTACACTTGCAAGATGCAGCAATCTCATGAATGAAAAGAAACACGTTACGTGCGCTACTTCATAATGTGCAAAGTCAATAGTAAACGGGCGTTGGACAAGAATCAACTCTGATCTAATGCGAGTGCACAGAGATCCCTCAGCATCACACTCAGTAATGTCTCTCAAAGTCGTTAAAATTTAGGACAATAACACACACGAAGCAATATCAAAAGGAAACACATAACAAAAAGATTTGCGAACACTCGACGAATTTCGGCTGCCGAAATCTGGGAAATGACTAGTCGAATCTTTTTTCACGAAACAATAAGTTCTGACAGGTATGTGAACAATATCCTGCACCCATTCTTCCAAGAACTTTCACCCAACGAAAAGCTGTACGGTTATTTCATGCAGGACAATGCAAGACCATACAATGCCAATGCTTCTAAGGCAGCAATACGAAGTATTTTTGATGATAGGATAGTTGACAGGCCTCCTCGTTCTCCAGATCTAAATCCCTGTGACTTTTACCTTTGGGGACTGTTAAAAGACAAGGTGTATGCGAGCAATCGAAGAGTTGGAAGCCAGGATTCGACCAGTCATTTCCCAGATTTCGGCAGCCGAAATTAGTCGAGTGTTCGCAAATGTGTTCATGAGATGTCAGGCAGCTCTTTCCATAGAGGAGCATCATTTTGAACATCCACTGTAAATAAAGGTAAGCTTAGGTTACTCATATGACAATGTTTTTAGACTTTAAGTCAGTGTATGCGCCCACGGTACAATATAGTCCGAGAATCGGGCGTTATTGTGGCCGGCGGATGCGGTGGCGGCAGCCGGGAACAGTACTGCGCGATCCGCGGACGCCTGACAGGCGTCTTTCGTTAGACACCCTGTACTAAGGGTGTAGCTTTTATTACTGTCTCCGGACTAAATGCCAGACCATACCTTATTGTTAAAATAACGTCTGTCTTTGTAGACGATAAATAAAGTTTTTTCAACAAAAAAATGTTTTACAGTTAGTTGCCTGTAATAATTGCATTGACAGCCATTATCAAAATATGCTTCGCTATATTTAATAGCAGAATACACAAAGTCCCCATCCCCCCGAAAATATAATTGCCAATTTTAACTGTTGTAAAGGGACAACTGTTAATAAAATACTTCACTATTTTAAATGCACTTCAACCCCCAAATTTATTTTAATATTAATTACTCGTAATAATTGTACTGAAAGGAACAGCTTTATCAAAATAATACCAGACCACATAAAATTTCAATTTCCGAAAAAAACCGTTTTACAAATTGCTGCCCCTAATAAATGCAGTAGAAAGAGCAGCTTCAAGCAATATAACTTCATATTAAAAAAAGCAGAAGACAACATTTCTATCCCCAGAGAGTCTTCACAAATAGCTACCAGAACCGTTCCTTGAATTTTCGTGGAGAAAACCTTTGGTTATAATAGGAGATAAACTGGTTGGGTATTTGGATGAATCATTGGCTGTCAGAAAGGGGTGTCAGTTGTGACATACTTACCTTGTGGCCGTAAGTTGGTAACGGCTTAGCCATCCAACCAACTTACGGCCAGAGAAAAGCCACGGTAGCCCTACATAATCCAGCACCAGCTACATGGGCTGAATTATTATGTCTGAAGATGACCTACATTATGTTGAACCCGGTAAAATAAATAATTTTTACCTCTGCGATCAAGACTGTTTACAATACAAATTTCGTCAAGGGAGATCGCTGTTTTCTCCTAGGACTTTGTTCTACAAATTAATATGGTAAGTTTGTTAAGAAGCAGCAGGCTGATCGTTCTAGGACTTATTCTTCAGATGAGGGCAGTTTATTTTGAAGAACTGTTAGATAGACTAAAGATGAAATAGGGATATGGAACATTGGCGGCTCTAAGGGGATTATCATAAGATTATTAAAAGCTTATTATCATAAGATTATTAAAAGCTTCAGATGGTTCGTCCTAGGATCCCTTCTTGGGTTAGGGTACCTTCAGAAGCTGTCACTACACGAAGAGGTAATCTATTTTGTGATTTGGAGGGAAGATGGAGAATCAGGAAGGATGTCATGTGACAGAACTACCATAACGCTATTAAGTCGTTATGGGAGATAGTATCTTGATGAGTTGTCACTTGCATCAGGAGATGAACTATTGAGGATATGGATGGATGACTGAGGATCGAAAAGGGCGAAACTATGTTAGTTCTAGGATTCTTTCTTAAGTTAGGGCACTTTACCTTTAGAAACTGAGGACCGAAATGGGCACTATGTTGTGACAAAACTACAATATGTTCGTCCTAGGATCCTTTCTTGAGTTAGGGCACATTATCTTCAGAAGCTGTTGAGGGTTTGGATGGATCACTGAGGATCGAAATGGGCACTATGTTGTGACAGAACTACAATATGTTCGTCCTAGGATTCTTTATCGAGTTAGGGCATCTTACCTTCAGAAGCTGTCAGTACACCAGGAGGTAATCTGTTTCGAGATTTGGAGGGATGATTGAGAAACGGAAAGGATGTCATGTGACAGGACTACCATAAGGTTATTAAGTGGTTTTGGGAGACAGTATCTTGATGAGCCATCAGTTACATCAAGAGGAGCTGTTGAGGATTTGGAGGGATCATTGAGGATCCAAATGGGCACTATGTTACGATAGGACTACATATATTCGTCCTAGGATAGTTTATTGAGTTAGGGCACTTTACCTTCAAAAGCTATCAGTACACCAGGAGGTTATTTCGAGATTTGGAGGGAGGACTGAGAAACGGAAAGGATGTCATGTGACAGAACTACCATAAGGTTATTAAGTGGTTTTGGGAGACAGTATCTTGATGAGCCATCAGTTCCATCAAGAGGAGCTGTTGAGGATTTGGAGGGATCATTGAGGATCGAAATGGGCACTACGTTTTGACAAAACAACCTTTTAGCTATTAAGATGTTCAGTCGTCTAGGATCCTTTCTTGAGTTAGGTCACTTTACCTTCATAAGCTGTAAGTACACCAGGAGGTATTTTGTTTCGAGATTTGGAAGCAAGATTGAGAAACGGAAAGGATGTCATGTGACAGAACTACCATAAGGTTATTAAGTGGTTTTGGGAGACAGTATCTTGATGAGCCATCAGTTACATCGAGAGGAGCTGTTGAGGATTTTGAGGGATCAGTGAGGATCTAAATGGGCTCTATGTTGTGACAAAACTACAATATATTCGTCGTAGGATTAAGTGGTTTTGGAGGAGAGTATCTTAATGAGTCATCAGTTACATCAAGAGGAGCTGTTGAGGATTTGGAGGGCCCATTGAGGATCGAAATGGGCAGTATGTTGTGACAAAATTACCATACGTTTATTAAGATGTTCAGTTGTAGGTGTGGAGAGCAAAGTTCACCTCTGACAGTGGGGCCGCCGCGGCTGTTGCAGGTGTGGTTCCAGAACCGTCGCGCCAAGTGGCGCAAGAAGGAGCACACCAAGAAGGGCCCCGGCCGGCCGGCGCACAACGCGCACCCGCAGACGTGCAGCGGGGAGCCCATCCCCGAGGAGGAGCTGCGGCGCAAGGAGCGCGAGCGGCGCGAGAAGAAGCTGCTCAAGTCTCTGGAGCGCCAGCAGCGCAAGCTGGCCGCCAAGGGCGTCGCCGTCGACCTGGACACGCTGCGCCGCCAGTGGGAGGCCAAGCACCGCGCCCACCAGCCGCCCCCGCAGCCGCACCACCCGCCCCCGCCACCCCCGCCGTCGGCCGGCGACCCTCAGGAGGACTGCGGCCAGTCCCAGCCCAACGACGAGGACGAGGACATCAACATCGTCTCGGACGACGAGGCCAGCTCCAACTGCGGCCGCGCGTCGCCCACGCCGCCCCCGCCTCCTCCGCCCCCGCCGCCACCGCCCCCGCCCCCGCCGCCCACGGACGTCGGCCAACAGGTCTCGGCGCCGCCCCCTCGACGGTCCAACCCCTTCAGCATCGAGAGCCTGCTGTCGCACGACGTGGACCACAGGAGACAGACTGTGTCGTCTTCGATGACGCTCAAGTGACCATTCGCGCACCTGCTGTCGCAGTTGTTGAACACCCCTACGGACGGTTACTGTATGGTGCAGGATCAGTGAATCGTAGAGTGTATCACAAGTAGCTATGGCGGTAATGTCGAGAGCCGCCAATTCTTCTTGCTTTCCAACGTCACTAACCAGATCGTAGCGAATTAGCTCACCGTAATGGTAGGTCCAATTTGTGGGACTGGTTTCGTCGGTCAGTATAATATAAAATACATGTCTTACACGAAGAATGCGCACAAGTGTCAGCAGTCTGTCACGTGCTTGCTGCTGGCATACACACAGCAACCAAACACCAGTGCCAGAGTGAGTATTTACGGCTAGCAAAGAGATGACAGCCTCTGGTAACAAGATCCGTTGAAGAATGGTCCGAGCGCAACCCTGACGTAATTGTACTTCACTGTAGCTGAATGGAGATACAGTTTTACAAGTACCATACTGTGTTAGTTATTTTCATCCAAAAACGAGCTGAATTAGCGAAGCGAATTAGCTCACCATAATGGTAGGTCCAATTCGTGGGACTGGCTTCGTCGGTCAGTATAATATAAAATACATGTCTTACACGAAGAATGCGCACAGGTATCAGCAATTCTGTCACATGCTTGCTGCTGACAGATTCACAGCAACCAAACACCAGTGCCAGAGTGAGTATTTACGACTAGCACAGAGCAGCCTCTGGTAACAAGGTCAGTTGAAGAATGGCCCGAGCGCAACTCCAACATGATTGTACTTCTCTGTAGCTACATCGACAAAGAGTTTTTATATGTATGACACTGTCTGTGTGATGTATAATCATCCCAAAACAAACTGAATCCACGAATTACATCACGTAACTGTACCAGAATCTCAAAATATTTAAATGATTAGATGAAGAATGGGCATAAGTGTCAAGATGCCTACTGGCTGGTGCACAACAACCAAACACCAGTGCCAGAGCGAGTATTTACGACTAGCAAACAGGTGTCAGTCTCTAGTAACAAGATCAGTAGAAGAATGGCACGAGCGCAACTCTGACGTGATTGTACATCACTGTAGCTGAATGGAGATACAGTTTTACATGTATGATACTATCTGTGTTAGGTATGTTCATCCAAAAACGAGCTGAATCCACGAATTACCTCACGATAACTGTACCAGAATCACAAAAAATTTAAATGATTAGATCTGCTAGAGACAAATTTTCCAGCGTTCTGATTTGTAAAAAAGGAAGTTGATTTTTAAACTATCAACAACCAATTGCAGTTAATTTGGATTTTATTATAAACCAATTTCGGGCATTTACTGCCCTTTTTGAGGTTTATATTGACACCCTTCTATGTTCAGTCTGAACATGGTTGAACCCAATTTCGGGCATTTACTGCCCTTTTTGAGGTTTATATTGACACCCTTCTATGTTCAGTCTGAACATGGTTGAACTTGTTCAGTGTCCTTCAATCATGTCAATACAGAACGTATAAGGGTACCAATATATACTTGAAAAACGGCAGTAAGTGTCCGAAATCGGTCATAATAAATGCAATTTAACTGCAAACGGTTACTACTTTTTTAAAAGCCAATAGTATAAGAGGTGCTAATACGGAGAAAATACTAATTCCAACGAGATCCCGTATGTTTTCTTGACGCTGAATTTGCGGGTTTTGTAAAAAGAGGTGAAAGCTACTCGTGATTTGGATCTGGTACATAAGTTACAGCACGTGAAACCTTCTGCGTGGATCTAAGCGACGCGAAATATTCTGAGGGAAGGTAAAGGAGTTTACCAATTACTACTTCGATAAATATACTTCGTTTGTACAATCCAACAAACAGCTGACAACAGTTGCGAATACAGGAACACATCAGTATTATATCAGACGCAAATAAAAGTCAGTCCATTATCTACTAAGCTATTTCCTTCTATCCAAAGTGACAACTCTGTGAAAATCTTCCATTGCAATCAATGTACTGCCCATACGTTAAAGATTTATATACGATCTGCTTATCCGTCAATGAAAGACCATCTTTTTCTAATTTAATCGGGAATACGTTTTAATAACCTCCAAGCACACACCCCTAACATTAACAGCATCGACCGCGACCTTTGTTAGATACTATAATTGTTTGCTACTTCCTTTCCTCTTTAATTACTCTTTTTTTTTTTTTTTTTTTTTTTTTTTTTTTTTTTTTTTTTTTTTTGCTGAACGAAATGTCAGCAAATCCGACCTAGAATCATCAGAAAATGCGATTAAAATATTCAGTTGACCTAAGTTACAGTAATTAAAATGCAAAAGGACTTCATGTTCTTCCACCCAGGCTACCAGTAGTATTCGTTACAAGTTTTATTGGTGGTTTAATTGATGAACAATAGAATTTTCAGAATCATAGCTAACAGACTAGCTATCATTTCGTTTCGGAGAGCGGATCACAATGACTACTTTGGGCGATGGGCGATGGAAGAAGAACACTGGTAAAATATGTAGTTCCCTTTTATTTGTTTCATGAAGAGAAAGGAAATATTTAGCGCAATTCCCCCCATCAAGCTAACTTCATCTTCGAAAAATACCTTTGTAGCCTTATTCACCGATGAAGTTGTGCCAATGTGCAAAGTATTTTTGGCACAGAAAACGTCCACCACAGCGAAATTATAGTTGAATTGATCATATGTGACTGACGAAATGAAGTTTTGCTTAGCGACAATGTTAATCTGTTGCGAAACTAGGATCAAATACATTGGGGACGTCTGAAGATAGGTTACTTAACAGACTGAAAAATTAAAAATACATTCGTGACAATAGCGCAAGTGGACAATAGTGACAGCGTTAGACACGTGATAGAAGAACACAGATACGATACCTCTTTTGACGGTGGTATTCATTGATGTGTGTTTATGGCATATTTATTGTATGAGACATTTCATTGATTTCATACTGGTCGTTGGTGCAATGCAATAGCATTTATGCATATCATATCATGAGGAAACTGAAAATGGTTCTATTGGTACTATGTTTTAAACGTTATATTAGAGAGTTTATTATTACCTGTGTATTTTACAAGTATTGTAAATAAACAAACTAATTAATAAATATGTAAATTATTGAAGTTACTTAAAATTTACGCATTTTTATTTGCCCTACTAAGAATAAATTCATTTCAGCTATAAGACTTTGTTAATTACGCTAATAAAACACAAGTAAGTTATTAGATCTGTACTCCATAGCGGCATAGAACTGAATAAAATCCTGATGCTAGTTTACACGACATCTCGTCTTTGTATAATTTGTGACTGTTGCTACAGCGATACCACTTTTGTCTTTTTATGAGTTCCACAGTCATGTCTGAAAGTTTGGAAGTCGTATGAACAGTGGCGGAATTCTATTTATCTGTATAAAATTACTCTTATAAAAGAAAATAAGACATGTTTCGATTCCCTGTTACTCAGCGATCTTGCAGAAAGCAATTACTTTGAGCCAAGTGTGAATATCACCAAAATAGTTTATATTTGTTCTTAATTGAGTTAATCATATGATAAAGAAGAAACGTATTTTAATGTGTGAAGCATTGTCATTCGAAATGGCACTACGTATCACATATAGCTTTTTAGAATATGGAGATGCATTTTAGTTTCAATAGTACCTATTCCCTGTTCAAACTCAATAGTGACCAAACTTGTTCCAGAAGTTTGTGACGTCATGATTACAATTTGTCAGTGAAAAGCATCGCTGTTAATTTCATACGTGTTGAATAAAGAATTCAGATTACAAAATTTTCGTAGCTTTTTCCTCTTGTGTACACAGTCAACAAACACAAACCACGGGAGTTTAGTCTCATGGGGGTGATCTACCCCATAAACTGATGTTTTATTTGTTTGTTATTAATTCACATGTTACTTGTCTGCAATGGAATGATATGACTCTACAGACCAGATATCGTCAATTCGCTCACGTTAAGATCACTGAGGACGGCCACAAATGAAGCAACACGTAGCTGAATCAATACTTTATTCAGGCTTTTGTGAGTATATTCCTATGTTTATGAAACATGTACGTTACTGCATCTACACTATTTATGCCTTTCGGTTTTGGTGTAAGAACGATATCTGTAGGGGAAGAAACCATTTACATGTCAATACTCCTCGGTGTTGCTCTACATTTAATTGGTCTGTTAATTGTTTCAAACAATTTTACTCACTAGATGGTGGTCTTACCGGGGGAGATCTCTCCGATTTGGCTTAGTGAGAGAAGAAGCAGACTGATAGACCTTTGGAATTCCTCAAATGTCTCGCCTTAGCGGACCGTAAGAAAACTAAATGGCTTACAAAATATTTCCGTTTACAGTATAATCAAAATGTAAGCAACTTAGTATAACCCTATTGTCAATGTCGGAGTAGCGCATAGGGTACTGTAATAGATTTTCGATCGGGTGACTATGTTTCGATTTCTGCTACGTACTATTTTATATTATACCATAGAATGTTAAACATTTCATTACGGAATTTAATTATTTCAATGTTCCCGAATCGCCCAGAGAAGATACATTTAAAGCACATTCAAACGTACAGCAATCAATTGAATGCCCCTCTTTCCACACTAAGTATTCAGTATCGTTGGTATGCATCAAAATTGACGGATAAAAGAATTTTATTCAAAGATTTGATGAAATGTGGTTTCAACTGAAGAATATTTCGGAAAAAAATGTTATTGCCAAAAATGCGTTCATAAAATGTGAATGGTGTGAACATTATTTTTTGTAACCATCATCACTCTAAAAAATGTATTGTAGTGTACGCAGATAACGAATTGGTACATTTTTTAGTATATTTTCATTCAAAACTACACCGAATTAAGAAAATTGATGGTTTAAATACATTAATTGATTAATGTAACCATAACTAAACCAAATATGTTAATTTTACAAATATATTCTGATATACGTAAGTTCATTGAATTAACGAAGAATTCGACAGTCCATGGAATAATACAAAAGATGAATAGAAACACGTGGAATTATCGGGAATCAAATTTTGGTCGTACATTGAATAATCGATTATTTTACCCACCGCGCTTCGCCGACATTGACCATACCGTCACACTAACTCGCATATAGTTAATGTGTAATCAGAAATTTTTTCTTAAACGTTTCATCTTTTCCTACGGACCACTCGGACATATTTCAGGAATTTGAGAGGTCAACTGAGCCGCTTAATCTCAGACAGTTTGCGCCGAATCAGTGATATTCGTTCCACGAACTGCCCCTGTTACACCGATATAGGTCGTGATAAACACGTGTTGATGTGATAATGTGCTATTGGTAATATAGAACATCGCTTATTGATTAAGAAAAGAACAATTTGTTCTGGTGCCTACTCTGTATTTTACATCGTCAATAAGCTAAGTAAATAAGTGGAATCTATTTCGATAGTGATCTGCGCAACCACCAAGCTTAGTTTGGGACTTCCTGCAGTCGTGTGAAGTACCAGTACCCTTGATCGAAGGTAAGTAGCCTCCAGCACACACACTATACTGTGATTTGCAGAGTACGGAATGAGCAGCATAATGAAAGAAGAATATGGACAGAAGACAAAACAATGAAAGATGAATGTAATGTTAAATATCAAACTGAGATAAATGACAGATTTAACATTAATTGGGGGACGAGGGAATGATGGAAGAATGCTTCCTTGCAAGCAAAGAAGGGAGGATGATATAAGAAACATGATGCAACAGACAACGGGGGTTTCGCTTGCTTAAACTAGTTATACTGCGGATAAACGGAAGCTTTAATTTGAGAAATAAATTTCTGACCATTTTCGTCTGAAGCTAGTACTGAGTGAAAGTGAACATGGGTAGTAGAAAACTGGGAACAAAAAGAGAAACGGTAGAGTTTGAGTTGTAGTGTTGCAGAAGATTACTGAAATATGGGGTGTTGAAGTAGGGATAGTAAATATTTTCGGAGGTGGTATTAGAGACGAATTGCAATAATAGTGCAATATAACATGTATCCAATTTTTATTGACTTCACAGATAAAGCTGTTTGTATGTAGCCCATACAGTAAAGGTAAAAGCAAATAATGAAGTTCAAAGTTGATTTTCAAAACTTCCACGGCCAACTTCTCTTGAAAACATGTTGTACCTCTTCTGAGTTATTTTAGCAAACCTATGTACCAACTCACGAAACGGAAAAGCATTAAACTGTGCTGTATCTCTGTATTCAATCAAAATGTAATATGCCATTTTTATAATTCGTTTACACTATCATCCAAATATATTTATTATCTTTCTGAAACAAGTTTGTTTCTTATGGTCTCAGTCCGCAGACCGGTTTGATGCAGCTCTCCATGCTACCCTGTCCTCCTCTTCATCTGAGAATAAGTTCGGCGACCTTTTGAATCTGTTCACTGTATTCGTCCCTCGGTCTCCCTCTACGATTTTTACCCCACACACTTCTCTCTAATGCTAAGTTGACGATTCCTTGATGTCTCACAATGTGTCCCACCAATCTATCCCTTCTCTTAGTCAGGATATGCCAGAAACTCCTTCTTTCCCCAATTCGGTTAAGCATCCCCTCGTTGGTTACGTGATCTACCCATCTAATTTTAATCATTCTTCTATAGCACCATATTTCAGAACCTTCTATCATCTTTTTGTCTGAACTCCTTATCGTCCACATCCACAATGCTACACACCAGACAAATGCTTTCAAAAAGGACTTCCTAACAGTTAAACTAATATTCGATGTCAAGAAATTTCGCTGCTTCAGAAACGCTTTTCTTCCCATAGCCATTCTGCATTTTGTATCTTCTTCACTTCGGCCATCAGTAGTTATTTTACTATCCAAATAGCAAAACTCGTCTACTACTTTTATTGTATCATTACCTAATATAATTTCTTCAGCAACGCCTGACGTTCTGACACTACATTCCATTATCCTTGTTTTACTCTTGTTGATGTTCATCTTATATCCTCTTTTCAAGACACTGTCCATTCTATAAAGTTGCTCTTCGAGACCCTTTGCGGTCTCTGACAGAATTACAATGTCATCGTCAAACCGCAAAGTTTTTATTTCTTCTCCCTGAACTTTACTTCCCTCTCAAAATTTCTCTTTGGATTGCTTCACTGCCTGCTCACTGTACAGATTGACCAATATTGGGGAAATTTAAATCCTGTCTTACTCCCTTCCCAACCTCTGTGTCCCTTTCATGCCCTTCGACTCTAATAACCGCTGTCTGGTTTTTGTTTGTTGAATATAACTCTTCGCTCCCTATATTTTACCCCTGTTACCTTCAGAATTTCAAAGAGTGTATTCCAGTCGACATCCACATCCACAAAAACTAGATATGTAGATTTGCTTTTCCTTAATTTATCCTCTACTGTAAGTCGTAATGTGAGTATTGCCTCTCGTGTCCCTACGTTTCTTCTAAATCCAAATAGATCTTCCCCTAGCTCAGCTTCTACTAGATTTTCCATTTTTCTGCAAATAATTCGTGTTTAAATTTTCGATCCATGAAAATGTTATTCAATTTATACATTGAGCAAGCTGTGAACGAATGCCAGAAGAAATTTCTACAAGGAATGACGAGACAGCAAAGCATTTGGAAGAGCAGTTGAACGGAATGGACAGGGTGTTGAAAGGGGCGATAAGATGAACATTAACAAGAGCAAAAGAAGAGTAACGGAATGCAGTCTAAGAAAATTAAATTAAATTAGGTAACGAAACAATAAGTACAGAGGATATTAAATGCAGAATGGCAATGGGAAGAAATTCATTTTTCTCAGAGAGAAATTTGTTGAAACTGAATATTAGTTTAAGCGTAAGGCTTTTCTGAAGGCATTTGTGTGGTTTCCTTGTATGGTTCTGAAACTTGGACGATAAATAGTTGAGACAGGAAGAGGGTAGAGGCTTTTGAAATTTGGTGATACAGAGGAATTCTGAAACGTTTCAAATGTTTGTGAAGCTTATGGGACTTGATTGCGAGGTCATCCCTCCCTAAACGTACAAACTACTTATACACTAACTTATACTAAAGACAGCACAAACATCCCCGAGGGACCATCCGACTTCAAGAAGAATAATGTAATTCCAATTCCAAAGAAAGAAAGTGCGGACAAGTGTGAAACTTACAGAATTATCAGTTTAATACGTCATGGGTGCAAAATACTAACACGAATTATTTATAGACGAATGGAAACACTTGTCGAATCCGACCTTGATGAAGAACACGAGATGAACACGGGAGGCAATACTCACATTACGAGTTATCTTTGAAGATAGGCTAAGGAAAGGGAAACCTACGTTTTTAGCGTTTGACGATTTGGAGATAGCTTTCGACAATGTCGACTGGAATACACTCTTCCAAATTCTGAAGGTATCAGGGGTAAAATATAGTGAGCGAAGAGTTATATTCAACCTATACAAAAACCAGACAGCGGTTATTACAGTCGAAGGGCAAGAAAGGGACGCAGAGGTTGGGAAGGGAGTAAGACAGGGTTGTAGCCTTTCCCCAATGTTGTTCAATCTATACATTGAGCAGGCAGTGAAGGAATGGAAGGAGAAATATGGAGAGGGCATTAAAAAGCAGGGAGAAGAAATAAAAACATTACGGTATGCTCATGGCATAGTAATTTTGTCAGAGACCGCAAAATATCTGGAAGAGCAAATGAATGGGATGGACAGTGTCTTGAAAGGAAGATATACGATGAAAATTAACAAGACTAAAACGAAGGTAATGGAATGCATATCCTGACTAAGAGTAGGGATAGATTGGTTGGACACATTCAGAGACATCAACGAATTATCAACTTAGCATTAAAAGGAAGCATGTGGCGTAAAAATCGTAGAGGAAGACTGAGGAACGAATATAGTAAGCAGATTCAAAAGGATTTAGGTTGCCGAACATATTCTCAGATGAAGAGACTTGCACAGGACAGAGTAGCATGGAGAGCTGCATCAAAACAGTCTGCGGACTGAAGACTACAACACAACACAGGTTTCTTGTCGAAATTTTGTCTACTGAGTCATCTCTCACTGCAACCGCCAGAATTATTCAAACGTCATTTTGAAATATTATGTGCAATTTTAATACAACGTAATGCTTTCCAGGCCAGTGAGATTGAAGACAGATTTAATTTGTTTATCTTGGTGATATACACAGCAGAGGTGCTCGTTAAACTATCCACAAATGGAACTAGGGCATTCAAGTGGTCGGGATTCGTATAGATACTCCCGACATTTAATATTACCTCCAGACTCCAGATAAAGTGCGGAATCTCCCGAGAAACAGCTTCTCGTAAAATTCTGTACAAAACAGACGGTTTAATTTGCCACAAACTTTCATTGGCACGCGTGAATGTCCGCGCGCTGTGAGACGCCTTGCTGCTAAATGTGCGACTGCTTTCCGTCGGAGGTTCGAGTCCTCCCTCGGCATAGGTGTGTGTGTGTGTGTGTGTGTGTGTGTGTGTGTGTTGCTTAAGTTTTTGTAAGGCTATAGGACCAAACTTCAATTGTCATCGGCCTTTAGACTTGTAAATTACTTGTATTAACTTACGCTAAGAACAACGCACACATCTATTCCTCAGGGTGGACTCGAACATCCGACGGGCAGCAGACGCGCACTCCGTAGAGAGGCGCCTCAGAGAGCACGGCCACTCCCATGTGCCTGTGTGTGTTGTCGTAGCATAAGCTAGATTAATGAATCTTGAAACAACTTGCGGGTATGCTGCAGAGTGACGTCGTCGACAACCGCCGATATTTCGGCAGGAGGACACACCGCCATTCTGAAGGCACAACTGCACTTCAGGAAGCAATGTGCAAGCGTAAATGGGTAAACAAGGAAGATAACACACACAGTACAAGTCACCGCAGAGTCAGCACAACCAAAGATGACCATACATAAAAAAATATCGATAGTGACTGTTAATCGGCCGGCCGCGGTGGCCGAGGGGACTGAGGCGCTCCAGTCACGGTCTGCACGGCCACTACGGTCGGGGGTTCGAATTCCCCCTCGGGCATGGATATTTGTGCCGTCCTTGGTCGTAGGTAGTTCATAAGTAGTTTGTATGTTTAGGGACTGATGACCCCGTAGTTAAGTCCCATAAGCTGTACAAACATTTGAACATTTTTTTGACTGTTAATCAACAGGTGAGGCAGCATTAATTTTGTTCCTCTGTATTTTAACGAGAGACAGTGGCGGATTCCAAGCAGAATTTAAACAAAAACCACCATCTCTGTTTAGGAAGCTGTTGACATTAAACTAGCAAGCGACCTCATAAACAGTTACTATCGATATTTTTTTGCTGTTTGGTCGTCTTTGGTTGTGTTGACTCTGCGGTAACTTGTACTGTGTGTGTTATCTACCTTGCTTACCCTTTGCAAATAGAGGCATTAAATACGCTTGCACATTGCTTCCTTAAGTGAAGTTGTGCCTTGAGAATGTCAGGGTGTCCTCCTGCCGAAATATCGGCGGTTGTCGACGACGTCACCCGCCAGCATACCCGTAAGTTGTTTGAACATTCATTACGCCGGAAAAAGTTAAGGTTTCAAATAGATTAAGGAGTTTGTAAGCGTAGGGACTGATTACCACTGCAGGCAGTTTGGTGCCATAGCTTTACAAACGTTTGAACACCTTTATTCGCTTCATAGTTGAACGGAATTACCGTCTTCCTAAACACACTGAAATGTCAAGTGACAAAATGTGGTCGTAATTCCCTTTAATGCGACGAAAACGAATGAAAAATTAAAAATTTCAGCGCTCGGCTACGGAGCGGACTTAATTAAGCTCTACTGTGATGGAAATTGTTTGAATTTTAAATGGTTTCTGAGTACTACTACAACACCCAAATTGGCGAACTCTACAAAATGCTGTACCAAGTACAAATGACAACGTCGATATTGAATATTATTATGCATCTGATAATTAAATGGTTTTCTTATGCAGTATTTTTTAAAAATTAAAACTTTTACTCATTATATTTATTTCTCCCGACACCAGCTCCAAAATCTCGACATTTTTTTTCAGAGTCTTTGTAGTATTACATTAAAATTTTTCATTCGATAAATAATTTATTTACGATGCTTATCGCTGACCACAGCTTTCTCTGGAAGCTAATTACGCTCTTCATATATTTTTGATGTTCATCTATTTTTTTTTACGAGCTGTCCAGAACGCGGTTGTGAACTTGGTCTTTCATCTTTTCTACCTCATTGAGAACAGTCGCAAGTCAGGGACGTCTCCATTATTAATTGTAAGTGTGTGTGAGAGCGTTTTTCTTATGAAGTATGGTAAAAATATATTTAGTTACGTGTAATTTTTTTATTATTTCAAATGACACACCTTTAATGATTCATGAAGTGTTTCTATTTTTCCAGCAGTAATCTTGATTATGTAAGATGATGCTTGCAGCCATTGTTGGACTTACTAGATTTACTTCGAGATCTCATTATTTGTAATTTTCATGAATGTGACTTTCTAGTAATGCCTGCAAGGAAATCTTCGGAATTAAACGAAAACCGATTGATTTAAAGAGCCTTTTGTCAAGAAAGATACGTTAATATTTTTTAAACGGTCATTCAGTTAGTACAATCTGCTCCAAGCCAAACAAGCATCAGTTTACACAATGCAGCAAGAGTTTTTACAACTTCATCTGCTACATCCAATCAACTTAACATAATCGTCATGGTAAGAAAGGTCATCGCGGAATCTGCTAGTTTCTTTGTGTAATATTGTGCTCAGGTGTTGTTTTCATTCCAAATTACCGCTGCCGCTAAACTTCAAAGTTCTTTTTCGAGTCTTCTATTTATAAGGTTATCTAAATGTGTCAGATCCACCAAATTATTTTCTTGTATTATTGTACCGTTAGTGAACTTTAATAGCGGCTACGAACAGTAACTACTACTCCAACACCTGATCGGAAGAAAGAAAACGCAATATTACATCTTCGTGTCTGATAACCTTAAGTGGAGCACCATACACGATGACATTGTCAAACATATGTCTGGTAGAAATGGAAAGGAAGCGGAAAGAAATTGAGAATTCCCAACGCGGAAACTGCCTCATTTATTTTTATAGTCGTTCTTTTCTCCACGAGACCCGTAAATGTTATAAAAGAGCCCAGCTAGTGCGAGAGCTGGAAAACGGAAGGAACGAACGGGGTTTGCCGATATTAAATCAGCGACGCTTCCCTTGTTTACCAGCAAAAAGGGCGCGAGCGGCGGATGTGGGGGGAGAGAAAGTCCTCGCGCGAACAAAACGCGTCGGCGAAATGGAAGCGACTGCAGGAGCGCGAATCGAACGAAAACAGAGGAAGGCGGTTGGGCAAGGGGAGGGGGGAAGCGTCAGGGAAGTGGAGGGGGGGGGAGCTGGAGACGGCGCGCAGATGGGGGGATATCAACACACTCGCCGCGAGGGCTGTAAATAAGCGAGTATTGCCTCCCCCCAGAGTTAAACAAAGGCGCGCAACAATGGAGCGCGAAATGGAACAGCTTGGCGGTTTATTGGGCGGCGGCGGCGGTAATGGCGGCCACTTCCGGCGCCGCCTTTTGATGGAGAGGCCCGCCGCGCCGCCGGAATTGCTTCCGATCAATCGAAATTGCTCCGCGCCCGGCTCCCGCCTCGGCTGTCTAGCCGCGGCGCAAGCTGGTGCCGGCCCACACCTGTGTAGACGCCTGTTTGGGAGCGGAAGAGCGGGCAGCGCTCTCGCTGGGGGTAGTCGCTATAACGCGGAAGGACGAAGCAGCTGCCACTCGGCAACTGTAGTGTACGTTACAGCCATGATGGGTGTTTGAAAAGTCCGTGCAAAAAACAGAAACTACTAACGTGTTTGGAGAAAATCATTTTTATTTTTCGACATAGTCTCCTTTTATACACTTCGCTCTAATTTGTTGATCCCTTCCGAATAATAGGAATTGTCCAAGCCTGCAAAAATAGCTATTAGTTTCTGCCATCACGTCCTCGTTTGAATCAAATTTTCGTCCCGCCAGCCATTTCTTCGAATTGGGGAACAAATAGTAGTCCTAGAGAGCCACGTCTGGAGAATAGGGGGCATGTGAAACGAGTTAGAATCCTATTTACGATTATTTTGCTACTACAACTGTGAGGTGTGTGTTGATGAGTTGTCGTGATGGAAGAGGACCTTTCTCTGGGCCAATCGCCTGCGTTTTTCTTGGAGCTCGGTTTTCATACGGTCCAATAACGGTGAATAAATGCACCTGTAATAGTTTTACCCTGTTCCAGATAGTCGATGAGGGTTGTTGTTGTGGTTTTCAGTTCGGAGATGCAGCTTTCCACAATCCCCTATCTTGAGCAAGCCTCTTTAACCCCACATAAGAACGGCAACCTACATCTGTCTGAATCTGCTTACTGTATCCATTTCTTTGTCTTCCTCTGCTGTTTTTACCCCAAACACTTCCTTCCAATGCTAAATTCACGATACCTCGATGTCTAAGAATGTGTCCTACCAATCTATCCCTTCTTTTAGTCAAGATATGCCAGAAATTCCTTTCCTCTCCAGTTCTGTTCAGTAGCTCCTCATTAGTTATGCGATCCACCCACCTAATCTTCAGCATTCTTCGGTAGCACCACATTTCAAAAGCCTCTATCCTCTTCCTGTCCGCACTGTTTATCGTCCATGTCTCACTCCCATACAAGGCAACACTCCATACAAATGCCTTTAGAAAGGACTTCCTTAGGCTTAAATCAATATTCGATGTTAACAAATTTCTCCTTTTCAAGAATGCTTTACTACCCATTGCCATTCTGCATATTATATCCTTTGTACTGCGACCATCATCTGTTATTTTACTGCCCATGTAACAAAACTCATCTACCTCCTTTATTGTTTTGTTACCAAATCTAATTCCTTCAGCATCACCCCTTCAGCATGAATCCATTACCCTTGTTTTACTCTTGTTAAAGTAAATGTTAAATGAGGATTATCCCTTGTGAATCCCAAAAGACCTTTCCGGCCGAAGACCATTCTTCGCCCCCCCCCCTCCCCTTTTTTTGTGCAGTTGATGCCATGGTAACCCATTGTTGAGATTGTTCTTTGGTCTCAGTATAGTAATGTATCCACAGTGACGAAACGACGCTTAAAGTGCTGTCGATTCTACCTTAACAGCTGCAAACCTTCCTTGCAACACTTCACATGATTCCGTTGTTGATCAAGCGTGAGCAATCGCGGCAACCATCTTGTGGACAGCTTTCTCATGCCCAACTGTTCATGCAAAATATTATGTACCCATTCGTTCGAGATGCCCACAGTACTAGCAATCACACGCAGCTTAACTCGTCTGTCATGCATCACCATATCATAGATTTTGGATTTTATCCATGGTTTCTGGAGTATTGACGTCGACAGAGAATCCAGAACGTTCAGCTTCACTTGTGTCCATATGGGCTCTCCCAAAATTTTTTAACCATTATAAACTTTTCTAATTGAAAGTGCAGAGTCACCATAATGTTTATCAAGCTTCTCTTTAGTCTTCTGAGGCGTATTGCTTTCATAAAGTAATTTTTAATCACCACACGAAATTATTGTACGTCCATTCTTTGACAAATACTCGACTTCCTTGATTCACACGAATGTCATACACAAAGAAATAGACCAATATGGCTGAAACTTCGTGTGCGCTCTTTCCACAGATTCTGCTAACTAAACATGACCTTGAAACGCGCCGGTGGTGCCATCTGACGAACATTTCACGGACTTTTCAAACGCCCCTGGTATTAGTCAAAACCTCCTGTGACGGCCTAACGTTAAATTTGCAAAAATGTTCAAACGTTTGTTAAGCTTATGGGACTTAACTACGGGGTCATCAGTCCCTAAACTTACGAACTACTTACGAACTACCTTATACTAAGGACGGCACAAATATCCACGCCCGATGGGGGATTCGAACCCCCGACCGTAGTGGCCGAGCAGACCGTGACTGGAGCGCCTCAGTCCCCTCGGCCTCCGCGGCCGGCCGCAGCTCCAATTCACAGATCGGGGACTCCTCAGATATGACTTGCCAAACGATATGGAATGAGATGGGGAGCTATTAATATCAACGGGGACTACACTGCAAAAGCGTTAGAGGCAGCATAGCCTGCAAGTAAGATAGGGTAAGATGTTTCAGTTTTTGGTGGCTTTCGTGAAAGGAGAGAGAAAGAAGACGAAGTGGGAAAATACAAGGTCTACCTCAAGAACCTACCTCCCCTCCGAAATAATGAATGCAAAGAAAAAAGTATCGTATCTGAATTATTTTAATAGATGATACGTGAATGCATCGCCATGGTAACCAGGCATACTTCCCTGTACTGGTGAGGTGAGTAGGGTGTCAGTGGTGAGAAGTTCGTGCCGGTTTCTTCGTTTACGAAATAATAATAAAAAAAGAAAACTATATCTTTTATGATTTAATGTCAGTTATAGAAAGAGCTTGAATTCTGTAAAGTATGAGGGACTTCAGCGAAAATAAACCTCTGAATATGAGCAGCAAACTGATACAAAATATGATGGGGTGTCTACTTTACTACTTATCTTTCCATTAATGTTGCCCCAAGTCCCCATATACAAGGTGTCCCACTCAAATTTTTCGTCGTAAATATCTCGGGAACTAAAATAGATATTGGAAAACGACTTTCGCGGTGATGGGCGTGAGGCAGCAGACGGCATTAACACCACTGAAGCGCCGGCCGCGGTGGCCGATCGGTCTGTGGCGCGTCAGTCACGGTCTGCACGGCCACTACGGTCAGGGCTTCGAATCCCCCTTCGGGCATGGATATTTGTGCCGTCCTTAGTATTAGTTAGTTCATAAGTAGTTTGTAAGCTTAGGGACTGATGACCCCGTAGTTAAGTCCCATAAGCTATACAAACATTTAAACATTTATTTATTTATTTATTTTTAAGATGCTGATGCCTCTGAGTGTACTGCCGCGTCCTGCAGGTAGTGAATCTGTCGCCGAGTTCTCGGCCGGCGCGATTACCGCTGACGTGGGTGCAAGTGGCGCCGAACCGCCGGACGCGGGCCCTGAAACAATAACGCCATCAATAACGCGGCTGAGCATTTGAACTACTGAAGAAGAAGAAGTAGGGTAAGGTGGTACAAATTCGATATAGGTACAGTTCCGATCAACATAGGGTTTCGCGCCATTTGTCAGTCTCGTATTGTTGGTAGTAGCACTTGCCTTTGTTTGGCGTTTTAGTGTAGTAGCTTTCTACATCTCCTCCTGTCTTTTCCAAGAATACACCACCAATCTGTGCTACGGAGATATAAATTTTTTCCTGTTAAGAGAAACGTGAAGATACTTAGTCTAACGCGCTATTATAAATTTTCTAGTTTCCAGGCGCTTGCAAGTTCTATGTTATGTTTGGTCCAACGAAGTATGCTTTGGTGCCAGAAGGAAAAAAGTGCTTTTTATGCGGAAGATGCCAGTGATCAAAATTGTACCAGTAAGTCGCTGTTGAATCTTCCGGGTTGTACGGTCGTGGTCGAATAAACATTTCTGCTCCTGACGCTTCTTCCAGAGCTGCCCTGGACATGTTCGGAGGTGCTTCTGCTGACAGTCGGAAAGACTCACCGCTACCAGAAGCACCTCTGAAGATGTCCAGCGTAGCTCTGGACGAAGCGTCAGGAGCAGAAATGTTTATTCGACCACGTCCATACAACACGCAATATTCAACAGCAACTATTTCAGCCGGTCGTGAAAGCCTTCACTGCATGTACCAGTAAGTGTTCACAATTGAACTTAGTGTGGCACATTTTCGATCGATTTTCCTCAATTCTGTACTCTTTTTCTTGACTTTATACCAACATTTGTAATTGTCTAACATTTGTGTTACATATTCATTAAACATCCAAGTAGAAGTGCCATAGTTGAAATTATTTCTTTTCTCAGTATATTTCCAGTTACAATGACTGGAGGGTGGTGGTTAGGGTTAAGGAAATTTACCAACATCAGGAAGCGGAGGGCTCATCTATCATCACTTTCAGTGCTTGCGTTTATTTATTTATCTATTTGCGTTTAACAACGATACAATAATGAAACAATTTTATTTCCTGAGAAAGGAATTTTAAAATTTGAAATTTGAACTTACTCTCAGGAAACTCTACAATTACAGGCCATCACAGTTAATGCAGATAATCTAACTTTCCACCATCTATGGAATCTAGTTTTCAAAGGAAACATACAATTTTCCACTTCTCAAAAATATCCGTGTAAAGACGCCTTAATATTTTGACACACTCTTAAACTTTGTCATAACTTTTACAATTAGCAGCTTTCCAAATCATTGACCATACACCAATTTAAAAGGAAAGAAAAGTCAATAGTAATAGCCAAAATTCAAACAGTCAGAATATACAATCTGATAAATAGGATTTAAAGGTAACGTACAAATTCTGTTCCAAGATGACACGGTTTTAATAAGCTTTACATGATTTGACCGCTAACCAAAACCCTTTTTAACTCTGAGCACGGTTGTCCGAACGCTGCGGACGGTACCCGTCCCGGTGGCCGAGGGGACTGAGGCGCTCCAGTCACGGTCTGCACGGCCACTACGGTCGGGGGTTGGAATCCCCCCCTCGGGCATGGATATTTGTGCCGTCCTTAGTGTTAGCTAGTTCATAAGTAGTTTGTACGTTTAGGGACTGATGACCCCGTAGTTAAGTCCCATAAGCTATACAAACATTTGAACATTTGGTACCCGGCCGGAGGAGGAAAACTTAACTTAGAGGAAACCCAGGCGGCTGCAAGCGCCCCACACCTCGACCGAAAACTACGTGCGGCCCACCGTCCGATGCGTTCGGCTTCCCTCGAGCTAACCTCGGGATCGGTCACATGTAACAGACAGAGATCAAACAACATTAATAACATATCAAATAAAATATCAAATAGAGACTGTATAATAGTAATAAATGGTACACCACAAGATAGCTGTAATAAAAACCAGTTTCTCAGAATGTGCCTTTTAACTCTGACCAATAACAGACGTAACATCAAGTGGAATCCTTCCACTTAAAATCAGATTATTAAGTACTCGTATGAAGTTGTCCGTTAAGCTAGTTTCAGCTCCGAGCACATGTAACACAGAGACCAAACGACCTTAATAACACATCAAATACAAAATCAGACCAACACTGTATAATAGTAACAAATGGTAAAACACAAGACAGCTGTAATAAAAACCAGTTTCTCAGAAAGTGCCTTTTAACTTTGACCAATAACAGACGTAACATCAAGTGGAATCTTTCCACTTAAAATCAGATTATTAAGTATTCGTATGAAATTCCGAGTTACCTTACTTAGTTCAGTAAAATACAAGTGTGAAATACGTACACAGCTAAGTTCACAAGATGTCTGCCGTTCGTAATGTGCTAATCCACCACCAATACAAATAAATACAGACATCTGAATGACAGCAGTCACTCTCAATTCCGCAGGCTCTTTCGCTCAACACCAAATAAGCAAAGGAATCGATAGCAGTCTTCCTCCGAAATCCAGCAACACCAGGGACCAGGCGTTATCTTGCAATCCAGTCTTTCTCTGCACATCGAAAACTGGTTACACCCCCTCCCCCCCAGTTAACGGCGAAAACGTCACAGGCAGCCACGTGGCACGCTAACAACAAAGTAATCCCTCACGTCTTCGACCCACGACTGACACACACTGCCCATGGCACCCCACGCCTAGCAAAGATCACTCACCAGAGGTCGCAGTAGGGCAAACACGATCTTTGCCAGTAGTCATCGATCGAACGAAGCGCCACGGTTCAATAACATCTGTCCAAAATGATCGCAATTGTACTGCCTTACCCTATGTATATGTACTGGTCATGTATGTAGGTCACGTATTATACTTTGCCCCAGATACTGCGTGTATTCTTCACTACTTGACCTACAATCTCCAAGACAGTCTCTGCATACTGCAGTGAGCAATTCAATTAACATATTACCATATTACGTGAGCACACTAAGGGAGAAAAGAGCCAGTTAAGAAAGATTAATAGTTTTCTCTTTGATGCCGATGTGGAAATACCCATCGGAAAAGGAAAAGGAAGTATCTGGGATTAGAATATAAAGACATTGTGGGCGAGTTGAGGAGACGAGCACGGCTGACCAAGTCATTTAAGGCAAGACTTTTTTATTTCCTGCTTTCCGAAGGAGCAGTTTGCATTTGATTTACTGCGAGGACGAAAACACTTTGCGGAGGCGTCGCCGGCGTAGGCGGCACGGCGAGGCGAGCGGGGGCCCTATTTCCATTTTCGTGCCAGATTAATAACGTCTACGGGAAATCCAGATGGCTTTTTCCCGTCCGATTTGAAATGGATATTACACCGGATGGAAGCGGGAATATTAACGAGAGACGGAATGAATCGAGATCCCGCAGGCGATAAGGCCGGGACCTACCCCAAAGGCGCGCTCGTCCATAATTTACACATTCAGATCGGCCGGCCGTAATCACGGGCGTGTTCTCGCGGGCGCGGGTTACACGAGCGGCCGCGGCGGCGGGGCGGCGCTGGCGTCGCGCCGGCGGCGGAGGCGGAAGCCGTGATGGACGACGTGCGGCCGTGGCGACGTTGGGCCGCGTTATTGATGGCGTTATTGTTTCAGGGGCCGCGTCCGACCGCTCGGCGCCACTTGCTCCCACGTCAGCGGTAATCGTGCCGGCCGAGAACTCGGCGACAGATTCACTACCTGCAGGACGCGGCAGTAGACTCCGAGGCATCAGCATCTACACTGCGTCCGAATTTCTATCCTTAAAACGTTCGCTGCGGTCACCACTAACACTCTAGGCGGTCGTCTGTAAGCGCACGTGTGCTGAGAGCTGAAATCATACCCATGCGAAATCTGTTAAGTTCATGTTGTGCACGTACGTAATATTGACAGCAAAAATAACATCTGCGGAAGAGGTGGTGCTAGATATAGCTGCATTTCGATCTGATAAATCCTGCATGCTGTCAGACGCTCATAAGTGACATATGCCTTCATTGCAAACAATTCTAACAACGCATCTGATTTATTTATTTTATTGCAAACAGTGCACAACACAGACGATGAAAGACGAAAGCACACAACTGCAGACAGGAAAACGTTACACGATATTTGGTTGGTGGCTTGTACTAACACAAGTGCACAGCCGAACAAACTAAACCGATTACTCAGCTAGCGAACGCGCCGCTTATAAGCGTTACCGCCGGCCGCGGGGACTGAGGCGCTCCAGTCACGGACTACACGGCCACTACGGTCGGGGGTTCGAATCCCCCCTCGGACATGGATATTTGTGCCGTCCTTAGTATAAGGTAGTTCGTAAGTAGTTTGTGAGTTTAGGGACTGATGACCCCATAGTTAAGTCCCATAAGCTATACAAACATTTATAAGCGTTACCCGCTCTGGCTTGTTGATCGCGGAAACGCTTATAAGCGTCAGTCGCAGCGAACTTGTTAAGCCACATTAGCTACAAAGACGACCCTTAATACATTAACGACACATACATTTACGGTTATGCAGCCAGGTATCAAATTAGACCACGGCCGATATTTCGGCAGGAGACCACCCTGCCATTTTCAAGACGAAAGTGCAGTGAGGAAGCACTGTGAAACGATGTTCAAAATGTTCAAATGTTTGTATAGCTTATAGGACTTAACTACGGGGTCATCAGTCCCTAAACGTACAAACTACTTATGAACTAGCTAACACTAAGGACGGCACAAATGTCCATGCCCGAGGGGGGATTCGAACCCCCAACCATAGAGAAACGATGTAAGAACGTAGGCTTTCGCGGTCATTATTGTTAAATTCTTCTAAGTCAGGAAACAAGTCAGGTATTTCTTGAAGAAGGCTTCCGTAACGGATCCGAAACGTTGGATGAATATATCATCATGACGCGGCAAATAGCTCAGAAGAATTTCAAATGTTCAAATGTTTGTAGAACTTGTGGGACTTAACTACGGGGTCATCAGTCCCTAAGCTTACAAACTACTTATGAACTAACTAAGACTAAAGACGGCACAAATAACCATGCCCGAGGGGGGATTCGAGCCCCCGACCGTAGTGGCCGTGCAGACCGTGACTGGAGCGACTCAGTCCCCTCAGCCACCGCGGCAGGCGATTAGTTTTCTCTCTCTGTGTGTGTTTTAACAAGTGAGACAGTAGGTTCCCATGCGGAATTTAAGCAAAATCATCCATTCCTATTCATAAGGTTCTCTGCTAGGTTTATTTAAATCACTTCCTTGATAACACAGTCCCAGTAGCTGGAAGTAGACTTGCAGATAATACTTCGCGATCGGAAGCGCTCACTTTAGTTCGCAGCTCTGCCGCGAAGTAGTTCGTTCTTTTACTTCGTCCGCTCCCAGTGATGGCTGTGCGGCGTGGTCTGTACTTGCAGGTGGAGGGAGAAGTTCCCCACCTAGCTGCTTCATGCGCTTGCTGCTTGAGCCGCTAACGATATCACGCAAACCAAAAGAAAGAGTTTGTGGATAATTTCTCGCGTTTAAGTTTAGATCAAATGTTCAAATGTTTGTTGAGCTTATGGGACTTAACTACGGGGTCATCAGTCCCTAAACTTACAAACTACTTATGAACTAGCTTATACTAAGGACGGCACAAATATCCATGCCCGAGGGGGGATTCGAGCCCCCGACCGTAGTGGCCGTGCACACCGTGACTGGAGCGCCTCAGTCCGCTCGGTTAAGTTTAGAGTTCTCTGTATCTTGGATTATGGAATTTAGTCAGATATTACAGAGTGCAGAATACTTCCAAACAGAAGTTTTGTAGTACTGAACTATGTAATCTAGCAGGCAGACATTCACCTGGAAATGGCTCTCATCAGCAGAAGGCAAACACGTGATTTTTAATTCTGTTGCGCGCCCTCTCTCTAATGCCCGCCCGTCTTTGGAGAAGAATCCAACGAACTAAGAAGCGAGATACGTTTGGCATAAAGTTCGCGACCGGTAACGCATATTTTAGTTCGCGACCGGTAGCTAACCTTTTAGTTCGCAGCTGGGAAGCGAAGTAGGTCCTCTTTTTAGTTCGTCCGCTCTTTTTGGCTTTTGCTACCGCTACTAAAAGAGCTCTTTCTTTTGTTATGACAGCTTTTTTATATAATGATAAATGTTGCCCAAGCGTGTACTATTACCCGTATTTTTGGGCAATTAGACATCAAATACTTAAGCAAATAAATCAATTACCTGCACGACATGACGGTAACTGGCAGAAGGGAATCAGGCGATTCTGTGCGCTCTCGCGTCTTCTCGCTGTTCCCCGTCAAAAGGAGCGGACGAACTAAGAGGCGAGTGATCTGTGAACTAGTTCGCGTAGTTAGCCTGTGGGAGTGCTCTTCCGAAGTAGTTCGTTTGCGAACTACACAAGACTAGCTGGAAGTGCATGCCAGAATTTCCGTTTTGTTGTATTCCATATAGAGACCTGTGTCAAGACATTGTTCGACCACAGCAGTTTTGTTTGGCTCTTGTAAACTTGTGTGATGTTTATGCTCAATACAACGGTCCTCAAAATCCTAATAGTTTCACCAGGACATGCCACAGCTGCATGGGATACGATAGACACGCGCCTTGCACAAACCGAGATCATTCTTAACGGATCACAACAGTTTCTTAACTTTTGATGGTGGACGAAAGACACATTTCACTTTCTTTTTACGCAAAATGCGGCCAGTCTTGTTTGAAGTGCTGCCACCGTGTGGCAGAAAGGCAACTGACGTGGGTGCCAACTCTGTGCTATCATCACTAGCCCGTTGCACATGTGGTCGACAGTGCAACGCTCTTTTCATCTGCCCTTCACTATAGCCATTCTGACGAAAAGTGACCTCCAAATGGTACAACTCAATGGGCAAACTTTGCGGGTCAGAAATGACGTGAGCCCTATGTACTAGGGTTCGGTGTGTGTTGTCTTTACTCTTTACTCATTGAAAACTGAGGTTTTAAAGATCGTTGCACATTGCTTCCTCACTGCAGTTTCACCTTGAAAATGGCAGGGTGGTCTCCTGCCGAAATATCGGCCGAAGTCGAATTTCATACCTGGCGGAATACCCGTAAGTTTTCCGAAGTTGTTATTCGTCAGGAGAAATTAAAGAATCAGAGTACGGCAATTATTGACATATATGAAACAATACATCAATTAGTTACAAACTACAGCGTGTATACACTTTAGAGGTTATTATACGACAAATATGAAGAAATTTGACGTTTCCTGTTGTTTATTCCATAATGTACTTTGGACTTTCCAGAACATTTTGGTATACAAAAGGCAAACAATTCAAAGACCTTCAAATAATAATTTGAAAGCAAGCATAGGCTTTCACAGCCGTTGTCAATGTCAATAAAATTCTTCTGGGTATGAGATTGCGTCATTTTTATAAAATCTACCGACGTTTGGGCCACTGTTGCAGGCGGCCTTGTTCAGGGTCTGTGTGAGACAACAGTGGCCGAAACGTCGGTAGATTTTATAAAAATGACGCGATCTCATACCCAGACTTCGACCATAAATACTGGTAGACTGGGCTTGGCACCGTTTTCACGGCATTAACATTTTGTTTTGTCAACAGTCACGTTATAGTGTACAATTTTGCCTGCATTATATAGAGCTTTTTGTGAAGGGAAGTAACATTAAGTTTCAAATGAAAGTATTATTAGTTTCAAATGATGGCATTTCTTGAAAACTTCAGAGTTGTTTATTATATCCGTCTAATATTTGCCGACAGTCACGTGGTCCTAGTTTAAACCACGCCATGTGTATAGCTGTTCTGCTGTTTGTCCGGTATTTTAGTATCTATGGTCGAAGTGGCCACAAGAATTTGACAATAATTTGAAAGTTGACATGTGACTGCCAATTTTCACCGCAACGTACTGTTGAGCAGTCATTGTCTTGAGAACTACACAGTCTAGAAGGCTGTGACTTGGTTTGTTTTGTGCCAACTAATAGGTCTCAGAAGTGGACATTACGTACAAAAATAAGCAAATCACTCATTTGTTTCTGACTCTAGTTCTGGTTGAACGTAGTGTGATTGTGCTTGAAGACTAACAGACAACGTAATTCTTGAATTACATGAATATTGTGGGAAATACTTTAGAGATAACTGTGATAATTTAGAGAATTTGAACAGAGCTGTGTGGATCACTTTGTTTCATTGAATATCAACTGATGAAAACCCACCTCTACGAAACAGATGGTGTAAATATAAGCAAGCTGAATTTTCTGGCACCCTAAATGAATTTACACATAAAGACTCTCTTCCTTTGGCAGTAATGGAAGCAGTCAAAACCAGAGATCTCCTAAATCCAGAATTGCTAAAGAAGTGTTTACATGGGAAGACTCAAAATGTGAATGACTCCTTCAATAATGCCGTTTGGTGTCGTGTTCCTAAATTTTATTTATTTATTTATTTGGCTTTATGACTGAGAGTTAACAGTGTCTGATGCTGTAATAACATTTAAGGGTGGGAACTATGAAAGACTGGAAGTTCTGGAAAAGTTACAGGTGAAATTTTGACAGAACACATCTAAAGAACTGCGGGACATGGATGAGCTTCGTGTACGCGAAGCAGAACTGACTACCCAGACAATGGCAAAAGACGCAAGAAAGAAGAATGCAAGAAGTGGGTGGTTGTGACACTGAAGAGGAAACAGACTATAGACCAGGGCAATGCTAGTGCATAAAAGACTAAGAAGTGCAAGTCTGTAAAAGTCTGTTGGAGAGCCTTGGCAATTTTATACGTATTTATAAGGGAACAAGAGGCAGAGTTGAAATTTATGTATATATATATTTTAAAAAACCGCTGAGTCAAGAACACGTCGAATGACAACGAACACAGAAGATCAGCGACCGCATGAAACAGAACTACCCATAGAGAGAAAAAAAATGATTATGGCGACTGCCTAGTAAGCTGCATAATTTTTAATTCAATGTCTCTGGATAATGGTTCATACTTAAAAAATGTGTTTGAGAAAAATAAGATAACATGAATCACAACACAATTTTTGAAATAATTCTGGTTCAGTATGTCTACTAAAGCGCATTCAATAATTATAGAAAGTTGGAAGCTGGTATCTTTAAATGTTTCCTAGGCGATGGGTCACAAAATTCGATTGGTTAACATTGACGGCATAGGACATACACCATCCCCTTTATTTTAACACGTAAATGCCACTACAGATATTCGGATTTAGGTTATGACATGTTAGATATTGCTGCCTTCCTTGCCGATGATGTGGTGCAGACGAATAGCGGCATGACCCGGAATATCGATGCTATCGATGACTGCCTGAACGGCTGTTTTCAGCTCAGAAATGTGTTGGGATTATTGCTTTGCAACTTGTCTTAAATATAGCCCCGTTGCATGTGTTCAGATGCAGTGAATATGGAGGCCAATTGAGGTGTGTGTCAGTGGCCTCTGGCTATCCCAGAGCCCCCAGAACACCACTCTCCTGCTTCGATAGCGTCGAACTCCGTCTTCTATTTTGTCGAAATCGTGGTCATTCTGGATAAACGGGATGAACGGTCCTACAGTTTTACTACATAAATTGCCTACACTACACTTATGTCTCTCATTTTCGTACATTGCTGCATATTGTTGTATCCCCCCCCTCCCCCAATTGGGACTGACCGGGGATATAGAGAAAGTTCAGAGAAGGGCAGTTCGTTTTGTATTATCGCGATGTAGGGGACAGAGTGTTTCATGGAAATGTTGCACGAGTTGGCTATTCGTTCTTTCACAAACTTTCTCCTTCGAATGGGAACATTTTCCGTTGGCATCCACCTGATTAGGGAGACACAATCACCATAATAAAATAAGATAAATTCAATAAAAGACGGAAAGATTTAGGTATTCCTTCTTCCAGCGTGCTATCGGAGAAAGTAATGGTAGAAACATATCATAAAAGCGGTTCGAAGAACCCACTGTAATGAACTTAAAAGTGATTTTCAGAGTAATTATGTAAATGTAGAAATCATATTCCAACCTTCACATACTGTCTGGTAGTCTTCGTGCCGTTAACGCATATCGCACTGAGTATTCCGTGTCTGGATATTGCACACCACACAGTCTTGAAGTTGAAGAGAATTTCCGTTCACTAAATGCAAAATCTCCGTCCCACAAATGCGCCAATTTTGGTTGTTGACGAACACATCCGAATGAATGTGATCTTCGTTGCTTAAATGAAATCACATTCACAACAAAGTCCTCATCGTCAATTCTGTGGGCAACAACCGCTGTTGCGTTATTGTTTCCCGCTTGCTGTGCAGCTCGTCTGGTCTATTTCCTAGGGCTGGGTTTGAAACACAACGCGTGTCTTGTCGATGTACGTTTTCACCCGTTTTGGATCACCGACATTGCCAACGGGATCATCAGAAACACGCAGGCCGTAGACCCTTTGGTTTTAGATATGACTGAAATGTTAATTTCATGTGGCTAGGTTTCTCGATTCTAAAATTACTTTTGTCACACTAAATTTCGGGGTGGCAGTGGTTTTTCATTTTTTTATTTATAAATCACTGTTTCCTATTCAGAAAGCAACAACTGTATGATGGAAATTCACTAACATTTAACAATTTCATGATACATTTTACGCTGTACACGAACTCAACGGACAAAGGTGTTCACTGTCCAAGACTACTAAGTCTACTGACTGCGGCAGGGAACGGTCCGCACGGCCACTACGGTCGGGGGTTCGGATCCCCCCTCGGGCATGGATATTTGTGCCGTCCTAGTTCGTAAGTAGTTCATAAGTAGTTTGTAAGTTTAGGGACTGATGACCCCGTAGTTAAGTCCCATAAGCTTTACAAACATTTGAACTTTTTTTTTGCGGCAGGGGTAACACTGTGCACCAGTGGCTACATTTTGGCACCAACGGAACTTTCTAGAGTATTTTACCTGTCGTCTTTCTTTAAACTCTCTATTAAACTAACAATCAAATAGCTTTTCTATGTACCAGACACAGCGGTATATTGCTCCCTCCTACGTATATCTCGCGAGGAGATCATGAAGATAAAATCAGAGAGATTAGAGCCCACACAGAGGCATACCGACAATCTTTCTTTCAGCGAACAATACGTGACTGGAATAGGAGGGAGAACCGATGCTGGTACTCAGGGTACCCTCCGCCACACACCATCGATTGGCTTGCGGAGTATGAATGTAGATGTAGATAGCTTAACATAAGACAATTATATAAAATATTTATATAAATATTTATATAAATAATATCGAAATAAATTGTAGTATGTTAAATGTTAATAAAATAGCTGGAGGGTTTTGGCAGACTGACAAGGAAAGTACAAGGGCTCGTACAAACATATCTGTATAAATGTTTGGTTACAGGATCTCTACGTACACCTCAGTGTGCTGGTGGGTGTCATTATTCTGCAAAACTCTGCAACAATGCTCTAGAAAGCACTGTAGGTGTAATTGTAGACGCCATATGTAATGCAGATATCTTAACTATAACTTATGTAATAATCATAGTACATGTTCTCTAGCGAATTGTCATCAAAAGCCGTAATGATAGTTGCAACTTTAACCTTCTTCCCGAAGGACTGTTGAAATTCACTGCCACTGCTACCATCGCCTCTTCCCGCACTTACCGTAGCACTACCGCTTGCAATGAGATGCTTATCAATTACCATCCCTATTATCATTATTATGAGTTTGTAACAACAGTATTTAAGGTAAAATTTCCGGGCTGATGGGCCGTGGTCCACATGTAGCCGGTAGACCCTTGAAGATGTCTCCCGTAGTTGGAGACGAAACGTCGGAAGTAAGTTTTACATCTGGAGCACGGCCCATCAGCCCGGAAATTATATCTGAAGACAACGCCGGCCGTGAAATATTTGACTTATGCTCATATTTCTGTACCATAACAGATACGAGAAAGCATGCAAATGATTCATCTTCTACACTAATACCATCTTCACGAAGAATGGTTCTTCGTAACTTCATTTCAACTAATCGCAATACATTAGCAGGATTGATTAGCAATCGCCGCCCCATCTGACGCTTCACCACACAAATAACATCAGAGGCATCAGAGACATCGGAGGCACACTGCACCGTCCCTACTGGCGAAACGACAGGTCAAAGTGCGAGGCGGCATGGCACACGCAGAGGCCTCTAACGGACGACTGCAGAGTTTTGCAGATGCGGGAGTATCACTAGTGCAAAAAGGGATCTTTACATTATTTCTCATACGATTTTGGTGTATATGTGTTTGTTAGAGCCTAAGTACTTTCCTTGTGAGTGTAGAAGTAAGAGCCAATTAGATTTTAAATGGGAATAAAAGCGGAGTTTTCTCATGGGATACTTATTCACCCGACCATACGCTGTATGTTTCTTCACATATTACGCAAACCGAGCGGTCTAAGGCGCCTCGCTGCGGAGCGCGTAGTTGCTCGCCGTCGGAGGTTCGAGTCCTCCCTGGGAAATGGTGTGTGTGTGTGTGTGTGTGTGTGTGTGTGTGTGTGTTGTCCTTGGGTTAGATTACCTTAGTTGAAGTAGTTGTAAGCTGATGACCACGCGCCGGCCGCGGTGGCCGAGGGGACTGAGGCGCTACAGTCACGGTCTGCACGGCCACTACGGTCGGGGGTTCGAATCCCCCCTCGGGCATGGATATTTGTGCCGTCCTTAGTTGTAGCTAGTTCATAAGTAGTTTGTAAGTTTAGGGACTGATGACCCCGTAGTTAAGTCCCATAGACTCTACAAACATTTGAACATTTGTGATTCTTCAGTTTCTCCCGGCGTATTTGATAATAAAAATATCCACGGGTGTACTGCCGGTCTATAGTGTCCAACGAGCCGTTGGACACTATAGACCGGCAGTACACCCGTGGATATTTTGATTTGAACATTTTTTTAGATGACCACGCAGTTTGGCCCGATAGATTTACAAACATTTGATTTATTATGCAACACTCTTCCTAACACTGTAAACAAAACAAAATATGAAAGACCAAGCAAATGGTTACAAATCAGCCCATTCATAACCGTCACGTCCACAGATAAAAGATTTGGAAGGGGAATGCAGCCGCAAAAGAATTATAGCAACGACGTCTGGGCCAACTTGTTACTGGCCAGAATTCATAATATGTTGCCGGCTGTAACCAGAAATTCGACGTCAGATTTCCTTAAACGGGAAGAGGGCAGGATACTTTTTTGCGGCGTTTGGCGACAGGCGGTGTCAGCGGGCGCTAGGCCGTGTCTGTATACAGCGGACGCAGCTGGCCAGTGACCCGGGGTCACGCTGATAGCAGACGGGCCCGGCTGACCGGAAGCTGCGCCACGACTAGCCGGGGAAGAAGACCAGCGGCTGCTACTGGAGGTCGGCGCGAGGCAACGCGGCGTAAGAGAAAGTTGCGCGCCATCGTGTGACGTCACCCAGAGCTGGCCGGCGTTCCCAGCTAGCAGACTGGCCGCTCCTGAATATCCACCTGTACTGCCGGGGACAGCCTATTTACTTACGTCAAAAATATGGTTCGTATTGTTGTTATTCTGTGAGATTACAAAGTTCAAATAGCGTTTTCGGCCATTATTCATACAAAACACCTGTTATTTTTCTGAAATCAAAGCTTAAAAGCCTTGATTTCTATCGACTTCGACCACGCCTTCGATCGCGTGAACCACAATTGCCTCGCAAAGGTGATGGAGCGAATGGCTTTTCCACCCGCGTTTGTACTCGTAATCATGCGCCTAGTTCGTGGAGGTCAACAGAGGGATGTCAGAACAAGTACCAATCGCACGGTCAGCCGACATGGTTGCCCTCTGTCAACAATCCTGTATGCCCTCGCATTATTAACCGTTCTCTGCAGCTTGCGAAGCACATTCAAATGCTGCGCCTACGCAGACGATCTCGTCTACATCGTACGTAACGACGAGGAGCTACGGGAGCCGACACGATGGAACGAGAAATATGGTAGCGGAGTGGGCAGCCATAGGAACATAGCCAAATCCTGTGCGATATTGCACAGGGACTCCCTAATGAAAGTGTGGGCCCTTCAGCACTACAGAGACTCTCCGCTGCTTGGGAATAGTTTTCACTCCCGACATCCGTCGCACCACAGCCATAAACTTTCGGCGATTACTTCAGAACATGAAGGCTGGAATTCGAAGTCAGTTGTTGCGAGCGATGGACATGATACAAAAGGAGAAATTCATATCTATAAGGCATCCCGCATAACTCATATTGCACAAATTTCACCAATCTCTAGAGTGATGGCATTCCCGATCCAAGCAGCCTTTGGTTATTTTGCAGTACTAGTCCAAAGATACCGCTGAACGTCTTAGAAAGCAACACGTCGATCCAGTAAAGGGAATGGTCCACTTGCTCACAGGCCCTGGGCCATATCAAACGTACTTTCAAAATCTATACTCAGACCGAGATAACCTCTGCATATGCGGAGAGATAGGCACATCAGAACATGTCCCAATATGTAATCGACACGAACCACGAGGACAAGTACCACTGACGCAAGACGAGATAAAACAAGCTTTGCGGTGTCCATAAAAATGGAAAGAAATAAATGACACAGCAGACAGAATTTCCAGGACCCTCAAGACGGAGTTCAACAGGGTATACCGCAGAGAAGCATTTCCAAGGTAGCAAAACCGAGATACCGCAGATGACAGCAGCAGTGTTGAAACTGAAGGAAACAGCTCAGAAGTGAAGTTGAGGGGGACAGTCTAGACGTCAGTGAATAAGAGGTCACAAACAACAATCAATATTGTAATCCTGTTCCATGCACATGCAGCGCAAAACACAAACCTTAAGTAATATGGCACAATATAAATGCGTTGTAACAACTTTAAATTGGTAGAGAGAACTGAATGTAACCTTAATATTAATAAAAATAATCTTAACTCCGATAGAGAACTAAATTTATGTATCTAACCTTTAAATGTAACATCAACACACAATCAACAATAGTGCATATCATTACTATTATAAGTAATGTTATAGCATCATTATGAACTTAATTACTATCCATGCAATAACGCTAATGATGTATCACACCTGTAATTTAATTTATAGTGAAATAATTGTATTACTAATGAACACCAATTTTATTTTTTAGAATATAATTTGAACAAGCAATAAAGCTGCAAACAAATACAATGAAAGAGGGCGCAAACTGGTCCATCTCCACGTGGTGGGACATGGGCAACGCGTCACCTAGTAGATACTCGACATGCTAGGTGTGACGGCTAAGAGACCAGCCCCTAAACGAGATATTAGGAGCCGTCTTATGCAAAAATAGGGCGGGTCATTACAAAGACTAGCAGCAGCGAAAAAAAAAGTACCGGTCACATCTTAAAGGTAAAGTTCAACAACCTCACAATACCTAAACGAAGAGGGGTTCTAGCCTTGGTCAACGTCCTGGCCTGTAACGGCGCTTTCTATGCGTACAATCGTTAAGATATGGAATCACAGACTCCACAGTATTATGGTTCTTTTGGTCGACGAACTTGCGCATACTTCTGGCCAGCTACCGATATTCCTGACCCACATACCAAAGGCGCTATCACATTGTTGTTGTTGTGGTCTTCAGTCCGGAGACTGGTTTGATGCAGCTCTCCACAATACCCTATCTTGACCAAGCCTCTTCATCTCCACATAAGAACGGCAACCTACATCTGTCTGAATCTGCTTACTGCATCCATCTCTTGGTCTTCCTCTGCGATTTTTACCCCCTACACTTCCCTCCAACGCTAAATTCACAATTCCTTGATGTCTAAGAAAGTGTCCTACCAATCTATCACTTCTTTTAGTCAAGGCATGCCAGAAATTTCTTTTCTTCCCAATTCTGTTCAGTACCTCCTCATTAGTTATGCGATCCACCCACCTAATCTTGAGCATTCTTCGGTAGCACCACATTTCAAAAGCCTCTATCCTCTTCCAGTCCGCACTGTTTGTCGTCCATGTCTCACTCCCATACAAGGCAACACTCCATACAAATGCCTTCAGAAAGGACTTCCTTAGGCTTAAATCAATATTCGATGTTAACAAATTTCTCTTTTTCAAGAAAGCCTTTCTACCCATTGCCATTCTGCAATTTATATCCTCTGTACTGCGACCATCATTTGTTATTTTACTGCCCAAGTAACAAAACTCATCTACCTCCTTTATTGCTTCATTACCCAATCTAATTCCTTCACCTGATTTTCTTACACTGCACTCCATTACCCTAGTTTTACTCTTGTTAATGTTCATCTTATATGCACCTTTCAGCACACTGTCCATTCCGTTCAATTGCAATTCCAGGTCCTTTGCTGTTTCTGACAAAATTACTATGTCGTCGGCAAAACGCAATGTTTTTAATTCCTCACCCTGAACTTTAATTCCTTCTCCAAATTTCTCTTTGCTTTCCTTTATAGCTTGCTCACTGTACAAATTGAATAACAATGGAGAAAGACTACAACCCTGTCTTACTCCCTTTCCAACCACTACATCCCTTTCATGCCCTTCAACTCTGAGAACCGCTGTCTGGTTTTTGTACAAGTTGTAAATAACCTTACGCTCCCTATATTTTACTCCTGATTGCTTCAGAACTTGAAAGAGTTTATTCCAATCAACATTCTCAAAAGCCTTCTCCAAATCAACAAAAGCTAGAAATGTAGGTTTTCCTTTTCTTAATCTATCTTCTAGGATAAGCCGTAATGTGAGTATTGCCTCCCGTGTTCCTACATTTCTCCTGAACCCAAACTGATCTTCCCCGAGGTCGGCTTCTTCCAGCTTTTCCATCCTTCTGTATATAATTCGTGTTAATATTTTGCAACCATGACTTATTAAACTGGTGGTTCTGTAGTTTTCACACCTGTCTACTCCTGCTTTCTTTGGAATGGGGATTATTACATTTTTCTTAAAGTCTGAGGGTACTTCACCTGTCTCATACATCTTACACACCAGGTGAAACAGGTTTGTCATGGCTGGTTCTCCCAGAGACTTCAGTAGCTCTGAGGGAATATCATCTACTCCAGGGGCCTTGTTTCGACTTAGGTCTTTCAGGGCTCTGTCAAATTCTTCTCTCAGAACAGTATCTCCTATTTCATCTTCATCTACATCCTCTTCCCTTCCTACAATATTGTCGCGAAGTTCATTTCCTTCCTTGTAGAGCCCCTCTATATACTCTTTCCACCTTTCAGTTTTCCCTTCTGAGAACTGATTTTCCATCAGTGTCCTTGATATTCATAGAGCTGTTTTTCTTATCTCCAAATGTTTCTTTTATTTTCCTGTAGGCTGTATCTATTTTTCCCTTGTTTATACATTCTTCTACATCCTTGCATTTGCCTTCTAACCACTCCTGCTTAGCCATTTTGCACTTCCTGTCAATCTCATTTCTTAGTCGTCTGTACTCCATTTTGCCTGTTTCATTTACTGCATTTTTATATTTTCTCCTTTCATCTATTAAATTTAGTATCTCCTGTGATATCCAAGGATTTTTTGTAGGTCTTGCCTTCCTACCTATTTTGTCCTCTGCTGCCTTCACTATTTCATCTCTCAATGTTACCCATTCCTCCTCTACTGTTTTATTTTCCCCCGTTTCTGTCAATTATTGCCTAAAGCTCCCTCTGAAATTCTTAAGAACTTCAGGTTCCTTCAATTTATCCAGGTCCCATCTCCTTATTTTCCTACCATTTTGTAGTTTCTTCAGTTTCAGCCTACAGTTCATAACCAACAAGTTATGGTCAGAGTCTATATCTCCTCCTGGGTATGTCTTACACTGTAAAACCTGGTTCCGAAATCTATGTCTTACCATTATAAAATCTATCTGGTATCTCCCGGTGTCTCCTGGTCTCTTCCACGTATACAACCTTCTTTTGTGATTCTTGAACCAGGTGTTTGTTATAACTAAATTATGTTCTGTGCAAAATTCTACCAGGCGGCTTCCTCTTTCATTCCTTTTGCCCAGACCATATTCACCTACTATCTTCCCTTCCCTTCCTTGTCCTACTACCGAATTCCAGTCTCCCATAACAATTAAGTTTTCCTCTCCCTTAATTGTCTGAATAATTTCCTTTAGCTCCTCATATATTTCTTCGATTTCCTCATCATCGGCAGAGCTTGTTGGCATAAAAACCTGTACTACTGTTGTCGGTGTTGGCTTCGTATCTATCTTGACAATGATAATGCGATCACTGTGCTGGTCATGGTAGTTTACCCGCATTCCTATTTTCTTATTCATTATCAATCCTACTCCCAATTGATTTTGTATTTTTAATCCTGTACTCACCTGACCAGAAATCCTGTTCATCCTGCCACCGAACTTCACTAATCCCCACTATATCTAACTTCAACCTATCCATTTCCCTTTTTAAATTTTCTAATTTTCGTACTCGATTAAGGGATTTACCATTCCACGCTCCGACCCGTAGAATGACAGTGTTGTCTTTCCTGATGATCACATCCTCCTGAGTAGTCCCCGCCCGGTGATCCGAATGGGGGACAATTTTACCTCCGGAATATTTTACCCAAGAGGATGCCATCATCATATGTTCATACAGTAGAGCTGCATGTCCTCGGGAAAAATAACGGCTATAGTTTCCCCTTGCTTTCAGCAAGGCAAAGCCACATTAGCTGATGTTACAAGGCCAGCTCAGTCTATCATCCAGACTGTTGCCCCTGTAACTACTGAAAAGGCTGCTGCCCCTCTTCAGGAACCACACGTTTGTCTGGCCTCTCCACAGATACCCCTCCGCTGTGGTTGCACCTACGGTACGGCTATCTGTATCGTTGAGGCACGTAAGCCACCCCACCTCGGCAATGTCTGTGGTTCATGGGAGTGGACATATCAAATTCTTTTTTCTTGAATATAGTTATCTTCTCACGATTTCCCTCGTACCAGAGCTCTCGCTACGCTCTATATCTATCAACTGTTAATGAGAACGCACCCACGGAACGCCGTCGAAGGACGTCAACCAGATAAAGGTAGAAGCTTCTGAAACAGGATAATGCTGCATGAGTAAAACGCGTTACTAACGAGGTGGTACTAAAAACAGTTGGGGACGAAAATTTGTGACATAATTTGACTAAAGGAAGGGATAGACAGACAGGAAACATTTTGATACATCAGAGAAGAGTCAATTTAGTATAAGCCGGAGGTATGTATGTGTGTGCGTGTGTGAGTACATAGGCTGCGGAAGGGGTAGCGCAAACCGCAGAGGGAGATCAGTAGACGAAAGCAGCAGGTTAAAATGGACGAACAGCCTTGCACAAGATAGAGTTGGATGGAGAGCTACTTGAAACGGTCTTCAGAGTGAATACAACAGGAAGAAAGCCTTACGAAGAGGACAAAAAAAAATGTTCAAATGTTTGTATAGTCTATGGGACTTAACTACGGGGTCATCAGTCCCTAAACTTACAAACTACTTATGAACTACTTACGAACTAGGACGGCACAAATATCCATGCCCGAGGGGGGATTCGAACCCCCGACCGTAGTGGCCGTGCAGACCGTGACTGGAGCGCCGAAGAGGACAGTATCAGTTTACTTTCAATACTAAATCTAATGATATGCATTAACTATCCCAATGAAAATCACATTTTCACTGTTATCGTGCTGTATGAGATTTGAATAACCAATTCCTGTAAGAGCAGAGCAGCCTAGTTACCAGTGAAAGATGTAAGAGAGAGAGAAACAGAGCCTTGAACGCTAATTAAGACTTAAAACACAAAATAATGATCAAGCCAACTTCGTCAAATCAAATACGACGCTATTCAGATCTATTTATCTAAATGTTCTATTACTGAAAATAAGAAAGAAACAATCCTAAATTTCTGGAATTGTGAAAAGGACGAAAAGATGAAACTTATGTTTAATTATGGTGACCAATGTGGTTTTTTTGCAAAAGTCTGCGTATGTATCTATTGCTTTAGGTAAAACATCCATAAATGTTTTCCACCATAATACATCAACTGCATGGAACTAATTGGGAGAATTACACCGAAACATATCTGACGGAAGCTAGGTCTTCAATTTTAGGTGCAACAGCATAAACTGATATGACTGAGCTCCAGACAACTCAGAAACTCTCGAAAATGTTGACATGATGCAAATAAAAGAAAAAATTGTATGAGCAGTAAATTTCAATCAAATAATTGATGCAAAGTACCTTGATTTTTTTTATTCATGCAGAATCATTTGAAATATTCTATAATTTTTATATTTTCAAAATAAAATAATCAACTATTATACATAATTAATAAAGCGAATTAAATGCATAATAGCCGGCCGCGGTGGCGGAGGGGACTGAGGCGCTTCAGTCACGGTCTGCACGGCCACTACGGTCGGGGGTTCGAATCCCCCCTCGGGCATGGATATTTGTGCCGTCCTAGTTCGTAAGTAGTTCATAAGTAGTTTGAAAGTTTAGGGACTGATGACCCCGTAGTTAAGTCCCATAGACTCTACAAACATTTGAACATTTTTTTACTGCATAATATTGCAGTCTGATACCTCCTGAATGAAATATGCGGAACTTAACGCCCTCTTAACTGTTCCCAGTAAAGTTGTTTGGTAAGTAGACGTAGGAACAGTTCTCGGCTGAATTCTCTTCTGAGCTTGTGTGGTAGAATATCTCACGACTGCTTCGAGAATCGAAGTTCCTTGGACACGCTAGCGTCAAACTAATTAATACAGCAAAGCGGACGGAGAGTCACGCAGTAACGTATTAAGGGATGCTGCTAATTCATTCAAGGGTTAAATACGTAATTAATAATTCGAAACCCCTGAGAATCATAGCTAAATTAATGTTCGAGATACTAATCGAAAGGTAATTAAAATGATAAACCGCTTTGATGGCTGCCTTAAGGGGCTCTGAATGTAATTACTTGAGGTGGAAGCAAGCAAAGCCAAATACGTAGTTTTCAATACCTACAAGCGCTACATTCGTTCTACAATTAAGCACTTTATTTCTTAGCATTATTGCGGCTCTTGTTAAGATAAACTGCACGCAAAAAGAAGGAGAGACCATTTCATTAATGTAATAAGATATTTTCACGTTAATTCAGCAGAAGAACCAAAGATAATGATCTGTTGCAATCACAAACGTAATCAAGATATATATACCACAGTCAAACTTGGATGTATAACTCTGGTGTCTGAGCACAGGACTGCAGCGTGCCTCCACATTCATTTGTTTTGCACACGATTTCGCATTGCCCACCATGTTTTAATTTGGAAAAAGATTTTCCATCAGTTATTACGTGACAAAGAATTATTTGCTTATCGCTTTGGCGCTTTGTTTGAATTCTTTGTCAATATGTGATGTAGCAGCCTGATATGGAAGCAAAATCGGAACCCATTTTTCCCGTTTCTTGTAATAAATAGCAGCCATATTTCAATTTGGCAAGAAACAAAATATTAACATCTGCGGCTGGCACACTCAGACAGCTGATGTACAACATCCAGGTAGAATAGAGATCAATGTATATTCTCTCTTTCTGGATTATTGAACTCTATATTCCTGCACGTTGAATCTCAACTGTCTGAACGTGCCAGCCATACATATGCGTATTTAGTTTGTTACCAAGTTGCAATTCGCCTCTACGAAATGTAACTAGAATACGAGAAGAAAATGACGCATCCATTTCGCTCCTATGCCAGACTATTACATAACATATTCATTTAAAGTTCAAAGAAGAAGTAAGCAACCAACTCTTTGTTACGTAGAAACTGATCGCATTTCATTTACCAAATTAAAATATGGCGGCCAATGCAAAGCAATGTGCAAAACATATGAATGTGCAGACACGCTGCACATGTTGAGACACCAGCCTTATCATCAGTTCTTTGTATCTACATCTACATCTGCATGAGATACTCTGCTAATCACATTTAAGTGCCTGGAAGAGAGTTCATCGAACCACCATTACACTATTTATCTCCCATTCCATTCTCGAATAGCGCGCGGGAAGAAAGAACACCTGAATCTCTCCGTTCGAGCTCTGATTTCTCGTATTTTATTCTGATGATCTTTTCTACCTAGTGGATAGTGGGAGTCAACGATATATTTTCGCATTCGGAGGAGAATGTTGGCGATTGGAGTTTCATAAGTAGCCCACGCCGCAGCGATAAGCGCCTTTGTTGTAATGATTCCCATCCCAGATCCTGTATCATTTCCGTAACGCTGCCTCCCCTGTATCGTGACAATACGAAACGAGCTGTCCTTCTTTGGACTCCGTCCTCCGTCAAACCCACCTGATAAGGATCCCACACTGGGCAGCAATATTCCAAAAGTGGACGGACAAGCGTAGTGTATGCAGTTTCTTTTGTAGTTCTGTTGTATATTTTAAGGGTTCTGCCAATAAAACGGAGCCTCTCGTTCGCCTTTCCCACGAAATGATCTATGTGTTCTTTTCAATTTATGTCTGAAGTAACAGTAATTCCTAGGTATTTTGTGGAGTTTATGGCCTTCACTTTTGATTGATTTATCTTGTAAACAAAGTTTAACGGATTTCTTTTCGAACTCATGTGGACGACTTCACACTTCTCATTATTTAGAGTCAATTGCCAATTTCTACACCATACCGCACACAGAAAACTTCTGGTGAATGATGGAAATAGTTGATCATTCGTATACGTATTAAAGAGTTTAGGGGCTAGAACACTGGCCTAGGGTAGTCCATTTCTTTGTAGTCTCCATCTACTGCGCCTTCCTTCAAATTCCACTAAAACTCTCCTGTTAGTAAGAAAGTTGGCGATTAAGGTGGTTAGATTGGAGTATTTTGTCTTCTTCTTCTTTTCCTTCGGTTCCACTAAAACTCTCCTGTTAGTAAGAAAGTTGGCGATTAAGGTGGTTAGATTGGAGTATTTTGTCTTATTCTTCTTTTCCTTCGGTTTTTGTCCCGCGCGACTGCGGGGTCCGCTACATGGGTCCGTTGTCTCCATTTCACTTTGCCAAGGGCTGCGTCTGGATGGATGTTTGCGCTCTTCAGGTCTTTAAGCAGCGTATCAGACCAACGTTGCTTATGTTGTCCATTGGGTCTTCTGTTGACGATTTCAACTGTATAACCCGTCTTGGCAATAGAGTCATCACCGTCCCGTAGAACATGCAGAAACCATCGAAGATGGCTCTCGCGCATCTTGTCTTGGATCGGAGCAACACCGAACTGTTTCCTGATGCTGTCGTTGGAAACGTGGTCTTACCTAGTGACACCTGCTGTCCACCTTAGTTTCCACTACACTTAGGCGGCGTTCTGTCTCAAATGTAGTCGGCCAGCACTTGCAAACCGTACAGGGCGACTGGTCGGATGACAGTGCGATAGATTTTTTTATTTTATTTTGAGCTATCTTCCCTCCTGCGGTTGCATATGACGGCGGTTGTTGTTCGACACTTCATCTTGGCTGTCTGAGTTCTGGAACTGATCTCTTCGTTGAGTCGCCTGTCAACAGTGATCGCGGAACCAAGGTACTCAAACTTATGCACACAAGTCAGAGGTTCACCATTAATCATGATGGTTCCTATTTCATGCCTGTCTGACGGCATGTTCTCTGTTTTATTCAGGTTAAGACGCAAGCCATGTTGCGCCAACCGATCACTGCGTTCTTGGATTTGTCTATGCAAATCAGGCTTGCTTTCTGCTGCCGGCATCACGTCATCCGCATAATGTAGGGTCCGTGCTACTGGCCGGTACAGGTCAACTGCCACGATGTCCATTATGAGAATGAACAGAAGCAGCGTTAGAGCAGAACGTTGGTGGACGCCGACTGTGATGGGGAAATTCTTGGATAGTCCTGAAGATTTGCGGACATAGCTCCTTCGCTCTCCATAAATCAACTGTACCCAGTTAATAAGTTGCTCTGGCACGCCATGGTGTCGTAGTGCTAGCCATATGAGACTGTGAGGCACCCGATCAAAGGTCTTTTCGAGATCCAGGAATGCTAAATCTCAGATGATATTAAAGAAATCACCGGGTCCCAAGCCTTGTCCAGATGAAAGCCGCCGTCACGATTAATAATATCTTGTGCTAAACGTATTTTCACAGTGTCTTTGATTAATGAATCCCAGAAGGATCTCATTGGAGCCAAGATTTCAGTGGTGGAGTAATCCATAAAATGTCCTGTGGTAACACAATGCTTGACTATAGCCGACTTATTGGGCTGCAACAGAGGAGTATGGCGTTCATGTTCAACGCACCTTTCCTGTACTGTGCGTGTCGTCTGGCCAATATAAGCTTTGCAACACTGGCAAGGTATTCTGTAAATTCCGGCTTTTCTCAATCCCAGATCGAGAAATGCATTAATCTTCGCAGGTGGCCGGTAGATGACTTTAACTCGATGTTTTCTTAAAATTCTGCCTAATTTCGACGAAAGGTTTCCGACGTAGGGAAGGAAAGCTGTTAACTTGAAAACCTCCTTTCATCTGGACAAGGCTTGGGACCCAGTGATCTCTTTAATGTGATGTGAGGGGAAAAATTTTATCCATAACGACGCGTCTAGCGATAATTACAATTTTAGATATCTGACAAGTAATGTACTGAGTGCGCCTTGAGACAGAGGGCGGACATGCACTATATTTCCACATAATGCAGTGCGCGTTCAGACAGACGGCAGACATGCAGTTTCAACTTCGCGCACACGCCCGCGCGCTGCTTGTGTACGGTTTCTCGCAGGTGGCGGTAAATTCAAAAGAGGGCGCGCGTGTGAAAAACACTGATGCGCAAGCGCCTCCGCGCCTATTTTTGCTATAAAGGCGTCGTCGACAACTAGCAATCTCCAGTTAACGCACTCACCTGAAGATGGCTGAACGGTTGTCAGCCGAAATAACGTGGCAAGAAGTCGACGGAATCCGGTTGCAATACCGAAACTTAATGGAACATTCCGTACGCCGGGAAAACGTCAAGGGTCATATGCTGCAGTTGTTCACAAATCCAGCTTGGTTTCTGGAACTATGTGCGATCTCACAGATCCTTTGGTTCAGGATACGCTTAAAGATTTTCCTGGAGTGACAGAGATGTCGAATTGGACGGTAGTTTGAGCGCTCAGCGGGATTTCTCTTCTTCTTCACCCTTTATAGGGCAAAATTTTATTTTTAAAACAGGGAATTGAAACGTAGTTAAATTACTTATCGTACCCAAACACATAAAGAAGTATTTGTGATATGAAAATTGTTTTATTATCAATTTGTATAAATTTTTATACTTGGCAAAATATTGAGCACAATCCATTCTGTGGAACAGTTACTTTTGCAGTCGATAATTTAACCACTTCATGAAATTGAGGTATTTTATGACAACAGCAGTAAATAAGAAGAAATAAAGTCTTTATTTGTCGTTTCCTTTCTTTTATTTTTCATACATACATAAAATACATACAAAACATACATAGATGTGTCAAAGCATTGTCCGCACAAAATTACACTGCAAGTGATACAAGATAACTATAAAAATACATGCAAAAGAATCATAAAATACATAAAATCACAGATCACATTTGTCCAGTTCTTTAGTTCTGCTGGTGGAAGGGTCCAAAGCATTGCATACACAAAGCTACATTGCAGGTAGCAAAAAAAAAAAATAAAAAAAAAAAAAATAAAAAAAAAAAAATAAAAAATAAAAAAAAAAAAATTAAAAAAAAATTGCTTTCGTTCTGAAACTGCAATTACTGTGCAAGTAAGAGGCAGTTTATTTGAATCTACATTACGCTATAGTACCATAATAAATCGATTTAATTTTGTAAGTGTAAAGACTTACCTACAAACTTAGACGTAATCACTGCACAGAAAAGTAGTATTTCCTCTTCCCGTGCTATATACAGCTCACTGCTCACAAAACGTTCACCTTCCTTACTAACGTGAGATGCAGCTTCTTCAGAATAGCATATAACATCTAAGCGAAATACTAAATTTCAGAAACTGTTTGATAAAATTGTCAAGTAAATTCTCAGATAACAGAATAACATAATATAACCTGTACAGAAGTATTAGTTTAGAAGAGAAATGTTACGTAAACTCGTGAAAAATTGACGTTATCTACCTCTCCTGGCATCCACGAAACAAAAACGATCATTTCAGTAGGATTTGCACTAGACATGGTACTTCTTGTAGGCAAATTACTCTCACCATATCTATATTACAACATCAAATCATAATAAATCGACTTCATTTTGAAAATGTAAAGTCTTACCAGCAAAATTACGACATCGAAAACTTACGCCGCTTTGTGGTTACATTAGGTTCGTTTAAGCAGCTGTTAGGGAGCTACTCGCGCATGCGCAGAGCTGAAATTAAGTTCAAGCAGCGCCTTCTCCCGCTTCTGGCTACTTGCCGAGTGGATGTTTGCTGTTTAAGCAGTAACCGCAACCTACCAGATTCTACCCGGAAAAATATTTCTGTTGCGCTCAAGTTGCCAGATTCGCGCATGCGCAGAACTGTCTTGCGTTGTGGTGGCAGGGTGCTCACGTGATCAGTGTTTACCTTTCGTGATTGTTTCATTTGTTTGTCTTCGTGTAAAATTGTCTCGTCGTATGAAAACAAAACGGATTTTTGTGACTGGGAACTGTGAGGTATATTTATTCACAAAATAGCTGACGGCTAATGAAATAATATGATAATATTTCAGTTTTCTCATTTTATTTCGACGTTAATAGCAGAGATCAAGCATTGAGTTTCAACATGTAATGCACACTTGAGAGGTCATTTTGTATATTTTAGCTGTTAAAATATTGTGCGGTGTACATGAGTTCCCTGAACTTTATACTGAGGATGTTCATTCAGTGAACGAAATGGACGTGCTATATTGAAAAAATGTATAAATATATTTTATATAATTAGCACCAAGCGGAAATGTCTATTATTGTTACAATATTGTAGTGATTTGGACGCACGACTCATTATCGAGTGTTCATACAATATCAAGAATTATTCGATCTGAAGAACATTAAAACTATTTTTGTCGGTTTCTTTAAAACATTGGCTTTTGTCAAACAACTACAGTAAACTGTTGTTTGCCACAGACGCATCAATTTATTTGAAACAATATTCCACACTGTTGCCTTGTGTAAATTGTCGCTGTGTTTTAAAGAGCTCGAGTTTTATTTTATAATGCATACAGTGTTAACAGATTTCATATTCTGCTGTAATAAAATCACATGAGGGAATACTTCAAGGAAATTGGTATTCTGAAAACCATAAAGAAAAGCTTAATATCAGGTACATCTAAGTGAATCTGAATATGTTGATATACTCTTTAAAGACGAATAATTCTTTGAGTAAGGTTACGAAACTGATAGTCTTGGCTTCTGCTCGGATGTACTGTTTGTTTTAAAAATGTAATGCTGACGTACAAATATTGGTAAATGTTAACTTGAAAGTTAATAATCGGGCGATTTCATCAGTAATTGAGAATTATAACATTCCTATATTGACAGCTTAATAAAAAAAAAAAAAAAAAATGTTTTCTTTTAGACACCTATCATCCACATCAGTGGTACATACTCTAGGGTTCAATTTATATCTTAATTTGTGTTTTTTAGTTTTGAATTTACAGATTGACATTCCTTGGCAAATTACTGGAACATACCGCCAAAATATCGTCAGTGTTTTATTATTATAAGTACACATTGTCGTTACTTTGTACGTATGATGTATTATGTGAAACGTTTTAATACCCTTATCCTGGTTTGATTAAGTCACACTAATTAAACTGAAAAATAAACCACTGTCGTCAGCATAATTTCTCGGCATTATATAGGAATGCCAAAATAATATTGTCGCAGATCAGCTGTTCCACAGCTACGCAAGGTTAATACATGCAGCTATGCATGAGAATCCTACCAGAATTGGGTCGAAAAGCGTTCAAGCAGTGCAAGCTCCAAATACATCATAGCTGCGCATGTGCAGTAACTCCTACTTACTAGCGGCTGAAAGTAGCTGTCTGGCAGCTGCTTAAACGAACCTTCTATCAACCACAAACAATAACAAGTGCTGCCATCTGTTCATAAAACAATGTAAGCTCGTTGTGTTCGCTTTCTTAGCCATCCCCACGCAGTAGCTGAATGCGATAGTGTCTATGATAGCCATCAGTTAGCAGAGATTTTGAACCTTATATCGTGTGGTTAAAATATCGACCACTAACGTATAAAGGGTTAAAGATAGGAAAGATCTTTAGTGATCTCACAAAAAATATAAATAAATAAATAAATAAATAAATCAGGAGTAATTTATTGTTCGCGGTGTCGTATGCAGCAGACAGGTCAATATCTGGTGGAGGATTAGAGGTGATCTTTGTCCACGTCGCAGACCGTTTCTCTTGGGGTCACTGGACTACGTGACGTAGACAGCGGACTAGGGCACCTGGATATAGACGGGCATGCGCATCAATTTCTGCTATAGCGGCAGCTCCCGCCGCCATTTTGGTTCTAAGCGGTGATACCGTGGGTATGTGAAAGGCGGAGTTTTTCTGCTGTTATTGCTTTCAAACGTAGCTTGTTTCATTTCTAATACACATACCAAAAAGAAAATATATATTTGTATCAAAAATTAATCTCGTCGTAATAAGTTATTGTAATATGGTTTGACAAATCGTTGAATACGTTTTCTGGCATTTGTTCACCTGGGTGTGTATTGTGAGCAACTGTTTCGCATTCGACAACACACTTTTATGGGATACCACATGCACTACCAAAGCTCCGCTAAAATGCAAGAAATTTCCGTTTTCGAATGCCATAAATTAGCTCCAGAATAGGTCCTACACTCTCAAATTGCTACTTTTATAGGGCGTATTTTGCGAAATTCATATAAAGTACTTTTTCAATGCACAAAATACATCACCATGATAAACTAGGATGCAGTAAAAGATTTATATATACGAGATATTTTAATTTCTCATTTAACAATTTACTTTCTCATTCGTCACTTTTACTTACGGCCTCGGCGGCGTAGTGTACTGATGTTGGCAACGACCTTTGAATGCTCTTTGAAAACTCTAACAGGTAGAATGAGAGAAAATAATTTTTCTTGTTTACCATCTTATTGTATGTACACTTGTCCGGTCAGTAAATTAATTATCCTCCTAAAGCGAACATTGTCTTGCCAACATTATCAAATTACGCAGTAGCTTCAAACATCGTTACGAGGCGTATGAGCCATTATGACTAGTAAAAAAACAGTGTGCATCATTTAAAAGTAATTAGTATTGTTATTGTCTGAATGTTGCTAATCTATTAGTGCGTAGCGTCGAATCCTTCGCCGAAAAAAAAAAAAAAAAAAAAAATAAAATAAATAAAAAAAGTGTCGAAAACTGTCGTTTACAAAGTGTAGAAATTGTGCATAACTACAAATAAGTCAACCCACCTCGCATAGTTTGTCATGAAAATTTGTTGTTGTTATGGTCTTCAGTCCGGAGACTGGTTTGATGCAGCTCTCCACCCTACTCTATCCTGAGCAAGCCTTTTCATCTCCTCATAAGAACGGCAACTCACATCCACTTGAATCTGCTTACTATACGCGTCTCTTGGTCTCCCTCTACGATTTTTACCCCACACACTCCCTTCCAATGCTAAATTTACGATTCCTCGATGTCTAAGAATGTATCCTACCAAGCGATCCTTTTCTTTTAGTCAGGATATGCCAAAAATTCCTTTTCTCGCCAATTCTGTTCAGTACCTCTTCATTAGTTATGCGATCTACCCACCTAATCTTCAGCATTCTTCTGTAACGACACATTTCAAAAGCCTCTATTCTCTTCCTGTCCGCACTGCTTATCGTCCATGTTTCACTTCCGTACAAGGCAACACTCCACACAAATGCCTTCGGAAAAGACTTCCTTACACTTAAATTAATATTCGATGTTAGCAAATTTCTCTTTTTCAAAAAATGCTTTTCTTCCCAATGCCATTCTGCATTTTATATTTATATTTATATTCTATATTCAGGATTCATTAGGAAAAAATAACCGAAACCATTTTCTGAACGATTAGAACAAATTTGAGCTGCACAGCCCACCATGCTGAAAGCATATTGACTGTCCTATTCTACAATCGGGCGTCGAAGCGAAGGAACAAAAATGGCGGATGCGCCTGCCCGTCTATATGCAGGTGCCCTACAGCGGACTGGTGCTCGTACCGGCCTGGTCTGCGTTGTGAGCTCGCCGGCTGGGCCCACGCAGTCTGGCCGGATGCACGGCCGGGTCAGCCAGCCGATAACCTCCAGCGTTCAGCGGGCCACGCGCTGAGCACCAGTCACAGGACGACATCTGGAAGCGCGTCTCCTCCTACCGATTCTCTTCTTCCTCCTAATCCTCCTCTTCATCTTCCTCCTCCCATTCTTCCTCTTCCTTCTCCTCCTCTTCCTCCGCCTCCTTCCTCTTTCTTATTCGTATTCTTGTAAAGTCAGTTGGGGCATGATTTTACAACGTGAGTGCGTAGTTTCTAACTTAACCTCTTCTCTCCTGAGATGACAAAAATTCACAGGAATTTTATCTCTTTATATTTTTCAACAAACTGGTAGCCATGTATGAAAGATATGCAAAAAAGAAGAAAAAATTGCACTGACGTGTTGTACGGCCAACTTCAGATTTGTAGTTTTATAAGTTTTTGCAAACATAATAATCTAAATAATAAAGAATTAATTAATATGAGTGTCTGAAACCCTTTTAGGAAAGAAAAATTAGGTAGTGGGGGGTTCTGTACCACCGACCTTTAGCGTTGCATATATATACATGTGTCGTCTGTTCCGAGAGACTTCTGATCCTGCAGTTGTTATTATTCAACATTCATAGAGTATATGACATCAACTGCGATTGGGCAAAGCTGAAAATGTGTACCCAGCCGGGATTCGACCCGGGTCTCCTGCTTTCTAGGGAGTTCCGCTGACCCCTACACCACTGGGGACACAGTGATCACCGCACCTGCAAGGACTACCTAAGCACGCCTCAACTGCAGGATCAGAAGTGACGTCTGTTCTCTCGGAACAGACGCCACATATATATATATATATATATATATATATATATATATATATATATATATATATGACGGGCAATGATCCTATCGTTAGTGGGGAGGGGTGGGCAAAGTTTGAAGCCCTTACTCTTACGGGAATTAGTTCATAACTACGAGTTTGAGTACTGTGGGCAGGGCGAAGCTGGGAATTTGTATCTGACGGGAGGCGTGCTTAGGTAGTCCTTGCAGGTGCGGTGATCACTGTGTCCCCAGTGGTGTAGGGGTCAGCGCAACTGCCTAGAAAGCAGAAGACCTGGCTTCGAATCCCGGCTGGGTATACATTTTCAGCTTTGCCCAATCGCAGTTTTAGCGTTGCAGTCCAACGCCTTGCCCACTACACTACGCCTATCAATCAAAAGATGAGTTTTTTAATCTCATACTATTGATGGCCGTTGTTAACTGATGCTAATATGGCATTTTTAGACACTAGATTATCATTTATCGTACGAAGAACGATATGTTTTTGTTAATTCTTCAGTGCGCCTTTGCTTTGAAATGACAAAACAACAATAAGAAAATCATCAAATACTAATGCAAGATGGCGTATGCCAGAGAAAGTTCTGGGCGAGGAATGTCACGTGACATCTGCGAACGGCTGTTTTCGTTAATTCAATGGAAGGTGCCATATCTCCGTTATTTTTGCAAATATGTCTCAAACGATACGATATATGAAAAAAGCATAAGGGAGCTAAGTTGTAGAGAATTGTCTCCTCTACCAATTAGGTTATTCAATTTTCGTGTCAGATGAATGGTTCGTTTGCAATTACATTTATATTACAAACGGCTTTTTTTTTGGCATTACTACCGTATTTTTTGTCCGAAGATTTTGAAAAAGGGAGGTTCTGGTCTTCGTCGGCCTACAATCATGTCTGTAAAATTTGGTGCTAATCGGTTGAACGGGTCGTCTTAACAACAGGGAACACGTTACGGACAGACAGACAGGCATACATTCCAAAATCTCCGTTATTTTTGCAAATATCTTTGAAATGCTACGAGATATGAGAAAAACATAAAAGAGCAAAGTTGTAGAGAATTATCTCCTCTACCAATTAGGTTATTCAATTTTCGTTTCAGATGAATAGTTAAGCCGTTATTTTCATTTAAATGTCGAGCTGTCAAAAGACGATCGGCAAGGTCCACTTTTAGTGTTACTACCGTATTTTCTTGCAAGCAAGTTACTCGACACAAAACAGAAGGCTCAGTATTAGACATCTTACAAATTCAGCAATATACATTTTCTATGGACACGTTTCAAATGCAATTAAAAACAAGTAGCTTATTGTGATAAGTGTAACTTGGGGTCCACACATGTAGACTGAAAATAAAATCCGTGGTAACTGCCAATAATGAAAATTTGGTTTTATTGTGAAAAACACTACTCAATAAAAAGCGGGCTATCTGTTATTCGATGTGGAAGTAGTACTAATGTTTCTCACAAGAATGCCTGAAGATCAATGTGCCACCTGTTGTGAAGTAAAATCAGGGCTATGTGCCTGTCGCCAGAGGTGCACGTGAGCTTTGTTATTACTGTTTGAGTTGCGGTTCCATCATGTAGCAATCAGTAACTATTCATTTTGTGCTTTTTCCGCAATGGAAGTGTTAAATAAGCGCCATAAAAGTGGTTAAGGGAGTGTTTCTCAACTCAAGAAAAAGCTTGGAGCAGAAGGGAAGTCCTACAAGAACAGCCGGAACGTGACAGTGCCTGAGAAACAACCTCCACCCATTGCGGTAGGTTTAAATACCTCCTTAACCTCATAGACCTAGACTGTCGTTTATTAATAGCTCAAAGTTGTATTCCTTCGGCTTTTAACGTCGCAGTTGTTTGCATATGCGTTCTTTTTCTGAGTGCAAAGTAGAGTTAATTGAGTATGATACTGAGTTTTGATAATCAGGTACTGATCTGCATAAAATTCTCGTAGTCGAACATTAAGAAAGTGGTTTGTGTTTCTAATATCTTTCTCGCAGTCAAAGTTTTCAATATAGTCAGTGTATGTTTCATGCAGGTTACATGTCACAGTTGTTTTGTTAAAAGATCCGTTGCGCACATAATCAGTTTAATGCACTGTTTCTCATTTAACAGTATATACATCAATAATTAAACCAAATTACTGTTTTAATCAACAATGTACTTGTTCAGTTAAATTTTGATGGTTATCTGATGACTTTGTGATCTTAACTGTTAAACATCAATATATGACTACTATTTGGACTGCAACTAATATCAGATCAGGTTTAGAATGAGTAACTAGAAAATAAACTACTTTTGTTGTCTGATTAAACGAAAGATTCAACATAAAACAACACGTACAACTTTAAAATTTTTCTCTCTTTTCTTCAATAAAAACACTTTGTTTCAACATACTAATTATTTAATTGTGAACTTAACTACATGTGCTGATCTAGACAGAAAATAAGTATTTTTAATTTTATTATTTTTAAATACATTTTTTCCAATACACGTTTCTGTTAATACCTATTGACAGTCCCACAAATGAAAGAAAATTTAAAAAATCAATCATTTCTGTCTAATAATAACTTGATATTGCCAGTAGGTAAATGAACCTTTATTTTGTGATAGGCTGCAAAACAATGATTTTTCATGACACACAAATACAGTTCACATTTGATGTAGATGACTCTTGTCTTGGAGTTGCACCCGGGTTTCCTGTATTTTGAAGCATTCTTTGCTCAACAAATTTTGGTAAATGCCCTACATTGTCAAACCTAACTTCCGCAATTGGTTGTGACAAAGCTCTTCTTTGTACATCAACTGCATCTTCACTAGCACAAGAATTCACAACACGAGGGCGCCCTCTTCTTCTACCTATATCCTCAAAATATTTATAATTAATCATAGCTTTTCCTACATGCATCATGTAATCCATGTAATCCAATAAAATGTTCAAATGTTTGTTAAGCTTAAGGGACTTAACTGCGGGGTCATCAGCCCCTAAATTTACAAACTACTTATGAACTATCTTATACTAAAGACAGCTCAAACACCCATGCCTGAGGGGGGATTAGAACCCCCGACCGTAGCGGCCGTGCAGACTGTGACTGGCGCGCCGCAGACCGCTCGGCCACTGCGGCCGGCTGTAATCCAACAGCAAAATCTCCAGTCAAAAACGAAAATTCGACATATTCCCCATCAGATAATTCCGCATTACTGTCATTAAGAAGTGCTTCCAATCGCTCATCAGTTAATATTTCATCATACCTGTATAGTATAAAAAGGAGAATTATTTCAGCCCTGTACTTTCGAAGAAAAAATTGAAGTCAGCATTTTCATATTATGAACTGAGGTCCATATACGAGGACCTACAGAAAATGAGTTATTTCTTAGTGATAAAATATATTCAAATCGGAACTAACTCTCAACATCTAGAAGAGTTAACACACTATAGGAAAAAAATCACATCATTTTAGTGTAATACTTGAGCGTAATAATTATTTACATACCTTTCCGACTTCAAGTAGCTGTCAGTTTGAGTGCATGACAAGCTGTAAACAATTGCATCAGTCCTTCCTTTAGAGGAGCTGCGCTGTAGTGTTGAAACTGAGAAATACAAGGTCCATACTTGTGGACGGACGGTCTGTAAGCGGGAAAGTACACTACTTGGACCACCGGAATACGAAGAGGAACTATTAATATGTTAAATTACCATGTAAAACATATTTTCTGCATTATATTTAAACTAGAGAAGGGGAAAAAATACCCAAAGGGCCCAGATACCCCCATGGAGATGGGTAACTCGACCATAGGGGTCCTAGTTCCATAATAACTATTGTTGTCTCGATTGAGGTAATTGGGCCTGTTGGGTAACATGAAAACTCCATGAGAAAATTAAAACAAGTCATTTCAATGACACTGTAGTCGAGTTATCGACAATGCAAATAAACCTATACAGAATGACTGAGTGTGAAATTAATTCATATTTTTGAATAACTCAACTTTTATAATGAAACAAGAGTTTGTAACGTTACTGCTGCGTCCACCTAATCCTCGATGGGCGAAGTTGCCGTTACATTCTATTTTATGCTTAATCATTTAATAATTGTTCCAATGATTTGACAGTATAGGATGCGGACAATTACGAGGTTGATCCATAACAGTAAACTTTGTTAACTTCCTTTATTATGGAACGACAAATGTTAAAAACTCTTCCCTTTAAACACACTGATTTAATAACTGCGTGCCACTACGATGAATGTCTACAAGTCCACACTGAAACATTTCAATATACAACTGCAACCCGTATGCGATACGACGGAATGGCAAAAACTTTAGCCACCACTAAACGCAGGTTACGAACTCACTGCGACATGCTACCGCCTCGCTCTGCGGTCGGCGGGAGACTGCCGCACACGGGCCAACAAACAAAGAACGTTCCAACCGAAGCATTGTTGCCAGCAGCTCTCGCTGCACATCAATGATAACTATCGTTCGACCAAAAGAGGTTACTAACCTAAAACCCTGTATCCTCACAAGTTACAGCTACACAAGCAAAGTTAATAAGCCCAAATTCAGTTATCAACATTTAATTATATCTTGCTAAAAATGTTACAAAATGTTCGTTAAGTCACTCATACCAATGAAGCTAATCATGCATTTGCCTCTAGCAGAGCTGCTTTTAAGAGGCTTTGACAGCTTTTTTACTATATCATTTTCGGTAATATATGCCTCTTCTCCTGTTTCCATAAAGTTCATTGTTTTGAAGTGTCGTTTGAAAAATATGACTTCATATCTGGCATTTTGTTGGTTTGTCACTTTCGCAACGTAAAGCCTAAAATTCACTTTTGATTTTCCATAGACTTTCACAACACAATATTCACCCACTTGCATTGAATTCACATCTTGTTCAATTATTTCTTCGTGGTAGTAACTGATAAAATCACGTTAATTTTATTTTCCATTAACTTTTTTGTATTTTATACGTTGAAAACGGTAGCTTACAATTAATTGTAACATTTGTTGACTACACTTGAAATTAGCTTTAGAGTCTTGATCACTAATTTCAATTTATTGAGGCCTTACGCGTTTCGACATTCCGTCATTATCGAAGGTATATCTTTTAAAACTTATTAAAAAGTGAAACTAAACATTCCTTTTAAAATAATCACTGTCAAAGACATATGTCAAACATAACATAAATTAAAAATTCCCCCAGAACATCCCTGCAGGCCGTCCTTAGTAATAGCTAGTTCATAAGTAGTTTGTAAGTTTAGGGACTGATGACCCCCGTAGTTAAGTCCCATAAGCTCTACAAACATTACAACATTTAGAACTTGCGGGAATCCAGTATAGTCTGCGAGCCGTAATAACGAATAACGAAAGGCATTATACAGATTTTATATAGTAACGTGTAAAATAGTTGCTGTGCGCAGTTTGTCCTTATCATGCTTAAATTTACATCCTGTAACATAAAAGGGCAAAAATTTAATCTGCACAGTGCCGCTAAACGAAGCTATCAGCAACGGGGTGGCATTTAGCAAAGGAGTTGTGATAATTTGTGAGCGTTGCTCTTTGATTACCCCTTCCGCTCGATAACGTATGAAATACGCATGCAAGAATAACGTTAATAAATATTTGTCCACTCGCTCTAACGACTTTGCACTTGCACCAGGAATAGAAAACAACAGACAAAATACGAATCTCATTCGAAATAACAAGACTTAAATAAAATATTTTCTCGTAGGTAAACGAATGTCTTTATTACCACAAAGAAAGCTTGAACAACACAAATAAATAAACTAAAAGTACAACTGGTGAGTATAAACTTATAATTCTACACATATTACAACAACTGATATTTGTGTGTTTGTGTTTGTGTGTTTAAACTACTGGAACGATTTCAATCAAATGTAATACACACATTCCTTACCACCAGATAACAATGGAAGTGGGATACGAACCACCTACTAAACATAATTAAGAGGCTATGATAAATAATGAAATTCGCGAAAAAGTAGCACATCATGTGATCATGTTCGACATCTTCTCGTAACTAATGGGCCGATTTCAACGAAATTTGATACAAATATTCCTTTCCGTTAATAAACGATCGCTTAGGAGTGAAAAACCATCTACGACAAATTTTTCAGGAAATATCAAGTCGTAAACACTGAGAGTCACAATAATGTGTCCCGTTATACACTTCTGTTCCCTTCTTGAGAATGATAGCGCCTAGAAATAAATAAAATATTTCGTAACTATGTCTAAGTATGAGTACATGTGCACGTGTCTCTGTATGAGTAAGTATTTGACAGTGTGTAGACTCACACTGCACTGTGAATATGAAAACTGACAGATTATTTTAAAGCATTGTGATCCATCAACCTGGCATCGACTGATAGCGTTTTGTATGGCCCTATTAGTGCGCTTAGTTATCCAGAACATCAGTCTGGATACATGATGAAGTCAACTGACTGAATGACAAGTGCAGATATAGCGTGCAGTGTAATAACGTGAATTGACAAAAGTGAAATACGTTAATTGTTTAAGATAAAAGTATGACTAACAATGCAATCACGTAATAAGTATCGATTCTGGCACGACTATTGCAATGATTATCTCTCAAGACTCGTATTATGATCAAGACTTACGTCAGCAGTAAAAAAAAAAAAAAAAAAAAAAAAAAAAAAATCTTTACTAATCGTGTAGCGTAATTAATTTCGGTATTTGGAGCACTTACCACAACTGACAAGAAGTAATGGTACCTATCTGACAAGATAATAGGTTTCGTTGTAATGTCAAATCGAAAGTAAGAAAATAAGCAGCTAGTCAAAAAATTGTGTGGTATGAATACATAAGGTCTCAAATGGCAAAGATTGATGTTGACAATGTGTGTGTAAAAGTTGGTACCTGACTTTGAATATGAATTTAAACAAGAACCTTGATGAAATTAAGGAAATGCTATGTCCAATTGGTTGCTGTGAGTTGTGAGTCGGCGGTGGCGAGTGGTGGGAAGAAGGAGTCTGCGAGTGCAAGTGGAGCGACGAAGTTAGGTGTTGGTGGAGAGCAATAGACGGTGAGAGTGTAGTAAGCAGTTAGGATTGTTGATAACTTTGATTTTGTTATGTATTTTCTTATTGTAATTGTGATGTTTAAAAAGTAATAGCAAAATAGCAATAAGAATCAAAAATCAGAATTATGTTTCACTTTCCTTTTTTTAAACATCAGCATTATTAGCAAGTTGTCTTAGATTGTAAATTTTAAAAATAACAGTAGTATAGATTCATGTTTCAACTTAATTTATATTTCATCATTAATGTACTGTAAGTGAGCAACCTGCTGTCTACGGAAAATTTATTTATTTATTTATGATTCGGATTCCGAGTAGAGAGAAAAATTGTTTCGCTCATACTTAGCACCTCGATTTGTTATGTTCTTACATTTTGAATACAAGAATCGTAAGCAACTAGTTTATCAGGTAGCTACCAATATTTCTTGCCAATCGTGGAATGTGCTCTGTACACAAAATTAATTATACCACCTTCTTATTGTTCACCTTTGTTGTGTCATTTACATTCAGTTGTAGAAGTCGTAAACAACTAGTTTATCAGGTAGTTACCAGCATTTCTTATCTATAGTGTGAAGCACCTTTTCATACGTATATTAATTACACCACGTCCTGACAACACAATAATTACTTTGTTAATAAAATTAGATCAGACGGTGTCGGTAAACACAGTAGCTATTACCAAGGTTGCAACCGAATTCATTCTTAGTCAATTTTTTAATTTTTTAAAAATAAATTTTGATCTGTACTTTAAATAATTAATTACATATTTATCGACTTAGACGTTTCTATACTAAGCTACATTGTACAAGTTCTTTCTTTATCGGTATCAGTTACTGTTATAGATGGTCAGCCATTTTATGCATGATCACATTTACACTCAGTATTACTTGGTTAGCAGCCTTCTTAGCTAATGAACTATTTAGACAATACAACTTTTTGTTTTTTTAATGAGGTAGATCTTGTTTACAGCACGTAACGTTACATAATAACAATCACTACTATGGTTGTGTGTCGCTGTAGTAATCTAATCTTTAGTTTTTAATTAATTAACGGATACATGATTGTGAAATTCAGCGTTTTCACTGCATCATAGCCTTGCATGTTATTCTGCTACTATCACTCGCCGTTAGAAACTGTCAGTTACTCCACCCATGACCACATTTAATTTGGATATCAAATTTGTGTCAAACATAGGTCAGCATTTTATTTAATTAATAACTGTCAGTCTGATTAACGAATCAGACCTTATTGCTATCAGTCGATACCAGGCTGATTAATTATAATATTTACTTGTACTTTAATTAAAGACATTCAGACCAGTTTTTACAGTCACAGTGCTCAACTAGTCCAGACAGGCATTATTGCATCAGCACACTCACATACACCCAATAGTTTCCGATCAGTACCATAATCATAATTATGTTTAATTTTATTTAAATATATATGTTCCATTACAAACAGAGGAACAGAAGCACACTCACACACACAAACACTCTACTTTCCGATCCCGATCATAATAAAATAATTATATTTGTTTTATTACAAATAACTGTTTCAACCGTTAGCAGAGCCTGTTCTGTTGATGGTGCGATTGGAACAGTCTACTGCCTGTCGAATCTCTGGAACAGTTCTGAAGCGAATGCCACGAAGTGGTTCCTTCATGTTCGCAATCAAATAAAAGTCACAAGGACTTAAGTGCGGGAGTATGGTGATGGTACAGGACTTACCAGACCCATCGACCGAACAGAGCACTCACAGCTAGTGCTGTATGCGCCCGCGTTTCTGGATTCGGTGACGAGCTCACGATTCGTCTGGCGTCGATCACTGTCCACTAACGCGGCTACAGTATGCACTTCTTCTCCAGATACGCTACGACAACCTGCCCGATGCATGTCTGCCACACTTTGCCGACTTTCGTTTAAGGCTTTTACCCAAGTTTCGAAAACATAGTGACACCATTACGTTAGACCGGACGCTTACAAGTGACTGTTTCCCTCTATTGTGTGCACGCCGGTGACGCGGGACGGGAGAGTCCATATCCTCGGAGGTAAGGTGGGTATGTCAACAAAGTGTGCTTTCAGCGACAATAGTAGATACCATCGCATAGTGTCTCCAGAGCAGTTATTTAAATTCCAACCCTCGTTTATCCAAGCCGATGAACAGAAGCTACAGGGAGTTACATGAGGAATAATAAACAGATGGATTGTAGTAGACGAATTGTTCTTCAGTACAGAAATATAGCTGAGTTCAATGCATTTTCGTTTAATGTGTTGGTATACCCGTTGGTACGAGCGTTTTTATCGAACGTCATCAGTAGAGTGTTGCTGTTAAATTTGTGAAGTCGTGCTTTAGTTAAAATTCAAATTTTCGTTATGATTTTTTGGCCATATTTACTACACTGTACCATGTAAACATGTCACACCTTTTTTACACATGCTGAGTATACCGATGCGATATTTGTGTATGGGTTTTTGTAGTTGAAAAATTGAAAATCGCCTATTAAACCCATTATTGCTCTTTGCTGATGAAGCCATTTTTACTCGTGACGGCATCAGTAACACTCGAAAATCATGTAAGTGTTCCGAAGAAAACGTACATGCCATTGTGGAGGCAAATTTTCAAGGAAGCTTTTCTGTAAACGTGTGGAGTGGTTTCATAGACACTGGGTTTGACTGGGCCCATTGTGTTATTGCATCGCCGTACAGGACCGTGTTATCAACAAAGTCAAATGTTGAAATGTTTTTTAAGCTTAAGGGACTTAAGTGCGGGGTCATCAGTCCTTAAACTTACAAACTACTTATGAACTATCTTATACTAAAGACGACACAAACATCCATGCCCGAGGGGGGATTCGAACCCCCGACCGTAGCGGCCGTGCAGACTGTGACTGGCGCGCCGCAGACCGATCGACCACTCCGGCCGGCTGTTTTCAACACTTTCTAAAAATGGTCGTCCAGCGTTATTGGAAGAGATTCATTTGGCTACAAATATGCGTATGTTCTTCCAGCGTGGCCAAGCGGGCTGCGACGCGCCACTCACGTTCTGCACGGCCACTACGGTCGGGGGTTCGAATCCCCCCCCCCCCTCGGGCATGGATATTTGTGCGTTCATTAGTATTAGCTAGTTTATAAGTAGTTTGTAAGTTTAGGGACTGATGACCCCGTAGTTAAGTCCCATAAGCTCTACAAACATTCTACTCTCCATGTGACACATCATCTACACCTAAGACTCCCCGGAAAATGAATTGTAAGATAGGGCTCCGTTTCTTGCTGCCAAGGTCCCTTTGGATTTTTGCCATTAGGGATGGCTGACAGGTGAAGTCTACAGAGATCTTTCTGATGACGAAGAGTGAATCTTTCATAAAAAAACGCAAAGATGATTCCACAAAAGCTACATCTGCTATTATAAAGAGAAGTCAGAAGTTGATGGTGGGATTTTTGTAAAACTGCTGTAAAGATCTCATTTGCCTTATACGTCAGCAACTGAATAAATGTACTCACTAAGAATTGGAATCTTTATATTGCAATTCATCTGTACTGCCATCTAAAAACTGTTTGTGCGTACTAAACGATGAACGTCACACTAAGCGGAAGTTTTTATAACGGTGGTCTTATACCCCAGCGTGGGCCCACAACGTGACAAAGGGTCCGGAAGCGGACATTTTTGTTTCTGTGTTTTCCCAGAATCGCCCGATCCGAGATGCGCAGATGACACCCGTCGTCCCGCTGGCATTAGGGAGATATGTGAGTCGCGAGATAACCTTCCGCAATGTGCTGATAGCGAGAACGGGCGCTTTAATTGGTGGCGGACGTCTCAACAACGACCCGACTCAGCCAGCGGCCGTTTAGATAAAGACCGTAAAGACGAGCGCGTCCCAGCCACAGCGCTATCGCGTGGACGTCGCCGTGACGTCAGCGTTACGTCAGCCGCGACAACAAGTGCGGGCGTGCACCCGTCAGCGCGGGGGGAGGGGAGGGGGCGTGACCACGTGTGGACAGCACATATACAGGGACTGCTAATTGTGGTGGGAAGATCTGTCTGTCAGACACAAAATAAATAAAACTGTCAAGTGTCATGGCTCTCAAATTTATTGATGTAAGAGATGTTGAAAGGTTCCTAGCTGTAACACCACATCGCGACCATAGCATTAGAATCACGGTATTCGGACATTTTTCATCGTTAAATAATTTTAATAATTGAAACTTCCTGACAGATTAAAATTGTGTACCGGAACCGGGACTCGAACCTGGGACCTTTGCCTTTCGCGGGCAACTGCACTACCGACCTTGCTATCCCGACACGACTCACGATGCCGCCTCACAACTTTACTTCCGCCCGTACCTCGCCTCCTACTTTCCAAACTTAATAGTAGCTCTCCTGCGAACCATGCAAGACTAGCACTCCTGGAAGAAAGGATATAGTGGAGACATGGCTTAGCCACAGCTAAGGGATGTTGCCAACATGAAATTTTCACTCTGCAGCGGAGTGTGCGCTGATATGAAACTTCCTAAGTAAGTTGTGAGGCGGCATCGTGAGTCTTGTCGGGATAGCACAGTCGGTAGTGCGCTTTCCCGCGAAAGTCAGAGGTCCCAGGTTCGAGTCCCGGTTTCGGCACGCAGTTTTAATCTGCCAGGAAGTTTCATATCAGCGCACCCTCCGTTGCAGAGTGAAAATTTCATTCTGGAATTTTAATAATTAGTTAAGAGGCAGAAGTTTCTCATTTTTCAAAATTTTTAGTAAATTCAAATTATATCAGCGTAATTCAGAGTAATAGCATCCAGGGAATACTTAGGTCAAAACATCTCGTCTATCATAGATCTTTAGTCAGATTGCTATTATAAATGGTACCCGCAGTTGAGTTATTCTGTGTGCTCAGCTTTCTCTATGTGTTTAGCTCTCTATGTGCTCAGCTTTCTCTATGTGCGTAGCTTTCTATGTGATTGGTTCTCAGTGCTTAGCTAAAATATTCTACGCGGCTAAATTCCAAGATAGGAAAAAAACCGAGAAAATGTTAAATTTTTACTATAAACTTTAATATCGTGATCATACGCGAAAGCGAACATTGTCTTTGGACTTTGATCGGGATAGGCTAGGTCGGAAGAATTACAAACTTCTGCTTCCCGTAATAACCTGATGAATATTCGTGAGATGAAATTTGAACTTATTGGCTGGTTTAATGCAATAACTTTTCAAAGACGTATCTTGGAAAATAAAAATACGTAATCAATGTATAGGATCCAGAGAGTGTAATACAATCAAACTTGATGAAAATAATCAAGAATTGTGAACTTATAAAGTGTGTACTGTGGAAATGTTGTGAATGTAACTATTGATTTTAAAATAGAGACTCTATGAACCTTAAAAAAATTCTTAAACAGTTATTCGAGTATTTAGTTCCCTAATATTGACCCAGCATATTCTAAAAGTGAAAAATATATCTGTTACGGTCATAAGAAATTAATTAATGTGTGAAGGAATATATCTAACAGTTTTGGTCAGGAGAAACTTATGGTGAAATTATCTAAAGAATAATTCTATAAAGGAAAAGAATATGAAAAAAAGAAAAAAAAAACAATATCTTTGTGATGGATGTCAAATTATCTGAACCACCGGGACTCAATATTTCAATTTTTTATTCTTTGACTTATTAATAATCAGCCCCTGAGAAACGGATAATCATGCTCAAACATTACAAAAAAAGTCTACAAGTTTCAATGAAATACAGAACCAATATTAACATTGAAAAATTCAACAAAGATATAAATTTTATTAACTGCGAAGAAGTACCAGGTCTACCAACTTAATTTCCATACTGAGGTGTCAGAAGTTTGAACCTATCATCCAATACAACTGTGAAAATCATGACGTAATCTACAGCTTAAAAGTCGCAAGCTAAATTCAAATATAAAACGAAGTCAACACAACTGTCGCCCCAGTCACCAAACTAAACCATGTCGCCGCCCAGTCACATAGATTATTTGCTAATCGATTAATGTGAAGACTGCAGACTTTAATTATTGATATATCGCAGTAGTCAACATACGTCATTTAAAATCACTCCACTCCATATTTTTGTGGCGCTGGCACAGCAGTCGTAACAGATATTTTGCTGAAAAACAGCCTTGGTTGCACAAAAGCGATCTTTCTACATCTACATCTACATCTACATGGGATACTCTGCGAATCACATTTAAGTGCCTGGCAGAGGGTTCATCGAACCATTCCATTTTCGAATATCACGCGGGAAAAAAGAACACCTGAATCTCTCCGTTCGAGCTCTGATTTCTTGTATTTTATGCTGATGATCTTTTCTACCTATGTAATTGAGAGTCAACAATATATTTTCGCATTCGGAGGAGAATGTTGGCGATTCGAGTTTCGTAAGTAGCCCACGCCGCAGTGATAAGCGCCGTTGTTGTAATGATTCCCATCCCAGATCCTGTTTCATATCTGTAACGCTGTCTCCCCTGTATCGTGACAATACAATACGAGCTGCTATTCTTTGAACTCTTTCGATGTCCTCCGTCAAACCCACCTGATAAGGATCCCACATTGGGCTGCAACACTCCAAAGATGGACGGACAAGCGTAGTGTATACAGTTTCTTTTGTAGTTCTGTTGCATGTTTTCTGGGTTCTGCCAATAAAACGCAGTCTCTGGTTCGCCTTTACCACGACATTATCTGTGTGTCCTTTCCAGTTTAAGTCTGAAGTAATAGTAATTGCTACATATTTTGTGGGGCCTACGGCCTTCACGTTTGGTTGATTTATCTTGTAAACAAATGTTTAACGGATTTATTTTCGTACTCATGTGGACGACTTCACACTTCTCATTATTTACAGTCAATTACCAATTTTTACACCATATTGATATCTTATTTAGATCGTTATGCAGTTGGTTTTGATCTTCAGATGATTTTACTAGACGGTAAATGACGGCGTCATCTGCAAACAACCTAAGAAAGCTACTTATATCTTCTCCAAAATCGTTTATGTAAATAAGAAGCAGCAGAGGACTAATGACAGTACCCTGTTTTAGTCGATGCTTTACCATCGATTACTATGAACTGTGTACTCTCTGACAAGAAATCCCATATCCAGTCGCAAATTTGGGGCGATATACCATAACCATGCAATTTGATTAAAAGCCGTTTCCTTTCTGTAGGCCTACTTTACGTGCGACAGCCTTCTGCAGTTCCTTCTGATAAGGAGAATCTGTTTTCCTTTTCTTCTTGTAGTGCGCCGAGTATTTTGAAAGATTGGTGGGATTGGAACGACAGCCTCGGACGGTATCTGGAAAGCTGAGTTTTTCGACGAACATAGCTGGTTGGGAGAGTCTGGCATGCAGGAACATTCAGGCTGGGGATCAATTATTGAGCCTCGGTCAGTCTTAGTCGTATGCCTATTAGTGGCAGGTTCACTAGACACTGGAGAGCCTGTAATCAATGTGTTAGGTTGTCCATCTGTAGAGTTTGTAATCGAACTTTCGCAGTTTTCTAACTGAATATCTGTTGGCGCTGATGGGAGGTAGTCTTCGTCTGAAACACATTCAGGTCAGTTCTCTTGAAGCCATTTATAGCCGTAGGCATCGTTGCAGCACATAGAAACGCAGCCCCAAATAGCGATGCAGCACATAGAAACGCGGCCCCAAATAGCGATGATACTTGGAAAAGAGATACAACTTTTCCTGGATTGCTCCGTAGCTTTTTTTTTATCTCTTCATTGTAATAACAACTCAAGGGCTTGAAAAAATGTTACGTCCAGGGGATGTAATTTTGTAAAGTGTGTGACAGTAAACAAAGGAGGACTACACCATGGTCTCTAGCCATATCAAGCAGCTCCAGGTTTTTAGTGTGAGTTGAATGTCCATCACCAATTAGAAGCACAGGTGATTCTTTCGTGGCCGTAGAAAATCCCACAAACTCGAAACCATACTAGAATTAATTCGCTAGTGATCCAGCCCGAGGAGTGAACTTCAGCATGTATAACGCAGATGCAGACATGCAGATGACTGCTGTAACGATATGAAGATGTTACCGCTCCTACTCCACTTTTTCCGAGTGCTATTATTTTTGACTGACTCTTAGGAGTAACTGTCAAGCCACTTTCATCACAGTTGAATATTTCGTCAGCAGTCAGCTTGTACTTATCAATAAAATTATTGAAAAGAGAGTTAAACTGTGAAACTGCTACTTTGTTGAATCCCATTGCTCGAGCACCAGAAGTATTTTCTGGCTTGCGAGTAGACAGTGTAGGATGCCTTGTAATACAGCCTTTAACTCACTCTTGTCCAGCTAGACAATTTTGTTAGTCAAATCTGTGTGGTAAGCCATTTCTTTCGGCTAGTTGATAGGCTAGTGATCAGAGTTATTTCATTGTTAGACCAAAACGTCTCCTTGAGATTTGTTAACAGCTCCTGTTCTTGTTCTGCAGTGAACACATTTTGCCGGCCGCGGTGGCCGAGGTGACTGAGGCGCTCTAGTCACGGTCAGCACGGCCACTACGGTCGGGGATTCGAATCCCCCATCGGGCATGGATATTTGTGCCGTCCTAGTATGTAAGTAGTTCATAAGTAGTTTGTAAGTTTAGGGACTGATGACCCCGTAGTTAAGTCCCATAAGCTTAACAAACATTTGAACATTTGAACACATTTTAAATTTACCATTTGATTTCTCAATTACGTAGTCAGCATTATTCGTATCTTTACGTACATATATTTCCATTGTTGATTTCGGTACGTTAAACTGCTCAGTTACTTTTAAAAAGCCCATTTGAGAAGATGAAAGGGCTGAAACTGCCTTTCCATCGCTTTTACGTCCCATTGCTGTCTATCAGTCTTTCTAATGTATTTTCGCACCATCTGGAACAGAAAGGGGGAAAGAAAAAAGAATATAGTTTTCTTTCTAATTGAGTCAAAATATCACAGGGCAGAACGGGACACTATCCCACTCTGACCCGTCCCGTTCGGCCCCAAGAGCACTTTTCAGGTTAACAACATTTATGGAGTATAATAACTGACGGATTTAAACGCATTAATAACAAACGGAATATAACAAATGCCATGCACTTTAAGGGAATGTGTCATTTCAGGGTATACAATTAACACCTTACCTGGCGTTGAAATTCACCAAACGTTAGAAAAATGCAAGCGATAACGCGAAGGACAACTCAGAGATATAGCTACATAATCTTTTGACATTTATTTGCATTATTGACAGAGTTTAGAAGAGATAACGTAATTGTCATTACTTAATGTCAGTCTTCAAGTGAGAAAATCTTTCCTTGTCACTATAACGTAAATTGCACTTCCTCGCTCCCATACTAGAGCTACTTTGTGAACAGATCAAAATACGCGATATAATTATTTAAAGTTTATTTACAAAAGTAGTATTACTAAAGGCAAAACGTTTCTCGATTCTACGGCTTCCTTGTATTCTACGTTCCCACGTCGCAATCGCTTTATAATCAGGTTGCATCCGCATTGCACGTGGTGTTGCGCAAGGCAAAAGAAAGAAAAATTAGAGTAAGATTCTTCTTTAGCTAAATTTCTACAGTGTTACAGCAGATCTTCGTGTAATACCATGTTATCGGGTGCAAACAACAGAAGTTACTCATCAGAGGAATACACAGCAGGATTTCGGTTAGTCATTCAGTTATTTTTAAATCATCATTGAAGTTTGGTTTAGATTTCATTTTCTTTGTCAAACATTTCTACATTCCACAGCGCAGTGATAGACAGTGCGTCATTTATTACTCAGAGTAATTTTACTTAGTTTCGTAAGGACTAAGAAAAATTTATTGTGGACGTCTCAGTAGCATTAGGGTTGCCTGTTTCTGTGAAAGTTCAGTTTAAAATTCATTCAGAATATCTTCTCCTAATATTACACTGAATAGCTTTGCTATACAAGTACTATAACGCAATGTTGTACTATCCACAGCAGTACATAATACAGAGTTCAACACGATAATATGCACTGCTAAATTTTTCTAATCAGTTTTAGTAAACATTAATTGCGCGAGAATTATGTAACTTCTTTTGATTATTTCTGGCGACTCAGTTTATCAGATTTCGTTTACGTAATCACATTACCTGATTTGTGAAGTTGACAGACAGTTCTCAGTCACATAAAAAAATACCTAAGTGGTCAGACAGGTTACAGTGCTACGGGTCGTTAAGTTTTACTATTGTAAGAGGCGTTACGGTTATGAAAAGTCATTAATTTCAGAAGTGTCATGGATGCTAACAACAAAAGCATTATAAAGTAATGTTGTTAACAACATTTGGAAGGTATGATGCGCGTAATATATGCAGAAGAAAACTAGTGCATGCCACACTTCTGCATAAAAATCTTTATCAGATGTAAAAAAAAAAAAAAAAAAAAAAAAATAAAAAATAAAAAAAATCAAACAAACCACAGTGAATGAGCAATGAGTATCTCACACGAAACATTAATGCAAATAGCACGTACTTTCACTCAATACACTAATAATATAAAATATTTGTCTGTGTATAATTTGTTTTTGTCTGTATAAATGGCAGGAAAAAGTGGAATAATATTTGTAGGCCAAGTCCATACAAGCACCGCTTGATAGTTAACATTTTTAGATATTTGCATAATTTTTAAATCAAGTATTTTTAACACCCTACTTAATTACCGACTGCATTATCTACCCTGGACTTTTCTTTAAAATTTCAAAGACTTTTGGCCGAGTGATCATTTTCTAAATAGTTCGTAAAAAATTTTAATTGGAGATGGAACATTCCTAAACGACGTAATAAATACAGATCTGTTTTGTTAGTTAAGTCGGCTTCTTTTTCATATGACAATGATCAGTGAGAACTGCTACAGGAAAGTTGTTTCCTTTATAAGCAGTAAGTATACATGATAGACGTCACTGACTAAATGGTTAACATACATTTTATCCAAATTCAATGTTCTTTAACACTTGCTAGAAACAACGCCTAATTGTCAATGCCTTGACTTTTACTCTCTCCCTCTTTCTCTCTCTCTATATATAGGTATAAAGACATACCTTTACAACACACACACACATGCACACACACACACACACACACACACACACACACACACACACACACACACACACACTGTTTCACTAAGTGTGTTTGCCTCTGTAACTTATAAAATAATAGGTGACGGGAAATTTTAATGCGGCAGGTCAACACAAGAAATGTTACACTTTCTGCTGAGCTATGAACATATTTTTTTTGACTGATTCTTCCGTCGCTTCTTGGTAGAACATAATCGAATAAATTAAAAAACACAATTTTGTGTGTGTTCTACAAGTTTATTTTTGTTTACTTAACCGGTTTTCGTCTTATTAGGCCATCTTCCGAGTATTTACTGCTATGAACATAGTTTATTGTATCATTTTCCAAAGAGTTACAGCACAAAGATATAATTTTTAAAATGGAACAATAGTTTTCTCTAACGTGCATTGGATTCGTTGAAACCAGCTGCGTCCAAATCAATTTAAACTACATTCCTATCACTGTTAGTTTGGGAGCCACAAGCCTTCAAAGTTTAGGAGGCGGAGGTTACGACATCGTTTCTGACAGGCTGGTGGTCATGAGACAGTGGGCCGTGCCCCAGGGGATAGCCACTCGGCCAGTGAGCTACGCTGTCGCAGCATCCGCCCCCGGAACTTTGAAGGCTTGTAGCTCCCAAACAAACAGTGATAGGCATGTAGTTTAAATTGATTTGGACGCAGCTGGTCTAAACGAATCCAATACACGATAGAAGAAACAATTGTTCCATTTAAAAATTATATCTTTGTGGTGTAACTCTTTGGAAAATGATACACTAAACTATGTTCATAGCTCCGCAGAAAGTGTAACATTTCTTGTGTTGACCTACAGCATTAAAATTTCCCGTCACCTATTATTTTATAAGGTACAGAGGCAAACACACTATATAGTTTGTGTAAAGGTCAATGCATTGACAATTAGGCCAATTAGGCGTTGTTCCTATAGCAGGTGTTAACGGACATTATATTTGGAGCAAACATATGTTACCCATTTAGAGCTTAGCTAGCGACATCTATCATACAGACCGCGAAAGTTGTTGATTTCAAAGGCGGTGGATACTGAAAGTCTTTTCTGTAATGATGAACCATTAATATTTATTAACCCTGCAGTTTCCCGCCTGAGGGCATAATATTTTAATCACGTAAATCAATTTATTTCGCGTTACGCCGTGTCCTCTGCCGCAGATGTTTGAACAGAGCGGAATCATAATGAGAGGCAATATGGCCGCGCAACGTTAGTGAAATTTCAGTGAAATGGCCGCGAGACTCGATTCTCTCTCGCCGTCGAGCGCAATATCCGTGGCGCCGGCGTTCCGTGGCAATTAAAATTGAAGTGCATTTCAGAGAGCGTTGGAACGTGTGAATTTCTGTTACGTAATTGTGACAGCTATAGCTGTTTTAATTAAAACGCCATCGCAGTGAGACTTTCAAATTAACATTGCAGTAACAAACGCACCATTTCTTGCGCGGCAACTCATTAGCTGTTACGTATTGTACTCACAAACGAATTTACAGGTAACGATGTCCTGTTTCATTTTTTTAAATTACGAGCAATGACTTAACAGTCCTGAGTTTTGTGCTCAAGCAATGGAAGTTGCAAGTCCTTTCGTTGAAAGGTGATGAGCTTTCTTTGTTTAACAGCAGCTCCTTATCGTGTATTTCAACCGTTTATAGCTCGTGTGTTAGATCAGTATGTACTTAAAAAATGGTAACCAGGTAAACAGAACAAACTTCGTAAAATACACAAACACAACCAACTGCCGTCGGAAAATTTATTACAAAACACGTAACAGAGGCTACTCAAAAACAACCACACTACAAAATTTCAAGTGAAGAAAATTATAAATTTTTTATGAAGAATTTTTCAATTTCCGAGATGCTGAAAATCCTTGAATTGCTCCATATATATATATATATATAGTGAGGACAGTTTACAACTCACCGCAAAGACGTGGCGACGAGCTGCGACAGGCACATACAAAAGACACACACATACAACACATTCAGCTATCGGCCATGGCCTTCTTCAGAAAATAGAACACTCACGCAATCACACAGGCACACAACACAGTCATACAACCATCACCTCCAACTGCCGCATTTCGAATCGCCATGGCCGATAGCTGAAAGTGTTGTATGTGTGTGTCTTTTGTATGTGCCTGTCGCAGCTCGTCGCCACGTCTTTGCGGTGAGTAGTCAACTGTCCTCACTATATTATTAATTCCAATGTGGACTTTCCATTATATATATATATATATATATATATATATATATATATAAAAATCATAGGCTTGACTTTACTTATGTTTTACTCACATGTTCACTCATTATGTATTAGTTTTTGTCGTCGACAAAATACAGTGCATATGCGGGGGATGTTCCCTAGAAATTTCTAAAATGAAGTGCCTTAACGCGTAACTCAATATATCTATAAAACACTGTTACTTTTAGAAGCTAAAAATCATCACCATCACCACCTCAGCCTTTTCCCACGTCATGTGGGGTCGGCGTTATTTTGCTGCACCCTTCTCTTCCACAAATGTCTATCCAGTGCTTCTTCTCCCGTAGGTTCTTTACTACCTCGACCTTCCATCTCAGTTTCAGTCTTCCTCTTCTCCTTGATCGTTAGATTTCCAGGTATTCAACTCTTCTCCCCACATAGTACTTCCCTCTTCTCTGCTCATGCTCACTCCATATTAGCCCACTTTCTTCGATATTCTTCCCTATGGGTCCCACTTTCACTGTTCCCCTGATGTACTCATTCCTTAGGCTAGCCTTTAGTGTCACCCCACTCAGCCACTTAACATTCTCATTTCTGCCACTTCTCTCTTTTTCTCTTGGGCTTTTGTAATTGGACAAATCAAATTATGATTTCAGAGTAAACGAAATAACTGGCATGGCAATTAAAGTGAAACAGGGCTACAACGTAAGAGATGGCCAGTTGAAAGCATTACGTATGCCACAAAGCTAGATACTACGGCTTCTAGTAACAAAAATTAGACTTTGTAACACTTTTGCATATTAAGGCGGCCATACACGTAACTGCAAACTTGACAGAAGAGCCTGCGCCGGCCGCGGTGGCCGAGGTGACTGAGGCGCTCCAGTCACGGTCAGCACGGCCACTACGGTCGGGTGTTTAAATTCACAGATCTGGCAGAATTAACTAGTACATATATTTGTGTGATTTTTTTAAATTGCTAATGGATTTTTTATTTTTATTATTATTTTTTTAATTTTTAGTTTTACTGCGACTAGGAGTTAGTTCCCATTTCTTTCTCAAATTTATTTATCGCTTCTTCAAATGTACAAACATACATAGCCTGTAATTGACAAGAATAAGCGTTCCAATGAGAACAAATCAGTAATGATTAATGAAAGCAGAAAAACAGCGCCTCCAGTTCCTTTCTCTAACCAAACATGGCCACACAGTTTAAAATATCTGTCTAACACCAGTCTCTTAATAAATGCAGCGTATTAAACGCAATGACTTCTGCGAGTGCAGTAACTACTGTCTCTAATTACCATCACAAATATCAACGTGGATAACGAAAGATACTTAAAAATTACATTTAAGGAAGTCGTTATTTGTTGACCTCCACAACCGACAGTTGGTAACCTTATACAATTAATTGACTTCTTTAAGTTGACATTTGCACTTGTTATTCATATGCCTCTCTGTGAGACATAATTACTCTCCAACTGAGTACGTAGACTGAAATTAGTGACTTAATGCTCTGGTATCAACATGCCAGCTGTTTATTATCCTCAACATTTGTGAGGCAAAACTGTGCTGCAGCGTCATCTATTCTTCCATTAACCGCCAAAGTATACTCTTTTTCATTTTCCATCGATACCTGTACGAATATGATTGCGTAATTTACACAAATACTTCTTAGTGTGCTTATTTTGTCTTTGAGTTTTTTCTGAACGATAGCGAGTTGATTGTGCACATTGGTGAACAAGGCGAGTGTTCCCTTTGGGGCCAATTAGGGAGGAGACTAATTACAAACCAGTCCAGCGATGTCCTAAAAATGATTAATCTATAGCTCTAATTTTTTCTAACATTTATACATACGAAACAAAGAGCGATTTTAAATTATAATTATAAACAGCTAAATATCTTAAATTACAATTACAAAGGTAAAATTACCGTATTTGCCAGCGTATAAGACGCACTTTTTTTCCTACAAAAATTGGTCAAAAACTGGATGCGTCTTATACGCCGGTTGCCAGTTAAAGTAGGTACCCACAAGTTCGATTTCTTTCAAGGGATTTCACAAAATGGTGTAAAACATGGGATATAATGTTTGCAGCGGGAAAATTTGCTTCAAGTTTCCCCTTTACATTTTCGATGTTTTTTTTTTTTTTTTTTTTTTTTTTTTTTTTTTTTTTTTTTTTTTTTTTTTGTACACTTGACTGCAAAAAAAGTGGATCACCACTGAATTCCTAAGTGGAGACCGCACCTGACGCTATGCAACCACCATTGCTCAGCTGTGTCGCAGGTCGTCAAATCATAAACTTCATTAGAGATGAGAGAGTAACACTTGTAAATTAAATTTAGTTGCAATAAGTGAAAAGTCAGATACGTTATCACACTTGTTTAGTAACATGTTTTTGTTCATGATCTGAATCTGAACGCACTATTAAGCAAAAAACAGTTGTATGCCTGATCGAGATGCGATTACAGGTCACGCACTTTTTCGTGGCCCCCCTCTGATCGGCGGAAGTCGGCTGAACTCGTGTGTCAACGGAATGTTTATGCTCTCTACCAACCTTACCTCGTAACAGCATTGTACACCGTAGACCTCGCCAATGTATTGTTGATTTGTGATTCGTATTGATTATTGTCTTCCACTTTATTATTTGCTAAAATAAGTCCACATACCCCGACGACTTCTTTTATAAGTTGAAAGTGGTGTGAAGAATGTTAATTCTGATTTTTAATCTGTTACGACAATAAAAAGAGGCAGAGAGCGTTGTTACACCCGCTTAAAAAGTCCCTTTCAAATATCAACAATGCGTAGATATGCGTTCCACTTTTCTATTACTCAAACATTAAAGTGATACTTAGTTTCGTGTTCCATCTGTAACGCCTTAACCCCTTACATGTTGTTTCTTTTAAAACCTGTAACCTATACGCCGTAAGCTGCCGGCACTGGGGAAAAGAAGCGGGGCTTGTTCTAACAGCCAACCCGCTATGAGCTGAATGCAAGCTTCAGCTCCCAACATTCTCCGCTCAGGGGCCACGTTTAAGTGCGCGTGATCTCTAGGCATAAATAGACGTAAAACACTGACGTTTTCATTAGTTTCTTAGACCGATGTCTGAACCCAGAAATATATGATAATCTTAGCACTGCACCAGGAGTTGCATGAAGCTCCTATTGTTGCTGAGAGGTAACCGCTGAAGATACGTAATATAGTGCAATTCACAGATGTCATACATCATAAAGTTATGGAATAGAATACAGTGTATTGATGATTTGTTAACTAAGCACAATCAGATGTCACATATCAAATATGTTCACAAATATTGTTATACTGGTACCTGAAACGACGATACAATTATTTTTTCCCCGGCAGGGACTCGAACCCAGCAGCATTTGCTATTGTATAATAGAAAGGAATACTGCTGATATATTTATTGTTTCTTCCGGGCACTCCAACCCTGCACATATCGTCAATCTTGACCTGACACCATGAGGCGTCAACTATCACATTGTCGTTCACCAGTAGTTAGGATCACACCGTTCGTAGAGACGTAGAAGAGGTTTGGTATTTTGGGAAAACTTTGTTTAATTTAGTACCACATGGACATGTGCAATTTTGATTTGAAACAAGGCAGAGTCCTGCGTTCTTTATTGGAGTTACTGGAGGTGTAGATGGTATTTTTGTGGCCGTTAAAAACTGTTACCCCCAGCGCGAATCGGACCCATACCTTAGTAATTACAGGTTAACCTCATCCCGGCCTCCAGCGAATTACAGATGCGTTGGCATAATGTTTTGTCATAATGGAGTACTCATTAGACAGTACGACCAGTCAAAGAGCTCAGATGTGTCTGGCTAGGTAAGACATTCTTGGCCGCACGGGATGGCCACGTAGTGTGAGGCGCCTTATCGCGGATTTTGCATGATATTATACTACGTTTTAGTATGCTACATTACGATTTGGTATGGCATTCTGTAATAAGCTTATTTAACTATGAGCTCATTATTAAAAGATTGTTAGATAGCTGTTGCCACGATAACTTGAATATTAGGCATTTTTATAGTTATGAGGAACGTGGATTATGCGTTAAAAATTTGAAATTCGGAAAGTAACTTCGTTTTGACATTTATTCACCACGTTCAGGAACACAGACTTCGATGAAGGAGATTTCTGTGATTTACTAGTATGGTCAGTGACATGGTATCCGATAACTGGCAAGTGTGTCGAGCAATTATTCTTCACGGTGAGGTTGCCTTCAATAATCATACTGAGGTTACAGAACAGCAATGTGGATTTTGATACAATGTCGCATCGAGAATGCGATTACATGCGAAGCATAATATCCAACTGGAAAGGATGGGGGAGAAGTTCAGTCTCTGCCATTTCAAAGCTTGGATACTGGTATTTGTTGGAATATATGTCCATTTTAATGGCGACAATAGTGCTCGCACGGTAAGGTTCAGTTGTCCATTACATCCACGTGCTTTTCGAGAGTCAACGACAGAGAAATAATGAAAGTGATTTAAAAAAATCTGCCAAGCACAAAATTGTGAATAGAAGCACGGAGATGCAGATAAATATTTCAAGGGAGGGGTAGCAGGAGGGAGGGTGGAATCTAGGAATGAACAGGAGTGCAGAACTGGAAAATAAAAGAGTGAAATGCTTGCAAGGTACTCCTTACTTATATATCACAGTTTGTTTTAGGGCTGAGAGAAAAGGAACGAATGTCTTACAGAACTAAGGATGGATTATCGGAGATATAAAAGAACACTGCTTCATAGAGAGGACCGTGGACAGTAAAGAAAGCAGACATTAAAAGAGACAGTATTGTTTTAACGGAAACCACAATTTTTTCCAGCTTTTTGGGAGAATAGACCAAAAGGGCAACTTAGGTTATAATGTAAGGGAGGTGACAGAGAGAAAGAGAAAAAGGAGGAAAAATTAACAACGAATAAATACAAGACAAATAGTTTGCATATTTTGTTAAGGACGAAGGCTGAATTAATGGATGGAGGGGAGGAGAGAGACGTATTTGAAATAACAAAAATTACTTTAACAGCGTCCATCTAAACTGATTACTCTGTATGCATGGAGTGTAGGTATAAATGAATAAAACTAGGATATTGAGTGAAGTGAGAAGCATTGAATTAATATTTGTGCTACGGGCGGGAATCGAACGCCGACCTCCATACTTTCTTTAATTCAATGCTTTTCCTTTCACTTAATTTCTTTGACATACTGATGCGGAAAACTGTCTCTAGGTATATAAATTTATAATAAAATAGGATAACAAAGGAACTGTATATTTAAAAAAATCAATTTAAAGGCAGCTCAAAGGAAAAAGAAACTCATATTTTATTTCTTCTATAGTCTCAATTTGTTTCTTTCATAATACATCCAAGCGTCGAATTTATAACGCCGTCAGACCAGCTTCTCTTCAGTAATAGCGACGTTTCTATCTCAACTTGATTGCACGCAGCGAGACGGCCTGATTTGTATTTCGGCTGTCTGCTCTTACTATGATGCCAGGAAGTAAACATTCTGTATTTACGTCAGAGCCCTTCACTGCGCTGTGCTGGGGGCTGTTGGGCATCACCGCGACCGCCAGCTTGCTAGCTTCCACCAAGCCTCGCCTTGGCACGAGCTGTGGTTGACCGGCGAGCCCATATAGCTCTCGAGCCACGGCTAATACAGGCACAGACCGCAAAACCAGGCTCAAACGTTTCTGCCAACCTACCCAAGTGTGTAGTATTAACTACCACAGCTAAAGCTGTTTTGCTATAAAATGAGCAGCCACTTTATCTTTTGACATTTCATTCAAATATTTAACGAAGTTAAAGAATAGAATCATGATAAACGCAGCTACCAGATAATTTTTCACCTAGATAGCAATCATACGACACAGGAAACTATCTTTTCAGCGCTCTGCATTAGATTTAGACACAAGAAAATATGTATTCAACCTAGAAAACTACGTATGTTTTAAAATTAAACAATTCTGCTGGGAACAACACAAATATATATCATTCACGTTTTGTACACTTATAAAGTGTTCTCATTGTCTCTGAAACAATAAGTGCTACGAAACAGAAATACCTTCAGCTGAGGCCCTTCATTTACACGATTGTTCTGTTATTCATAGTGAAGTGTTTCGTAATGGGTCCATAGGATCGCTTTAGTTTCTCAACTGTTCCACGCTTATACGAAGATCGAGAAAAACAAGAGCCAAAAAGGATATATGCGAGTTCTAATTACCATTATATTATTCTTAAAATTCAAATCAAATGTTCGAATGTGTGTGGTATGCTAATTTCAACAGTCCCTAAACTTACGCACTACTTAAACTAACTTATTCTAAGGACAACACACACATACCCATGCCAGAGGGAGGACTCGAACCTCCTGCGCGAGCAGCAGCCAGATCCATGACATGGCACCTTAGACCGCGCGGGTACTATACGTGGCATTCTTACAATTTTTACGGTAATGAGTACAAAAGCTCTTTGCATTTGTAGGAGAAGGTTGGTGATTGAATCTCATAGAAGAAGCGTGCTACACTGAAAAATCTTTTGTTTTAATATTTTGCTTCCCCACCTCATCCCCCTGCCGTCTCCGCCCCCTCCCCAACCTAAGTGCTAAAAAAAAAAAAAAACAACAACAACGGAGACCTTCTTTCCGCTAATTCACTATACCGCACGATCTGATGTCTTTTTCCAACTTTTTCAGTGTCCTCCCTCTATACTGTAGGCTAATAATCGCACATACTGCGGAAGAGGTGGAGCAATTGTAGGGTATATAGCCTCCTAGGGAGATGTTTTAATCTTCTAATGGTTGTGTCAATAACAGGCGCGTGCTTTATCTTCCCGAAAACATGTATATTTCGTAGTTGACGTTGTTATCAATTGTACTCAGTGGCCACAAGCAGCTTGTGTCGGATTATTTCTTTTAATCTAGATTCTTCTCTGTCATTCCAGGAAGCAGTAAAACTATCACCAGACATGACCCACCGTGTTGACATTTCACTACCATAGTCGTACCAAGATCATTTGTCTACAGGCAATGTCTTTCTCCAGTGGTCCAACAACTTAGCACAACATCTTGTGCACACATTATGCATGGCTTAATTACTGCCGGCCGCGGTGGCCGAGGGGACTAAGGCGCTCCAGTCACGCTCTACACGGCCACTACGGTCGGGGGTTCGAATCCCCCTCTCGGGCATGGATATTTGTGCTGTCCTTAGGATTAGCTAGTACATAAGTAGTTTGTAAGTTTAGGGACTGATGACCCCGAAGTTAAGTCCCTTAAGCTTAATAAACATTTGAACTTTTTTTTTTTTTTGCTTAATTACTTCTCCTATGACGCGAGGTCGAGCACTGATGTATTTATAGTGAGGGAGACGAATGGAATGTTGCACAAATATATCAAGAAAATAAAAGTAATCCACTGAGTTACAGATCCATTGTATTGATATCGACATGTAGCAGGACGTTTGAACAAATACTTTATCCAGCGTTATGAAATATCTAGAAAAATTAACATCAAACCGGTAAAGGTTTCTAAATCTTTACTCTTATGAGACTTTGGCGATACTATATTTTCATGATCTACTGAGTACTCTCAAACTAATTTCATATTTATAGAGTGCCAGAACGATTCTTGGTATCTTCCACGCCGCAGTGGAGTGGCCAAGCGCATTGAGGTGCTATGCTCCGATGCGCGAGGCCGCTCCTCGTCGGGGGTTCGAATCTCCACTCGGGCATGGATGTTTGTGTCGTCTTTAGTATAAGGTAGTTCATAAGTAGTTTGTAAGTTTAGAGACTGATGACCCCGCAGTTAAGTCCCTTAAGCTTATATATATATATATATATATATATATATATATATATATATATATATATATATATATATATATATATATCTTCAGCCATAATCAACTTCGAACCATAAGTGAAGTAGACTTTCTACCGACCGTGACCCCTTGTCGGAATGACTCAAATTGAGCCCTAATATTTTCCTAAATCATGGAAAGTTTTATTAGTTCACAGTCACTATAACAAAGTCATTCCACTCTAGGTGAAGTTGAACTTATATGCTGGCTGAAGTCCATTGCGTTGTGAGCTGTCTTCAGCATTCACTAAAAGATTTGATGTTTCAAGATCTTTTCGTAAATCATAAACATGTCAGTTGATATGGAAACGATTTTTATTTCCATTTAAATAAAGTTTAAATCAATCACATTGTTGCGCAATAAAAAATGCAGCGGCAAGCCAACAGAGCTGCTTACAGGTTTGTGACTGGTAGAAGACTAACTGAACATGGTTTCTCTCAAACATCTTTTTACGTAACCGCGTAATAAGATTGATGACAGAAAATTAACGAGAAATCTCTCTCATTTACTTTAATTTGAATAATGAAATAGCAAGCTTTTACAACTTGTTTTTCAAAGAGCATTGGTATCCATATTGTAAACAGTTATGCATGGTATTCATTCATATAAAAAGTATTATACTCAGAAGAGCTTTCTTCTATGTGTACGTGTATGTAAATGCAATTATGTGAGAACTAAGCTCCTAATTCCTCTAGAAAGGGTGTTGTACATTGTAATAACTTCAAAATTTATAGTCAATTTACTGAGTGGAATGAATGACATAATTAAATAGTAAAACAGTGGATAGAAATAAGGTCTCAGTGAGCACATCAAACATTTATCATTGAAAATTATGGTATAGTTAAAATTGTTATATACACAGAAAATGTAATCGGGGTTTTGAAACTTTTTCAAGTACTGTAGGTATTGAATATAGTTTGAGAGATTGAGAATGAGCAGTAGTAGAGAGTGGAAACAAATTAGATCATAGTATTACATAATATTTTTACTTATTGAAACAACATATGCATTAATAACAATTCAAAAACCAACCCCCTGCGAGTAGTTAGCAGTGTCAATCGTTAATTTCATAGCTCAAATCAAGCATGGAAATTAAAGTAATAAGTTTCAGTTCTCAACTGATACATCAAAGTGTCAAATTTTTCCGAAATTGGGGAAAAATTTAAAGAAAAATGAAAACATTTTTTAACTGCCAAACTACACCCACTCTCAAGGCAGTAATCAAGAGAGGGCGATATAATACGCTGCCATTAAATTACGTCCACGGCCAGGGCAGGTAACTGACTCGCAATCGGCTACATAAGCAGAAAAAGACTATGGTTGCGTTTACTTATATTTTGTTTAACAATTTAGTGTTTGTAAGGTATTACGATACACCATTTAGTTTTCATTGACAATCTTCTAAACGGAATGTATGTATTAATGGTAACTACCTTACCAAGAGTTACAAGATGCAACTGGCAACTTGACTATTTCCGCAGAAGTAAAAAACATCACATAGTTTTTGTTCTTCTTTGAACAAACTGCCCCAATCAAACACAACACAGTCCAGAGTACCCTATGTTTGTTGAATGGTGAACAGCTACTACCCCCTCCCCAATAACTCAAAATCAAAATTCAATATTGTCCAGTAGTGTTTGAAAATGTGTGACAATCATACAGTGGAAGTGGATGAAAATGAGTAACTATCTTAAGTGTTCTGAAAATCTGCACATGTATATGTTAACAGTGTAAAATCTCATAAGTATATACTACACAAAAGTCAAAATTGACATATGGTCTGCCTGATAATTTTCAGATACAGTACCATATCAAAATTAAACACCCTGTAATTAACTGCAAATTGATAAACAAAGCTTGCATGCATGAGCAAGTCAACGAGTGTGTCATGAACTAAACAGAGGTGTTCCACATGAAAAATACAAAATTATACTAGTTTGATGATAATAATAATGAGTAATAGGTATTCTGTAATGGTTCATTAACCTTCATATTTCTGTACAAAAGACAGTATGACTTTCTATCATGAGTATGTACAAATACGCATGATAAACATTCCAAGTATGTAACTTGTAAAACATCAATAGTTTCATCATGTAATTAATTTGATAACCTTTGTACAATTGTAAACTTTAAGAATAAAAATGAAAATTAAACCTTGCATCAGCCAAAGCTGTGTCATATGTACAATATACTATAATATGGTCATCTTAAACCAGTATTAAATATTTTCCTATTAAGCTGTACGCTCAAGGATTGAATTTTACATTGGTCAACACTTGTGTGCCCTATGTGTCCTCCCATGTTGATAGTCACTTTTGTACTAATTGTTAGCAAGTCCCTCTTGACACATCAAAGTACAACACAAAATTCAACCAACAACACAAAAATACTAATGAATGATTAACAAGAGTGGAAAGAATTAAAGAATTTGAATTGTAATGCACTGTGGACGTGATTAATAGAAAGATCACAGTACATAACTGAGGTAAGCATTTTCATAAACACAATAATATTTCTAGCCATAAACAAATAATAAACACTGCAACATACCTTTGACTATGCATATGAGGTTAATAAATTAATTATTGTGTGCCATATTCATAAATGGTATCAAAATTATGAACAAGTATCTTCCTTATAGGTTTCAGAGTAAGAGCAAGGTAAAATTCACAAGACAATAAACAAAACTATAAGCATACAACTAAGGGTTTCAATTAACTTCAAGTAACTCAATGCATAACTGTATATAAACTTCAACTCGGATCTTAACAAATGGCCCACACACATAGTAAAATAGTACTTGGTTTTCAGGTTCAGTTACTAGATATTTAAACTTCATTAGAATTATTCATGTTACTAGAATCACAACTTGACATTGACAGAAGGTATACTTTCATATTTACTTTCACTTATTTCTTTAACATTTCGGTAGATGACTTATATCAGGGTTTGGAGCTAACATTTCTCAGTACACTTAACATTATCATTTTGATATTCCTCAGCAGTATCAAGCAATTCTAACATCTTAGACTTCAAGTAAAGCATCTGTTCAGAGAATACACTAATCTTAAATACTACATCAACATTTTTCATTAAGTATTCATTATTTTCATATTCATTTTCTTAATGACATATTAATTCTTTCTTTTCAATATATGAAGCATTTTTCACTTCCATTTCTGTAAATTAATAACTATTTTTCAGTCCTTTCACTGAAAATTCTTAACCTAACATAAATTTCTCATGAACAGCACTTACCATTTTTCTAACTTGTCATATCTTTTGATGACTACACAAAGACTTCCACATTAGCTAGTGGTTCATAAACATCATAACATAAGACTCCAAAATTCCTGACAAACACATTGTATTTCACATTGTATTTAAATTCACATATTATTTTAATTCAACAACTTTCTTAATATTTGTTATTCATTGTTACTGTATTAGGCTAACTGTAAACATGAATGCATTATTCAGCTGAAAACTGTATTTCAATATATTTACTTCTTATCTCTTAAGTCCATTGGCCTATACACTGGCATAACTAGTATATCATATTAGGTACAGTATTAGTATCTGGTATAAGTTCTTTCGAACTGATGGTTAACATCCACCTACACATTATTTATTCATATTTTTTCAAAAATTCAAACTGGCAATGAAGTTTAAGCTTCACATATTCTAAGTTTCAATAAGCATATAGCAAAAATGTACATATCGAAAGGTATGTCTCAGCTGTTTTCATTTATCAATGGTAATCAAAAAGTTTTTCAAGTAATCAAATATTTACACTGAATGCAAACTTATAGACTACAATTTTTTCTGTACTGTGAAAATGATCAATAGAAGTACACAGCACACGACTGGGGACCAGAACTGGTGTTAACAGCTTCACAATTAAAGAGTAGTTGCGCCCCTGAGGTATTATATCAGTACATAGCCTGATGCATCTCATTTTGTCTATCATCAGGTAGATAAGGTAGTAGTACATTACTACTAGGTCCAAAATAAATGCTAACAACTGGTTCTGGTTTGCCCAAGAACATACTTTACACTTGAGACTATGCTTAAGCAACATAATTTCTGAAGTGTCATTCAAATTTGATGAAAAACAATCATTGTCCTGTGGCATAAAATAAGTAGGACGAAATTTCTTTTTAGGCCTACAAGGTAACCTCACTACTGTTAATCTAATTGCGCTAGTACTTCTAGGAATACTCGAAGTTTCAGCATGTGACTTTTCTCGCATTTTGTCTACACACTGTGGTAATTCTGTGAATGTACAATTACTTTCGAGTTCTTGTTCAGGGTTATCTATAACACAGTTACTTTCAATTTCTTCTTTCAAATCAGAATGACTAAGTTTGCTATTACATTCGTCAACATCGCGAATCTTTCCAGTTAACTCTGTTTTAGTGTCCTGGCTCTGAGAATTTGCATAACTTGAACTGTCATCTATTTTTTCAACACTGTCACTCGTCTGTGAAACTTCTGATGTAGCAGCTACCATAACACTTTTATCTACACTATCGAGTTTTGCACTAAGTATTATGTGCAAAATACATTGTTTTAATTCATTCGCTGCTTGAGCCATTCTGTGGTCTAGGTTTGTTATTGCGTTAGTTGTTTGAGATTTCATGTCAGATAGTTCGGTTTTCATTTGTAATGAAAGTTTGGTTTTCATTTGTAATAAAAGTTCCAAGATTGGTTTATTTTCTATTTCCGTGTTTGCTGCCATATTACTAATCTGTTGTCCAGTCTCTTGTAAATCAATAGAAAATGGGACCTGCTGCTTTCTTGCAATCGGTGTAGAACTCGCAATACCAGAACCTTCTAACCCACTATCAAAGTCCGAAACTTGAGTACTATCATCTCCCTCCTTTCTTACTGTATCCATGTTAAAATATCTTTTCATTTCACATAAAACCCCTATCACACAAACAGTCACTACAAAAGTTACTAAAGTGATTAGAAAAGTACTTAGCTGGTCACAAAGATGCGGCGATACAGGAATCGAGTAGTTCAAATTACTGCCATCTTCCTCCATTAAATTTTGACATCGTAGGTGTGGATACAATTGTAGTAGAATTCTACCCTTTTTTGGTGGTTTCACTGCACATCCATCATATAAATTATTTTCCTTGTATCCTGAAACACATTTTACATTAGTGAATACTCTTTAAAATCCTTGTCACGGCACCACTTCTAACGACCGTCACCCCTTTTCGGAATGACTCAAACTGAGCCCTAATATTTTCCTAAATCAAGGAAAGTTTTATTAGTTCACAGTCTCTATAACAAAGTCATTCCACTCTAGGTGAAGTTGAACTTATTTGCTGGCTGAAGTCCATTGCGTTGTGAGCTGTCTTTGGCATTCACTAAAAGATTTGATGTTACAGGATCTTTTCGTAAATCATAAACATGTCAGTTGATATGGAAACGATTTTTTATTTCCATTTAAATAAAGTTTAAATCAATCACATTGTTGCACAATAAAAAAATGCTGCGGCAAGCCAACAGAGCTGCTTACAGGTTTATGATTGCTAGAAGACTAACTAAACATGGTTTCTCTCAAACATCTTTCTACGTAACTGCGTAATAAGATTGATGACAAAGTTTTGTAATTCACACTTAAACAATATTCTTTTACATTAAATATGCCAAAATACAGAAATTAAAACATCACATTTAAGCTTTGACTATTTATGTCAATGTATGTACATGTTTCATGAAATTTGTATTTAATGTGGTACACAAATTTAAAGTCATCCTTTGACTAATGTCTACAGTGCTCAAATTATTTACATTATTTGTGTTTTCGAAGTGTACACATATTTGTTTTGCCAATATTTTGTAGGCGTACTATTATTGTGACATGGAATTTTAATGTATTTCAGTTTGTGGTCTAATTTTTTATTATTACTGATTTGTATATGGTTGTCGTAGTTTTGTTAATTTCGAAGATAGTTTCTTAGTACCAAACGAATTATTAATTTTAGTGCATGAAAAATTACCAGTATTTAATTTAGGATCCAGTGATATATAAAACATGGTTTGCCCTAATTTATTTAAACAAAAGGTATATATGAAATCATGTTGTACAATAGTTATAACATGTAGTATTGTTGTTTTATACAAATTAGTATCTATATAGGTTCAGCAATTTCCGGAACTAAGTGTAATGCATTTTTAGTGTTTGCAGCTATTATTTACGAAAGTATTAAAGATTGAAAATTACCTAAAAGGACAGCCAAAGTTATGTTTAAAGCAACGTACTATTTCATAAAAGCGTTTTACTAAGAGTGTTATTAGAATTTCAAACTGAAGGCGAAATTGTGATATTTTACATGTCCGGTAGTGAAGCTTTATTTTAGGTGTCACGTATTTCGTGTTTATATGTTGGCAACTGATTTCTGTAAGGAGCGTGCAACATAGCAGAAACGTTACAACTTCTCCTGATTCGAATATATATATTCGAAATATTTAACGAGCAATGAGAATGTTGCTCTTAGATTTGAGACAGTTAATGCTGCCCACAACTAAACTCAGAAAATAAATTTGAATTTGTATCTTCACGGGCTAAATGGCGACAATTGACCTTAAACATCAATATCCATTTGGCTCTGAACATAAGTAGTTAGTTTCGTCAGCATTCTAGATATCGATAAGCAAAACAAATTTGAAGGTTATACATATAACGAAGTTTCTGGAGGTGCAATTAAAAACAATGTTAACTGTGAATAACACATGTTTTGGCGAGGTGAAACAAACGGTCTGTTATTGACACTACCATTAGGAGTCTACACTCTCCTAAGGAGACTGCAAACCCTACAATCGTTCCCCTTCTTATGCAGTACTGCTGTGTAGTGTGCGATTATTACCTGATGGAATAGAGGGAGGATGTCGAGAAAGTTGAAAGAATATATCGGATTATAATTCGAGCATACGCCATTTGGCACTTGTATTTATTATTATTATTAATATTATTATTAGTAGTAGTAGTATTTCGAGCTTAGTATAAGCGTGTAACAGTCGAGAAACTGAAGCGATTATATGAACCCATTAGGAAACACTTTACTGTGAATAACAGAACAATCGTGTAAATGATGAGCTCCAGCAGAAGGTAACTGTTTAATTTTACAACATGCTTACATTTCTAAGATAACTACATATTACATTACGTCTAGATCTAATGCAGAGCGCTGAACAGAGAGAATAATTTTCTGTGGTACTACCTTTATCATGATTCTATTCTTTCACTTCGTTAAATATTTGAATGAAATGTCAAAGCCGCGGTGGAGTAGCCGAGCGGTCTAAAGCACCTCGCAGAGGAGCGCGCGGTTGCTCGCCGTAGAGGTTCGAGTCCTCCCTGGGGCATGGGTGTGTGTGTTTGTCCGTAGGTTAGTTTATCTAGGTTTAAGTAGTTTGTAAGCTACGGACTGATGACCACGCAGTTTGGTCCGATAGATTTACAGAACATTTTTGAAGTGTCAAAAGATAACGTGGTTGCTCATTTTATAGCAAAATAGCTCTAGGTGTGGTAGTTTATAATACATGTTAGGGTAGGTTTGCAGAAACTTTTCATACTTCAAGAGTTGAGTCTCGCTCTATTAGCCGTGGCTTGCGAGCTACGGGCAGGCCGGTCAACAACAGCTGGTGCCGAGGCGAGGATTGGTGGAAACCAGCCAGCTGGCGGTCGCAGTGACGGGCAACAGCCCCCAGCACGGCACAAAGCGGGGCTCTGATGCAAATAAAGAATGTTTACTTCCTGGCTTCATAGTGAGAGCGGAAAGCAGAAATACACATCAGGCCGTCTCACTGTGAGATAAGTCGTTGCATTTACTGAAGAGAAGCTGGTCCGATAGCGTTATAGATTATATGCTGAGATGCAAGAAACAAATAATGAGGGATTCTGAATAAATTATTAGTCCTTCAAATGTTTTTTTTTAATCTCATCTCTATTTTCATATTTCGTAAGTGAGAGACTGTGGAAGATCTCTTGGCAACAGAAATAAAATATGTGTTTCTTTTTCCTTTGAGCTACCTTTAAATTGAAGTTTTTTTTAATATACAGTTCCTTTATTATCCTATTTTTATTATAAATTTATATACCTAGTGACAGTTTTCCGTGTCAATATGTCAAAGGAATGGAGTGAAGGGAAAAGTATTGAATTAAAGTAAGTATGGAAGTCTGGGTTCGATTCCCGCCCATGGCACAATTTTTATTTCAACAGTTTTTGGTATCAATTTGTCAAAGACATTGGTTGAAGGTGAAACATTGAATTAAATTAAGTATGGAGTTCTGGGTTCGATTCCTCCCTGTGGTACAAATTTTAATTCAATGCTTCTCCTTTCACTCAATATCCTATTTTTTATTACATTTATACCCAGCCTCCATGCAAACAGAATAATCCGTTTAGATGAACGCTGTCAAAGTAATTTTTGTTATTTCAGATACGTCTCTCTCCTCCCCTCCATCCGTTAATACACCCTCTGTCCTTCAAGAAATACGAAAACGGTCTTGCATTTATTAATAGTTAATTTCTCTTCTGTTTTCTCTCTCTTGCTGTCGCCGCTCTTGCATCATAACCTCAGTTTCCCTTCTGGTCGGTTCCCTCACAATACAGTGATAAAATCTATTGGTTTCCGTTGACAGCATGCATTCTCTTTTAATTTATTCTTTCGTTACTGTATATCAGTCCTCTCTATGAGACCGTGTCCTTTCATATAATAAATTCTTCGTTCTGTGAAATACAGAGCTCTGGTGTTTCGATTGACCTCCTCTGCTTTCATCCCAACAGACTATATCGTTACACATGGTGTATATTCCCCATTTTAGAAACCGTTTTCTAATGCGTAAACGACGCTCCTTGTTACTTTTAAGATGCGTTATATTTCATTTATTATGGTAAGAGCTATATTACGTTCTTCAGCGCCGCGCAGAGTTGCTGCGCGGTTTAAGGCGTCATGTCTTGAACTGGGCTTCTGCTAGCGTCGGTGGTTCGAGTCCTTCCTTGGTGCCGGCCGCGGTGGCCGAGGGGACTGAGGCGCTCCAGTCACGGTCTGCACGTCCACTACGGTCGGGGTTTCAAATCCCCCCTCTGGCATGGATATTTGTGCCGTCCTTAGGATTAGCTAGTTCATAAGTAGTTCGTAAGTTTATGGACTGATGACCCCGTAGTTAAGTCCCTTAAGCTTAACAAACATTTGAACAATTTGAACCTTCCTTGGTCTTGGGTGTCTATGTTGTCCTTCTGTTAAGATAGTTTAACTAGTGTGCAGACTGATGACGTTAGCAGTTAAGTCCAATAAGATTTCACACACATTTTTCATACAAACTTGAGCGAAACGAGACTATAGTTAAATAAACATACAGCAACATGTCACACAAAATCACCACAGAGCATGCTAAAACGTAGTATATTATCATACGCAATGCTCCATAATTCCACATACTGAATAAAACTTTTTTGTTATAGTCCTAATGGACAAATAACCTGAGGTCATTAGTCCGTACCTAGCCTTACATGCTACTTTAATTAATTTACGCTAAGGAATACACGCGTGCACACACACACACACACACACACACACACACACACACACACACACACACACACAAACACAAACACACACAACTACACATGCCCGAGGAAGGAGTCTAATCTCTAGCTGGAGCGACCGCAACTCCGCGACAAGACGCCTCAGACCGCGAGGCCAAGAAATTACTGTTACGTAGACAGATACCTCCGAACTATTTTACTGCTCGTACCATGTGTTCTGCACTCCATTTTGACGAAAAACATTATACTACCACATCTGAAAATCGGTAGTTGATCGGGATGATGCCATCTTGTAATGGCTAAGATATGGTTTGATTCCTGCTGGGGAAACAGTTTTTAACAATCGCAAACATCCCCCTCTCCACCTCCAATAGCGGCAAGTAAGAAATTTAGGACTGTGGCGTCTTTCAAATCACATTACAAATGTCCATTCGCTTCTGACTAGAACAAAGTTGGATTAGTTTTCGTTGTTTCTTCAAAATGCCAAACCCCTCCAGTTCTCTACGAACGGCGCGATCCTAATTACTAGTAAACGAGATTGGGAGAGTTGTTACCTAGTCATCTGAGGTCAACGCTGACGATAGGCGCGGGGTTGGAGTCCCAGGCAGCACAATGTTATTTATTGCGCTACTTCAAAATGTTTGTAAATGTTTGTAAATCTATCGGACTCAACTGCTTGGTTATTAGTCCGTAGCTTAAAAACTACTTAAACTAAGGTAAACTAACCTAAGGACAACACAAACATCCATGCTCGTAGGGGGGACTCGAACCCCCGACGGCGAACAGCCGTGCGCACCGCAGCATGGCGCTCCAGTGCACACGGCTAATCCGCCGCGGCTTGCGCTACTTTTAGCCGAACATATGCACATCCCGCTAATGGTGAGAAGAGTAACTATTTCATCTCTTTGCGTATATATAATAAATAGCGAATAGAGTCGGGGTTGGGTCCCTGCCGGGAAAGAAGTCAATTGTATCGTCATTTCAAGTTCAAATGTAGCGCTATCTGTGAATTTATTTAATATCTGACGTATGATCGTGCTTCGTTAACGATTCGAATAGGTACTGCGTTCTATTCCACAATTTTATGCCACCTGTGAGATGCACTGCATTATATACATTTAGTGGTTACCTCTCAGAAACAATTTGAACTTCATGCCATTCCTAGTGCAATGCTAAAGTTAACCGGGTTCGGACATTGTAAACCGATACCAATGAAAACGTCAATGTCTTACGTCTCTTCATGCCTAATCTAGTCTCGATCAGAAACGCAAGCTTTATTTGGTCAACAGTGCAAAAAAATGTTCAAATGTTTGTTAAGCTTATGGGACTTAACTACGGGGTCATCAGTCCCTAAACTTACAAACTACTTATGAACTACTTACGAACTAGGACGGCACCAATATCCATGCCCGAGGGGGGATTCGAACCCCCGACCGTAGTGGCCGTGCTGACCGTGACTGGAGTGCCTCAGTCACTCACTCATTGTGGCATTGAATGAGTTTGAGAAGGTATACGATTTGTCACTTATTGTAATTAAATTGAATTTAATAACTTGTATTCTAAAGTTTTTTTTGTATGACGGTATTGAATTACATGTGGCCCGACTGCCATAAGGAGCAATGTTCTGTATTGCTTCTTTGGTAACCATTGTGAATAGTCGAACGACTGTACTCTACAGGGGTTTTGAATGTGGAGTACCCGCAACACAGCTACGTTAGTTGGGTTGCATTCAGCAGTGATCCACTTTTTTTGCTGTCAAGTGTACGTAATATGCATCAAAATACCCGTCAGGAGCGTTTTTATTTAGTAATGGTATTCTGAATTTCGTACTATATTTAGTGCCAAGTGTAACTGAAACAACTTCATAGGAAGTAGAAACTATCGACGTAATTTCATTCATCATAATCGATATTTTCGGCAATCCCGTAACAGTGTCATTCATTATTTGAATAATAAAACGCTGCTCACGTATTTGTCCATGTCTCTCCTGACGATATTTGAGAATTTATTCGTATTCTCAAGTGCAAATATGTACAAAAGTATTGTTTGCGATGTTTGCACAGCTTCTGCGTCTCACAGTTGTTTTATTTTTGAGGTTATAGCATGCTGTGCCCCATACAGTTTCCCGACCAATACACAGACGCAATCCATCCATCATCCTCACAGTTTGCGGAACATCACAAAAATATTTACGCTTCATAATAAGTTCTCAAAACGCATCATCCTGAACATGAAAACCCCCTACTCGTCGAGCGAAGTTCGCGAACTGATACTCTGTGTGATGTCTGATCAGAGCAATCGTAAGCAGACGACCTAGGTGTCAATGTCGTAAGCCTTTATGACGCTCTCCTCAACCATCGCTTCATTGTCGGCGCGCACTGTAAACAGCGATAGGCGAAATATCCGTTTGAATAAGCGCAAACTGTCAAGAAACTCGACGGCGTAAAGTTTATGAACACTACTTGAAGGCACTGCCTTAGATATTTGATGTACCTGAACAAATGTGTTATAATTATGTTGCATTTGACGAATTAGGTGTGATTTATTTTTTTCCTAGAAAACTAGTCTTAAAAGTGGGGTGCGTCTTATACGCCGGTGCGGCTTATATGCCGGCAAATACGGTAGCTGCATTAATGTTTTGTGTGGGAGATACAGTCCAGGTTTTGTTGTTGTTGTTGTGGTCTTCAGTCCGCATACTGGTCTGATGCAGCTCTCCATGCTATCCTATCCAGTACAGGCCTATTCATCTTTGAAAAAGGACTTGGACCTACATCCTTTACTACTGCTTACTCTGCTGTTCTCTCGGCTTCCCCCTGCGATTTTTATCCGACACATTTCCCTGCAATTCTGAATTGTCAATTCCTTGATGTCTTAAAGTGTCTCCCATCAATATTTTCTTTTTGATTTTTGTTTTTGTATAGTTTATGGGACTTAACTACGGGGTCATCAGTCCCTAAACTTACAAACTACTTATGAACTAACTAATTATAAGGACAGCACAAATATCCATGCCCGAGGGGGGATTCGAACCCCCGACCGTAGCGCCGTGCAGACCATGACTGGAGCGCCTCAGTCCCCTCGGCCACCGCGGCCGGCTCCCATCGATGGATCACTTCTCTTAACGAAGACATACTACAAATTTTTTCTTCCCAATTCCATTTCCCACATTGTTAGTTACGCGGTCTATCAGTCCAATCTTCAGCATTCGTTTGTAGCAAAACATTTCAAAGCTTCTATCACGATCTGGTCCGAACTCCTTGTCATCTACGTTTCACTCCCGCACAATGCTAAATTATAGACAAATGTTTTCAGAAAGGATTTTCTAACATTTTAATTAATATTGGATGTCAACAAATTTCTTTTCTTCAGAAATGTTTTTCTTCCCATGGCCATTCTGCATTTTACATGTTCTTTATTTCTGCCATCAGAAGTTACTTTGCTACGAAAATAACAAAATTAAACTACTACTTTTATTGTCTCTTTACCTAATCTAATTCTTTGAGCATTGCCTGATTTTCTTAGGCTACATTCCATTACCCTTGCTTTTCTCTTGCTAATATTCATCTTATACCGTCATTTCAAGACACAGTCCATTCCGTTCAACTTCTCTTCCATGTCCTTCGCTGTTTCTGGCAGAATTACAAAATTAACTGCAAACCGCGGACTTTTTAGCTCTTGTCACCGAACTTTAATTCCTTCTCCAAATTTTTCTTTGCTTTCCTTCACAGCTTGCTCGGTGTACAGATTGTACAAAAGGCTACAACAGTGTCTTACGGGCTTACCAACCACTGCGCCCCGTTATGTCCTTCGATTCATAAATTGTCTGTTTTTTGTACAAGGTAAACTTTTCTTTCCCTATATTTTACCCCTACTCTCTTAAGAATTTGAAGGAGTGTATTCCAGTCAACATCATCATACGACTTCTAAAAAATCTCCAATAGCTATGAACATTTAATAAATAAATGTTACTGCAATATATATTCAGTGAATTTGTTAACGATTCTACCGAAAAGCATGTCTTGCTATCTTCTCAGTGGTGTTAACATTATTAGTCAATAATGACTTCGTTTTTGACGTCTCTGACACTTTATACATTAATGACAGTAATAAAAATCGTGGAGCGCCACGTTGTGGATCTCGCGACCTCCCGCGTCGGTGGTTCGAATCCTCCCACAGGCATGGACATTTGTGTTGTCTTTAGTATAAGCTAATTCATAAGTAATTTGTAAGTTTAGGGACTGATGACCCCGCAGTTAAGTCCCATTAGCTTTACAAACATTTGAACATTTTTTGAAAATCCGTGGGAGTGTAAACTGTCTGTCCATTAAGTGTGGTGGTGGATACTTGTTTCCGAATATGTCATTAGCTTTTTTTTTGAGTTAACGAATCAAGTGGTTGATTACGTCACAGTTAACCGATAATACGAGTCGTCTGAAATCATCCAAATTCTGAGAAACTCGCGATCAGGCGAGGGAGACAATAGAAAGCAGCAGAGGCCCTGCAAGGTGGTAGGTCGTTTGATATCAAGCTGGACGGACGGAACTGCTTGCGAGTGGCCAGCCAGAGAGCGGTACCGGCTGTCAAATTCTGACGCGGCAGTAGTTGTCACATGGACCACGCCTACATCGCAGAAATTAATGATTACAAACCGTCCTTGGTTACCCGCATATACAATACAAAACGTTCCATAGTTGTGACACAAATTCCCCCTTCCTTTCATGGCAAATTTTTCGTATAACCTGATCAAACGTTTTCGTGGCACAAAAGTACAAATCATCTTTAGTAGGCTTCAGTAGTGCTTGTAGCGTTCTCCCTCACAATGAACAAGCCAATAAGGACAGATAACTAACCTCGGAAATCTATAAACTAAAATGTTCCGATTCCCACGCTGAATATGGATCAGTTTTTACAACATTACCGTGTCTGTTCCATCTGCAGTTCTTGTTATTCAATCATTTGTAGAGTTACTAAAAAGACAGAAATGCAAAAATATTCAGATTCCAAAAACAGACGTACGGACCACAACATGGAGAGTGCCCTTTTTTGCTCTTGTATACATATCTCCTTAGCGCAAAATAAATCCTCCCTCCCCCAACTTTTTACTGTTCTGTTTTGTAATTGTAACGATCTGTCACGAAGATGATGCCCAGATAAAGGGTGGAAAGCGTCATGAATAGAAATAAAATATTGTGCAACCGCTTTCAATGCAACATATTTTTTCGCTGGTTGCTGTACGACCTAATGAACTAGAAATCAAAATATACATTCATTACTTCGCAATTTGCGATAATTTCCGCCTTAAGCTGCCACTCTTCAGTTGGTCAATTAATTTCTAACATATGAAAATTTGTGCCGCACCGGGACTCGAACCCGGGTCTCCCGCTTTAGGCGAGCGGTCGCCTTAACCACTTGGCCACCCGGACACGCTCCAAAACTTCCATGTGTTACGGTTGTATACTTCCCTTAGTGTCGCATGCATTTAGCAGTGATTCCCGCGTCGAAGGAAGGAAGGAATCTTATGGCTTAACATCCCGTCGACTGCTTGGTCATTAGAGACGGAGCTCACGCTCAGATTTTTGGGGAAGGATAGGGGAAGGAAATCGGCCGTGCCCTTTGAAAGGAACCATACCGACATTTGCCTGGAGTGATTTAGGGAAATCACAGAAAACCTATATCTGGATGGCCGGAGGTGGATTTGAACCACCATCCTTCCGAATACGAGTCCAGTGCGTTATCACTGCGCCACCTCGCTCGGTGTTCTCGCGTCGGGGAGAGACATACTACACTAGCTATAGCCTGTCTTGGCTGTCATATTTACCATGATATGTCTTTTCTTGGAACTGACGTTGCTGATGGTCCGCAGCTATAAATGTTAAATACACATTCATTACTTCGCAATTTGCGATAATTTCCGACTTAAGCTGCCACTCTTCAGTTGGGCCAGCATTTTGTAACATAAACGCACAAATTTTCATATGTTACAAATTCCGAAGTAATGAATGTATATTTACCATTTATAGCTGCGGACCATCAGCAACGTCAGTTCCAAGAACAGACGTATCATGGTAACTAGAAATCATTTTAATATTTTCCCTGTCATGATCGTTAACAAAGCATCTACATCTACATGGGATACTCTGCAAATCACGTTTAAGTGCCTGGCAGAGGGTTCAGCGAACCACCGTTATACTATTTTATCTCTCATTCCATTCTCGAATAGCGCGCGGGAAGAATGAACACCTGAATCTCTCCGTTCGGGCTCAGATTTCTCGTATTTTATTCTGATGATCGTATCTACCTATGTAAGTGGGAGTCAACAATATATTTTCTCATTCGGAGGAGAATGTTGGCGATTGTAGTTTCGTAAGCAGCCCACGCCGCAGCGATAAGCGTCGTTGTTGTAAAGATTCCCATCCCAGATCCTGTATCATTTCCGTAACGCTGTCTCCCGTGTATCGCGACAATACGAAACGAGCTGCCCTTCTTTGGACTCTGTCGATGTCCTCCGTCAAACCCACCTGATAAGGATTCCCACACTGGGCAGCAATATTCCATAAAAGGACGGACAAGCGTAGTGTACGCAGTTTCTTTAGTAGTTCTGTTGCATCTTTTAAGGGTTCTGCCAATAAAACGCAGTCTCTTGTTCGCCTTTCCCACGACGCTATCTACGTGTTCTTTCTAATGAGCCTTGCAGGAGACTGAACTTGCGTCCTCACTCTCGTTCTGTTCCTGGAAAGTAACAGTAATCGGAACTGTGCGGCCGCGTATTTGCCCTGCTTGAGAGACGTGTCCCTTTGCCGCTGGGGCACTCAGAGTCCTGCTGTTTGCGGAGGCGCCACGCGACTCTGTCGGCACACGGCGCAGCCCAGGCCTCCGCCGCCGGAAGTCCGTCCTAGGGTTACCGCCCTCTAATGGAGGCCACCACTCAGCCCAGAGGACTCACCCGAGACGTGGCTACTCAGCCTCTCCACGGAGGACACTTCCGTCAGCAAGCGACCACATTCCAGTGAATGTTCCCTACTACATCGGTTAATTGACGTAACACAACTAAAGCCAATCTACTGTACTCCGATCTAAAATGTTCATTTACTGAAGAAGATAAGGAGAATCTCTGCAAGGATCATCTAGAGGTTGAATGCATCAAAATTATAGCACAGAGTGAGATGACGGAGTGGTTCGAACCCGCTTCCGGCCATCATTCTTTTCAGCAGTTTCCCTAAAACAGTCCAAGCATGTCCTCCGTGTGTAGTCTCCGATGTCGACAGAATATTAAATCCTAATCTTTATTCCTTTTTTCCTTACTTGCTTCAACATTATCTACACACCCATTGGTGCATATGAAGCTGTGTGCCCACACTCCGTCCTTCATGTCTTCGGAACTCTCGTAATTAAAGAATGCTATAAGGGACGCTTGAGAAACATGACGGCCACAGATTGGTGATGCGGCTGTTATTTATTGACGTGTTTCGACCTTGTCATCGTCAGAATCTAGAATATGGAGTTCATTGAGCCGAGTCGGCTCATTTTTGGTTGGCTACTGGCGCCAGTACTGGTTATGCGCGTATCGATTTCTCTTCGTTACTGCACCGCGGGTGGCGTTGCTAATTTCGTTTGTTTGTTGACTCGCGGCCGGCGCTAGTGCCGCGTTCCGGCGGGCTATATCGAGGACGCCTGCGTAGTCGAGGGGGCAGTTGGTGTTGTACTGGGCCAACACCACCTAGAAGACAAGGCCTTACAACAGGCCGTGGCTACGTCACACTTAGAGGCCGCGGCCGCCATCTGACTGGCAGCCGCTGCGCGGCGGTGGGCGTGCCCCAGCCAACAGCCAGTGAGTTGGCGGCCGCGGCCTCTAAGTGTGACGTAACCACGGCCTGTTGTAAGGCTTTGTCTTCTAGGTGGTGTTGACTGGGCTGAGCTGGCGGTCCTAGCCTCAGGTAAACAGCGAGGCGGTCTGCAGCCGCATCCGCGACTCTGAAGGCGAGTGGAGTCACCGCCCGTGAGGACACGCAGTTACCGGCGACCTGATTCAAATGTTCAAATGTTTGTATAGCTTATGGGACTTAACTACGGGGTCATCAGTCCCTAAACTTACAAACTACTTATGAACTAGCTAAGACTAAAGACGGCACAAATATCCATGCCCGAGGGGGGATTCGAACCCCCGACCGTAGTGGCCGTGCAGACCGTGACTGAAGCGCCTCAGTCCCCTCGGCCACCGCGGCCGACGCGAGTTACCATGGGGAGCTCGCCCTGAAAACAGCCGGCGTCTCGTCGCGGCGCGCCTGTTCTGGTATCACTCAGAGTGTGGCTGCCTTCTTCATACTGTCCTATAGAGTTTAAAGTGATGACACCCCACTAGTGTTCATCGCCGGAAGACCCAGCTGGAATTTGCTGCCGACCAGTGGCGTCGATGGCTTTAAGTTAAGTTTTGGTGTGCATTCCACTCCTCGTGTGTGAGGTTCTGATACTGTTTCCCTGCAGTCGGTGAATGTTGCGGTTTTGTCTTTCATGCCGAGTGTTCTGTTTTGTTCCTTTTCCCCCGCTGGTGATTTGATGTGTGTGTTCTGGGTTGTGTATGTAGGACGTGTACTACATGAAAGACCGGCCGCGGTGGCCGAGGCGACTGAGGCGCTCCAGTCACGGTCTGCACGGCCACTACGGTTGGGTGTTCGGAACCCACCTCGGGCAGGGATATTTGTGCCGTCCTTAGTATTAAGTAGTTCATAAGTAGTTTGTAAGTTTAGGGACTGATGACCCCGTAGTTAAGTTCCATAAGCTATACAAACATTTGAACATTTGAATCAGGTCGCCAGTGCCAGTGTGCAGAAAAGAAGAAAGAAAAGAAAAAAAATTGGGAAGTGAAAAAGTAACAGCTAAGGGCATTGACAGGCAAGAGTATTTGAAAATGATTTTATTTGGCTTGTTACCAGAACTTGAAGAACTGAGAGATTGTCAAATTAAAACGATCAAACGCCAAGTTTTTAGCCTTATTGCTGTAGTAACTACTCCAACGTATGTGACAGCGCTGTCACCAGATTCGGTTAGGTCAAACACTTCAGTTATTTCATATTCACATGGCTCTGAACATTGTAACAGTACATTTTCCCCTGCATTAGAAGCAATACAGAACACAGCATTGCCTCAATTATCAGTACCATCAGAGTCACAGCAATTTTACACCACTTTCACCCACGTCCTTAAACCCCGTGAGGTATAGTATTTGAAATCTGTTATAAATAAGTAATAACGAAAGCTGATCTAAGAGGTATTAATATACTTTTTTCTACTGTCACACATTCCCTCATGTTACTGTCCATTTTCTTTGTAGAAGGAGCAACCATCCTTACGAGTTCCAGATAAGTACCTTTTGACATTCTGTAGAATGCTATAAAATTGGCCTGTTTCATCAAATTGTTCGGCTGCTATAAACAGCCTGGACTTCATATTTCTCTGTATAAAATAATGACACCAATACTGCCTTCTTCCTGTTCTTCGTAATCGGTGATATTGATAATAAGCAATCATATCTTCAACTACTACTGCTTGCCATACCGTCATATACTGTCGTGTAGCTGTCATAGTTTGTTTGCAGATGACGCCGTCATTTACCGTCTAGTAAAATCATCTGAAGATGAAAACCAACTGCAGAACGATCTGAATAAGATATCAGTGTGGTGTAAAAATTGGCAATTGACTCTAAATAATGAGAAGTGTGAAGTCGTCCACATGAGTACGAAAAGAAATCCGTTAAACTTTGTTTACATGATAAATCAATCAAAAGTGAAGGCCGTAAACTCCACAAAATACGTAAGAATTGCTATTACCTCAGACTTAAATTGGAAAGAAAACGTAGATAATGTCGTGGGAAAGGCGAACCAGAGACTGCGTTTTATTGGCAGAACCCTTAAAACATGCAACAGAACTACAAAAGAAACTGCGCTTGTCCGTCCTTTTTTGGAGTATTGCTGCCCAGTGGGGGATTCTTATCAGTTGGGTTTGACAGAGTACATCGGAAGAGTCCAAAGAAGGGCAGCTCGTTTCGTATTGTCACGATGCAGGAGAGACAGCGTTACGGAAATGATACAGGATCTGGGATGGGAATCATTACCACAACGGCGCTTATCGCTGCGGCGTGGGCTACTTACGAAACTCCAATCGCCAACATTCTCCTTCGAATGCGAAAATATATTGTTGACTCCCACTTACATAGGTAGAAATGATCATCAGAATAAAATGCGAAAAATCAGAGTTCGAACAGAGAGATTCAGGTGTTTTTTCTTCCCGCGCGCTATTCGAGAATGGAATGGGAGATAAAATAGTAGGCCTATAATGGTGGTTCGATGAACCCTCTGCCAGGCACTTAAATGTGATTTGCAGAGTATCCCGTGTAGATGTAGATGTAGAAACTGTGCGGGCCGAGATCGCCGACTGATCGCGAATTAGTTGCGCTCGTGTGGGAATGACGGTTTCAGTTTGGTTGCAAAATCGTTGCGCTTGTGGCAATTGTACAACCGATTTCAAACTCGAGTTGCAAAACAGTCGACCCGAGTGCGGAGTTCGCGAGTTCGCGAGTCGTGTCCGTTCGGCACATTTCGGAAGCACTCGTGCCTGTGTTGGCGCGCTGTTGGACGCACTAGGTTCGTTTAAGTAGCTGCCAGCGATCTACTCGCGCATGCGCAGCGTAGAAATTAAGTTCAAAATCGCCTTCTCCCGTTTCTGGCTACTTGCCAAGTGGATGTTCGCTGTTTAAGCAGTAACCGCAAGCTACCAGATTCTACCCGGAAAAATATTTCTAGTGTGCTCAAGCTGCCAGATTCGCGCATGCGCAGAACTGTCAGAGTTGTAGTGGGAGGGTGCCCCACGTGCCCAGTGTTTACATTTCGTGATAGGTTCACTTATTTGCCTTAGTGTACTATTGTCTTGTCATATGGAAACAAAACTGATTTCTGTGAATGGGAACTGTTACGTGAATTCATTAACAATATCGCTGAAGGCTAATAAAATAATAATATATATTTTAGCCGTTAAAAATTGTGCAGTGTAGAGTGAACGAAATCGGGCATGCTGTATTGAAAAATATATATTTTATATAGTAACCACCAAGCGGAAATGTCTATTATTGTTGTAATATTGTAGTGATCTGGACACATGATTCATTATCGAGTCTTCATACAAGATAAAGAATTATTCGATTTGAAGAACATTAAAGTTATTTTTGTCGGTTTGCTAAAAAGTTTGGCTTTTGTCAATCAACTTCAATAAACTGTTCTTTGCTACAGAGGCGTCAATTTATTTGAAAAAATATTCCAGACTGTTGCTTTGTTTAAACCGTTCGCTCGAGTTTTATAATGCATACAGATTTCATATTGTGCTATAATAAAGAACTAAACATGAGGGTATTCTGAAAACCACAAAGAAAACCTTAATACAAGATACACCTGTGTTAATCTGGACATGTTGATATGCTCTTATAGGCGAATAGTTGTTTGAGTCAGGTTACGAAACTGATACTCTTGACTTAGCCTCCGATGTGTTAAGTTTTATGAAACAGTGTAGGATGTCTTAATGCAGCATGTACGAATATTAATAAATGTTTACTTGAAGGTTAATAAGCAGACGATCTTAATCAGTAATATTGACAGCTTAATAAGAAAAAATGTTTTCTTGACACCTAATATCCACAAAACAATATTTCATACAGCTGTGGTACATTCTCTAAGCTTCAATTTATGTCTCGTGTTTCTTACGTTTCAAATTTACAGACTGACATTCCTTGGTAAATTACTGGAACACACTGTTATCATACCATTCAGTGTTTCATCACAATACACATTTTCGTTACTTTGTACGTATGATACAGGCCTATTATATGAAAAGTTTTAATATCCTTATCGTGGTTTCATTAAGTCACACTAATAAAACTGAAAAATAAACCATTGTTGTTCTGCGTAACTGCTCGGCATTATATAGCAACACCAAAATAAAGAGGTCGCAGTTCAGCTGTTCCACAGCTTCGCACGAGAATCCTACCAGAATTGGGAAGAAACACGTTCAAGCAGTTCAAGCTCCAAATACATCGTAGCTGCGCATGCGCAGTAACACCTACTTGCTCGCGCTTGAAAGTAGCTTTCTGGCAGCTCCTTAAACGAACTTACTACCTCACCCCACCCCTCCGTTCCCCTCACCTTAGGGACTGATAACCTAGCTGTTTAGTCCCCTTAAAACAACCAACAACAACAACAACCCTCACCTTAGCGAAGGCTGCAGCAGTGCCTGGGAGCAGTGAGCGTCCCAAGGTCTGTTCTCCCACTGTCGGAATGAAGCGATCGAGACATATTCCACACTACGCGCTAATTCTTCATTTCGCAAACTGGCTTCTATTGCCATTTTTGTTAATATTGGTTCTTAATTTGTGGTTTGCTTTAGATATGGGCTTCGGTGATAGCTTTGATAGCCCACAATATCCGCCACTGAACTCACGGATGTGGAATGGGAGCGGCGCGCTGGAGTATAGAGAGATGGGCGCCCCGACCGCTGCCTCCAGCTAGCCATTGCTGAGGATGGATGTGGGAGGGCGGGTACCCGCGGCCTGCGGAGCCCAACACACGCTGCCGTCCGCCTTCGATCTGCTGGCGGTAATGGGCGGCGTGTTAGCGCCACGTGCCTCGCACGTGCCCGGCCATTACGGCGCCACTTTGTCAGCGTTACTTACTTAGCCCGCCTTATCACTCCCCCCCACCACCTCCTCCTGCCGCGGCCGACGCCCACCGCCACCCTTCCCCCCGATACATGTCCGCTCCCCACTACACGGGGCGCTATTTCACAGTTAGCGGCACCCGCGTAGGAAAAAGACGTTCAGGTTAACCGGTACGACGACTGCTCGCAATTTATGAGGATCTACTACATAAAGCTACGTTTCCCGACTACTCAGGTCTCTTCCTCTTACCCTCAACTCTGTTCCTTACTTGTTGTTGTTGTTGTTGTGGTCTTCAGTCCGCAGAGTGGTTGGATGCAGCTCTCCACGCTACCCTGTCCTGTGCAAGTCTCATCTGAGAATACGTTCGGCAACCTACATCCTTTTGAATCTGCTTACTATATTCGTCCCTCGGTCTCCCTCTACGATTTTTACCCCACACGCTTTCTTCTAATGGTAAGTTCACAATTCCTTGATGTCTCAGAATGTGTCCAACCAATCTATCCCTTCTCTTAGTCATTATATGCCAGAAACTCCTTTTCTCCCCGATTCGGTTAAGCACCTCCTCATTACTTACGTGATCTACCCATCTAATTTTCATCATTCGTCTGTAGCACCACATTTCAAAAGCTTCTATCATCTTTTTATCTGAATTCCTTATCGTCCACGTTTCAAATAAAATATTCATATGTTTGTACAGCTTATGGGGCTTAACTACGGGGTCATCAGTCCCTAAACTTACAAACTACTTATGAACTACCTTTTACTAAGGACGGCACAAATATCCATGCCCGAGGGGGGATTCGAACCCCCGACCGTAGTGGCCGGGCAGACCGTGACTGAAGTGCCTCAATCCCCTCGGCCACCGCGGCCGGCGTCCACGTTTCACTGCCATACAATGCTACACTCCAGACAAATCCTTTCAGAAAGGATTTCCTAACATTTAAATTAATATTGGATGTTAACAAGTTTCGTTTCTTTAGAAACGCTATTCTTCCCATAGCCATTCTGCATTTTATATCTTCTTTACTTCGGCCATCAGAAGTTATCTTGCTACCCAAATAACAATATTCATCTACTACTTTTATTGTCTCGTTACCTAATCTAATTCCTTCATCATCGACTGATTTTCTGACATTGCATTCCATTACCTTCGTTTTACTCTTGTTAATGTTCATCTTTCAAGACACTGTCCATCCCATTCAATTGCTCTTCCATATCTTTTGCGGTCTCTGACAGAATTACTATGTCATCGCCGGCCACGGTGGCCGAGGGGACTGAGGCGCTCCAGTCACGGTCTGCACGGCCACTACGGTCGGGGGTTCGAATCCCCCCTCGGGCATGGATATTTGTGCCGTCCTTAGTATAAGGTAGTTGATAAGTATTGCCTCCCGTGTTCCTACATTTCTCCTAAATCCAAATTGATCGTCCCCGAGGTCCGATTCCACCAGTTTTTCCATTCGTCTGTAAATAATTCGTGTTAGTATTTTGCAACCATGAATTATTAAACTGATAGTTCTGTAGTTTTCACACTTGCCCGCACTTGCTATCTTTGGAACTGGAATTACAATATTCTTCTTGAAATCGGAGGGTATTTCCCCTGTCTCATACATCTTGCTTACTTGGTGATACAATTTTTTCATGATTGAGTCTCCCAAAGTTATCAGCAGTTCAGACGGAATATCATCGACTCCAGGAGCCTTGTTTCGACTCAAGTCCTTCAGCGCTCTGTCAAATTCTTCTCGCAGTATCATATCTCCTATCTCATCTTCCTCCACTTCGTCTTCCATTTCTAGAATACTGCTTTCAAGTTTATTTCCGTACTTACAGCACTGAAATGCTACCTTGCAGTGATAACACTGTCACCATACAGCCAAATCGAATATTACACTACGATTAATCTCCTTAGTTTATTTCTTAAAGTCAATTATTTCTCTTCTCTTTCAGTTTTACATTTACGTACATCTACATGGACACTATGCAAGTCATACTGATGTACATGACAGAGGGTTCATCGATCTCGCATTCGGAAGGATGGTGGTTCAAATCCACCTCCGGCCATCCAGATTTTGGTTTTCCGTGTTTTTCCTAAATCACTCCAGGCAAATGCCGGGATGGTTCCTTTCAAAGGGGACGGCCGATTTCCTCCCCCATCCATCCTCAAAAATCAGAGAGTAAGCTCCATCTCTAATGAACACGCTGTCGACTGGACCTAAAACCCTAAGATACCTTCCTTCCCTTCATCGAACCGCTTTTATGGTATTTCTCTATAGTTCCCTTCTCTAACAGCTCGCGGGAGAAAGGAATACCTAAATATTCATTTTTTCGGTCTGATTTCCCTTTTTTATTCTGATGATCATGTCTCCCTATGCAGAGTGGTGCTAACAATATATGTTCGTATTCATAAACGAAAGGTGGTTAAAGAAATTTCGTAAATATATCTCGCCGCAACATATAACGCCCTTCTTTTAATGATTTCCACCCCAATTCATGCATCATTTCCGTGACACTCTCTCACGATAATACAAAACGACCTGTCCTCCTCTGAATTTTCTCTCAAAAAATGTTCAAATGTTTGTGTAGTCTATGGGACTTAACTACGGGGTCATCAGTCCCTAAACTTAAAAACTACTTGTGAACTAGGACGGCACAAATATACATGCCCGAGGGGGGATTCGAATCCCCGACCGTAGTGGCCGTGCAGACCGTGACTGGAGCGCCTCAGTCCCCTCGGCCACCGCGGCCGGAAATTTTCTTTCAATCGTCTGTCAGTCCCACCTGGTGTGGATCCCACATTGCGCAGAAATATTCCAAAATTGGACGCAAAGGTATAGTGTTGGCAGTTTCTTTAGCAGAGCAGTTGTATCGTATAAGTGTTCTGCCAATGAAACATAGTCTTTGGTTCGTCTTCGCTACATATTTTATATGTGTTCTTTCCAATTTAAGTTGTTCGTAATTGTTACTCCTAGGTATTTAGTAGAATTGACGGCCTGTAGGTTTGACTGATTTATCATGCAACTGAAGTTTAACAGATTTCTTTTGGTGGTCATATGGATGACCTCATACTTGTCACTATTAAGTGTCAATTGCCGATTTTTACACCATGCTGATATCTAAATCACTTTGCAATTGCTTTTGATCTTCTGGTGTCTTTACAAACGGATAAATGACAGCATCATCCGTGATCAGTCTAAGAAAGCTAATCAGATTGTCTCCTAAATCGTTTATAAAAATAAGGAACAGCAGGAGTCCTATAATACTTCTCTGTTGAACGCCAGATATCACTTCTGTTCTACTCGAAGACTTACCGTCAATTACAACGTTTGTGTCCTTTCTGACATGAAATTGCGAATCCAATACCACAACTGTGGCGATATTCCATGAGCACGCAGTTTGATTAGAAGACGATTGTGACCAGTATGGACCAGTGCGGGATTTTCCATAATGATATCATCTTAAAGGGCGGCAATACGTATTCAGAAATATTTCTCTTCTGAATCTATTAAATACCATCTGTGCACTAGAATACCTTTCATGGTTTTTAATGACAGTAACAATTTTATATCCAAGCGTTACTTAATGGCTCTTAAAAATTTTATTATTTTTGAGACACCATAATGCAGACGTACAACTTCAAAACGTTTCTGGTTTTGTCAAGTCTTTTAACAGGATATGAAGCGAACCAATTGGTACAATCCATTTTGCTTTAGATTCAGAGTAGAAAGAACACGCCCCCAACGTTCAATTTAAATAAAAAATTTTACGCAATAAACTTGGGTCAACCAACTGTTGACTACAACCAGATAGACGTTTACTTAATGGTGTTCCATATAAACCTATCTAACAACTTTGAGGCAAGCCCCCACAATACGAAATAAGCCATTAAATCTGATGTAAATTAAGATACCTGACCTCTCCGGGGGACACCACCTTGACGAAGCACTGTCCATGCGGGTGGAGAGGATTGCGTATCTGCGTGAAGAAGAGGGCTATACCGAAGGTAGAGAACCTACTGCCGGAAAGGCCTCAGCTGATGGATCAGACTAAGAGTGTCCCACAACGTCCCGTCTTCCTTATCCTCTCCCAGTCCTTTCCCAATTCCTTTCCCAACCCAAGGTGTGATGCGATCCGTGCCGAGGGGTGCGTGGCACATGGGTGGATGTGTCTCGAACGGAGCCTCAGGGATACCGGGCGACCTCCCTGAGTAAGTAGCCTTGCACCGCGCGGGGTTATCGTGGTGAGGACCATATAAATCCCCAAATCTCGTGGGACTAAGATGAACACAGAGAAAGAAAGTATTTTAAAAGAATCTGAGGGGCAATCTGAGAACTCAGATACTCAGACATCGGGACCAGGACCGATGGAGTGCACTCCTACTTCTGAATCAGGGTGTAGACCTGAGCAAGAAGTGGGAACTGTAACAGAGAAGTTGGACCAGATTAAGATTAAGGCCTTGTCTGGGGCTCAGAGGAGGAAACTTCTCAAGGAACAGAAGCAAAAGGAAGGAAAAGAATGGCTTCCTAAGCATAAGTGGAGGGAATCAAAAGGGCTTGAGCCCAAGACCTCCAAAAACAAACTGCCTCAGGTCGAAGGGGATACACAGACCTCCTTGACGTCAACAACAGGTGGCAAGAGGGTTAGGGAGGAATCTAAGACTCCCTCATCTCTGTACAAGCGTGATCCTAAAAGGCTGAGGCAGGAAATAGGGAAACAGACCTATAGTACTGCAGTCTCGGTCTTTAGAATGGCGGTTGTCCAAGAAGGATACCCACTGGTGAGCATCACCTCGCAGCAGGAGGAGCTCGTGCAGATGGCCCTCTTTGAAGAGATTGGGGGGGACGCTAGTCCAGGATCCAAATTCAGGATGGTGTATCTAGATCCTCATTTTTGTCTGCGAGGGGGAGCACTCAGCAGAATGGCTTAAGGACAAGTTGCCCATGATATCCCTGTGGGAGGACGCGAAGCTGCTGGTCAAGACAGCAACCGAACTCCTGAAGACCGCAAAGGTATCAATATGGGTACCAAAGATCCTTAAGGATGTCCCTCCAAAGACTCTGTTCGAGAAAATAAGGATCCAGAACCCAAAAGTCTCGATAGAGGATTGGAGGGTAATTAACCAAAAGGTCGTTCCGGAAGGACGAACCCTGGTGGTGGAGGTCGGAGAGAAGTCTCTGAAGGCAATGCGAGAGCAAGGCCTGAAACTGTTTTTAGGGTTCTCGCAGGTCGCCGTCAGGGTAATCAAAGACATTAAAGGCAATAATGGCAGCAAGATGGGGACTGGAAGTGCTGCAGATAAACCTGCAGCACAGTAAAGGGGCCACTGCTGCCCTGAGCCGTCGCCTGGGGAGACAGGAGGTTGACATGGCCCTGATACAAGAACCTTATTTATACAAAGGGGGTGTATCGGGCCTCGGTGGTACTGGAGGTAAGCTGATTTATGCTAGAAAGCTAAAAAACCTCCAGAACATGCATTTATGTTAGAAATGGAATACCTTTCATACCAATGATGGATTTTTGTTCCAGGGACTTGGTGACTATCAGGATGCAGCAACGTGAGGAAGGTATCTAGAGGGAAATTGTTTTGGCCTCAGCATACCTTCCTTACGAAGACAGCTCTCCTCCTCCTTTGGAAGTGAGGAGACTGACGGAAGCCTGCCATCGGCAAGGTGACGAACTGTTGGTGGGATGTGATGCCAATGCCCACAATCTATCGTGGGGCAGCAAGGACACCAACAGTAGAGGTGAGCACCTTCTTGAATTTCTCCTATCTAACAACTTGGAGATCCTGAATAGGGGTGATGAACCTACATTCAGGAATAGTAGAAGGGAAGAAGTAATTGACATAACTTTTGGTTCCATGATGATGGGAAGTTACGTCAAACAGTGGCATGTGGTCCTGGAGCCATCCTCATCAGATCACATGTATATTAAATTCAAGGTTGAAATGGGAACCAGACAGACCATGGCCTATAGGAATCCCAGGAAAACGGACTGGGAAACATATAGGAGAGACCTTGACTTAAGCCTATCGGAAATTAAAACTTCGATAAGGAATCCAGCACAGTTTGAGGAAGTAGGCCGTAACCTCTGCTATAGTGACCTCATACCAGGACAACTGCTCAATCACTAAGAAGTGCACAAATAGCAGTGTGCCTTGGTGGAATAATAACCTGGAAATGCAAAGGAAACAAGTACGAAGACTGTTTAACCTTGCGAGGTGCAAAGTACAATGGGCAAAGTATTGTGAGGCCCTTGTCAATTACAACCTTGCCATCAGACGGGCAAAGGAGGCATCCTGGAAGGTATTCTGTGAGGAAGTGGAGGGCACGGCTGCTCAAGCGAGACTTCATAAAATCCTCACTAGAGTACCAACTAATCCAGGAGGAACATTGAGGAAGGAGCATGGGGAGTATACAAAGACAGCACATGAAACGCTGGAACAACTCCTCAAGACTTTCTTTCCTCAATATACTCTGGGGGATAACTCAGACCAGAATGCGATTCCTGAGAGACAACGGTTCTCAGGTATTCGCAGAGAGGACTGGGATCTGGCCAAGGAGTGTGTCGATTTCAGTAAGGTCCGATGGGCGGTGGGAACATTTCAACCATTCAAGTCACCTGGCCCCGATGGAATCTTTCCAGCTCTCCTGCAACAAGTGGGAGAAAATCTTATTAGATTCCTATGCAGGTTGTTCAGGGTTAGCCTAGCAGCAAGAATCATTCCCAATGCCTGGAGTGCAGTGAAGGTTGTCTTCATTCCAAAGCCAGGGAGAATTGATCATACCAAGGCCAAGGATATGAGACCAATCAGCCTGTCCTCCTTCATTCTTAAGACATTGGAAAAGCTGGTTAATGTGCATGTTGGAGAAAGGAGGTTAAGTAGGGCTCCTCTACATTCAAACCAACATGCATATCAACATGCAGGTAAATCATGTGAGACAGCTCTCCACCAACTTGTTAGGAAGGTGGAGAAAGCACTACACTTTCATGAAATAGCCCTCTGTATCTTCCTGGACATTGAGGGGGCTTTTAGCAACACGACCTTCGATTCCATGGTTAGGGCAGCAGAGGTGCATGACCTATGGACCACTATATGTAGGTGGACTAGGGCCATGCTCAGTGGAAGAAAGGTAGAGGCTACCATGATGAATGAAAAAATGGTAATCAACACCACTAGGGGTTGCCCGCAAGGAGAAGTTCTTTCCCCTTTAGTGTGGAATCTAGTGGTGAATGATCTCATTGGAGAATTAAACTCTAGGCAGTACTTTTGCCAAGGATACACAGATGATCTTGTCTTAGTAATACATGGCAAATTTGCTGACACAATGAAGAATATGGCACAAAGTGCTTTGGACATTGTGCAAGACTGGTGCAGAAAACAGGATCTGGGGGTTAGTCCTAAGAAGACTGTTGTTGTACCATTCACAAGGAAACATATCCAACACTCATGTTGGAATCTAAAGCTTTTCAATGAATCGCTACCTGTGAAGGGGACAGTGAAATATTTAGGGTTTACCCTAGATGAGAAACTGACATGGACCCCTCACATTAGGAATATTTTCTCCAAGGCAAAATGTACTTTAGTAAGTACCAGGAGAGCTTGTGGCAAAAATTGGGGCCTGCGCCCCAAGGGTATGTACTGGATATACACCACAGTGATTAGACCCAGGATCACCTTTGGGGCGGTCGTGTGGTGGAAGAAGGTAGAATAGCAGGTTGCTGTTAAGGAGCTTGGTAAGGTGCAGAGATTAGCCTGCTTAGCCATAACAGGCGGAATTAGCAGCACGCCAACTGCTGGGATGGAAACCATGCTGGATATGCACCCATTACACCTTTGGGTCAAGATGGAGGCAGCGGCTGGTGCATACAGACTCAAATCTGGCAACAACTGGAACTCTTTGGGATATCGAGAATCACACACTAAAATAGTGAGTGAGGTAAATATAGGAAAGGTTGGAGAAATGCCAGCCGACTATATTATAACCCCATACTGCTTCAACAAGCCTTTCAATATAATTAGAAGTAGGGAGCAGTGAGAGAAAGTAGTTCGATACCGTACGGGGGATATTGTCTGGTTCACTGACGGGTCAAAATCAGACCAAGGAGTTGGGGCCGGGGTATATGGGGTGCAGCCAAGACTGGAGGGCGTCATCGCTCTAGGAAAATTGGCCTCAGTATTCCAGGCCGAAATCACTGCCATCAGGGAGTGTGTGGAGGAGAATTTGCGTAGGTGCTTCAAAGATCGTAGCATCTATATCTATTCAGACAGCCAGGCAGCCCTGAGATCACTGACAGCTCCTGCAACAAGGTCTAAAATTGTTGCAGAATGTCACAGGGTTCTGGTGGAGCTAGGGGAAAGCAATAGAGTAAACCTATTGTGGGTCCCTGGCCACTCGGGGATCAGTGGCAACGAACATGCCGACAGATTAGCCAGGATGGGGGCAGAGTCTCCATTTATTGGACCGGAACCTGTCCTGAAAATCACCAAGGCAATGATCAAATTGGAGCTACGTAACTGGCTCAGAAGACAGCACGTAGAATATTGGACCAAAATCCATCAACAAAAACATGGCAAGGTAATGATGCCAAAGCCATGTTTTAAAAGAAGCTCTGCAGTCCTGGGCCTGAACAGGAGAGAGATTAGACTCATGGTTGGATTGCTGACAGACCATGGGAATTTCAAAAAACACCTACATACAATAGGAATAACAGAAGAGGACCCTAAATGTCGGATCTGTGATGACGGTGATGAAACTGCATCACATGTAATCTTCGAATTCATTGCATTGGAGAGTAAAAGGCACAGAACATTTGGGACAACCAGAAGAAATAAAGAACCGGTAAAGGGACTCCTTGCAGTGTCCAAGGGTATTGGTTGGCTTTACTAGATATACAGGGAGCGATACCGCACAATAAACTTAGTTTCGGTGCGGGCAGTGGCGGTCTGGACCAAGACTGTTTTGGCTTCACTGGAAAAATCAAATCAAGATACCTGAAGATACATGTTTAACGGTGCGAAACCTTTTGTAGCCTAAGAAAGGCATATAAAACAGCGGATTACGGTAATTCATGGAAAGGAATCCTGGCTTAATCGTCTGTATTACTTTTTACAATTGCTTAACTTGAGAAATACTCCAGACGGCTTTGCACAAGTGCTTTATATGTTGTCTCTTTTACAGACGAATCACATCTTCCCAAAATTCAGCCAATATACCGAAATCGACCATTTGCCTTCCCCACGACTGTCCTTATATGATTGTTCCATTTCATATCGCTGTGCAGTGTTAAGCATAGATATTTAATTGAAGTGACTCTCTGAAGTATTCGATCACAACGGGATTGTTTCTCCTAGTCATCAGCGTCACATTCTATCTTTCTACATTTAGAGCTAGCTGCCATTCCTCACACCACCTAGAAATTTGATCCAAATCATCCTGCAACCTACTACAGTGATTAAATGACAAGACCTTCCTGTACACCAAAGCATCATCAGCAAAGACCCTTGTATTTCAACTCACTCTGTCCGTCAGATAAACGCTTCTCTCACAGTTTCCTGAGACACCCCTGACGATACCCTTGTCTCTGACAAACACTGCCTTCGAGGACAACGTACTGGAGAAATATGGTAATTTGTTGCCATTTATCCATAGTTCGCAAGATGTCGTGAGAGAAAAGGGCAACCTGAGTTTCGCACTATCCTGTGCAAGTGTTTTCATCGCCAAATAACTGCTTCACCCACTTCCATTTCAACATGCCTACTTTACTCATATGTCGAAGTGTCGAAGTTTAACTCCCGCCCCCCTTCCCACACACACAAATACACTTCACTTCCTTGATGTCTCAGAATGTGTAGTTTTTCATCAACTGTTATTATTACCAGGCAGAAAGGTCCAAAATCGGACTTCCGTTTTGCGTCTCATTTTAAAAAAAGGTGTTTCGAAAGCACGTAACAGTTAATAAAATTGTGCTACAAATTTCTTTGTTCTATGCCTAATCATTAGTTGAAGCGATCTCTCCATTTACTCTTAGACGTCGGCATGTGCGTTTGTTGTCCTTAGTGTAAGTTAGTTTAAGTAGTTTGCAAGTCTAGGGAAGAAAAGTATTTTAAATGATATATTGACAATAAGAATGGGAAGCTCGAGTTAGATAACTGGGTGTAAGGCCATGGTCCAGCACATGATCATCTGACTGACGATTCAGTTTCTACTGTTGAAGAAAACTTCGTTGGCTTCGTTGGTACTGGTTGACATAACGATCGCAGAGTGTCTCCGACGTGTTCTATGGAGTTAGTGGTGAAGAGTTGGTTCAATAATTTATTTTATCTATCTCCAAGGACCACAATTTCTCTAATTTAAGTCCTTCCTTCTATCCATTGAAAAGGGTTTTGTGCCTCAGAATTTCTATTGCTTCTATAGCGTGGAAATCTTTCGGCCAAGCTAGAACTACGGTGTCAGAGATAAGAATTGATAGTTACCAGGCCCTGCTGGTTTATTCACCTTGTCTAGGCGATAATTAGTTGTGTGTTCATTTAGACGGGTATGAATACTCTTTTTCGTAGTTTCTAAGTAAACTTGGCCGCAATAGCAAGAGAGCAAGGGATTTGGTTCACTACTGCTGTGGCAAGCGATGGGCGTAGATCTTTGGCGGTGTTTAAATATTCGCGCACCTTTACTGTTGTTTTAATATGTAGCTAGAACTAATGATTTCTACGCTAGGATCTACAGTCAAGACATCGAAATTCTGGAGCGCAAAAAGTTTCAATACAAGGGAAGAAGGATTTAAATTAGACAAATTATTGATCTTAGCGATAAAAAAATAAATTGTAGCGACTCTTCACCGCAAAATCCATAACACTTCGGCGTGAATACGTGATCTTACGAATCAGCCTTATGACATTGCGTGGATATGCATAAACAGCACGCATAAACAACGTGTTGCCACATATTTTTAATCCAATCGCTTGTTTTAAATCACTATATCATAAACTATCTGCCGTTTAGTTACAGATGTTTCATCGAATGTGATTAGGTGTGTTTTCCATAGCATGTTTTGCTACCACTGAATTCTGAGGGTAGTGTATTCGGAAGTGTCTCTTGTGCTCTACGCGGGACTGAAGGTAATGCTCTTCGCCAGCTCCGCGATGATCCTCTCATTGTAGGCCTGTCAGACTACAAGGGAAATGTAGTCACCATTTCGGAAAGAGCCGACTATGACGCAGAAATTTCGATTGATGCTTATGAAAAATTGGGCGCTGATAACCTCAATGTTGAGCGCCCCTCAAATCCACAAACAACAACAAAAATTACTTAGCGAATCAACATCCAGAATAGTGACGAAGACGTCGGAGCTCCTTAAGAGGTCTTGACTTCAAAGAGAATATTTTAAAAACATCTCTCCCAGGTACGTCGAACACTTACGTCATAAGTGCACTAAAAATTCACTAGGAAAACGCAGCTATGTGCCCCATGATGAGCGGGCTAGCTAAGTGGCTGTCAACCTCCTTGTTTTGCATGTTGGTCACTGTGTGCAAATGTTCAAATGTTTTTTTTTTTTTTAAGATTGTCGGTCCCTAGACATAAACTATACGTGGGATAAAAGAGAAAAAAAGAGGGGGTGAAGACTTTTCAATTGAAGGAACTGATCCTATTAACAAGACACTTCGTGGCAACATTCCTATTTGTAGTAGAACAAAGCAGTGCACATGATGGGTCGTATTGCTTCGTACCTCGTCAGGGTTATGAAAACCAGAATTTCTTCTCACTAACCTAATATCATCTTTCACTGCTGTTATCTCCTGCGCAAAAACATGACTCAGGTCGTAGAACCGCTGTTTTCCGACGTGAGGCTGAAATGATAGTTAAATGTGGCTAGGTTTTAGTATTCTACAATGACGAAATTTCTGGATACCGATGGTTTTTCGTCTTATAAATCACTGTTCCTATACATAAATACACTGCTGTATGATGGAAATTCACAAATATTTAACAATTTTATGATACATTTTATGCGGTACACTCACTCGACTGAAACAGTTGTCACTGTCCGAGGCCGCTAGCTCGACCGACTGCAGCAGGGGTTACTCGATGCGACAGTGGCTACATTTTGGCACCAGCGGAACTTTCTAGAGTGTTACACATATGAAATTTCTATTAAACTGATAATTAAATAACCTTTGTAAACAACAGATACGTAGTTTAACACCATAAAATGACGTAAAATGCTGTATTTAAATGAATTGTGGATGTTAAATATTAATAAAATTGCTGGAGAGTTTTGGCGGACTGAAACTACAGGCAAGAGCCAATAAATGCTTAGGTCGAAATATGGGCGGCGGTTTCCCACTGCTCTTCCAACATAGTGAAAGGTATGTTACAGAATAAAATAAGAAAAAGCAAGTAAATGGCTACAGATCAGCCCATTCACAACTAACTACAGTAACGTACGGTAACTTATGCTAAAGTCAACATTCACTCCCATGGCAGAGGGAGGACTCGACCCACTGGCGGTAACAGCCGAACAATCCGTAACATGACGCCCCAGACCACACGGCGAATCCCACGCAGCCACTGTGAGAAGCAGACATTATACACATATAGCCAGCCATAAAGTATTCTATAGAGATGTAATCATAGTTAATTGACGATACTATTATGGATTTATTTAAACACATTCTTCTGATAGTTAAGTAGTAGACTTGCGCATAATATTTCGCGATCGGGAGCGCTCACTTTAATTCGTGGCTCTACTTCGTGGAGCTACTTCGTCGAACGCGCTCTTATAAATTTTCTAGTTTTCACGCGCTTGTAAATTCATCGTGCAACGTTTGGTACCGCGAAGTATGTGCTGGTGCCCGAAGGAAAAAGTGCTTTTTATATGGAAAAAGTCAGCGATCAAAATTGTATGAGGAAGTGATCATAATTGTACCTAGTGTGGTACATTTCCTATCGATTTTTCTCAACCTTTTTTTGTGTGCATACCAACATTTTTAAATGTCTAATATTTGTGTTACATATTCATTAAACATTCAAGGACAAGTGCCATAGTTAAAATTACTTCTTTTCTCAATATATTTGCAGTTACAATTACATTTACCCTACTTTATTTTAAAAATAGATTTCTTGTGGCAGTGAACTATGAAACCACAGCTGAGATGCATCTCAGCTCGAAATGAAGGTAACTGGTAGAAGGGAATCACGCAATTCTGCGCGCTCTCGCGTGCTCTCGCTGTTCCCTGCCGGTCTTCGGAAAAGGAGCGGACGAACTAAGAGGCGAGGGATCTGCGAACTAGTTCGAGTAGTTCGCCTATGGGAGCACTCTTCGGAACTAGTTCGTTCGCGAACTACACAAGACTATTAAGTAGGAGAGCGGAAGGTGTTATTTTTAACGTTGTAAACGGTCAGGTGGTAAGGCGTTACACTCGGCCGGCCGATCGGCGGTGATCGACGAGCTTTTCACTCGGCAGGCCGGTTTAATTCTGGCCTCCCCCGGTGAGTGGTGGCGCGCACATCCCTTAATTCCATGTTCGTGTCGGGCAGGGGGCGAGGCGCGGCGCGGCCTGTGTCAGCAGAGCGCGGCCCACAGCCCGATAAATCAGCGCCCGGCGCCGCCCCCGCCGCCCCCGCGGCCGCTGGCAATTTGCCGCCACCGCCGCCGCTGCCCCCGCCGGCCGGGGAGTCCCCGCGGGCCCGTTAGTTGCCCCGCCGGCCGACAGATGGCGGTGGCGCGGCGCCCTCGCCGTAATGAGCTGCGTCACTTCCGCCATCCGTTACTTGGAGACGGCCGTCTTATCTGGCGACCACTCAGCACTTACAAACGCGGCGGACGGTCAAAAGGCGACCTCGGAGGTGGCGGCGGAGGCGGAGGACCCTCCGGAAATGACTCCGGGCGCGCGGTGACTCAGACGGGCGGGCATTAGGCGCTTCTGCGAAGCCGGCGCCATCAATCCACGCGACGAAGTGTTGTGCAGCGCGATCACAAAGGATAACAAAATTCCGCGCACAAAAACACTGATGTCGCCGGGGATAGAATTTGCCGCGACGTGCGTCGCTGCCGGCAGACAAACAACTCGTCGAAAACAGCTATTTCATCGTACGATTAATGGCCTTGTTTCCGTGTTGTTAGACTCTCTTCCGTGTCTAAATGTGAGGCGGTCAGAGCAGGAGTGGTGCAAGTCCAGAAATACGATTTGCGGAAATAACGAGATTATAAAAGAAAGAGGGAAAATATAGACTATTAATGGACTCAACAGCTTTACTTATGTGACAGTTGTTTGCAACTGTAACAACCACAATAACAGGAATAACACAGATATTGAAATAACGACTGTAATATTAACGCTTTCAGACCCTCTGGCTACAATTGTGTACATAACTTTTACAGTGTCTAAGATAGCCCAGAAACATTTTTCTCAATTCAAACAACATGTATATGACTCTAAGTGTTCAACCTTTCCATCGTGTACACTTACCGTCAACTGCGGAAGATCGCTAAAAAATACCATGTAATCAGTGTTGCAGTGCGCAGCAGCTTGTGAACTCCAAGGAACGCGCAAGTTGTGCGGCTCGGCGCCGTCGAGTGACAACAGTTCTCAGGCGATACGCTCACATAGTCGTTTGCGCGGAAAGTACCTCTGTGGATCGGTCATTGACCTGAACCTACGTCTCTGGCTTGGCTCTGCCGTGCCCATTGTGCTAACGACGCAAACTTCGCCATGCCGGTGCCGACGATTCCCAGCGGGATACTCTTCTTCCAACATTTTGGGAGGTCCGAGTGATGAATTACGGGCGCTTTCCTGCGCTCTGCTGTGCGCTGCAAAAACACCAGTACAACTGCTTGCATCCGGTACGCCGAAAAGGCACCGCACTTGTCACTCTGGGCGCGCGGGCTCTACGCATGTATCACGCAATGAAATTTTCGCTGACCGCCACCGAGGGCGGGGTAAGGCGGAGAAAGCTGTCCACACACCTCGTCATGTTTGGGCTCCTTCCACGAAGGCCCACCTTCCGTCTCACAGAGTCTCGGTACCTATCACTCCCTCTGATACCTCCCCGCAGAGCTCAACCAAAGGAAGAATATTCACAGAATATATGCCATCATCTGCGAATTGGCAAGGCTGAAAATGTGTACCCAGCTGGAATTCGAAAACGGGTCTCCCGCTTTCTAGGCAGTTGCGCTGACCTCTACACCACTGGGAACACAGTGATCACCGCACCTGCAAGGACTACCTAAGCACGCCTCCCGTCAAATACAAATTCTCAGCTTTACCCTGCCCATAGTACTTAAACTCGTAATCACTATGTTAATTCCCGTAAGAGTAAGGGCCTCAAACTTTGGCAACCCGTCCCAATAACGAAACGATCATTGCGACGGGTGGGTAAAGTTTCGGAAATTAGTACATAGTGACTACGAGTTTGAGTGCTGTGGGCGGGGTAAAGCTGAGAATTTGTATGTGACGCGAGGCGTGCTTAGGTAGTCCTTGCAGGTACGGTGATCACTGTGTCCCCAGTAGTGTAAGAGGCCAGCGCAACTGCCTAGAAAGCAGAATCCCAGCTTTGTCTATTCGCAGTTGATGTCATATATTCTATGAATATTAAATAATAACAACTGCAGGATCAGAAGTGACGTCTGTTCTTTCGGAACAGACGCCACATGTATATACAAACGAAAAATATTAAAATCCAGTAAAAATTGAAATAAAGTGGCGGGCAGTTCTCGACGCCTTTCTAATCTGTGGAATGCTATTCCTCTACAACAATTCTTTTTAAGAATTATCGAGGAAATAGAATTCATATATGCCTGCTTCTTTAAAATCATGGTAACTGGTGCCCTTCCCCCTCTCCCTTATCCACCGCATCCTCTCCTATAAACAGACGCGCGGTTGCTTACTGTACTACACTACTCAAAACAAATCAGGTGAGATATCGTACAAAATATACGTTTGGTAACGTATTTTATTCAGATATTGGTTACAATTGTAACTTTGAAGTCTCTTTACTCGAGTTTTATATGGCGTTTACTTAGAGCGAGATACCATGCGGCTATCATAATAGTAAAAAAACCATTCTCATTGCCGTATAATATGGCGTGTAATCACATCGGACGGCCAATACCGTTGCACACCTGCACGGTATGGAAAGTATGAGGTTATCAATTACCTCTTGAGGAATTTTCGGCCATTATTTCTTGAGTGCAATACCAGTTCTGAACGTTGTGCGAGGTGCTGCTCTGTCTGCAATGCGTCTGCCAAATGCCCCCCAGACATGCTCAATCGGTGAACAAGCTGTCCATTCCAGTCGTTCAATTCCATCATCTTCAAGCACATTGCCCACCCGTGCAGCTCTGTGGCGACAAGCGGTCTCGTCCACCAGAAGGAACCCATCTCTTATGGCACCAGCGTAGGGCACAACAAAAGGTTGAAGAATCTCGTCTCTACACCTGTGAGCAGTCAAAGCGCCTTTCTGAACGAAGTCCGTCAATACTGACTCCTGCCCATACCATTCGCCCACCACCATGATATATTTCATGCCCATAATTAGGATTGTTCCATGTTCTCTCCAGACGAGGGAACGACGATTTTCCAGCTGAACACAAACTCTTGACTCATCTGTGAACAGAACCCGGCGTCATTCGTTATGATTCCAATCCGGATATTCCTCCACCCAGTTTCCGAGGGCTAAACGGTGTCATGGTTTGAATCAGACACACAGTAGAGGACTCTGTGCACAGAAGAAGGCGATTTCGGACTGTTTGTGTTGATATTGCGCGTCATATTGCTGAATGGGAGTGCATTGCAGCTGAGTTGCATTCAGCCTCCTGACTCGACGGACTTTTAACCGGAAATAACAGTCATCTCTTGCTGATGTTACCTCGGCCTTACCTTATTTTAACGGTTCCTGTTGTCTGAAATCGCGTCCATGTGCTGGAAAGTTCACTTTGGGACACTCTAACAGCTGCAGCCACCTCCCTCTGCGTCTGTTCCGCTTCCAACTTTCCTATCGCTCTCCGTGCTGTAGCTTCGGGCAAATCACTGTCTGAACCCAACTACTCGTGTAATATGTTTGTTAAACATAACTCAACAGCAATCTCTCTGCAGTAACTTAGCACTATATCGGTAGCCGTAATGTTAATGTCTCCTCCCTGTTAAACCGGTAGAAAGACTTTGAAGCACTGTAGTTTATTCTGCCGATGGCAATACTTCGGGGGGTTGGAACACTTGCGCGGAGTGACACTTGCGCGGAACCCGGGGCCCTTGGGGCGGCTAATGGCTTTTCCTGGGTACAGGCACACCAACAAGTCTAGCACTGCTGTTGTCAAGTTTCCACACTGTCAACACGAAACTCAGTGAAATTGCACAACCCTTTCAAAGCTGAAGAGCAATATAGTAACTTGTTCTAACTACATATTAATCCGTTGAGTGTTCCTCCTGTAAACAAAAAGGTATTTTAATAGTGATAATGTTTGGAGAGTTAGTCTCTGCTACTACAAGACTATGATTTTCCACAGTCATACCTCCTAAAAGCATATTATTCAGAACACTAAGCATATCAAGACACCTGCAGAAGCAATAAATATATTAGGCATCCTGAACAGATACGTTGATGTAATTGACCGCTATGTAGTTAATCCCACTAACACACAACTTCCATTTCTTTAAAAATAGCTACTATGCTTTTTAATAAGAGATGCAACCTTAAACCTTTAATTAAAAAACGTTAATAATAAGTCAATGAGTATTTTACATACTTAAAGCGTTTATTTGTAGACCCCAAAACGATTTGGCTGTATTCGAATTACAAATACATCTAAGAAATATATGAAATACGGAATGTGTAAGGGAATGTCACACACCGAAAAATGCTAAAGATAAATTCTATTTTCCATCACTGTCATATAGAACCATTTTTACTCCGAACTTGGCATAAACCAACAGGGAGAAACAAGTTGCAAGACTTCCAGGAAAAATGAAGCGAAATTGGCAGCCAATAGTTGGTTATAAATTACATTGCCTGTTGTGAAACTTCCTGGCAGATTAAAATTGTGTGTCGGAACCGGGACTCGAACCTGGGACCTTTGCCTTTCGCAGGCAAGCGCACTACCGACTGTGCTATCCCGACACGACTCACGATGCCGCCTCACAACTCTACTTCTGCCAGTACCTCGCCTCCTACTTTCCAAACTTCACAGAAGCTCTCCTGCAAACACGCAAGACTAGCACTCCTGGAAGAAAGGATATGGTGGAGACATGGCTTAGCCAGAGGCTAAGGGATGTTTCCAGAATGAAACTTCACTCTGCAGCGGAGTGTGCGCTGATATGAAACTTCCTGGCAGATTAAAATTGTGTGTCGGAACCGGGACTCGAACCTGGGACCTTTGCCTTTCGCGGGCAAGCGCACTACCGACTGTGCTATCCCGACACGACTCACGATGCCGCCTCACAACTCTACTTCTGCCAGTACCTCGCCTCCTACTTTCCAAACTTCACAGAAGCTCTCCTGCAAACACGCAAGACTAGCACTCCTGGAAGAAAGGATATGGTGGAGACATGGCTTAGCCACAGCCTAAGGGAGTGAAGTTTCATTCTGGAAACATTAAAAACATATTAAAAATTCAGAACTCGAAAATCAGTGAAGTTTTGGACTTGAAGCGTTTTTGTGTTGCTACATCTTTACATAGTAGACACGATTTTAAAATTTGGTTGCTATCGCCAAAGTAGACGAAACGTTAAATTCTTTGGTGTAATCTTCGCCGTGTAGACTGTATGTTGTAGAAGTCTACGTCGAACCTAATCATACCTCTGAGGAGAGAACGTTGTTTGCACTTCTCCTGCGTTTCCAGTCGCCGTGCTGTGCAACGTAACAACATCGTACCGTTCCACTTTACCGAGAGCTATATATGTATTGGTGTGATGTCTGTTCTTTCGAAATAAGACATCACACAAATATATGTATCATTTAGATGCAAAGATTCTGGGTTCTGTTTTCATCGCTAACGCGATTAACAACGTTAGACCTCGTGTGTAAACAAAATGTTCAAGTGTTTGTATAGTCTATGGGACTTAACTACGGGGTCATCAGTCCCTAAACTTACAAACTACTTATGAACTACTTACGAACTAGGACGGCACAAATATCCATGCCCGAGGGTGGATTCGAACCCCCGACCGTAGTGGCCGTGCAGACCGTGACTGGAGCGCCTTAGTCTCCTCGGCCACCGCGGCCGGCGTGTGTAAACACTTAAAGGTTATGAGTGCCACTGGAAAAATACATAAGTAACACCTGTTTGAGACTTGAAGATGACCTGAAATTAACCGAAATCGATATCTCATAAGGTGTAGCTGTCTATATTTCGTAATGCTATTCCTAACATATTTAAAACCTGCTCAAAACCACCTACAAAAAACCTTTATAATGAGATTGTATATAATTCCACGATCAAATTTTGTTTTAGTTATTTGTAGTAATACACCCAAAGATCTGCCCTTGATTTTAGTGCCTTGATCAGCTGTTTATTTTTAAAGGTTTTACTAGGGACAGGAAGAATTCGCATTTGCGATAAATGCGAATATAGATGCGAATTCTGACTCAAAATGCAGTAAATCCGAAATTGTAGTTAGCAACGGTTGCGCTCAATTCCGATTTCATCACATTCCTCTTCACATGGTGCTGTATTGTAAATCGAGTGATATTTGTATGACGTGTTATCTCCCTGTTGAATGAGGCTGTGATATCTCCGGGTCGTTACTACTGCTCCACCTCGCTCGGTGGGCCTTTCCCTGAATACGGCACAGGTAGCGGCTGGAGGGCGAGGAGTAGGGGTGGTGTATCCCTACTTCTGGAACACCCTGTTCACTACCTGCAGCGTCCGGGTCTCCGCGCAAGTGTCTACACATTCCCTTTCCGCGCAAGTGTCACTCCCCGCAAGTGTCACAAACTCATACTTCGGAACCTCGATTTGTCAACTGATCCCTTTATTGTTTTGATCTGTGTAGGTGGTCATTCATACACTGATCAGCTACAAACAGCGGATTACCACTGATTGGTGGGTTTCCATGCGATTTACCAAGCTTTTTGTGGGACTGTCCTCCAACCCGCTGTCTTGTTACAACATTCTTACCAGTTGGTGCAGTGACTTTCTCGCTTATTCTTGTATTTAATTATACATTTTCATTAGTTGTGCAGAATAAGTTCTTTTGTTATTTGTTACATCTCATACTCTCTTCCGTATATATCCCTGATATATGTCGTGTATTTATCATGTTTCTACTTCTTTTTATTTTTACATTTCTATTCATAGTTTCCTTTAACCTTTCGCAACGTTTTTTTTCTTATATACTTTTTATTTATTTACATATAGGTATTTTCCTGCGGTATGTTCATCTCTAGATGAAATATCAACCGCAAATGATTCTTCGAACCTCTATTAAATGACTTACAGCGAAACAATATGACGGTAGAGGATGTGATGAATTACATCTTTATATAACGTGTAAACCAAGTTTTAGAGTAAAAAATATCTTAAAAAAAAATTCAAGCAAAAGTTACTCGATATTATATTCCGAACAGCTTTTACTCAACATTTTTTTTCGACCCGATGCATAGTTTCTGAGATAGTGTCGCCTTCTAGCGGCGTCACGTTTACCTCGCCAGAGGAAGGTTCTGGTCGATACTGGACTACAAATACGTAAAGATTGATACCTAAATAGTGGAAACACAGTATCAAATCTTTGTTAATTTTGGAAATCTCTCTGAGTCGATGCGAGGTACTGAATGTGCGACCGCGACGCCTGCCTCTGGGCTGCATTGGAATCGGAAATAGAATGTTTAAATTTGCATCCGTATTTCGCTCAGCCCGGCTTGCCAGACCGATTACGGATCGAGTAGCGTGCCTGCTGCTGGAGAATTCCATGTTCCTGACACGTGCCTGTGGATTCGGCACTCCTTGGTGGCTCGGTTCTGGTGACGAGGACATGACACCCTCGGAGACCATGCAGAATCCAGCCACCAACCACGAGCCGCAGTGTACGTGAGGTACACTGTGCACAAACCTGAACGACAGACTGAACGACGACGCGCTCTTGCGTCCTGGCCTTCGACCTGACTAGACCTGCTCCCTTGAGCTCCGATCATACCATAACATTTCCTCTAAGGTGTACACTCCTCCGCTCAAACATCCTGGCACATGAACACACAGAAGAGAGGAGAGGTTTAGAGAATGTTCTCCTATACATATCCGTTTATTCAGTTTTCGTCTCACGTGAACGGCTGAGGTGTTATTTACAATTAAATTTCTGGTCCACAAAAGACCATCGCAAACGGCCCACCTTTTTGTATTACTAAAAACTAAAAAATACGTGTCTCATATTTTGGCCTACACTAGGACACATTTGAATTTTATCGGAATCCGAATGTTACTTGTGAGAGTGACGTAAATATGTGGCTAGAGCATCCGCCATTTTAATTCCCTGCGAATTCTGAACACAACACACAGCTTATGCGAATAGTGTTGTTTTGTTCAAGTTTAGTGAAATATTTTAGAAGTGTCCGACATTGAGCCTTGGATCGTGCAACTTTGAGGTTGCAATCCGCTCTTTTTACATCTATATGTAGAGAGACACGAAAATCTCGCGTTTTCTTTACTTTTTGCTGCTTTGCTTTGCTGTCCGAATAAAGAAAAAAGCGCAAGAAACATACACATTTCTGTGATAAAAATAACGCACCACGTTTAATTCTGCCGAAACTGGCCATCTAGATAAACATTTTAAGCGACCTTGGCTTGTATTTGAATAAAGACTGTCAATATGCGAGGTTTGTTCACCGTCTGGTTCAAATGGTCAAATGTTCAAATGTTTGTAAATCTAACGGACCAAACTGCGTGGTCATCAGTCCGTAGCTTACGAACTACTTAAACTAAGGTAAACTAACCTAAGGACAAACAAACACACCCATGCCCCAGGGAGGACTCGAACCTCCGACTGCGAGCAACCGCGCGCTCCGCATTGAGGCGCATTACAACGCTCGGCTACTCCACCGCGGCTGCCGTCTGGTAATGTTTATGTCTGCTGTGAGAAATACACCACATCGGAGTTTTGTACTCACATTGCTGAACGTACTTCTGTTAGTTATTGAGAAAGTATCAGAATGTATTACAAACACAACACAAAAACGAAAAAAGGATAATAGTGTACAGGATCTAAAGTCTATGGTCGTAGAGGCACACGGTGCAGATGTTAGCAACAAGTGTTGAATGCTATTTGAATACCTAATCGTATAGAATGAGTGAAATAATCCTTTGTGTTGGCCATGAAATAAATAAAAAATTCTGTTCCTTCTCTAAGGTTTCTTTTATGTAACATGACGTTGCTAACATTAGCACACTACGCCGCCACAGCTGTAAGTAATATTTATCCTGTATTCTGTGTCTGTTATAGACACGCGCCAGTGTAGGCATTTACTAATAAGAAATTTAATTGAGGGTGTATTTTGTGATGAAAGATCAGATACTATTCTTTCAAACTGCATACTACAATTCATCACACTAAAACTTCGAAATACCACCAGTGGCGTATCCACGAGGGTGAGGGAGGCTGTCGGGCTGCAGCGTCCCCCCCCCCCAGACCCTCCTTGAGCCACCCTCCTCCCCAAGACATTGCTGCAACCTCTCCTAGAGAGAGAGAGAGAGAGAGAGAGAGAGAGAGAGAGAGAGAGAGAGAGAGAGAGAGAGAGAGAATGTAAAGTTTTTTTTTTTTTTTTTTTTTTTTTTTTTTTTTTTTTTTTTTGTCAGAAATCACGTCAGCGTCCCCACCACCACGATCATGAATACGCCACTGAATACCACAAATAGCACTCAACGGTAGTTGCCTGTATCAGCACAGTATGCTGCCACAGCCGTATCTAAACTTTTTGCCCAGTATATTTATATTTCAACGTAATAGAAGTATCTTCAACAATTTGTGCAATGTCAGTACAAAACGTTTTGATGTGGTGTGTGAATATACTACATAAGAGACACATGTTGTGCTCTAAGAAGTATATGTTCTGGGATGTTTTGCTGTGTTATGATATTTTGCGGCTGCTAACTCCCTACAGGCAGCTTCTCCGTTAAGAGACAGTACTTTCAAAAGATCTAAAGAAAAACTTACGTTCGAATATCACAGACGAAATTTACTATTAAATATTGATTCAAGTCGTAATAATAAATAATATTTAGTTACAATACGTAACTGTGCGCTCAATCCGGGTCCCCAGTTTTTGCGCCGATAGCTAATGATCCATTTTTTCCTTATCTCACAATCTCTCGGGAAACTAAACATGCTGTAGCCACCTCTGTAATGATTTGAGCAGTTTACGGCAACACAACCACCCATAATGTCGTGCTAAAGTGCCGTGACGCAAAGCGTATAGCTCCGCAGTATGTTTAACCAAATAGTTTATAAAGATAATAGCGAAAACTCCGTGGCACTTATATGCGTTTGCCAGGCGCCACCGCTAGCAATGTCATCTGTTGGTTCGAGTTGTATACTAGCAAATGTTCAAACGTTTGTTAAGCTTGTTAACTTAACTGCGGGGTCATCAGTCACTAAACTTACAAACTACTTATGAGTTACCTGATACTAAAGATGTTCATGCCCGAGGAGGAATTCAACCCCCGACGGGTAACGGCCTCGTGCATCGTAGCATAGTGCCTCAATGCGCTCGGGCGCTCCGCCGCGGCTATACTATACTTGACATGACGTTTGTAATTCCGTAATTTATTTCGCTGCGTACCAAAATTTCTTTGAAAGTTTTACATTTATTATGTCTTTTAAGGTATTACCTTAGATAATAAATTTATTTAAAGTTCAGGGTTCAAAACAGAAAGCATTCCTTTCTGCCGTGATCTGAGTAACACGTCAGAGCTTCTTAATATTAGTCGAAAATGTAAGTAAAATGTTTCGTAGGATGTTGAAAATATTCTTCATTTTACAAAATGATCGCAGTGGATTGCAGATGGTTAGATGGACAAATAATGGCCTTCATAATTTGTACAGTTTATCTGGACAGGATTCGAACTAAAATAACAAAACACATATGCACTTTCCATGAGGATTTATGAAGCCGAATGGAAGGCACTGATCCGATCCAAATATTGAAAAAATATTCGGATGTTTTTTAACCTTATGGGACTTAACTGACTGGTCATCAGTCCCTAAACTTACAAACTACTTATAAACTGACTTATACTAAAGGCAGCACAAACATCCATGCCCGAGGGAGGGATTCGAACCCCTGACGGAAAACTGCCTCACGTATAGCAGCATAGCGTCTGAATCCGCTCGGCCACTCCGTCGCGGCCCAAATACTGAAAGTGACAATAAAATACGAGATATTAATTTAAAATTCTGTTTATCCTTGTGCTTCATAATATGTATCTTATGGTTAAATACAAAAACTATGCCGTTAAGGTATGGTGATGGTCTGTTTAAAGTCTCGTTTAGACTACTCTTTGGATAAAGGCATTGAAATAAAACTTGCCATTATAGAACTATTGATGTATTAAAATACACAAAAAAATTACAAGCAAGGAACAAATTGCAACAAATTCTTATTTTTGTTAAATGTTCAAATCTTTGTAAATCTATCGGACCAAACTGTGTAGTTATCAGTCCGTAGCTTAAAAACTACTTAAACTAAGGTAAACTAACCTAAGGACAAACACACACACCCATGCCCCAGGGAGGACTGTACCTCCGAAGGCGAGCAACCGCGCGCTCCGCAGCGAGGTGCCTTAGACCGCTCAGCTACTCCACCGCGGCCTTATTTTTGAAACGTTTTCTCACAAAGTGCTCAGGGATAATTTTTTTTTTTCAGATAGTCTGGACTTTACTGTTTTTTTTTTTTTTTTTTTTTTTTTTTTTTTTTTTTTTTTTTTTTTTTTTTTAATTTTATCCAAGTCAGCCGTTATCTTGCGAATAACCCACTGGCTGCATCAATATACAAATTATAAAAGAATAAAGTAAATCAAAGGGTAAAGACACTCTTTATTAAAAGTAAATGAACTTTGTCAGTCTAATGGTAGCCTGCTGAAGCTGTTGTAGTTACATCTCATTTATTTATCCGGAGCGTGACTAATGATTTCTGAGTGCTTTGGTCTTTGTAGTTATTACAACCGTATACAACACATATGCTCCTCTCCCAAACATTTCCTAGTTCTGTAAAGTAAGACTACGAACCATGCAAGTCTTCTTGAGCCTGACAATATAAATCCACTGCTCTCTCCCAATTTTAGTTCACAACTCACGTCGCTAGGAGGTGCTCGGGAGCGCAGTCGCACGTTTTAGGGAAGTGTTTCCGCTGTTATGTTTATAAGCTGTTTGGTTTAACTTACAAGCAACAGGAATAAAAATGGCGGATGCATCAGCTCGTACTTATAGGAGCGTCAAGGGCAGTAGTCCTGCACGCTTTATGGAAGAGTTTCTGCTGTTATGTTTATAAGCTGTTTGGTTTAGCAACGGGAATAAAAATGGCGGATGCGTCAGCTCGTACTTATAGGAGCATCAAGGTCAGTAGTCCTGCACGCTTTAGGGAAGAGTTTCCACTCTCGTGTTTATAAGCTGTTTGGTTTAACTTACGAACAACGGGAATAAAAATGGCGGATGCGTCAGCTCGTACTTATAGGAGCGTCAAGGGCAGTAGTCCTGCACGCTTTGTGGAAGAGTTTCCGCTGTTATGTTTATAAGCTGTTTGGTTTAACTTACGAGCAACGGGAATAAAAATGGCGGATGCGTCAGCTCGTACTTATAGGAGCCACGAGGGCAGAAGTCCTGCACGCTTTGTTAGCCTGGCTGCAAAGTGGCCAGAGAGGTCGTTTCTGCACACATGCAGCGCCATCAGAGGCGAACAGAGGGCGAAGAAAATGATTGTGGGGAGGAGGTTGGGGGGACGGGAGGGTGGTGGCGGCTTGGCGATTCCGGCGACGGCGTCGCTTGCGAGTTGCAATCACGCCGGCGAACGGCGTGCCAAGTTATCTCGTTAGGGGGCCGTGAAAAGTTGTGCGGGCCCGGCCGGCGTAATGAGTGTTTATCCGCCGGGGGGCCGTACAATTTATTCTGTAATTATGAGCATGGGTCTCCGGCGGGCCATCCGGGCCGAAACAAAGGACGCCGCTGCGCCGCCGGCGACGCGCGCGCCGCCTAATGGAAAGTAATAGAATTAGCGGAGCGCCGACTTGGGCTCGAACAGCCGGCCGAGTGGAAAATTGAAAAATCCGCGGGTCGCGCGCGCATTGCAGAAAAAAGTCTGCGCGTGCGAAAAATTCTTTGAACTGAAAGTAAAAGAGGCGCCGTCAAAGAGGAGAGTTGCCGGGGGGAAAGAGCGCGACCGGCAGTTTTTTTTTTTTTTCCTCTCTCTAGCCCTTTCCGTGGTCCTTTAATTTTACGTGACGCCGAGTCAAGGAGAATATTGGATTTCGCAGTGACGGGTCGAGAGGGAGTCTGAGTTAATTAAAACTGTGACGCTCCGAATCCGATTCCAGTGTCTGTTTCACAATATAATTAACTTGGTGACAACGCTTTGAGGATTGGCAGAGGGTTGCTTTGGTGCAAGGACAGAGAATCCTTGATCTGTAACCAGAAGTTAAATTTGTGTTTGTTGCCAGAAAATGGAAAAAAGAATGAAAAGACCTCTACGAGGAAAAAGTTATTGTACCGAACCCAATGGCGAATATAGCATTTATTTTTTATTTTCGATGGGGAGGGGGGAGGGGGGGAACCGACAACGGTGGGAGGGGCAGGGGTAGACATCCAATGATATGCTGTATCAGTTTCTCTGCTCATATTCAGAGGATAATTTGCATTGAAGCCCCTTTTACTTTACTTATATCAAGCATTTTTATTGTTGACATAAAATTTTAGCTATAAAAAGTAGCATGAACTGTACATCACTAACGCCCTTTAGTGTTACATGTGGCTCCTCAAAATGAAAGTGCTAAAATATTTTTTACCTTCAAGAAACGGTTGCTGCTGTCGGCAGATCCGATCTCTCTCTGATAGTCTGTCGTAGCATATGGACGCTTTGTCCTTTTCCCCTGATTTTATATGAGAATTCTAGATGCATGAGATTGTAAAATATAATTCAAGATGGCGAAAAGACACCTGTACTAATAATAAGAATGATTTCATTTTAATTTCGTAATTGCATTTATTTATTTAATCAAAGTTCATTTTTATTTCCCCACTTATTTTACAGCAAACAATGATTGTGGTTTCCGCTACCATCTTAGGAAAGAGACTAATTTTTGGAGACGTGCTAATTAAATAACTTCTCTTTTGTGGAAATAATTTTTTTTATTTATAGTTCTGCCAATACGTCCCTGAGATTTAATGCGATTTGTTAAATTCATGATTTTTTGCTAGCTGTGGTTAACGTGGCTTAAATCAATGAAACATGTCTCCAACAGTTATTTTCAATTGCGCATACCATCGTCAGGCTCATTACAATGAAAACCATTTAGTAGACTGAATGCTGCATTCCTTCCGTTGCTCTTGCTGTGACGATTAAATTTCTATTCACATATAAATCCAGGCACATAAATAAATGTAAATGCAACAACACCAATAACTTGGAATATTTCTCCAGGTTTACTTTACGCAAATGTTTTAATGTTTGCATTTGAATTAATTGGCGGAGCAACTTAGTTTTTGGTGCACGTAAATGTTGAACAAAGATTACGATTTCCTATAGAAATCAGTTTCTCATTCAGTTATATTTTTTAATTAACAACCATTACTATTATAATTATTACAAGAAATATTTTCGGGAGATATGTTTCAACCCCACATCCGTCTCTTAATACTGGGAAGTATGACTGTCTACCACGGTGATGCCTTCATGCAATATTGATAAAAATAATTATTCAGATATCATACTAATATTTTCCTTTATATTGATTATTGATTATTTCGGGGGGGGGGGGGGGGGGGGGGTGTAAGGCAGGCCCCCTTGCCACCTTTATATACACCAATGACCGATTCACCCCTTTTATGATTCATAATTACATAAAAAAAGAGGCCAAAGTATTCAAAATTCTTTACTTGTGTCGCCATTTTGTACGCATTTGCTGCTTAATGAGTTCAAAACATTTTCAAATGTTTTTAAAGCTTATGGGATTTTACTGCGGAGTCATCAACCCCTAAACGTACAAACTATTTATGAACTAACTTATACTAACAGACCACTCGGCTGCTGCCGTGCGGCTCTTAATTCGTGAGGATACATTAATCACACATTTCGGTCATGAATGTGATGAATGGTTGCTGCGACCCATTAAGAATTCCCCTCTAGGGCCAACTGCTTAATTGGAGAGTATCACTTGCACACTACATCCTCAATTATTAGCTTGTGGTTGTAAGGAGTCGAGAATTACTGACCTCCTTGTATGCCATTTTTATGCAAGAGCACAACCGCATCGTGTTTCTGATTAGTTTGATACCTCACGGATGAAATTTGTGTTGGTAATTAGGGACAGTAATTACTGTACTTGTACAAGTCATTGCGTCTAAGAATGCCCCATTTATTACGAGGCTGCCGACGGAGAGACATTTATTCTGCATGACCAGGTGCAGTAGCCGCCTTGTGTGTGTGTGTTTTTTTTTTTTTTTTTTTTTTTTTTTTTTTTTTTTTTTTTTTTTTTTTTCCAGGTGACATTCAGGCACCATATTGTATCAGCTTTCAAAGCGGACCTTACTTAGGGTTACCATACGTCCTGTTTTTCCCGGACATGTCCTCTTTTTGAGGCAAGAAAATGTGTCCGGCCGGAATTTATAAAATTCCACAAAATGTACTCTTTTTGGGTTCCGAAAAAGAAAATTTATTTTTGTGTCATTGACGACAACTTGTTCATTCGCACTGCAGTTCCAAACTGTTCGCAACTATTACGCGCATACATAGAGTGAAATTGCCGTTCACAATTTCGCACTCCGCATGGGTCTGACAGTTGCAAACGATTCGGAACTTCTCTGAGAAGTAACCCGGTTGTCTATCCTGTATTCAACCAGTGCATTCTGTCTTTGCATTATATTCTTCGGTGTTGCTTTTGATATACTTTGTGGTTTAGGTTAAAGCTGTATTGTGTGTTCGAGATCGTAGGTAGCCTTTTGCTTCAGAATAAATTACGAACTTAAATATAACATACTGCCGAAGAGAAAGTGTTAAATATGTGCTCCTGGAGAAATACAAATCATCCAAGAGAATGATCAAACGAATGTAAGAATTAATGATACATTGTACTCCGATCAGCTTTGTAATTTTATAATTTAAAAAAAAAAAAAGATTATCAAAGGAAACAGAACATACCAGCAGCTGAAGTGTGGTGTGCATGTTTCAGTCATCTACTGTTGTTAGTTATTCTGAACTGCTGAAAATGGTAACTTCTTTTTTTTTTCTATAACTAGTCACAATGACGACACAGAACGTGTGATTTCTCTTGTGAACACACAGTGGGCAAAAGACAGGAATAGTATAATTTCAAACATTAGAAATGCCTGAGCGTTTCTCAGTAATAGTTAATAAAAACAAAAAGGTCTCGAGAGAGATTTCGTTGTCCACCAAATATAATTGGTTCAAAAGTGAATAAGACAAGAAGGAGACAATTGAGAGTAGTAATGAGGAATCTGTCAAGGTTCATAATATTTCGTTTTCCAGCAACCACACAGGGTTTTACGTGATTCATTAATAAAGTTGCAAATTACATTATGTTAAAGATAAAGTGTCCTGTTTTTTATATTAACTGTCCTCTTTTTTGGTGATGAACATATGGTAACCCTAACCTTACTGGCTTGTAAAATTAGCTCACATTGGAGGAGCGCATTGAGGAGAGATTACCATAGTTTGTTATGGCGTTCTTGATTCCTTGTCCAGACCACGAGTGTGAGCGCACTGACAGGGTGGAAGGGGGGAGGGGGGAGGGAGCAGAAACATATACGAGTATACAACTCACTATGCTATGAGAATGGCTCTTCCATTGTGGAAACTGCCTCTAGCAGGAAGCAAGCACTTCTGTGAATATCTGCTGTGGTTTGCCTTGCGTCATGATCAGCAGTGCGCGGTGCCAAGTGTTGAACTGAAGGCTTCCCCTGTAACTACGGCGCACTTTCACACAGCGAGCAGTGGACATTTTGCCGTCCACTATATTCAGTTAACGCCTGCGGACGAAAGTGAGAGCCATGGCGGTGGGTTGATTTGCTGAATCAGCATACCCTGCCTTATCAGTTAGTGGCTCTTCATCAAGATTAAGAGGAAGTTTTGGCTGATTCAGTACAGCTTTAGATAAGGGAGATTTAAATAGCATTTCAGAGTCACGGACGCGGCGAATGGTAAAACGTGCGCTAATGCGAAGCTAGTTGCTTCTGTGCAACTGTTCTGACACCAGAACAGCCTTATACTCCATTTACCTTGACTGTTATATCTCCTTAACTATGTGTCGTACAGTGGCCTTAACCTAGCCATATGCTAACAAAGTTTCATCGCAATCATATGAACAGTATTGAAGCCTGTAATATATAAACAAACATTAATTTTATATATCAGATATAAGATGTCAGTGGACTACAGTGATTGATATTCACAATTTGATTTCTTTATTAGATCGAATGCACCTCATAAACAAATTGCTGATTTTTACTTACGCTGGTTTTTAGCCTCACATCAGCTTACTGGTTACTTTAATGTATCCAGGTTCCATCTTCTTAATTTTCTATTATTTGCAGTCTCTTAAGTTTTAATATACAGTTAAGAAACAATAAGTCTACATCTGTCCCTGGATGTATCTTACAGTTTAAAACCTGGTTTCTAAACCTGTACGTTACCATTAGAAAATCGTCTGGTACCTTCCAGTGTCTCCTAGTCTCTTCGACGTATACAACCTCTTTCATGATGATTAAACCAAGTGTTTGCGAAGATTAAATTGTGCTCTGCATAAAATTCTAGTAGGCCAACTTCCCATTCATTATTTTTCCCCAGTCCATATTCACCTACTATATTTTCTTCTCTGCCTTTTCCTACTACCAAGTTCCAAGCCACCACCCCAATGATGTTTTCCTCTCTCTTAAATTTCTAAATAATTTATTTTATATCATCATACAGTTTTTTCGATCTCGTCATCATCGGCAGAGCTAGTTGGCATAGAAACGTATACTACTGTGATCGGTGTTGGCTTCGTGTCTATCGTTACTACGAAAATGCGTTCACTACGCTGTTAATAATAACTTACCCGCATTCCTATTTTCTTATTCATTATCAGACCTACTCCTGCGTCACTATGAATTGATTTTTATATTATAACTCTGTACTCACCTGACCAGAAAACATGTTCATCCTACCACCAAACTTCACTAATCCCCACCATATAATTTTAACCTATTCGTTTCTCTTTTCAAATTTTCTAACTTACCTACCAGATTCACAGAATATATGACATCAACTGCAAATGTGTAAAGCTAACATCGTACGTGTCTTAAACGCGGAAGAAAGACAGATGTGCAGCATATGTTGAAATGTGGGGTGAGGAGCAGTAGCATATGACACAGTAGGTGCTGGTTCCCGTGGGAAAGCCCGCCTATGTTACTGGTGCTCTCCTCGCATTGGCTGCTGCATTTAACGTCACGTGATTTCTTTTGAAATTAGTTTTGTTTATTTTATACTAAATATTAATTATTCAGAGCTGAGAATTTGTGATAAATATCTCTCAAGGACAGGCTAGGTTTTGACAGTTTAAAAAGTTTATGGTGCGTTCTCTTATTGTAACGAGAGAAGAGCGATTTTGGAGAAGGCGCGCGACGGCCCTGTTTTGGCGCGAAATAGAGCGTCAGGTGCCCTCTCGCAACGCGCCGCAGTTTCAGTCTCGAGCTGACCACTATACGCGTCGGACCGCGCCAGTCATGAGTTAAGATTTTTGTAATTGTGATAACAGTTGAGGTCTCAACATGAACTATGGGCAGCATAGGCCGTATCATATTAACAATAGTTGCTCTTTTTTATTATTTATTTAATAAATGGCATCCCTGACAATTAAAAAATCTCGCAAGTCGCTTATTATGCTTCCATCATACAGAACTTATTTTAGCCTCACTTGTATGCTGTAGAAGAACCAACGACCTGTGTGCTGTCTTCTGCGCTGTGGACACAACTATAAAAGACAACAGGTTATTCAGAACTCTATGCTTTCCATAAAGACTTGGACAGAAACTACGGCACCTCGTGCGTACTGTAGGGCGGTACAAACGCACACTGCTACGCAACAGCTTCCGCAAGGATGTTGTGGTTTTAGGGGACTTGTGGGAGGGAGCAGTACTAACTTCTCCGTCCGCAAATAAAACCCTAGGAGGCTTGTGACCTCCAAGGACTACCTAAGTACGCCTCCCGTCAGACACAAATTCCCAGCTTCACCCTGCCCACAGTACTCAAACTCGTAGTTATGAAACTAATTCCCGTAAGAGTAAGGGCCACAAACTAGGAGTACTTTGGTAGTCTTTGCAGGTGCGGTGATCACTGTGTCCCCAGTAGTGTAGAGGTCAGCGCAACTGCCTCGAAAGCAGGAGACTCGGGTTCGAATTCCGGGTACACATTTTCAGTTTTACCCATTCGCAGTTGATGTCATATATTCTGTGAATATGTATGTATATATTTACCTACCAGATTAAGGGGATCCGTAGAATGCCTATTTTATTTTTATGATGACATCCTCCTGAGTAGTCCCTGCCCGGAGATCCGAATAGGGGATATTTTACCTCCTGAACATTTTACCCAAGAGAACGCCATCATCATGCATTCATATGGTAGAGCTGCATGTCCACAGTAAAAGTAGGGATTGTAGCTTCCCCTTGTTTTCAGCCGTCCACAACTAACTTCATGGCAAAGCCACGTTAGCTGATGTTACAAGACCATCTCAGTCAATCGTCCAAACTGTTGCCGCTGAAACTACTGAAAAGGCTGCTGCCCCTCTTCAGGAACCACATGTTTGTCTGGCCTCTCCATAGATACTCCTCCGCTGTGGTTTCACCTATAGTACGGCTATCTGTATCGTAGAGGCACGCAAGCCACCCCACCTCGGCAATATCTGTGATGCATGAAGGTTAGGACATCGTAGATGCCTTAATAATTGATGTGGAACATAACACTGTGATTTATTATTTATTCCCAACTGAAAGGCATATTCGCATCTCTCAGGTCAGTTTCCATTGTTCAGCTCTCTTACTGCATATGTTTACCCAATTTCCACGGCTGCTGCGGTGGAGTGGCCGAGCTCGATTAGGGCGCCTTGCTGCGGAGCACGCGATTGCTGGCCGTCGTGCTATGGAGTCCTTCCTTGGGCACTGATATGTGTGCTGTCCTTATCATTAGTTACTTTAAGCCTAGGGACTGATAAATGCAGAAGTTACGTCTCTTAGATTTACAAACTATTTAACATTTTCCGCTGCTCTCATTTCTCCAACAGGGTCTTGCCCGGTCGTAAGCGGCTGGTGAAGTGAAAGCCAGGCTACCTGATGGCTGGCCTGCCCCTCAGAGAAGGTAGACGCCTTGGGAACTGACGGGAACATAACGCTGATTTGTAAATCAATTCTAGAAAGTAATACAAACAATCAGGATGTCTTTCTACGAATTATTGCAGTCCGCCTTAGCTGTTTTTATACGCCTTTATTGCGATACTACCGGTTTCGTACCGTTAAAGATACATCATCAGGTATCTGTATTAAAAAACAAAATGTTATAGATAGGATTCATAACTATTAGTATTTACAAATTAAAAAACCTGATAAACACTAACCTTTTAATTTACATGGGGTGGTTTGACTTGTTGCGTGTCCCAACGTTCATGATGGTTTGGCGGGTTTTATGGAGGTTTTCTTCAAAGAGGTTAATTAATTTTACAAGGGACTCCCTTCAGTAAACGTCTATGTGGGCAACGTTTGCGTATACCTAATGAATGAAAAGTCATCGTGAGCTAGAATTTAGAGGGCGTAACCGTAAAGGAAAGCATAACAAGAGGAGAGTTGCTCACCAAGTTTACCGCTTAAAATTGTTAAAGTTTAACGTAGGGGTGGGTTCAGTACCCTCTGAATCTAAAGTAAAACGAATTGTACTGATGGTTTGCGTCATATGCTATTAAAATATTTGACAAAACCAGAAGCTTTTTTGGAGTCGTGGTCCGTGTTGTGATTCTCAAAATTAGAAAATTTCTAGAAACCATTAGGTGCACGTTAGGACTTAAAAAATTTTTGTTGTCATTCAAACCTAAAAAGAACAGACGTGTTAATGAATATTCCTTGGCAGAGAGAATGGTAATATAACTAATACGTACTGACATTACTTACTATGAAAAGTATTCATGTGCACTGATTGTATATTATTTTTAGAAGTGCAATACTTCTGAATACGTATTGCCGTCGTTCAAAAAATCGTTGTGGAAAGCCCCCAATACACGTCATCTACGAACAGACATGGGATGGACGTTATGAACAAATCGTTAAGCAAGACAGCGCGGAAACACGGGATAAATGTTATGACCTGATATAGTAACGAAATATATCAGCCATTATGGGAAATTTACCATAACAGTGTGCTGTGGCGATGAAGAAAGCCTGATGGTATGTGTCCACGCTGCTATCTTAACCCGGTATCGTTAGTCATTGTCATGTACTCGATTTTTGGCGGTGACTGAGGTCCGGACTGCAATAATTCATAGAAAGACATTCTGATTGTTTATATTACTTTCTAGAATTGATTTACAATGTATTTCAGCTGTGGATGCCCGAAGTATAAAATAGTTTGTAACGTTGATTTATCTGTAATTGAAGAAAGTGTTCACATCTTCCAGACCCCGGCTGTCGATGTTCAGCTCACCCCATGAAAAGGTAATCCCAATTTCCGTGACTCTCTGTTCTGCACCAGGGACTTCCCGAATGTTAAGCGGTTGACCTGGCCCCTCAGAAGTGGAAGCAGCACGCCTCGCCCTGTCTCCCATAAAATTCTGGGGATTAGAATAATTGTGTGACGTATGTACTCGTTATGTCACAAGTTCTTAGACTCATCTTACCATCTTTCCGCTACCTTGTTCTGATTCGACAAATAGTCTCGAAATGCTATCGATGTAGATCGCCGATAGTGTCGTCGTGACGTGCTCGAAACTCGGTAAGTTCTTGCAGTGCAGACGAGATGTGGGCCCGGTGGTGGTGTGGTGGGCAGCAGGTGGAGGCCGGCGGAAGTCCCAGGCGAGCGCTGCCGGCCGGCCGGTGGGCCTGGAGATGGCGCGGCTAACTCAATAGCTTCTCGCCCGGGGCTTATCTGGCGCGCGCCCTCGCCGCCGAATACAAATGGCCGGCAATTGGCCGGCAGGATTTGCTGCCGTATAGACTGCGCCCGCTGCTATACGAGCTGCCGGGCCGGGCCGGGCCGAGCCGCCCAGCCCTCCACCGTGTGAGAGCGAGGGAGACGCACGGCCCTGGGGGAGGCGCCGGGGGGACCGCCAGATAAATTCCAGATTCCGCGCGACGGCGCGACGTCCATTCCGGCGGCAAACTGCGTCATAGAAAATTCCGCGAAATGATTGCGCGCCCGCGCTGAATTCTGAGCAGCGCCGCTCTTGAGGCATAAGCCGGGCGGGCCGCGAATCCGGAGTTGTGTGTTGTCGAGCCGGGAATGCATTGCGCTTCGCTGCTGGCGTCCGAAGCGGCGACGCGGTTGGGTTGGACAAAACAGTATGAGCGCTGTGCGACGTACACTGCTCACCATCCAAAATGCAAGACCCACAAGGACCAGAGACACCACACCCAGGTTGATTTGGGAAGTAATACGTTGTAGGTACTGACATGGCTGAAAATATTGCCCCAGGTAAAGTAAAGATATTTTTTTAATTGCTGATGTCCTGGGTAGGAAATCTTCTTTAAAATTCAAAATAAAATTACGCCAAATTAATATATACCGCGTGATCGAAAAGTCAGTATAAATTTGAAAACTTAATAATAAATCACGAAATAATGTAGATAGAGAGGTCAAAATTGACACACATGCTTGGAATTACATGGAGGTTTATTAGGGGGAAAAAAGTTCAAAAATGTCCTACAGATGTGCTGTCGTTTCTTTTGGTTTCATCCATCTGGCTCTTTTTTACATTCCTCTTCCGTTCCTTTCTTATTGTAGGAAGCCACCGACAATTTTATCTTTCATATGTCCATATCCAGGCTCTGTTTTGCGTTCACATGTGGCTATACCAGAACTCAGAACGCCTCACGCCAAGACTAAAAAATTGTAAGTTAGCAATACATTCTCCCTTCCGCTAATGCATGCTAGCTTGAGCTAGGACCATCACATTTCTTAATTAAAATCATTTTTCCTTTTCCTTGTAGATAATGTAATGATGCCTATTCTAGGCGAAACGCGTTATTAATAAATAAAAATCTGCAAGCAAGGATGTTTACAGACATCATCTTTGTAACCGGTTCCTGTACCAGTTGCAGGGATGGAGTGAAAGAAATCCCACATTTGTAACGCACACGCGGACTAACAGAAAAGTTTTAAATAACAATGAAATATCTCGTCAACTTGTAAATTGAAGGTGCACATTGACACCAACCAAAGAAATATTCCAAGATGTTAGTGCACTGATACATACAGCCAAATAAGTTTAGATGTAGTTTGTGGAACATCATGAGATCATCGATTACCTCAGTTATCCGCCAAAATCGCCACGCCTGAATATCACTGAATCGTTATGGGCAGTTGAAAGTGGACAAAACATGACCGAAATCAGTCGTACGTAATAAATTCGACTCTCATTTATTAGTGACAGTTACAAGTAGACAAATGTATACGTTACTCCAAACCTTTTGGACTTAATGAAAAAACAGTGAATCCATATTCGAATTGAAAAGCAGTCTCTGTTGCGAATTATAATATTTATTACTTCTAACGCGAAATGTTCAAATGTTTGTATAGCTTATGGGACTTAATTACGGGGTCCTCAGTCCCTAAACTTACAAACTATTTATGAACTAGCTAAGACTAAGGACGGCACAAATGTCCATGCCCGAGGGAGGACTTCTATCGCGTTTAGCGCTTTTGGCATATCATCAGAAAACACAAAAAAGTTGAATGGCAATATTATTAAAACACATGATGTTCAGCATTTTAGTTAGATATAATCCGAGGATATTATCAGTTCAAAAGCATCGTCAAATATTAAGAGAGGTGGGGCAAATAATTGCATATCAGCATCGTTGTATTGGATACGTCCGCATTCACAGAATGAGTATAGATAAATCACATAAGCATTTGCTACTGCGCGTACTTGACGAACAGCTGTCCGCACAGTAGCAAATGCTCATGTGATTTATCTACATTCATTCTGTGAACGCGGACCTATTAAACACAACGCTGCTGATGTGGAACTTTTTGCCCCACCTCTCTTCACATTTTACGGTGCTTTTGAATTGATAATATTCTCGGATTTTATCTAATCTAAAATGCTGATCATGGTGTGTTTTAATACTAACAAATGCCATACAGCTGTTTTTGAGTTTTCTGATGATGTGTCAAAAGCACGAAGCGCCTTAGAAGTAATAAATACTATAATTCGCAACAGAGACTTCTTTTTCAATACAAAAAAGTAGAGAAATCTCAAAGAGTGTAACTATAACAGAACCCTACACACCCTCCCACCCACCCACACTCCCACACACATATACACACACAGGTGTAATGTCAACACAGAAATAGTTAGGTTTAACTAAGCTTTCAGTTTACTGATATTCAAATTAAATGATTCACTCAACAGTTCAGGAATAAAACTTTCGATGACAGAGTAGAACTCGTCACCTTCGACTCCAGTATGAATAGCATTATATCTATATCTACATCAGGTACTTTGCAAATCATTTAAGTGCCTGGCAGAGGGTTCATCGAAACACCTTGTGACATAACAGATACAGATGGAAGTTGAGTGTTTCCATGTGAAAGGCGGGTTTTACCAGGATGTTGGGTTCCCCAGCCAGCCAGCTAACAGTTTGGACCTAGTGAATGGAATACAGGTAGTTAGGTTTTTCCTAATCTGCTCGGAAATCGGAAACGCTCTTGGCTGAGTGAGGGCGGCTATTCCAGATTGCAACTGAAATACAGTATAGCCACAAACATTATTCTAAAAATCCATATAAAATCAGAGAATGATCATACGGCAAATATAATTATATGAGTGGATTCAGAAGACTTGGGAGAATCCAACGCTGTAATTGCAATTTAAATATCCCTTACAGATAAAAAGCCGATAAATCCAGTACCACAATAATAATATTATAAGACATATTTACAATTATTGATACATAATGTTTATCAGTAACAGATTAAGAATCAAATGGGCGCCATTGCACCACGTTAACTATCTTAAAAGACGTACGCGTTATTTCTGAATTCCTTCAATAAAATTTGTTTTACTCTCTTGTTCTGATTTCATTGAGGTAATAATATTCTTGTGTCAGAAAACAGATTCCACAACAGAAACACAAAACATGAACCCAGAAAAGCGCATTACATTTATATATGTATCTTATTATATTTAACATTATTCATAGTAACGTTCGTTTTATGTTGAAGACTACCACTTAAATATTTCATGGCCGACTAAAAATAGTAGATATCCAGCAGATAATTTATATATAAACAATTATAAGTATTTGTGGACAAGAACTGAATATATTTGTATAAAAGCCATTATAAATTAAATATTAATTGTGTAACTATATTTCGTCGGCGGCAGTATATTTTATCAGTGAGACGCCACGCTTAATAGCTATCTGAACAAAGAGCTTCAGTCTCAACCTTTTTAGTATTCTTAAATATATATTTGTTTGTTAAATGTAAACAACATTTGTAAGAAGGTGGTCAAAGCATTTAATTCTGTGATATTCAAATGTATAATATTTTGGTAGGGAACGTGTATTTTAAAGATGAGGCTTTAGGATGCGCGAAAGGATTCAAATTTGGGAGCAGGTAGAGCACACTTTCGAACGCTTGGGAAGGGACTCGTATCTTGGACGTGGTGGTGAAAGGTTTTTAAGCTGGGCGGTCTGAAGCCGCGTTACGAACTTGTGATTTGAAGAGATAGGCATGTGCGGACTTTGAAATTTACGGGACTGTGAATGCAGAACTTAGTCTCTGCTTGAAAAGTGATAAACTATGCACAGTAGTAGGGCTGTGGAACTGTGGTAATTCAGCAATCGTGTTATCGTGTGATGACAAACTGTGTCTTATAACAAATACTGTAATCGCGGATTAATTTGGAACTGCAGTGTTCGACGGACTTCACTAATTTACGAGTGATAATTTAGAACTTCTACTCGCGATTGCGTGTGGTACTAACTGTGCCTCTCATGAACAACAGTTGGGGAAATATTCAGTTATTTACCGATGCATAAAGTAGGACCACCTCCGCATTTTCAGGTCCAAAATGAGTGATAAACTTCATTTATAAAGCGAACTACTTCTTTATCTTAGAATCCATTTTGTTGGTTATTCAGAAGTTTAATTTATGTTTGTTTAAATATATTTTCACGTCATAATATTAAGATTGGCTAAACTACAGATTGTTGATCTTGTTTAAACAGATTGGGTAGCTGTTTAGGGCATAGAAGCTGACATACATAAGTCACCCTTATGAACAGCGACAACGAGCCATAAACTTTTTACTACCCTGAGTTACGTATTGCCCAATTCTTATTGGTGAGTACCGATATGAAGGTCGCAAGCTTTAAACTATTTATCTCCCATTCCATTCTCGAATAGCGCGAGGGAAGAAAGAACACTTGAATCTCTCCGTTCCAGCTCTGATTTCTCGTATTTTATTCTGATGATCATTTCTACCTATGCAGGAGGAGAATGTTGGCGATTGGAATTTCGTAAGTAGCCCAGGCTGCAGCAATAATGATACCCATCCCACATCCGGAATCATTTCCGTGACGCTATCTCCCTGTATCGTGACAATACGAAACGAGATGCCCTTCTTTGGACTTTTTCGATTTCCTCCGTCAAACACAGCTGATGAAGATCCCACACTGGGCAGCAATACTCCAAAAAAGGTCGGACAAGCGTACTATTCAGTTTCTTTAGTCCTTAAGTTGCATCTTTTAAGGGTTCTGCCAATAAAACGCAGTCTCTGGTACGACATTATCTACATGTTCTTTACAGTTTAAGTTTGAAGTAATAGTAGTACCTATGTATTTAGTGGAGTTTACTTCAGTTTTGATTGATTTATCTTGTAAACAAAGTGTAAAGAATTTCTTTTCGTACTCAGTTGGACGACTTCAAACTTATCATTATTTAGAATCAATTGCCAATTTTTACACCATAGTTATATCTTATTTAGATCGTTGTGCAGTTGGGTTTTGTCTTCAGATGATTTTACTAGACGGTAAATGACCGCGTCATCTGCAAACAACCTAAGAGAGCTGCTTAAGATTTTCCCCTAAATCGTTTATGTAAATAAGGAACAGCAGAGGACGAAACACACTTTCCTGCGGAACGCCCGATATCACCTTTTAGTCAATGGCTTACCATCGATTACTACAAACTGTGTAATCTCTGACAGGAAATCTCCTATCCTGTAGCAAATTTGGGGCGATATACCGTTTCCACGCAATTTGATTAAAAGCAGTTTGTGAGGTAGGGTGTCAAAAGCCCTCTGGAAATCAAGATATACGGATTTCAGCACTCATCAAAGGAGAGTCTCCTGTCATAGCATTTCACTTAATTTACTTCATTTACAAACGAACAAAGCCCGTAATCGCAGCCGCTGCTGCTCCTAGTTCGGCAGGTCGCGGTTGTTGTATCGCGGGCAGGCCTAGTCAGCCCCTGCGCGACGCGGGGCGGCGAGCCGGCAGGCGCTGTGTATTAATTAACCCGTCGCTATCCCTCTTGGTTAGCGCACCCTTGACCTACCCTGGCCAGCAGGGACATGCCGCCAACCCCAACTCCATTCCCAACTTTTTAGTGCCGGTTAACGAACGCTGAGGGAAATTTACTTGAAAGTAACGAGGCAGGCGCAATTATTTATCACAACCTGTAAAATTACAATAAATTATGTACTGTGGGCATCTGCAGATGTACGTGTTAGTCATAATGATTACAAACCGCTTCAGCTGTATGATACTTGTTTTTTTAAACCAATTAGTTTCGTGGCATTAGAGCCACATCATCGGGGTTAGCTGTATACAAAGAAGAGCAAATGTCGCTAACAATCACGTTATGGGAATTTACGTTTGGACTATAGATAACAAAACTGTAGGTTAAAGGTACTCACAAATTATTTCATATTTTTCTCGGTGACTTTACACGACCCAGCGTTCTCTGGTGCTATTCCACAATATGATAAATAAAATGGGTTGCCCGAATTGAAACAGTGTGTAAATGGTAAATAGAAAATTAAGCATACATACCGGAGGCGTTGCGGTGGGGCCGCCTATAGTAACTATGTGGTGATCGTGCAGAGCTGGTACGTTAGAAGTACGCATGAGCGAAAATCAAATTGAGCGTGAGGCAGTTATCGTTCTGAAACAAGTATTGTAGTAACCCAACCTTCTCTGGTACAATACTTGTTTCAAAGCGCTAACCGCCTCACGCTCAATTTGATTTTCGCGCATGCGCACTTCTAACGTGCCAGCTCTGTCGCGAACACCACATAGTTAACGACAGGCGGCCACAGCGCAACGCCACTGGTGTGTACGCATAATTTTCTCATATTTAACATTGTTTCAATTTCGGCAATCCAATTTATCATTTTATGGAATAGGACCAGAGAAAGCTGGGTCGTGTAAAGTCATCGAGAAAAATATAATTTGTGAGAACTTTTCACCTACAGTTTTCTTATCTACAGCCCAAACATAAATTACCATAACATGATTGTTAGCGGCATTTGCTCTTCTTTGTATACATATAACCCTCATGATGTGGCTCTAATGCCACGAAACTAGTTGTTTGAATAAACAAGTATCATACATGATTAAAATTATGTCGGGCGTACAGCCTGATGTCATTGCTTACTCCGCACAATATTTCGTCCAATAACCCTTTGGCCATCTTCAGGTGCTGCGTACCGAAGACTAGCGATAGCCGCGTCTGACCGTCACTTATATACCGTGGAGTTGGGCGGTAGCGCATGTACGTAAAGAGTACACACCTCTTGCAGCGGCGCCACAGTCAGCAGCGCCCTCGACGGCGAGACCACAAGCTTCATCTGCTTTTACGTCTGTATTATATTGTATACGATGTGATCTTTGTGTTATTAAAACTGAAATTACTGGTTCCCAAGCTTTATTCAGCTGAAATCCACTGACTCTATTAAGAAAGTACTTCTACCAGTTTAATTTCGACTGATTCACGTATTGCAGACTGCCAAAAAGTTGAAGCCTGAGCTAAAATCTTAGTACTTGTGTAATCCATTATATGTCCGGTTGACAATCAATGCTCTGCAATGACAGATTTATCTGGTTGCAGAAGGCGTGTATGTCTCTCATGTTCAGCACAACGATCTGCCACTGTTCGTCAACTGGGCACAAAATGGATTACACAAGTACTAAGATTTTTGCTCAGACTTCCACTTTTTGGCAGTCTGTATTACGTGAATGAGTCGAAATTAAACCGGCAGAAGAACTTATTAATAGAGACAGTGGCTTTTAGTTCAATAAAGCTTGGGAACCAGTAATTTAAGTTTTAAGAACGCAAAGATCACATCGTATACAATATAATTCAGACGAAAAAGCCGTCGAGGGCGCTGCTGGCTGTGGCGCCACTGCAAGAGGCGTGTACTCTTTACGCGCATGCGCTACCGCCCTATTCTACGGTATTAAGTGACGGTCAGACGCGGCTGTCGCTAGTTTTCGGTACGCAGCACCTGAAGATGGCCAAGGGGTTATTGGCCGAAATATCGTGCGGAGTAAACAATGACATCCGGCTGTACGCCCGACATTATTTTAATCAAGAAATTCGCCGGGAAAATTTTAAAGTACCCAACAAGCATCATACAGCTGACGCGGTTTCCAATGACTTTGTAAAATTACTATTTTATAGGTACCACTCGATGTTTCAACGCTGACAGTTCTCGCATTTATCTACTGTGATATTTCGGCCAGGGACGCTTTTGTTCAGTGACTTTGCCGATGGAGGCATTCGCGCACGCCACGCCGGCTTCCAGCCTGGAGCGTACCGCAGGCCTGGGGAGCGAGACGGAGCCGGCAGGAGGCCAGGAGGTGTCCCAACCGGCTACCGCCCCGCATTCTCCTGCTTCAGCTTGACTTTAGGAGCGTCAAGATAAATGGCGACAACGGAAGCAGGGAAGAGAGGCCCTTACAACTAAATGGACACAACACCGCGTGTGCAGAGAACGCCCTTATCTGCAGATACCAGAGGAGATGTTTCCAAAAAACACCGACGGCATCGCTGATAAACCGTGCACCTCTGCAGGCGGGAAGAAGACAAGCAAACCCCTGCAGTGCACACATGCGTGAGTGGGAGAGAGACTCGCTTGCAGTACAGATAAACTGGTTCCACCAAAACTATGTTTCTGGCCAGGGAGAAAGACCCCGATAAATGGCATACCAGACAGACCTGACACAGACAGCTGCCACAAAGAACTTAAAAAAAATCCAAGAAGGAACGCAAAAGATAAAGACAACACGCTTGAAAGCTTGAAACTTGGGAAAGACGCCAGTTCGCAAGTCTCATCTCGGCTCACAGAAAATTTCCACCGCCGGCTGAGAGGCGCGGTCGTGAAAACGGCGATTAGCTATTGGATGACATTGCAAAACCAACCCACCAATCACAGAGACGAAAAAATCGAGGAAAAGCTGTTGCTGGAGAGCGAGAGGGACTTGGCGAGAAACCATCGAAGAGGAAGAATTTGGTCCGTCGCCGGAGAAACGAGAAGACATACAGGCACCTCCCGCCTGGGCAGACGCTAGACTTGGATGGCTTCGCTCGGAGGTCGCGCCGCGCCGCGCACCTGCAGAGCCGGCGAGCGCAGAACAGTCGTGTGCTATGCTGTCGCGACCTCCGACACTGCCGACGAGCACAAACACCGCACCGCGCCGATCCATCATCTGACGCCTACGTGAAGTCAATGTTGGTGAGACAGGAAATTACCTCCCCCTTCCCCGTTCATATCTCGTGTCCATGCCCAGTCAAATCGGCTCTGAGAGATGATTGTTTTTGCAAATCTTGTTATAAATAAAACTAAATTACATGTGGACAATCTCTTCTGTTTTCGATTCAATTCCTTGAATCAAATGTCCCTACCACCTTAGTTCCATTATTTCTCATTATACGTTTAATATAATTTTACTGCAGTGTGGGAGTTATTCAGGGAGAGGTTTGATTTAACACACTACCCATGAAATCTTTCGAGTTTATATGAATAATATTCTTACGAAAGGCTCACGACATGTCTCATATAATGTGTACACAAACTTAGACAATCGTTTGATTACTGCATCTCCCAACCATTTTACAGATTCCGAAAAATACTGTGACTGGTAACTTTTAAGTATGATCCGCTACTGCTTACTGGCTTGCCTTGTCCTTGAACGCCCTCTGACAGGAAACTACGTTTCCCCGGTTTTCATTTCCTTGTGGCAGCTAGCTGAGTGCGGGTCTATTAGGGATCGTTACCGGATTCTGCGTGAAAATGACCGTAAAAACGGAGCCATGAGTTTGCGTGATTTTTTGTCCTGGGAAATCAGCTTTTGAGACTATTAAAACCGGCTTTTGCAGATAATTGTATGAGCCAGTCAAATGTTTTTGTCTGGTTCAACATATTTAAAAATGGCCGCGAATCATCTGAAGATGAACCACGGTTCGGCCGTCATTCGACCTCAAAAACGAATGAAAACGTTGTGAATGTTTGCGACTTAGTGCGGTTTGTTCGTATACTTACAATGGCTGACGAACTTAATTTAAGTTTCTATGTAGTTCAGTCAGTTTTAACTGAAGATTTAAACATGAACAGAGTGTCCGCAAAAGTCATTCAAAAGTGTTGTAAAGTGGGCAGAGACAATACCGACTTGAAGTGTGCCAAAACTGATTAATCGGTCTAAAAATGACCCATATTCGTTAAATATGATAATTACAGGTGACGAATCGTCGGTGTCTAGATATGATCTTGAAATCAAAGTGAAATCATTGCTGTGGAAGAATCCAGGTTCACCGCCACCGAAAAAAGCACGGCCAAATCGGTCTAAGGTGGAAAAAAATGTGGGTGATTTTTTTTCGATTTTACCGATTACGTCTATCATGAATTTACACCTGTAGCAGAGACAATTAACCAGGAATGCGTTCTTGAGCGTTTGGGTGAAAACGTGCGAAATAAAAGGCCCGCATTATGGAGAGAGGTATCTTTTTCATCGTTGAATTTTTACCAAATTCAAAATGCCTGAGCTTCCACACCCGACATATTCTTCTGATATGGCACCTACGGACTTCTCCTTGTTCCCTAAACAGAAATTTTCACTGAAAGGGAAGCGATTTGACTCGATTGAAGACATCCAAGCAAATACTGAGAGCGTCCTAAACACACTTCATGGAAAACATTTCCAGGAATGTTTCCAAAAGTGGAAACACCGTTGGAGTGTTTCAGTCAGTAGGGGACTATTTTGAAGGAGATGCATCACAGTAGCATGAAAGAACGACCATTGTACAATTACGTCCATTCTTTAAACTTGCCAATCACACGTCGTACTTTTCGTTCCTTTTACCAGCCTTTCAAAGCTTGGCCACACCCAGTTAAGATATCTTCCAAACTGATATGCATTTCTTCTTCTATCAAAACAGCAGCAATAGCCTGCCTGTCGTGAAGTCACTCACTGGTCTCTTTCCAGCCGACTACTCAATCCTTCGCATCCAGTTGTACGGCGCCTATAGCACTGTTAATGTTGAAATTCTTACTTTCAATTGCAGCGAAAAGTATTTTGAGTTTTCTATCCACTAAATCATTCCTTTCGACAGCCAATTCTTTTTCAATTTCTCCACATTTTCTTTTTCTTCGGTCATTTCGCCTTGTCTTCTCTCCGTTTCCTTTTTATTCACTCCAAAGTATTTTTTTTTCTAAGAGCTGCCTCCAGAAGGTAAGTTACTCTATTTAAAAATGTTACATGAAAAACTTTTTTGGCCGCAGCTACAGCAATATTTGAGCTACTCTTCACATAGTCACCAAAAGAATTGAGTTGTATCTTAGGATCAACTATTCTATTCCAGAATCGTAGAACTTTTTCGCTTGTGTGACAATCGTCTTCAGCTCTTCGTTGTTGTCGAAACGCTGCTCGGAAGACGTGCCATTCAGAACACGACTCATGGGATGCAATGCCCCCCAACCCATACATCTCTGCGCACACAAACTGTTTTCCAGAAGTTGGTCTGACAGCTGTTTGATTATCCAGCTTACAGTACTGAACTTGCCCCCATATTTCCTTGCACTGGCCATCGTTTTTACAATGAAGAAAAGCTGAATACGATCGTCACAAGCTGGTTGCATTCGCAGGCGGCAGACCTCACGACTTACGAATACAACAGTTGATATAGCAGTCTGGCATGTGTCTTGTTTTTATTTGTATTTAATGACGAAAATCAGCTCAAACGTTGCTGTATCTGTAGCTAATAAATGTTTTCAAATAAATATAGTGACTCTCTCTCTCTCTCTCTCTCTCTCTCTCTCTCTCTCTCTCTCTCTCTCTCTCTCTCTCTCTCTCTCACGCACACACACACACACACACACACACACTCGTTTAATAGATTCTCTTACTTTCTGCATGCGCCTTGTATACCCTTTCACTGCAATGTACCTAAATATTTTTGCAGTATACTCTTTTGTCCATCAGATGAAGAGTATTTATTCTATTACCCGAGGCTTCTTAGCTATCCATACCCTCGATCCTATACTTAAATGGGCGAATCCATTGATCTTTGGTGATGTCCATTCCTTTACAATGAATTGCATTATGTAATATTCTTTAGCGTGGTATCAGCAGCCTCACATAATTTCAAACGCATACAATCATACTTTATAATATGACATATTTTTAAACCAATTCTTTCCTTTTATTGCTGCTAAATAGTTTTATAATGGCAAGGAAACGGATTAGAAAACACATTGTAAACTTTAAGACATATCCAGGGGCAGATATAGACTTTTTGGTTATAAACTGTAGATTAAAACGTATGAAACGGCAGAAAGGTAGAAAAGTAAGGAGATGTAATCTAGACAAAATGAAGGAACTAGAGGTGGTTGAGAGTTGTAGAAGGAGCATTAGGGAAGGATTGTCTGAAACGGGGGAGAGTAATACAGTAGAAGAAGGATGGGTAGCTCTAAGAGATAGAGTAGTGAGGGCCGCAGAGGATCATATAGGTAGAAGGAAAAGGCCTAATAGAAATAATTGGATAACACATGACATACTGAACTTTACTGATAAAAGGAGAAAATATAAAAATACATCAAGTGAAGCAGGCAATAGGGAGGTTGATGCCAAATACAGAGTGGCTAAGCAGAAGTGGCTGGAGAAGAAATGCAAGACAGTAGAAGAATGTATGACTTGGTGAAAGATAAACTCCTGCTCATTAAAAGATGACGTGCAACAGACGCGAAATTTAACCGACAGGAAGAAGATGCTGTGATATGCAAATGATTAGCATTCACACATGAGGAAAGTTTCCAACCCATTTCTCATACACAGACAGCAGTTGACCGGCGATGCCTGGTGAAACGTTGTTGTGATGGGTAGTGTAAGGAGAACAAATGCGTACCATCACGTTTCCGACTTTGATAAAGGTCGGATTGTAGCCTATCGCGATTGCGGTTTATCGCAACGCGACATTGCTGCTCGCGTTGGTGGCGATCCAATGAGTGTTAGCAGAATATGGAATCGGTGGGTTCAAGAGGGCAATACGGAACGCCGTGCTGGATCCCAACGACTAGCAGTCGAGATAGGCATCTTATCCCCATGGCTGTAACGAATCGTGCAGCCACGTCTCGAACCCCGAGTCAACAGATGGGGACGGTTGAAAGACAACAACCATCTACAGGAACAGTTGGACGACGTTTACAGCAGCATGGACCATCAGCTAGGAGATAATGGCTGCGGTTACCCTTGACGCTGCATCACAGACAGGAGCGCCTCCGATGGTGTACGCAACGAAGAACCTGGGTGCACGAATAGCAAAACATTTCGGATGAATCCAGGTTCTGTTTAGAGCATCGTGATGGTCGCATTCGTGTTTTGCGACATCGCGGTCAGCGCACATTGGAAGCGTGTATTCGTCATCGCCATACTGGCGTACCACCTGGCGTGATAGCATGGGGTGCCATTTGGTTACAGGTCTCGGTCACCTCTTGTTCGCATAGGCGGCACTTTGAACAGTAGCGGTTACATTTCAGATGTGTTACGACCCGTGGCTCTACCCTTCATTCGATCCCTGCGAAACCCTACATTTCAGCAGGATAATGCACGACCGCATGTTGCAGGTGCTGTTCGGGCTTTCTGGATACGAAAAATGTTCGACTGCTGCCCTGGCCAGAACATTCTCCAGATCTCTCAACAATTGAAAACGTTTGGTCAATGGTGGCCGATCAACTGGCTCGTCCCAATACGCCAGTCACTAGTCTTGATGAACTGTGGTATCGTGTTAAAGCTCCATGGACATTTGTACCTGTACACGCCATCCAAGATCTGTTTGACTCAATGCCCAGGCGTATCAAGGTCATTATTAAGGCCAGAGGTGGTTGTTTTGGGCACGGATTTCTCAGTATCTGTGCACCCACATTGCGTGAAAATGTTATCACACAACAGTCCTTGTATAATATATTTGTGCAATGAATACCCGTTTATCATCTGCATTTCTATTTGGTGTAGCAATTTAAAGGCCAGTAGTGTAGATACCGTCTGCATAAAAATAAAAGAGACATTTGGAGACAAGAAAAGCAGCGGTATGAATATCAAGACCTCACATGGAGGACCAGTACAAAGCGAAGAAGGGAAAGCTGAAAGATGGAAGGAATATATAGAAGGCCCGTACAACGGAAATAAACTTGAAGGCAGTATTCTAGAAGTGGAAAACGAAATAGAGGAAGATGAGATAGGGGTACTAGACTGCGAGAATAATTTGACAGAGCACTGAAAGAGTCGAGTAGAAACAAAGCCGCTGGAGTAGATGATGTCCCGCCTGAATTGCTATTATCGTTAGGAGAGCCAATAATTAAAAATAAATGAATAAATAAAAGGTTCTACCTGGTATGCAAGATGTGTAACACATTGCTATTCTCAGTGAACAAGAGCAAAGTTACGATGAGTATCAGAGACGAAATTTGTCATAAACTTCAAAATTTGGGATCACAAACCTGAGAAAGTGTAGTATTTTACAACCTTAGAAGATATAAAGTACGACATGAATGAAATGGAGCAAGAAGGGAATAGAAAAAAGCCTATTGATTGGAAAGAGGACATTCGTGTCTATTTTTATGAAACGGCTTAATTTATTGAAGAATTTTCTCAGATTATTCACTTCTAGAACAGCATTAAGAAGATTAGATTAGATTAATAGTTGTTCCCTAAAGAAGATTAGATTAGATTAGATTAATAGTTGTTCCGTAAGTCACGAATACGACATTTCATAATAATGCGCAATGCATCACTTTCATGAATGTTTTCTTTACATGATGTTAATTACAAACAATGTTTTCATTTGTCTACTTTTTATTGTAGTTCTTAATCTTCGTCAAATTAATAACTTATATCTAAAAATTCATGTACTGTGTGAAACGAGTTGTCGTTCAGGAAGTCCTTTAATTTCTTTTCAAATGGTGGCTAGTGATCTGTCATACTTCTGTTTGCTATTTGGTAAGAGAGCAAAGAATTTTGTGGCAGTTCAATTCACCCCTTTCTAAGGCAAAATTAGATTCAACCTTGAATAGCGAAGATCTCCTAGTGCTGTAGCTACGCACACTGCAATTAGTTTTGAACTGGGTTGGGTTAATAATAACAAGTGTAGGATGCTGGTGGCTTTGTCTTCGTTAGAATTCAGATGTCTAATTTCGTCTGTCCACAAGCTCCCAACTGAAACATCGGACGAATTATGGTGTGAAAAAATGAAAATAAGAAAAAAAAAGGAAAAAGAAATAATGAAAGAATCCTCGCAATATCGAGAGCATTTGGTGAATATTCAATATATTAATATAATGAAACATCACCGTAAGTATTAGTTTGCGCTGAAACAAACTTGCATAATTTACTTGAGTGTAATTTACACGTATATATTTTTATATATATACTTTACAGGAGTTTAGCATCTGCAAATGCCACCTCAGCGATTAATGTCTGAAAAGCACAGTTTGTAACAACTGATATATAGGAAACCTTTTTTTAATGCTTGCAACGAAGGAAAATCTGTCAAATACATAGACCAGATGCGCTATTATTGCTTAATGTGACTCTGAGCATTGTTTACGTGTGTAGAAAGTATTCGGGAGTTGTCGTGCCGCTTGCAACGCTGACAACGTATGTGATTTCCGCAGACTAGCGCTGCAGTAGCGATTTCGTAATGGTTACTGTTTCAGCTGTGTGTTAGTGCATTTAGAAGCTATTGCTGATGAAAGTAACAGCTCCGATGTATTAATAAGTAGTAAAACATTAAAATCCTTGCATATCCCCACAAAATCCTGAAAGTGTGGCGATTTGCCTCAAATTGTCATAATTTTTTATTTATTCGTGTCAGAAGCACTTAGAATGTATAAACTAATGTACAATATTTACATGTTATGTGAATACATCATATTTACAAGACAATTATTTACACTTCTGATGCCCAGAAGTTAGCAACCTGTATTGCATTTGGTGTTGCATATAGTAGATCTTGTGGTGTGCATGTTGCTGGACACTGGATATGCTGGAGCAGGTGGGAGGTCGTCTGCGTCGCTCCGCATTCACAGAGTGGCGACTCCGCTAGGAAGCCCCATTTAACCAGATTACTCTTGCATTTTGTGACACCTGAACGTAGTCTGTTGAGTGATCTCCATGTACTCTTCTGTGTAGCCGGGTGATAGTTTTTCACATGGTGTAAACCATCCTGCAGTGCCGGTATACCTTACACGCTATAATTCGGTTCGGCATTGCTGCAATGTCCCAACTAGAGCCTCCGTAGATCTAAGGAAGCTCTTCCTGGATTTTAATCGTTGGTTTGCTGGTTGATGTCCATATAGGGGATGGACTTATCTCTCGGCGGATGTCGGGAGTTACAATGCCCGCAAGACTATACAGTTTATTCAGAGGAGTGGGCTTTAGGCATCCAGTGGTAATGCGGCAAGTATCGTTAAGAGCAACATCTACTATTTTGGCAAGGCTGGATTGAAACCACACTGGACTTGCATATTCTCCGGCAGAGTAACTTAGTGCTAGGGAAGAGCTTCTTAGAGTGTTTGTGCTCCCCATGTTGTGCCTGTCAGCTTTCTGATAACATTGCTTTTATCTGCCACTTTTTGCTTAGTATTCAGGCAGTGCCTCTTGTAGGTAAATGCACGGTCCAGGGTGACTAATAGATATTTGTGATATGTACAGTGTTCTAGTTTGGTATTTTCCCAGGTAATTTTGAGGGTTCTGGCTGCCTGCCTGTTTTTGACGTGGAAAGCAAAAGTCTGTGTTTTCCCAGGATTTGGTCTCAATTGATTCTCCCTGTAGTAAGCTGTCATCACTGCCTACGAGTGTGGGCTGTGTTACGTTAGAGAAACAGTATGACCTATGGATGAACGTACGTGTGAGCTTTATCATTTACGCTACCCTGAGAAGATCGATTTAGTTGAGCTTATTTTCGAAAACAGTCGCTCTGGTTCCTACTATAGGAAATGTTATTGCGTCATTAAAAAAGCCATCGATAATAAAATCACGGACAACACCCTTTTTGTGTCCCAGCCTCGTCGCCACTTTTGTGTCCCAGCCTCGTCGCCGCGTTTGTGTCCCGTTCCGTCGTAGGTGTCGGTGGCCGAGTGGAATGAGACCGACACAGGAATAAAGATAGCACGCTGGTGCAGGTACGGAGGGGAGCGGCCAGAAACTAGAAACACTAGGGTAAATTAGAACGAGATATATATTGAACAGAATTTATACAATACTTAACTTTTACAGAGTACTGCAGATACATAGTTGAGCTAGAGGCCTGCCTAGTACTGCTTCCTAGTGCCTATACGATAGCCAAGTCTTCACTGGTGCCTATCTGATTACGAAGGTCCTAACTGGCTGCTATCTCAGTCCCAAGTGAACGATGTCGTTCACTGGTGGCCACGAGCGGAGTTGCCGCAGAGGGCGCTCGTGGCTGTCGTCGTAAGAACGCCGCGCCGTGCGTGCATGGCGGCGCGCGGCGAAAGTAGGTGGCGCGCGCTTTGGACTTGTGCGACACCACACCCCTAGTGGCCACATCGGACGCCAAACCGTCACATGTCCGTATAGGCCATTCCGCGAGCAACTGTGACGCAGGAAGTGTGTCAGAAGCCAGAAAGCATACCACTTGACAAACATCAAGGAGTGCTTGGCAGAGTGTCCGCGGTGTTTTAGCCACTTGACAAGGTCGGAGGCCTGAGAACTTTTTACTGTTGAAATTAAAATGTTTGTAATTCTAGGGGACAAAACTACTCTGGTCATAGGTCCCTAGGCTTACAAACTACTTAAACTAACTTGTACTAAGTACAACACACTCACGGAAGCCCGAGAAAGGACTCGACCCTCCGAAGTCAGCGTAACGTGACACCTGAAACCGCTCGGTCATTCGCGCACGGCTAATTGTAGGAGTATAGTAGTATCAAAAACATTGCAGAAAAGTAATATTTGAGACATGCCCAGAAACAATCTGTTTGATCCTATAGATAACCTAATTCGTTACTTCATGTAAGTGACTTCTATGTGACATACTTTTTTTATTGGTTTCTGAATAATATTACTTCGCTGTTATGACTTCAGGCGAGAAGGGCAATTTTTTTTCCAGTGCAGCTGAAAACCTAACGGGATACATAGGTTTTTAAGCCGATAAAAATTTTTACCGCGGCAATAAATACCAAATTGAAACATTGTTATTATTTTATTCTAAAATAAAAGGGCTGTGTTTTCAACTGCGCTTCCGATTTGCCCGCCATATATCCGGCGGCTGTAGAAAAACAATGCAGCCTCGCGTGACACACGGAGCGCAGTATCGACAGCACTGACAAAAAAAAAAAAAAAAAAAAAAAAAAAAAAGGCTGTTTAACAACGGCGCGGACATAAACATTTCACTCCGGAACGAGAAATCATGAACATTTGTTTTTTTTTAGGAAAATCCAGTTTGTTTCCACATTCGTCAACATTTGTAGCACGCTCGAACGCCGAGGGAATAAAAATTGTTTTTTACGCGACAGCTAGCGCGCAGCGGAACTGTTTAAATAATAGAAAGCCGGTACAGCAGCGGCGTCAGCGCTTAAAAGCCCCCCAATGAGTATGGATGGCGGCGTCCCGTGACCTGGCACGTGGTGTGTTACTCGTGTGGAGGGGGGAGGGGTCGTGTGTGGGCGGCAGCGGAGGACACGCGTAAAAGCGTGTTCGACACGACAGGGCGTGCATCACGCTAATGGCCGCTGACGCGACGGGAGCGCGGGTTTGTGGCGCACAGCGCAGGGGGAGAGGAGCGCTTTGCGGAAAAACTGCGGCGGCTCCGACAGAGGGAAGTCCGGGGCACCGCTTCTGCACATGTGGATGACTGGCTGGTGATGCACAGCATATGCGACGTGCGATGAACGTGATAACCTATCATTTAATGTCCTAACCAAAATCTCTATGTGGTGCATCACTGTTTATCATATTGCCGCGAGACTCCACGATAACCGACTGCCGGCGTGGCGCAAGGGTAGCCGAGCGCCGTGGCTCAGCGCGCCCGGCCAGAGGGCTTAACGCCCTCTGCAATAAAAAAAAAGCTGAGCCAAGAACAGAACGAACACAAACGAACAAACATGATCAGCGTCCGCAACAAACGGAACTACCCATAGAGAGAAAAAAAAAGAAAAAAGATAGCGTCACAGATTGCGGTGATGGAGGTCGCCGGTGCAATATCGTCCACTAGCAAAAATTTTATTTCTTTGTAATTAACATTTCCAGCATGTTCTACATGTTTCTTATGTTTACTTGTAATTTCTACTTGTTATTTATGTTAACTATTCTTCTAATTTCTGGTACATTCTGTCTGTGTATAAATAGTAGAGCACTCTGCCCGAGAGGCAGTCAGTGCTGCGTGTTCGATGCAGTTCGCAATAAACCTACTTTCATTATAAATGCTGTATTCAGTCTACAAACCTGCTTTCGAAGTCAAGCTTGCTTCCATTCCAACGCGACAATATTTGGTTACGTTGTGTTGTCCTTAGGTTAGTTTGCCTTAATTTAAGTAGTTTGTAAGCTGCGGACTAATGACCATGCAGTTGAGTCCGATAGATTTACAAACATTTGAACATTTTTTCTCTGTGTTCTTGTAGTACAAAGTCCTCCATTGTACATAATAGTAGTTCGGTGTCGATAGCTTTAAGAGTGTTGAAGAGATAATGGTTGAAAGTCGTCAGCTTACATAACTTTTGACACTATAATAGCAAAGAAGTTATATACAGCGATCCATGATGCACATTCTTCAGTTGTTCTGCAACAAGCGCACGAATAAACAGAAATAAGTGCATATTGTAGTTTGAAAAGTAAAACTGCCCAGAAAGAGGCCAAAGCGTAAGAAAGAAATTTCGCGTTTTCTATCCGTTTCGAAAAGACAGAAAACGCCGCATAAAAGTGAATCTACAGACGACAGAAACTTGAAATTTGTAGACGTTGTTTATCGTACACTGTAGGCATCAGCGATTTTTCGATATTCCCATCCCTAAGGGGGGTGAAATGGAGGAAGAAAACTTCTTTGAAAATACGTTGCTATTCAGGCAATTTTGAAGCAAGAAATACTAAATTTCAAATTTAGATTTTTGATTCGAATTTTGAAAACAAGTGTTTCGATATTTTTGGAAATTCAACTATTAAACGGGTGCAATAAATGAAAATCTTTTAAGGATGCTACTAAGAATATTTTGATGCTAGAAATGCGAAAATTTGGATTTGGAACCATGGTTAGAATTTTAAAAAATCTTTCAGTGCTCTGTCAAATTCTCGCAGTATCGTATCTCCTATCTCATCTTCAGCTACATTCTCTTAAATGCCTACAATTTTGTCTTAAGTTCAATTCATTTATGGAGCACCTCTATACATTCTTTCCAACTTTCACCTTTCCCTTCGTTACTCAGAACTGGTTCTCCACCTGAGTGCTTTATATTCACACTACTGTTTATCTTGTCTTCAAGTGTTTCTTCTTGTTTTCCTGTTGGCGGCATTTATAGGCCTATGTACCTCTAATAACTTGGCTGCGTTAGTAATCAAGTTTCTGACAGAGCTGATCTGAACATTATTATACGGCGTGAACCCGTACATCAAAATGTTCAAATGTTTGTGAAGCTTTTGGAACTTAACTGCGGGGTCATCAATCCCTAAATTTACGAACTACTTATAAACTACCCTATACTAAAGACGGCACAAACATCCATGCCCGAGGGGGGATTCGAACCCCCGACACGGGAGGCCTAGCGATCCGCAACGTGACGCTCCAGACCGTTCGGCTACTCCCGCGGGGCTATATGACTGCGTGGTAGGATCGATGACCCTGTTCAGTGCTGCCACGGCGAGACTCAATAAGGTGAAGGCTCACGTTTGAAAGGTTGTGTATAACATAATGATGGATTCGAAGATATTTTAGCTCAACATGCCTTCGTTTTTAAGAAAATCGCCATCAAATGTTATAATGAGGAATCGACTCAAAATTGACGGGGTGGACAGGTAATCATAAATAGAGCAGTTTTTAAACATTATGTATTGGGTCCTCAATTGCATAATTTTCAGAAATTGGGGAAAGAACCTTTTAGAACAGCCGCGTAAGTATCCAGTTTTTAGGTGTTCAATTTTCCACGTAGTTTTGAGAAATTTATTTGCCTACCTTGTTAACATTCCTTATTGATTTCCTTACCTTATCAACCGTCCTATCCGCATTAATTGATATATGGAAAAATACAGACGAGAAGAATTACAACAACTACGTTTCCGCGAAATTCGAACTCGGGTTATCCGCTTCCTAAATAGTTACATTGGCCGTTGCGCTATCGGCGAAAAGCGCTTGTGGGTAGATAAAAGACAGTTGTGAAAGATTTTTCTTCGATTTATGGAAAAATATGGGTTCGCAGATCCCATACATGATAAGAATCAAACGACACGGCAGGAAATCACTGTTTGCGAAAAAAACTAAGACAGGATTATTCAGTGATTCAGTTTGTGCATTGAACAAGCTGCGTAGAAAACCAAGTAGAAATTTAGATTAAGGTAGGGAGAAGAAATAAGAGGGTTGGAGCTTAAATAGTAGCAACTATTTATTAACAACCGATACAAAGGCGTTACGTAACGCACCTGTTACTGTCTTTCAAAATAGTCACCAGCGTTATTTAGAACCCGTTGCCAGCGATGTGGAAGGCCTAGTATACCGATAACGGAGCCTGTTCTGTTGATTGTGCGAATGGAGCGGTCTACTACCTGTCAAATTTCTGAAACAGTTTTGAAGCGAATGCCATGAAGTGGAATCAAATAAAAGTCACAGGGAGTTAAGTCCGGGGAGTACGGTGGGTACTTTCCAGGCCCATAGACCGAATAGAGCAGTCACAGCTTGCGCTGTATGCGCCCGCGCATTGTCGTGCAAAATGATGGATGGGTTGCGCAGAAAGTGTTGCAGATCCTTTCGCAAAGCTGGTCGCAAGTGATGCTCCAAAAACGAGCAGTAATACTGTGCACTGACGTTCTGATACAGAGGAACGTAATGCGTTACGTTAGATCGCTTGCTCACATGTCAACAACATGTGCTATCAACGACAAAAGTAGATTCCACTGCATAGTGTCTCCACAGCAGTGTTGCCATTATTTAAGTCCCAACGCTCCCAGTAACTTTGTAGTTTTCAGACAGTGACAGAAAAGTACCTGGAAGAGTAAATAGACGGAATGTTAAAATTTTTGTAAACCTGAAGGATGACATTGCTGAATAATCGGTTCTCAGACTTACAAACTATCTACATTAACTTAAGCTAAGGACAACACACATCCAAGTCATAGGGAGGACTCGAATATCCGATAGAAGCGACCGTGCAATTTTTGACATGGCTGCCATTCCCGCACGGTTTAATGGAATGAACATTGTTTTGAAAGGAAGGTATAACATGAAGAGGAAAACAAGAGGTATGGAATGTTGTCACGTTTAATCAGGCGCTGCTGAAGGAATTAGATTAGTTAACGAGACAAAACAGGTGGTAGATGAGTATTTTTACTTGGGCAGTAAAATAACTTAGGGTGGTTAGAGTACAGAACATATAAAATGCAGAACTGCAATCGGAAGAAAAGAAATTTTAAAGAAGAGAAATTTGGTATTAAGAAGTCTGTTCCGAAGGTATTTGTCAGGAGTGCAGCTTGTGAAAGTGAAAAATGTGGACGATCAGTATTTAGGAGAAGAAAATGGCGACGCTTTTGAAACGTGTTACTACAGATGAATGCTGATGTCTGGTAGGTCGCGTAGCTAATGATTTGGGTAGAGAAGAAGCCGGCCGCGGTGGCCGAGGGGACTGAGGCGCTTCTGTCACGGTCTGCACGGCCACTACGGTCGGGGGTTCGAATCCCCCTCGTGCATGGGTATTTGTGCCGTCCTAGTTCGTAAGTAGTTCATAAGTAGTTTGTAAGTTTAGGGACTGATGACCCCGTAGTTAAGTCCCATAAGCCTTACAAACATTTGAACATTTGTAGAGAAGAAATTTCTGTATTATCTTCACTGAAACAAAGGATCGACTGGTGGTAGACTTTGTGCGACATCATGGATTCTTCAGTTAAACATCGGAGAGATGTGTGTGTTTGTATGGAGAGTGGAGAGATGGGGGAATAGCAGGGGGAGACAAAAAGAGAAATACAGTAGGAGGTTAGGAATGGATGTGGTTTGTCGTTATTATTCGGACATACAGACGCTTAGACACAATAGTCTGGAGAGTTGCATCAGACCAGTCCTTGGGACTGAAGAGCACTATAACATTCTTTTCTCAGTTGCTGGCAAGTGGTGTAATCAGACAACACGGAGGTATGAAAATTTAAGCCCGGTGACGGGACTTGAACGCGGGCTTTCTGCATGGGGAAGGATTATTACACGTGCATAATAAGCAGGAGACCGGTGTTCTAATATTAGCCCCGACAAAAATTATTATATATTTTTGTTTTATGATTAGAAAAGCTGCGAAAAATAAAAACAAAAAAACTCCTACCTAATCTGCACTGCTCAAAACAATTAGAGAATCGGGTGAGGTATCATACACAATATACATACGGTAACGTATTTTATTCACATGTTGGTGACAACTGTAATTTGTGTATGATAGAGTACGATATTTTGCTGTCACAAATCTTTAGATTTACGTGACCTTCACTTAGAGCGATGCACCACATGACTACCACAATAGTGAAAAAAGTCATTCTCGTTGCCCTCTAAATATGGTGTGTGATCACTTCGGAAGGCCGGTACAATTGCACACCTGCGTGCCATGCAGCTCTTGAAGGATATCTCGCTAGTCATCCGTGAGTGCAACATGAAGCTCAGCAACTGTTGTGGGAGATGCTGTGTGGTTGCAATGCGTATGTCAAGTGTCTCCCAAGTGTATAAGTTTCAAGTATGTTGTCCACCAGTGCAGCTGGTGAGGACATGAGTTATCGTCCATCACAAAAAAAAAAAAAAAAAAAAAAAAAAAAAAAAAAAAAAAAAAAAAAAAAATAAATAAATAAATAATAAAAAAAACTATCACCTACGGCACCACCGTATGGCACAATAAAAGATCGACGGATCTCGTCTCTGTATCCCTGAGCAATGAAAAGGCTATTCGGAACGATAAATCGGTTCGTACGCTCTCCACTACTGTCTGCTGCCCACACCATTCGCACGCCACCGTGATATGGTGATCTTTCCTGCACATAAGCAGGATTGTTCCGAGTTTCACGTTCTCTCCGGATGATTGTCAGCTTGACTCATTTGTGAACAGAACCCAGCACCATTCGTTACGACTCCATTCCTGATGTTCCTCCGCCCAGTTTCTGCGGGCTAAACGTTGTTTTAGTTTTAATGCACACACACCATAGGCCTCCATGCGTAAAGGTCACACTCCCAAGGGCGATTTCGGAGTCTGTGTTGGTATTGCGCGAACTGCTGCCGCCTTGAGGGTCCGTTGCAGCTGAGTTGCAATCAGCCACCTGTCACGACAAACTGTTAACGCGAGATAATGATCTTCCTGATGTTACCCGTGGACACTCTGGCCTTGTCTTCTCTTAACGGTTCTTGATGTTTGAAATCTCGTTCAGTCGTTCAGGTCCTCGAAATTACACTTTGGGACACTCCAATAGCTGCAGCGACATCCCTCTGTATCTGTCCCGCCTCCTTCGTACCTACGGCCCTCCATGCCATACGTTCGTGTAAGTCACATTATTGTTGCATTGCACTAACTGCTCTCTGCACCAGTGTTTTTCAACCTGTGGGTAGCGACCTCCAGGAGTGTGGGGGGGGGGGGGGAGGGGGGTCACGAAGTCTTGCTCGGGGGGGTCGCCATCATAGGAGGAAGTACTTGCACCACCAAATAACCGGAGGTCAAGTAATAGAAAAAACGTATGCCTAAGACAAACTTATTTATTGTTAACATTATTGAATACCTTGTGTAATATTGATTATGAAATGATCATAGATATTTTATAATACTGTGTGTTAATGATGAATCAGCACAAAGCCTGAAAACTGTTATCAGGATGCAGTAGATAAGTAAAAGAACAGGATGTCGACTGGAATACACTCTTCCAAATTCTGAAGGTAGCAGGCGTCAAATATAGGGAGTGAAGAGTTGTATTCAACCTATACAAAAACCAGACAGCGGTTATTAGAGTCGAAGGGCAAGAAAGGGACGCAGAGGATGGAAAGGGAGTAAGAAAGGGTTGTAGCATTTCCCCAATGTTTTTCAATCTGTACATTGAGCATGAAGTGAAGGAATGGAAGGAGAAATTTGGAGAGGGCATTAAAGTGCAGGGAGAAGAAATAAAAACATTGCGGTTTGCCGATGACATAGTAATTCTGTCAGAGACCGCAGAAGATCTGGAAGAGCAATTGAATGGGATGGACAATGTCTTGATAAACATCAACAAGATAAACATCAACAAGAGTAAAACGAAGGTAATGGAATGTAATGTCAGAAAATTAGGCGATGCTGAAGGAAGTAGAATAGGTAATGAGACAATAAAAGTATTAGATGAATTTTGTTATTTGGGTAGCAAGATAACTTCTGATGGCCGAAGTAAAGAAGATATAAAATGCAGAATGGCAATGGAAAGAAAAGCGTTTTTAAAGAAGCGAAACTTGTAAACATCCAATATTAATTTAAATGTTAGGAAGTCCTTTCTGAAAGCATTTGTCTGAAGTGTAGCATTGTATAGGAGTGAAACGTGGATGATAAGGAGTTCAGATAAAAAGATGATAGAAGCTTTTGAAATGAGGTGCTACAGACCAATGATGAAAATTAGATGGGTAGATCACGTGACTAATGAGGAGGTGCTTTACCGAATCGGGGAGAAAAGGTTCAAATGTTCAAATGTTTGTGTGGCGGGAGACGTGCAGGAAAGAGTCATCAGTCCCTAAACTTACAAACTACTTATGAACTACTTACGAACTAGGACGGCACAAATATCCATGCCCCAGGGGGGATTCGAACCCCCGACCGTAGTGGCCGTGCTGACCGTGACTGGAGCGCCTCAGTCACCTCGGCCACCGCGGCCGGAGGGAGAAAAGGAGTTTCTGGCATATCCTGACTAAGAGAAGGGATAGATTAGTTGGACACATTCTGAGACATCAAGGAATTGTCAACTTAGCATTAGAAGGAAGCGTGTGGAGTAAAAATCGTAGAGGGAGACCGAGGGAGGAATATAGTAAGCAGATTCAAAAGGATGTAGGATGCCGAACATATTCTCAGATGAAGAGACTTGCACTGGACTGGGTAGTGTGGAGAGTTGCATCAAACCAAACTGAAGACTACAACAACATCAACATACTAAATCTCCTTGCCCTCCCAGCACCTGTTGTCTGTTGTCTGACGTGAAAACTCAATCACAGCTGAAGCCCATCTCTCCGGCTGTAGGTCGCACACCCGGCTGTGGACCCCATCACACGCACACGCACACATACAAACACAAGGCGGTGTCGTCTACGCAGCCACAGCGCCGCCGCCGGCAACCAGAATCAGCGCGGGCCATCTCTAATTGTTACGTAAATGTCGCCTCGCCTCGCCTCGGCTGGGCTGGGCTCGGGTGTCCGCCATTACTGTTGCCCCGCGACACGTCACCCGTGCCAGCTGCGGCTGCGGCCGCTGCCATCAGATTGGCGATCCGCAGCAGCCCATCTAAATGCTAATGGCACGCGGCCGTCACAAACCACATGTGCGCGCGCGTCACCGCTGCCCGCGTCTGCGTATGCGTATGTGCGTGGAGACCCGCACGCCTCCGCCTCAGTTTCCTCAGTCGCCGGCGGCGACGCTGTGGTCCACCAACCGTTTAAATTACTGAAATAAATCGCAATTTGCGATGTTATGGCTTCACTGTATTAGGTTTACATGAAATACCAACCTGCGGCGAATTAAAATTTGTGCCCGACCGGGATTCGAACCCGGGATCTCCTGCTTACTAGGGTTTTATTTGCGGACGGAGAAGTTAGTACTGCTTCCTCCCACAAGTCCCCTAATACCTCCACATCCTTGCGGATGCTGTTGCGTAGCAGTGTGCGTTTGTACCGCCCTACATTACGCACGAGGTGCCTTAGTTGCTGTCCTAGACTTTATGGAAAGCATAGAGTTCTGACTAACCCGTTGTCTTCTATAGTTGTGTCCCCAGCGCAGAAGACAGTACACAGGTCGTTGATTCTTCTACAGCATACAAGTGAGGCTAAAATAAGTTCTGTATGATGGAAGCATAAGAAGCGACTCGCGAGATTTTTAATTTTCAGGGATGCCATTTATTAATTAAATAATATAATATGAGCAACTATTGTTAATATGACACGGCCTATGCTGCCCATAGCTCATGTTGAGACCTCGGCTGTTATCACTATTCCACAAATCTTTACTCATGACCGGTGCGGTCCGGCGCGTATAGCGGTCAGCTCGAGACTGAAACTGCGGCGCGTTGCGAGAGGGCACCTGACGCTCTAATTCGCGCCAAAACATGACCGTCGCGCACCTTCTGCAAAATCGCTCTTCTCTTGTTACAATAAGAGAAAGCACCTTAAACTTTTTAAATTGTCAAAACCTAGCCTGTCCTTGAGAGATAATTATTACAAATTCTCAGCTCTGAATAATTAATATTTAGTATACAATAAACAAAACTAATTTCATAAGAAATCACGTGACGTGAAATGCAGCAGCCAATGCGAGGAGAGCACCAGTAACATAGGCGGGCTTTCTCACGGGAACCAGCACCTACTGTGCCATATGCTACTGCTCCCCACCCCACATTTCAACATATGCTGCATTTCTGTCTTTCTTCCGCGTTTAAGACACGTACAATGTTAGCAAAGAAACGGCCAGCGGCCAGAAATATGAAGTGGCCACAGGCCAGGAATATCACAAGACGCGTTGACCACTCCGCCACAGAGGACACGCTGATCAGCCCGACTGTAGAGGACTCTTCCCTGCACGTCTCCCGCCACACACAAATCTCCATCCGCCATGCTGTCTCTTTCCTACACCACAGCCTATTTATTCTATAAAGCTCGCAGCCACAACACTGTATTCTCGCATCAAGGAGAACAAACCATGAGGTATCGAGACACAATTAATTGTCGTCAGGAGCCCAGCCTCGGCTTGTATACAATTATATATATTTTTATATATATTTTCACCCGATTCTCTAATTGTTTTGAGCAGTGCAGATTAGGTTGGAGTATTTTTGTTTTTATTTTTCGCAGCTTTTGTAATCATAAAACAAAAATATATAATAATTTTTGTCGGGGCTAATATTAGAACACCGGTCTCCTGCTTATTATGCACGTGTAATAATCCTTCCCCATGCAGAAAGCCCGCGTTCAAGTCCCGTCACCGGGCTTAAATTTTCATACCTCCGTGTTGTCTGATTACACAACTTGCCAGCAACTGAGAAAAGAATGTTATTGTGCTCTTCAGTCCCAAGGACTGGTCTGATGCAACTCTCCAGACTATTGTGTCTAAGCGTCTGTATTACAGCGTTCAAATAAATGAAATAAATCGCAATTGGCGATGTTATGGCTCCACTGTATTAGGTTTAAATGAAATACCAAACTGTGGCGAATGAAAATTTGTGCCCGGCCGGGATTCGAGCACGGGTTCTCCTGCTTACTAGGCAGACGCGTTTGTGTGTGGCGGGAGACGTGCAGGAAAGAGTCTTCTGCAGTGGGGCTGATCACTATGTCCTCGGTGGCGGAGTGGTCCGGGCGCCGTGGCTCAGCGGGCCCTGTCAGAGGGCTGAACGCCCTCTGTAATAAAAAAAGCTGAGCCAACAACAAATACAACAACAACGAACAATCAAGATCAGCGACCGCAATGAGCAGAGCGTCTGCCTAGTAAGCAGGATATCCCAGGTTCGAATCCCGGACGGGCACAAATTTTAATTCTCCACAGTTTGGTATTTCATCTAAACCTAATACAGTGAAGCCATAACATCGCAAATTGCGATTTATTTCATTCATTTGAACGCTGTAATTCGTCAAAAATATATATAATTGTTTAAATTACTGTATGGCGACAACTTACAGTGTTGATATATTTATCAATATATTTCGCAATAGCGAATTTCTTTTAGCGTCACTGTATAAGGTATAGATGTTCTACCAAATGTATAATATATACACAAAAGACCAACCGGTGCCAAACACCACGCGCCAATTTATGTAGGCCGATGACACTGCAGTTGCAGCACAAGGTACGAATTTTCTGGATGTAGATGAGAAATTATCCAGTACCTTGAAATCCCTCTCCCAGTGTTATGAGACAAACCACCTACGGCCGAACCCTTCCAAGACGCACGTCTGTGCTTTCCATTTAAAGAACGCGGAGGCAAATAGTGACTTGAATGTTACATGGAGAGGTGAACGACTCGCGCATTGTCCGACGCCCAGATATCTCGGTATCATACTGGACCGCACACTGACCTATAAACATCATTTCAATGCCACAAGGGAGAAAGTCTCAGCGAGAAACAACATTATCAGGAAATTAACTAAAGGATCCTGGGGTGCAAACCCAAAAGTCCTGAGAACCTCAGCCCTTGCGCTTAGTGTGTCAGCTGCGGAATACGCCGCTCCAGTATGGAGTTCGTCAACACACGCGAGAAAAGTTGACATCGCGGTGAATGAAATGGCACCAGCCTGCAGACCGACGGCTTCGTTCGAGGAAGAGCTTCGTGTCACGTACCCGCAGGGTCGGCCGCAGAGAACCCTATTGCAACGTGGGAAATGGATTTGAAAAGCCCCCATAAAGCAGCAAAAGTAGAACTGGCACCTGGTGGAGACCTGCCATACACAATCTGGAGAACCCTAAACCGTATGAGGGCAGAAGTGCCAAAGTGCAAGACAAACATACAGCGATGGTGCTTCCTAAAATATCATGAGAACACTTTCTTTGTGGTGCTGTACAGGATCCTCAAGACCTGCTTATCTGTACATATTTAGAAAAGCCCTGTACAATGGAAGACTTATGGGAGGCTAACGACAAAGCTATATCGGCTGCTAATTTTTGGAAGTTAGAAGTCTAGTTCAGGACACGGAAAGTAAGTAAGTACCAAATGGTGACATATGAAAATTAGTGCCGGGCGGGGACTCGAACCCGGGTTTCCCGCTTCTCGCGAACGCTCGCCTTAACCACTAGGCTACCCGAAAAGACTCCAGGACCGTCCCAAACTTCCATATACCACATTGGAGCCTAGTGGTTGAGGCGACCGTTGGCGAGAAGCGGGAAACCCGGGTTCGAGTCCCGGCCCGGCACAAATTTTCATATGTCACTATTTGGTAGAACACCCATACCTTATACAGTAACGCTAAGAGAAATTCGCTATTGCTAAATATATTGATAAATATATCAACACTGCAAATCGTCGCCAAACAGTATTTTAACAGATGCCTAAGCGAGGCAATGGTGATAACAGCGTAGGTTAATGCCTCGTTGTTTTCATTCTCCCTGGTGCGGGAATACAGATTAAGCTGCGAGTGCTAAGGGATGAATGCAGTTGACTCATAAATGCAGTCAGTGTGGCATATCGAAATTTGGGATGGTCCTGGAGTCGTGTTCGGGTAGCCTAGTGGTTAAGGCGAGCGGTCGCGAAAAGCGGGAAACCCGGGTTAGAGTCCCGGTCCGGCACAAATTTTCATATGTCACCATTTGCTAGAACATCTATACCTTATACAGTGACGCTAAGAGAAATTCGATATTGCGAAATATATTGATAACCGTTTAAATGCCTTACGCCAGTCGGCTGCAGGGTAGTCTTGTGTAGTTCACGAACGAACTAGTTCGAACCAGTTCCCAGATCCGTTTGGGCCGCGCGCGAGCAGCCGAGCCGTCTGGAGCGCCACGTTACCACAGACAAATATATGCAGACGGGAAACCTCCGTAAGGGCCCGGTCCTACGCTCAGAGGTGTGGGGAGGGAGGGTTTCCAGCAGTTCCGTAAGATGTCCCATGATGGCGCTGCGGTCAGAAGCAGACCTTTAAACTGGTCAGAGCAGGGGCAGGTATCGGCTGCCCCCACCACCATCTCCCCTCAAACGGCAGCAAGCCGGACATGGCCGTGGCCTCGTGGCAGGCGGCACGAGCTCTCCCCTCAGCCTCCCCTCCATGCTACCCTCTGACGTGCGAGAGGGACCCTAAGCCAGGGAACGGCCTGACACCTGCTAGCATCTTGCGGAACTACGAGGGGAGCGTAGGACAGTGGTTTATGGGGGGGCTTCTCCTCTGTATATGTTACTCTGTGACGTTACGGATCGCGCGGTCTCCCGCGTCGGAGGTTCTAATCCTCCCTCGGGCATGGCTGTGTGGGTTGCCCTTAGGTTAACTTAGTTTAAGTAGTTTGTAAGACTAGGGACTGATGACCAACGTAGTTTGGTCCCATAGGATTACGAAAATATGAACATTTGATCCCTTGCCTCTTGGTTCGTTCGCTCCTTTTCCGAAGAGAGAGGACGGGAGAGGCGCAGGATCACGTGATTTCCTTTTACCACTTACCGTCATTTCGAACTGAGTGAGTTATATATATATGTTCACCAAAATAAGCGCACTTAGCATATTTTGTAGTTAATGATTCACCTACATAGATACTCTGCAAATCAAATTTAAATGCCTGGCAGAGGGTTCGTTAACAACTTTCATAACCTTTCTCTACCTTTACATTTATTGGGATGTCAGGTAGGTGGGTGCTAGCAAAATATTTTCACGTTCAGAAGTAAAAGTCGGTGATTGAAATTTCGCAAATAGAACTCGCCGCAACGCATAACATCGTCCTTTTAATGATTTCCACCTCAAATCGTGCAACCCCCCCCCCCCTGTAACGTCATAAAACAAAACGAGCTGCTCTTCTCTGAACCTTCTCAATGTCTTCCGTAAATCCCACCTGTGAGGGTCCCACAATGAGCGACAGTACTCCATTAGAGGATGCACAAGTGTGATGTAGGCAGTGTCTTTGGTGGAGCTGGTGTATCTTTGAAGCGTTCTGCCAATGAAACGTAACTTTTGGTTCGCCTTCCCCACAATATTTTCGGTGTGTTGTCTCTAGTCTAACCTGTACGTAATTGTAACTACTAGGTATTTCGTAGAATTTAAGACCTTAAGGTTTGACTGATTTATCGTGTAATTGAAGTTCAGCGGATTTCTTTTAGTGGTGTATTATTTCACACTTTTCATTATTTAGTGTTAATTGACAATTTTCGCACCATGCAGAAATTTTGTCAAAATCGCTTTGCAGTTGCTTTCGATCGTCAGTTGACTTCACAAACCGATAAACGACAGCTTCATCCGCGAACAGTCTAAGGCAGCTATTCAGATTGTCTCCTAAATCGTTTATAAACACGAGGAAGAGTAGGGGACACATCACTGGGGATGACCCAATAAAAAAATCCATTTTAAAAATACAATACTATGAGTACTCGGTGTATAAAATAGTTCAGTACCATTGTATCACCCAGTTGTGTAAATAATTGGTTTATTTGCCTACTTGGTGTATAATTGGCCAAAAATACGGGTCTAGCACTTGATTCGGCAACACTGATCACTATAAAAAAGTTACCACAACAAAAGAAAGAGCGCTTACAGTAGCGGTAGCAAAAGCCAAAAAGAGCTAGCGAGAAACGGTATGTCTAGGGAATGGCAGCTGACGAACTAAAAAGACCAACCTACTTCGCGATGCAGCTGCAATCTAAAATAAGAACTATCGCTCGCGAACTAAAATATGTGCTACCAGTCGCGTACTATTACGCCAAACGTACCTCGGTCAACAAAAAACGTAAACACCAGAAAAATAAATTGATAAACAAGTAAATAAGCCAAATATATAGACATTAGTTTTAATAGTTAAAAAAAACATTGGCCTTGTAAACCAAAATTAAGAAAATACTTTTAAAACTTCAAGGACACAAAATTAATTTCCATCACTAGTTCGTTGGATGCTTTTCCGAAGCCCATTGGGCAAGAACGAGAAGGCAGACACACCAGACTTAAAAATCATGTGCTTGTCTTCAACCAGTGAGAAGCATTTCGAGGAGAGCGTGTGTCAGCTAGAGCTACATAGTCCAGTGCTGCTTCTGTTTTAAAATATTCTGCACTCTGCAGTATCTGACAAATAAATTCAAAACTGCCAAGATATAAAGGTAACTCAAAACTTAAACGTGATAAATTATCCAATAAGTGTTCTTTTGGTCTGCGCGATGTCGTTAGCGGCTCACACAGCAAGTGCATGAAGCAGCTAGGTGGGGGAACTTCTCCTTCCACCTGCATGCGCAGACAACACCGCTCAGTCGTCATTGGTAGTGGACGAACTAAAAGAGCGAACTAGTTCGCGACAGAGCTGCGAACTAAAGCGAGTGCTTCCGGTCGCGAACTCTTACATACAAGACTACTGCATGGTAATGCCGTATTACAGGGCACATCTGAGGCATACACCTATGCAGCAATACCACAAGCCTGATTATCTGAAACTATTTACTTCTTCACGTAGACATATTGACACGATGCACTGCTGATATTGGCAGGAATCCGCGCAGGCGGAATATAGTTGGCGTCATGTAAGAAGGCACTTCAGCGCATAGAGGCGAAGCGAGGGAAAGTGTGGAAGGGAGGAGCTACGGCCGAGCGCCAACCGATGAGCCTGAAAGAAAAACATTTCGTAACTCATGGTCCAGTCACCTGCCTAGAATGAATATTATTAGCTGCCAGTGCACCGATGGAGGGGGATTCGCAGAACGGCTGAAAACTGGGCCGCCTTCGTACGTAACGCCGACTATAGTCGGCAATGACGTGCATAAAATGCGAAGAATACTGTGCTCTTGTATTCTTTCATACCTACCGTACACGAATCAGCGGGAAACTGTGATTTCTTGGAACGGTATTCGTTCGAATTATTTCAGTGAGCTCAAGGTTCGTATTTAATGACAAGTTTTCATTTTTAATTATTTATTTTTCTTCTTACGAAGATAGCACGGAACTGAATCACTACTGCTTTCAATTACAGACTCAACACTTTTGTATTATATTTAAGTTCAATAGTTGTGTAACTATGGGACAAACTGGTTAGGTTAATGGTCCTTAAACTTATTCCAAGGACGACATGGACATAAATACCCGAGGGCGGACTCTAACTTCCAGTGAGAGTGGCCGCGCAATTCCTGACATGGAGCCTGAGACCATCCATCCGTTTTATATTACGACACTTACATTTATACAGCATTTTTCAAAAAGAGGACACATTTTTTGGAGCTACGACGGTAAATATTCAGATTGGGCACAACAACGACGAAAAGCCAAACGTTGGGCTGGCTGGAAAGAAGGAAGATAGGGGAATATACTCACAGCTAATGAAAGAACTGAGTCCCGGAGATCCGTAAGAATTTCGGAACTTCGAGAGGAAGGGCGTGGGTGCCGGCCGCTGTGGCCGAGGAGACTGAGGCGCTTCAGTCACGGTCTGCACGGCGACTGAGGTCGGGGGTTCGAATCCCCCCTCGGGCATGGATGTTTGTGCCGTCTTTAGTATAAGGTAGTTCATAAGTAGTTTGTAAGTTTAGGGACTGATGACCCCGTAGTTAAGTCCCATAAGCCTAACAAACATTTGAACATTTACTTATTTATTTATTTATTTATTTATTATTATTTTTTTTTTTTTTTGAAAGACGTGGCCTGTTTAGAAGAGCTGCTGTCTGCAAAGTTGTATGCACATCTTTGAGGAATAAACGATTGCTTTCGTAACTTATTACGCTAGAGGGATCGTGTAGGTTATACAAAAACCTTTACTCCCTGTACGTTTAAATTAAGAGTCAATGGCTCCGTGTTCCATTTCATTTCTAAAGTATTGCGAACCAAAGACTACGTTTCATTGGCACAACACTTAGAAGATGCAACACTTCTACTGAAAAAAACTGGCTATACTAAACTTGTGTGTCTTGTGCGTATTGTGGGAACCACAGCAGGTGGGACAGACGGGCGATTTAGAGAAAATTCGGTAGAACAGGATAGGAATGCTGTTGGAAACAGTATCACATTTGAGGAAGTGGAGAAAATTGTCAATAGGTTGCAGGGCAATAAAGCGGCTGGCGTGGATGAAATTAAGCCGGATCTCGTCAAATACAGTGGAATATCAGGTCTCAAATGGTTAAGCAGGATAATTGAGAAAGCGTAGGAATTGGGACAGGTTCCATTTGACTGGATGAAAGCGATAATTACGCCAATTTTCGACAGAAAAGAAACAGAAAAGAAAATTCAAATGTTTGTATAGTCTATGGGACTTAACTACGGGGTCATCAGTCCCTAAACTTACAAACTACTTATGAACTAGGATAGCACAAATATCCATGTCCGAGGGGGGGATTCGAAACCCCGACCGTAGTGGCCGTGCAGACCGTGACTGGAGCGCCTTAGTCCCCTCGGCCACCGCGGCCGGAGAAACAGAAAAGATTGTAACAACCATCAAGGTATCTTTTTGATTAGTGTTGTAGGCAAAATATTCTCAGGTATTGTTGAAAGGAGATGAGAGTATTAGTTGAGGACAAGTTTTATGAAAATCAGTGTGGAATTAGGCGTCTTAGAGGCTGTCAGGACCAGATCTTTAGCTTACAGTAGATAATGGAGAAGTGCTGTGAGTGGAACAGGGAATTTTATCTATGTTTTATAGATCCAGAAAAAGCTTATGGTCGTGTTCCTAGGAGGCAGCTATTATCGGTTCTAAAGATTATGGAATAAGAGTCATACTTCTGCAGGCAATTAAAGGGCTTTACGTAGACTGTTAAGGCTGTAACCTGTCACCACTGTTGTTAATACTATTCATGTATCATATGTTGAAAACAGAAGACTGGCAGGACGGGATTAAAATAGGTGAAAACAAAATAAGCAGTCTCGCATATGCGGATGACTTAGTTGTAATGGAAGATTCGATTGAAAGGTTGCAACCTAATATTTCAGAACTCGATCAGAGGTGTAAGGTTTATGATACGAAGATCAGCATCTCCAAAACAAAAGTAATGATTGTGGGAAAGATATTTAAACAGATTGAGTGCAAAATAGGAGGAACAAAGTTAGAAAAGGTAGATAGTTTCAAGTACGTAGTATGTATTTTCTCACAGGATGGCAACATAGTAAAAGAACTGGAATCGACTTGTGGCAAAGATAATGCAGTGAGTTCTCTGCTAAGATCTATTTTCTTCTGGAAAAAGGAAGTAAGTACCAAGAATAAGCAGTGCACTGCTCTATCTTTTGACGAACTTTGTTGTATGGGAGGGAAAGTCGGATGGATACAGGTTACCTTACTCATAAGGCAGAGGTTACAGATATGAAAGTAGCAAGAATGATTGCATAGATGGGAACAATGGCAGGAGGGTGTATATAGTGAGGGAATCAAAGAAAAACGTGGAATGGACACCATAGATGAAGCAGTTAGAGCGAACAGGCTGAATTGGTAGCGTCATGTTACACGCAAGGTTACCTAAGAGATTCGTGAGCTCGGCAGCGGAGGGTAAGAGGAGTCGAGGTAGACCAAAGAGAAAGTACTTATATTCGGTGAAGAATGATTTTGAAGTAAAAGGCATAACAACAGACGAGGCATCAATGTTAGTATTGAATAGGGGATCATGGACGAATTTTGTTAGACGTACTATGCTCTAGACTGAACGCTGAAAGTTCTTTCAAAAGAATTTCCAACAGCTGTTCACGTTATAATTTTATCTGGGCGACTAGTTTCGGTACATCAATTGTACCATCTTCAGGCCCCAATAATGAATATTTGGATAAGCTTCTCCGTATCCAAATAGTCACTATTGGGGGCCTGAAGATGGTACAATTGATGTACCAAAACTAGTCGCCTAAGTACAATTATAATCTTCAGGCCCCCAGTAGTGACTATTTGGATACGCTCATCTAATTCATAAGTTTGGACCTTAACTACCATTCGTTTTACCATTCCAGTATGTGTTAACGCTGCAACCATTAACTGTCAACTGAGTGGTTGGTTGCAGCATTGACACGTACTTGAGGTTGGTAAAACGGATGCTAGTTAAGGTCCAACCTTATGAATTGGAGGAAACGTTCAAACGTTTGTTAAGCTTATGGGACTTAACTACGGGGTCATCAGTCCCTAAACTTACAAACTACTTATGAACTACCTTATACTAAAGACGGCACAGATATCCATGCCCGAGGGGGGATTCGAACCCCCGACCGTAGTGGAATTGGAGGAGCTTATCCAAATATTCACTATTGGGCCTGAAGATGGTACAATTGATGTATCGAAACTAGTCTCCTAAATAAAATTATAACGTGAACAGCTGTTGGGAAATGTTTTGCAAGAACTGAACTGTCAGCTGACGTCCCACTTCTATCCACAAGAAAGGATACACATAAACTTGAACGCTGAAAGGCATAATGTCTCTAACGATGATGACGATGAGTAAGTCAGGCCCGAGTTCGTTCTCTATCGAGTGCAATGACGTCGTAAAATGACCCGCGCCAGCCCTTGTGCGACCTGTGGGGCAAGCACAGCTGGCCGCTACTCGGGACAGAGCTCGCGTTAGCTCCGGCGGACAAGCCTTTGGCGCGTCCTTTTCTCTGCCGTTCGTTCCGGCAGTCTCGCGAGCTGCGTCGTCAGGGCGTGGTGAATAAATAGAAGCGACAGCGGCGGCGTGAAGTGGGCGGGCTTAACGCGGCGCGACATATGGAAGAGATAGAAGGGTGGCCCAGGGCGACATATGGCGACTCCGGCAGGCTGAGGCGAGGTGTCGCGCCGACGTCACTCACAGCAGAGGCGCTATCTGGCTATCTGCCGCGCTGCAACCAGACACTGCGCGCCCCGCGCTGCCGACAGCAGATCGACGGCAGAGATTCAGCAGAGGGAAGGGCCGCGCACAGTCTGTTGTGGCAGATGGAGGGATGATAACAACCCTTCCATATTAACGCTCGAAAGTTATTATGTCAAATAGGTATTCTTCGTAATAAAAGTACAGCTTCTTCAACTTCTTACGCCAAGATCGCTGATAAAATATATTTATTTTCCTTGACCAGTTTCAATGATTTAAATCATCATCTTCAGAATGGTTTACAAGGAGTTCATTTAGGAGCACATGTCAAATAGTTTCTCGTCGAGATATCTTAATATACAGGGTGAGGCAGCTAAGTCATAAGACCCCTGGTATCTCCCCATCCGTAATAGATACAAAGATTCCGTTTATATAGTGAATTGCAGGGACATGGGCTATTACAATATATCACATTTCATGTTAGTGCAATTTGATTACAGAGATATGAGGCTATCTTTTTTTTATTTTTTTTTTTTAATGCAACCATATGTTAAATTTTAGGTTAAAATGATGGACTTAAAAAGACGTTTTCAAATATGTGTATATCATAATATTTAGACGAATAGTTTATGAAACACGGATCTCTTATCGTATTCGCCCTTCGAAGTGGAGTTGTCCAATGCGACCTTTCCTGTTGAGTAGACTACACGGTAAACGTTGCGAGCCCGTCCTTAAACAACGCCGCTTCCATGGACGAATACGATACGAGAACGTATCTGTGTCTCAAAAAATATTTGCTTAAATATTTTAAACCGTCTTTTTAAGCCCAAAATGTTACGCTGAAATTTAACATAGGGTTCCATAAAAAAAAAAAAAAAAAAAAAAAAAAAAAAAAAAAAAAAAAACTGAGGATGGCCTCATATATCTGTTGGGGGGCGACACAAAGGGTGTTACGACTTAACTGCCTCACCCTGTATATAAAAACTGCCGTGTTTGTGCCTATATTTCACTCTGCAGCCAGAACTACACCTCGCAAACGAATAGTGCTTGTATATGGTAGTAGGTATCAGACTCATATTGTGTACTAAGGTGGTAGAGGGTTGATAACGATAAGGGGGGATGGAAGACATATAGGAGTTGAAAGTTACAGACATACTTAAAATTCTACGTGTGGATGTCAATATTTTGCTCTTCAGCAAATACTACACAATAGAGACGAACGATCTCTTTGCGTTGTTGCAGTACAAAGTTTCCCGTTGTACACCATAGTAGTTTCGAGTCGATAGCTATAAGAGGGTAGAAGATACAGTGATTGAAAGTCGTCCGCATACATAAAATTCAGACTGAAGACCAGCGATGAATTTTGACACTATAAATGCAAAGAGGTTATATGCAACGAATCGTGATGCACATTTTTCAGTTGTTTTTCTGCAACAAGCGTACCCAAACAATAAGCGTACTCAAGAAAAATAAGTGCATATTGCAGTTCTAAGAGTTAAACTACCAAGAAAGATGTCAAAGCTTATGAAAGAAATTTCGCGTTCTCGATCCGTTTCTAAAAGACAGAAAACGGCGCTGAACAGTGAATCTACAGACGACAGAAACTTGATATTTGTAGACGTTGTTTATCAGCGATTTTTCGATATTCGCATCCATAAGATGGTGAAATAGGGGATGAACGGTTGTTTTGAAAATACGTTCCTATTCAGGCAGTTTTGAAGCAAGAATGGCAAAAATATTTTTAGTTCGAAGGGTTTGGGAAACACTGCTTTAAGGAGGGCATATTATGTTTCCTGTTATTCACGATTGACACTCTCCCAGTGGAAAAGAGGCCCCTGCCAATGGTATCTCGTTGTTTCATGTGTCGATTCCTCTCACTGGTTGACTTGGTTTCGGAAAGCCAATTTAAAATGTTTTTCATATTTTCCAAGGTGACGTCAATAAGTGATTCGTAAAGAAAATGAGTGGAAAGATAATGCAAGGAAGAGGTTAAGAAACAATGGAAAAGAATATAAATCCCAAAAAGTAAGATTCGTAGTGCCAGTGATCCATGCTACGGAACTGGTTTCTGCAAATACTCAACAGTGACTGACTGGGAGATTATGATTGGCAAAATTTATTTTATTTGAATTAGTTCGGCCTAATAAATGGAAAAAGAAGAGGAAGGTTCCAACTGCAAGCAAGAGGAAGGTTTAATTGTTCCAGGCATGTTATTCGTGACACTTCAGTTACTGAGGTTGAAGTGTGGAGGACTGCATTTTGCTGTTCATGCCATTTCTGTTAAACATTTCAGGACTTTCCGTAATGTGTCTACATGTCAAGGATTTCATTTTCTGTACTTTAAATTCTAACAGAGTGGTCTGGAAGAAAGAAGGTCCGGCACACAATTACGAGGTCTCCGATGACAGTTGTAACGTTAGTGTAATGCTCTTTACATCCCATTCATTTCGACCGTAAACATATTTTTCAAAGGCGTATTTGATGATACAACGAAACATATTGCTCTTTCCCATGTCATATATATTTTATGACAGCAACACTCATATATTACGTTACGACATGCGTGAATAGAAATTACGTGCCGCCAGAGCACGCGTAGAAATGTGCCAACAAAAATTTCGTAACTTAAGCTACATAGCGATACTCTGGATCTCTCTCTCTCTCTCTCTCTCTCTCTCTCTCTCTCTCTCTCTCTCTCTCTCTCTATATATATATATATATATATATATATATATATATATATGAAACATGGGTGAATTTAGAGTGCATAAATTGAGGTAAATAGCAACTAAATTCCATTTAGATAAAGAAAAGACGGAAGTGGAACCTAAATGAATAAAAGGATTAAATAGCAGATATAAAAATTAAGTCTGAGACAACAGACTCGAAATGTCACTATAAAAAGTAGCAAGAGGTTACCTCAAAATAGCTCATCGGATCACAGACTGTTGTATTTGATGGAAAATAGGAGTGACTTTGATAGATTATTCCTTTTATGATACCTTCTTACCGTAGATAGAGCTTTGGACTTGTTAATAATCACGTAGCAAAGTGGCAGACTGTGCAAAACGTGAGTTTTGATATGGAAAATATCTTTTACTGAAATGAAAAAGCTGTAAATTAAACGCTGGCCGCGGTGGCCGAGGGGACTAAGGCGCTCCAGTCACGGTCTGCACGGCCACTACGGTCGGGGGTTCGAATCCCCCCCTCGGGCATGGATATTTGTGCCGTCCTTAGTATTAGCTAGTTCGTAAGTTTAGGGATTGATGACCCCGTAGTTAAGTCCCATAAGCTTAACCAACATTTGAACATTTGTAAATTAAACAATGGCGGTTAAGATTACGTGAAGTGCAAAATGAAGCTTAATGGCGCCCAAACCTCGCGCTGTGTTATGACTTGTAATACTGAAAAACTGGAATTTACATGTTTATTTTGAATAAGGGGAGAAATCATGAATGAAACTCAATACACAGGTAGCTATTTTAGTTTTGGGAAGCTGCGGCCTTAAATAGGTCAGATGTCGAGACATTAAACCATTGTTTTCAGGTTCCCAAACCAGGAAATTCTTCCCCTTCCAACAGATATCTTTCCTTCTATCGTCCCTTGTATTATGAGTTGCAGAGTCTCATGCCTTTGACGTCTCCTGATGTGGCCGAGATATCGTAGTTTTCTTTTTTCACTTCCTGTGGGATCTCTACGCCTTTACTCATTCCTCTCAGAACCTCCACTTTGGTAACATGTTCTGTCCATGATATTCCGCAACATCCTTCGGTAGGTCCACATCTCGAGGGCTTCTACTTTTCGCTCGCAATATATGTTCAGGTTCCTAGCTTGTACTCCATACAATAGCATAGGGAACACATAACATTTGACCATCCGAGTTCCTAGGTACAGGCTCAAATCGCGACTACAGAGCAGCTTCCTTATCTTCATAAAGGACGCATGGACCTTCTCAATGCGAATCTTTTTATTTCTGAACAGTAATCCATGGAGCAGTTGACAATAGTACCTAGGCAGTCATACCTCTCGACTCTTGCCAGCCTTTCGCCTTCCACATAAAGATATTCATTTTGCACTTCAGCTTTGGTGACAATGTATTTCATTTTCTTAACATTGAGTATCAGACCATATTCTTGACTAGCTGTGATAACATTATTCAACATAGGCTGTAGGTTTTGCATATTTTCAGCTAGAAGTACTGTATGGTCCGCATAACGCAAATTGTTCAGTTCAGTGCCGTGGACTCGTATCCCACCAGCATCATTTTCGAGGGCTTTGGTGAAGATTTCTCTGAGTAAACGTAGAAGAGGAGGGGTGAAAGAACGCACCCCTTTCTGACTCCCCTCTTGATTTCCACTGCTTTCGTTTGTTCAGACTGAACGCGAACAGTCGCACTTTGGTTTAGATACAGTTTTACTATTACTCGTAAATCTCTTGTATCAAGGTTCTTTCGTTTCAAATCTTCTATTAGTTGCTTGTGCCTCACTTTATCAAATGATTTATTATAATCAATAACACAGGCGTATACATGTTGGTTGACATAAAGATACCGCTGCATCAAGATATTGTAAGAAAACTTCCCTTGTACCAAAGCCATTTCTAAATCCAAACTGAGTATTTGCTATAGCTTCTTCCAGTGTCTTGTAAATCCTACGGTGGATGACTTTAAGGAAGAGCTTCAGTGTATGGCTGATCGTACAGTGTTCATCGCATTTTGTGGCATTATGCTTCTTGGGAATTGTGACAAATGTTGATGGAAGGCATTCATTTGGCATTATTCCTGTTTCATAGATCTTATTAAACAAGGAATTGATGGCCCCTAGGTGTTGTTCTTCAATCAACTTAAGCATTATAACTAACCGCATATACGTGGTAGTTCCGTATAAATATTTTTGTAATCAGGAAAGACTACAAAATTTTGCGATACTGGAAAACCGATTAGACAGGAATAAAAAAGGAGAAGGTGGGCAAGCATCTCGGCTACCAAGGTCTCTCCTGCCTTACCCTTTGGATTTTTGTACAAATATTTGTAAAGCTATGGGGTCAATCTGCAGTGGTCATTACTCCCTCGACTTACAAGCTAATTAAACTAACTTATGTTAAGGCCAACACACACTCACGCGCTCGCACAAACACACCCACGCGCACGCACAAACACACACTCACACATGCCCGAGGGAGGACTGGAGCGTTCGATGGGGAGAAGGTTGAGGATTGTTTAAATGTTCAAGGCCAGATTGATCATTCGGTAGCCCTAATAAAAGAACTCAATGGCGAGAGTTCAGAGAAGTGAAACTTTCGTTGAATTTGGTGGCAGAATTTTTGAAAATCAACTTTGAAAACCCTGTTTGCTTTTGTTTTAAGTTTATTTGGGTTACAAACTACCAGCTGTATTTCCGCCTCGATAGTCTAGTGGACAGCGCGGCCCGGTTCCGATTCCCGGTCGAGTAGGAGATTTTCTCCGGTCGGGAACTGGGTGTTGTGTCGTCCTCATCAACATTTCATCATCAATGACATGCATTTCAGCAGGGTACGGATGACCTCGCAATTTATTCCCCTGAAAATTCCTACAACAACAACACAAGTCGCCGAAGTGGCGTCAGCTTGAAAGACTTGCACCAGGCAAGCTGAATACGACCCGCTTGGGGTCTAACGCCCAAAACTGCATTACGATCATCATCACCAGATGTATCCCTGTGCTCAACAGAAATTTTGTTGTAATCATGAGCCACAATTATGCAATAGTTATTGAATGGTTTCACGCCATTTGACTGTATTATTTTATTCATTTACAATTATTGATGTTGTGCCTGTTTTTTTTCGGATATGTCTGAAAGAACAGACACCATTAGTTGACAGTAAGGGCCGTAAATTTACGAATTCGATATAGTGAAACATTCCGACGTGCCTGAAAAGACACGACGTCAATAATTGTAAATATGCCCACAACAGGCAATAACAGTTTCAATGCGGAAATATTCAAACGCTCGATTGCTTGCGGGAATCCAGTATAGGCTGCCAGCAAGAGGAATCAATGGGCAGGAGGCTAGAAGTTGAGCATTTAGGTTGGCAGCGAAGCGTGTTTGGAAAACCTATTTGGTTAAGGCGACCGCTGGCCCGAAGCGAGAAATACGGGTTCGAATTTTCAACTTTGTTGTTGAATTTATTTCAAACCCGCTAATCGGTCGAAATGTTTCACTATTTCGATTTCGTTTATTCATTTAGTGAGAATCCGGATTTCGACGCCATTTTCAAGCGTACAAATTATTCGTATTAATTGGTGCACGTAATTGTTTGCTGACATGTACAAATCAATTAGACTAATTGTACACTTAAAAATAGCTCTAAAGCCGAAATTCGGATTGTGATCAAAAATAATAGTCAAATGGCGGTGAAATTATTCAGTATCAATACAAATTGTTCACATGTTGTATGGCATTTTATCGACATTTTTCTATACTACCATCTCCTAAGATATTTACTTTTCCTCATGAAACATTCGGTATACAGAATTTCCCTGTCTTTCCCTACAGCTTACAGTACTTGTCGTAGATGTCGGTCTCGCGTCGTTTTACATCAGTTTACACTGCAGCGGATACTGCCCAGTGCAGCGGTGAAGTGAGCGTCTATCTGGGGCAGATCAAAGTACTCCATCACTTGGCAGCATTATTTCGCGCGCTACATTTATCGGGCTCCGAGGATTAGACCGCCTCAATTGTCAAAGGCGCCTCGCGGCTATCTGTTGCGGAGCGCAGGACCCGCGATAGGAAGGGAAGACTCTGCGCCGATAAGCGGGCCCTGATTAAACAAGTGAAAGAGGGCGGCGGGTGTCTGCCGGTCTGCGCACGCGCCGGACTCATTACCAGCACTAATGGGGAGGCGGGGGCGGCGGGGGCGGCGGGGCGGCATTGTCGCCGTGACCGGTGGCTCCCCGGGGGCCGGGATCACATCAAAGCTGCATGCCGCCCGCCGCCAAGAGCGCCCCGCTAAATAAAACATGGCAGCGCGCTCGCCTTTGAAATATGGCGCGCATTAAACTTCATGGTCTCATTAATACCGCCTCCTTGGCGAGCGCCAAACAAAGAATGCCCGCCGGCCGAAATATTTGGTTTACGCGGTCAGACTGTATCGGCGTCGAGATCCGCCCTAGTGGCGTGTCACTGAATTGATAATGATTGGCAGCGCGACAGCTGTAACTCATGGTCCATATCCGTCAAGGTTTCTCTTAGCGCAGACGAGAGGGTTCAGTTCGATATGCACGGGAGTATCTGCAGTCAGGTTTAATAAATCGCTCAAAAGGACCGCAGGACCTGATGGGATACCAGTTCGATTTGACACAGAGTACGCGAAGGAACTTGCTCCCCTTCTTGCAGTAGTGTAGCGTAGGTCTCTACAAGAGCGTAGCGTTCCAAAAGATTGGAAAATGGCGCAGGTCAACCCCGTTTTCAAGGAGGGACGTCGCACAGTTGTGCAGAACTATAGGCCTATATCTCCAGCGTCGTTCAGTTGTACAATTTTGGAACACACATGTATTAGAGTATAATGACTTTTCTGGAGATTAGAAATCTGCTCTGCAGGAATCAGCATGGGTTTAGAAAAAGGCGATTGTGTGAAACCCTGCTAGTGATATTCGTCCACCAGACTAAGAGAGCCATAGACACGCGTTCTCAGGTAGATGCCGTGTTTCTCGACTTCTGCAAGGCGTTTGATGAAGTTCCCTACAGTCGTTTAATCATATTCATGTTTATAGAGCTTATGGGACTTAACTACAGGGTCGTCAGTCCCTAAACTTACAAACTACTTATGAAATAGCTAATACTAAGGACGGCACAAATATCCATCCCCGAGGGGGGATTCGAACTCCCGACCGTAGTGGCCGTGCAGACCGTGACTGGCGCGCCGCAGAGCGCTCGGCCACCGCGGCCGGCACAGTCGTTTAATCAGCAGAATAAGATCATATGGACTGTCAGAACAATTATGTGATTGGATTGAGGAGTTCTTAGATAACAGAATGCAGCACGTCACTCTCAATCGAGAGAAGTCTTCCGAAGTAAGAGTGTGCCACAGGGGAGTGTCGTTGGATCTTTGCTGTTCACGATATATATAAATGACCTTGGGGATAACATCGGAAGTTCACTGAGGCTTTTTGTGGATGATGCTGTAGTATATAGAGAAGTTGTAACAATGGAAAATTGTATTGAAATGCACGAGGATCTGCATCGAATTGACGCATGGTGCAGGGAATGGCAATTGAATCTCAATGTAGACAAGTGTAATGTGCTGCGAATACAAAGAAGGATGCCTTATCATTTAGCAACACTATAGCAGGTCAGCAACTGGAAGCAGTTAATTCCATAAATTATCTGGGAGTAGGCATTAGGAGTGATTTAAAATGGAACGACCATATAAAATCAATCGTCGGTAAAGCAGATTCATTGGAAGAAACCTAAGGAAATGTAGTCCGAAAACAAAGGAAGTAGGATACAGTACACTTGTTCGCCTACTGCTTGAATACTGCTCTCCAGTGTGGGAACCACACTAGGTGGGGTTGATAGAGGAAGTAAAGAAGATCCAACGGAGAGCAGAGCGCTTCGTTACAGGATCATTTGGTAATCGTGAAAGCGTTACGGAGGTGATCGATAAACTCCAGTGGAAGACTCTGCAGGAGAGACGCTCTGTCGCTCTGTACGGGCTTTTGTTGGAGTTTCGAGAACATACCTTTACCGAGGAGTGTAGCAGTATATTGCTTCCTTCTACATATATGTCGCGAAGAGATCTTGAGGATAAAATCACAGAGATTAGAGCCCACACAGACGCATACCGACAATCTTTCTTTCCGCGAACAATACATGACTGGAATAGGAGGGAGAACTGATAGTGGTACTTAAGGTACCCTCCGCCACACACCGTCAGAATGTGACTGCTTGGTTCTCGCCGTCTAGAACGCGCTTGGACGGTAGTACCGGTGAACTACTTTACACATTTCACGAAATTACCAATTAACGCTCACATTTTTCTCTAACGAAAGTTTACTCTCCACTTTGGCATCCCAATTATCTTCCGAATCGTTGGCGCAATTATGACGCTAACGGTGAGTAGAAATGTTAAACGCAATGGAATCGCCGCGCGGTCTGAGACGCCATGTTACGTATTGTACGGCCGCTCCCACTGTAGGTTCGAGTGTCACTCTCGGCCATATTTGTGTGTGTGTGTGTGTGTGTGTGTGTGTGTGTGTGTGTTGTCCTTAGCGTAAGGTGGTTTAAGTACTATAAGTCTAGAGATCGATGACCTTTGCAGTTTGGACTCTTACGTTTATAAACATTTGAAATTTTTGGGGAAATGGTAATTTACTGTTTACTTGTGCGATTTTAAAATGTCTGACAAAACTTACCGACCAGCTTGAGCATTCGAATGTTGCTGTACTGTTTCAAGAAATCGCAGTGCTGTAAAAGGATATAAGATTTCAATTACTATGAATTGAATTTCTTTCCTTCATCGCTTCCAGTTTTATAGGATTGTGGAAATGATCCCGTTTTTCTGTGTCTAGAAACAATCAGAGTTCCTTTACAAGCAGAGTTAAATTCATGAATCATGTCTAGGTGTGACTGACGTCGTATGTTAGCCTATCTTTACTATCTTGCAAAAATTGACTGTGGGTAAATAGTTCCTTCTCATGAAGGTAGTTCATGTTGTTTGAGGAAAGTATATGTTCTAACATCCTGTTGCAAAACGACGTTAATGATACAGGCCTGTAATTTTACGGATCACTCCTATTACCTTTCTTGGATACTGTAGTGACCTATGCAACGTTCCACTCTTTGGGTACCGACCACTGACTGAGCAGTTGTATGTGATAGCTAGGTATGGAGCTATTGCATCAGTATACTTTGAAATGAATGTAAGTAGTATACAGTCTGGATCGGCAGACTTGCAAGTGATTGAAGTTGCTTTAATACTAAAGGGATGTATACCGGGTGACACAGAAAAACGGGAACATTTCCACAATCCTATAAAATTGGAAGTGATGAAGGAAAGAAATTCAATTCATAGTAATTGAAATCTTATATCTTATCCATTTACGAAACTTTGATGTCATTTATCTTTATTATATTTTAATTATATCCTTTATATGGCATCATCATGTACGAATACAGATCGTTACTGGGCAAACACAAATCCTAATGATGTTCCTGAGCGCCCTTTACACGCTACTAAAGTGTCAATATGGTGTGGTGTTTCATTACGTGGGTTTATCGAGCCGTAGTTTTATTTTATTTTATTTATTTATTTTTGTCAAATGAAGAGGCAAACACAACTGCCAATACCGATCGTTAAGTGGAGACGTCACGAACTATCGTTACACCTGCAATGAACAACTTTCCAAACGTTCAAGAAAGCTGGATTCAACAGGACGAAGCGACATCACACATTGCAGTGTAATCAATTGTAAGCGTGCGAGAATTTTTCGGTAAACGTGTGATCTCACGATTCAGTTACACTCCCTGACCCATAAGATCATTAGATTTATCCATTTGTGTGTTGGTTTTTTTATTTTTTTATTTTATTTTTTATTGGTTGGCTACCTCAAGAGCAAAGTCTACGTCACTCGACCAAACACCGTGGATGAAATTCACAGTATCCCAGCCGAGATGTTGCATAGGTCACGATGCGCAAGACCGTTCCCCGTCGGGGGGGTTCGAATTCTCTCGGGCATGGATGTTTGTGCTGTCTTTAGCATAAGTTACTTCATAAGTAGTTTATAAGTTTAGGGACTGATGACCCCGCAGGTAAGTCCTATAAGCTTTACAAACTTTTGAACATTTTGCATCGGTCAATTAGGAATATCCACGAATGTATTCGTACAGAAGGACGCCAGCTAAAGGAATTTCGGAACTCAATGTCGGAAAGCTATGTTCAGGAATTCTGCTTTTGCAGAGCTGTCAATCAGCAGAAGCATCCACACTGGACTCGCATTCGGAAGGACGGTGGTTCAAATCCTCCTCCGACCATCCTGATTTAGGTTTTCCGTGATATCCCTAAATCACTCTAGGAAAATGCCGGGATGGTTCCTCTGAAGGGGCACGGCCGATTTCCTTCTACATCCTCACCCAAAAACTCCACGCTGTCGACGAGACAAACTCTAAGCCTCCTCCTCCTCAGCAGAAGCATCTTTGCTGTCGCGTAGAGATTGTACTGATTGTGTTTTGCCGGTAGAATACATGCGACCAGAAATTGTTACTATTTTCTACCAAATTACACTCCTGGTGTGCTTACCGTGTAGTGTTTCGTAGCGTGGCTGGAGCTTTTGTTAACGTAGGTGTGTGATCGAGCAGCTTGGACAGCCACCCTGATACTGCTACAGCTGCATACTGAACCAGTAAATTATTTACACTCTTATTTACGCTTTGAGTTACTATTTATTCCAGCTCCTTCCCCCACAACACAATCAAAGCGATTCTGCTATGAAACGAAAGCCAGACCATCACTCCTTACTGTCAGGCTTTATGCCACGTAACAGTTTAGTACCCCACCGTTGTCCGGAGCATCTCCAGATGTGTCTTAACTGGTCATTGGAACTCACTTCGAAGAGGGACTCAACGCTGAATGCAATTGTAATCGTTATTTGTTGTCAAACGACATTATAAAAAAGTTTTGTCCTTTTGATGCTGCTAATTATTTTATTATTATAGCAACAGCTGCTTCGGCCTTAGGCGAACGAATTTTGTAAAGTTTGGATTTAGATAACTTTTTTACATAAAGTCGAGAGATAAATATTTATAAACCTTTGTATGCTGCATGCAGTATTTACCTATCATTAGCTTACTGATTTTTCTGTTATGCTGTTTGTAGGTTTATACTTATTGCGTGTAGCTAGGATGAACTTAAAGAAAAAGAAGAAAAAGTTCAAAAGGTTGTTAAGCTTAAGGGACTTAACTGTGGGGTCATCAGTCCCTAAACGTACAAACTACTTATGAACTACCTTATACTAAAGACGAGACAAACATCCATGCCCGAGGGGGAATTCGAACCCCCGACCGTAGCGGCCGTGCAGAGTGTGACTGACGCCCGGCAGACCGCTCGGCCACTGCGGTCGGCGATGTACTTTTATTAAATGTTTATGATGTTCGTATGTACTCTCGTATGACAGTTTCCTTTAAATGCTGTATGTTTACAAAGATGATGCTTTTCGTGAATTTTGTATTAACTTTGATCATGCAATAGTGTGCCTCTGGTTTCCTGAGATTACGTTTTGACTGTATCAACCTAGCTTTGTTATTGCGGGTTTCTCCTGCTGTTGTTTTTCTTTCATTTTTATTTATTACGAATATGTACAGCAGGCCATCGTGTGGCTCCGCTGACTGTAACGCACAGGGCTACAAGAAGTCAAATTAAGCAACGACAATATGGATATAAAGCACGTGAAGACGAGCACTGCGTGAGGACAGTATGCTGCGCAGACCACGGAAAAAAAAAGAGGATAACAACAATTGGCACCCAGTACATTAACCAAGAAGAAGTTTTATTTACCTTCAGAAGATTTTTCGTTTAAAGGCAACGAAGCCGGGCCGAGAAGGCAAATGTTGGCGAGCGTAAGGAAGGGTTGAAGGGGAGGAAGGAGACCCCAAATAAATAAATAAGTAAATAAATAAATTAATTTAAAAAATGTGGTAAGACGTCTGCCTAGTAAACATGGAGGTCCGGGTTCGATTCCCGGCAGCATAAATTTTAATTCATTACCTCCCCTTTATCTTTAAAATTCATTGAACTATACAGATTTATTTTTGTTTCTAATATGATTTTTAAGGATGAATGTTTTCATCCGCATTTCTGAATAATTTATGTACCTGGCTAAGTGAAGTCGAATGAGTAGACAGTGTTTTTTTCTTTCGTCAAAAAAGCCCTTTTTCCCTTTTTTTTAGCCACTTTGCGGGAGCACGACAGCACGGGTTCGGGCGGAGGGCAAGTCGCCTTGTGACAAGAGGCCGCACCACATACCCTCAAGATTTGTATTAGCACCTGAAGAATGAGTACTTAGTTTTAGTTCATGGCAACTGGACGCCAGTCTTCTGTTCTGTTCCATGGGGTGTAGTAATAGTCCCACATTGTTTAGTTCACTCTTCCCACTTCTATTACTAACGTATCAATACATTAAAAACCAAATTCTGGAGGACTATAATCTCCTGGTACCACCAATTTGTACCGCGGAGAGGGTGGTGGAGCGCTTTGGGTTACGAGACGCCGAAACGGATGACAATAATCGACTAATCGACGACAAGACACTCAAATTGATTGGGGAACACAATGGAAAGCAATTCACGAGAAGACGAACTCAGAGCCGACTCTACTGTGATTGTTCCTATGGAGCGATAGAAACGTCCTAACGAATAAAAAAAATCATAATAATAAGGATAAAGAGATTTACCTTGTTTTTTCTTATATACCACACATTCCCTTTCCTTTTCCTTGTGTCTTTTCCCTCATGTAGGTAATTTACAGGGGTAGGTTAAGTTAAGCGCGAAAAAAAAAAAAAAAAAAAAAAAAAAAAAAAAAAAAAAAAAAAAGTGGTAAGACGTCTGCCTAGTAAGCATGGAGGTATGGGTTCGATTTCAGGCAGCATCACAAATTTTAATTCATTGCCTCACCTTTATCTTTGAAATTGATTTAGCTATGCAGATTTACAATTTATTTTTAAGGATGAATGTTTTCATCCGCACTTCGGAATCATTTATGTACCTGAATAAGTGAGGTCGAATGAGTAGACAGAACATAAAGGCTGAATTAAAGGGAAGTCGTACTTAGACTATTCCAAAGCGCATTAATGACTGGTGGTGCGGTGGTCTAGTGGTAAGACGTCTGCCTAGTAAGCGGCCGGGCGCCGTGGCTCAGCGCGCCCGGTCAGAGGGCTCCACGCCCTTTGTAATAAAAAAGCTGAGCCAAACATTCAACGAACAACCTCGAACAAAAACGATCAGCGTCTGCAACGAAGAGAACTACCCAGAAAAAAAAGTAAGCATGGAGGTCTGGATTCGATTCCCAGTAGCATGACAAATTTTAATTCATTGCTCACCTTTATCGAGAATGGAATGGGAGATAAATACTATAATTGTGGTTCGATGAATCCTCTGCCAGCCACTTAAATGTGATTTGCAGAGTATCCCATGTAGCTCTTTAAAATTAATTAAACCATGCAGATTTACAATTTATTTTTGTTTCTAATATGATTTTTAAGGATGAATGTTTTCATCCGCACGTCGGAATAATTTATATACCTGGCTAAGTGAAGTCTAATGAGTAGACAGTGTTTTTTTTTCTTTCGTCAAAAAAGTCCTTTTTCCCATTTTTTAGCCACTTTGCGGGAGCATGGGTTCGGGCGGAGGGCGGGTCGCCTTGTGACAAGAGGGCGCACGGCCCTGCGGGAATTGAATGCGCATCCGAGTATGGAAATGCGGCGAGACGTGCGGCCTCTGTCCGAGGGGCGGCGCGGATCAAACGCGCGGGTCGCGGGGAAGTCCCGGGCCGCGCCGCGTGGGGAACCCCCGAGCAGGGCGCCAGCTCGCGCTCGGCCAATTACGGCGCGGCGCGTCGGCGCGCGGCCAATAAAAGCGCGGCGCGGGGGAGCGCCGGCATATGTCGCGGCCGCCAATCCTATTACCGCTAATGCGATTTCCAGCCGACTGCCGGAGATACCGGGTAATTTAGATGAGGCCGCCGGCGCGCGGCGTGAAGTATTACTTTGTCCCGTCCTATTATGGAAATAAGAGCCAACAGCCGCGGGCGAGACGCGCCTCTTGGAAGGGGAAAAAAGATTTGCTGCACGCGAGGAGGGCATATACGGGTAACGCGAATTTAGGAAGCGTTAAAACTGGCATCAAAACTGAAAAAAAGCAACAGAAGAAATTAGGGGTGAAAATCATTTCTGTATTCCAAATAATGTAATTATCCTTATGGAAGCTTAAACAATGTTTTCATAAAAGATTCTAGCGTTACATTAAATATTTTTACTACAAATGTTGAAATGTTTGTAAATCTATCGGACCAAACTGCGTGGTCATCAGCCCGTAGCTTACAAACTACTTAAACTAAGGTAACACACACACACACACACACACACACACACTTACACACACACAAACACACAAACACAGTCACCTATGCCCTGGGGAGTATTCGTAGCTCCGGCGGCGAGCAACCTCGCACTCCGCGGCTATTTTTACTACAATTATATCTAGCATTACATTAAATATGTTTACTACAATAATTATATATGTGACGCTTTTTTGCTTTCGTATTCGTATTCACTTCGATAGATAGTTTTGCGATTATCAATTTTTTTCATCTGGCCTAGAGAGAGAACGGAAGCGCTCTTCGTCTATTTGTGCTGAACTCTTGTACTGATCGGACGCCTCTTCATACTTTCTGCTACTAACGCGTATGTGTGAGCTTCTCTTATTCATTCTTATTGCAATAAAACACCAGTTTAATTTCAAACATTTTTAATTCAAAATTTTCTCCTACTCGCAATAATATTTATTAATTATTTTCAGCATTCTCCAGTCAGTCGTAAAGAGATGCTTGATAATTATTACGATTCGTTACATAAGTTTGGATCACCTTCATTAAATTTTTACTCATTTGATTTTCAAAACCTCCAGTTAATGTTTTAAGACAGCGAAGTCCGATATTTTGTAATTTTATCCCCCTATTGTGTCAGTAATTTAACCGTATCTTGAAACTTTGTTAAGTGTAACGTTAGATCACCAAAAATCGAGTTAAAGCGGAGGCATATCTTCGCAGTCCCAACGGGGACTTCCAGGAAAAATGATTCGCCATTTTTATCATCAGTCGCCTTCATTGATGTATCACACACTTCCCTCTGTTAAGGTTCAACACTGGTAAATTTGTTTGAAATGGCTTGTGTAAATTCTGTCGATCAAATTCATGTTAGTTAGAAATCTCGATTAATAATAATACTTGCAAAATATGATATGTTAATAACACTTGCACAATAAAAACATATCGCGCGGTAAACTTTATATGTTTGTTTCAAAACAAATCCCAGACAAATCGAAACCAAAACACAGCTGTATACGTAATTATCTACGACACTGTTCATAATACCTACATGTGAGGTGGCAAACACATCCTCGAATATTTGTATATTTCATGTTAAAATGTTCAGAAAGTGTAAGTTTCAGCGTAAATTGAAATCCTTTCAAACAATACCTCATTCAATGTTCTACGATTAGTTTGTGTCAAGAGAAAGGGACGTTGTCTTTAGAAACCTATACAAGTAAAAATGAATCGCCAAATGCGTTGCTAAGCGTAAAAGTCGAAAATGGATACGCCGATTTCGCCGATCTTTTCTTTGTTCTGTTCGTAATTCTCGGGACAAGGTTTGTATGAAAGAAAATTTTTGGAGAAGCTACCGGAAAATATCAGAATTTAGGAAAAACTGAAAGTACGCTTTCAGCTCAGATCATTTTCTATATTCTCCAACAATCAGCTTATTCATTCGCTACTCGCCTAGCGACCAAATACGCTGTAACGGAGCGAACAAATACGCCAAGGAGGTTCGAATAAAGGGAGATGGGGTTGTGCACTTAAGGTTAAAACAGATTTAACATGAAACATTGTTTCTTTTCTGCCTCTCAGTATTATTCTTACCTCCATGGTGTTGTCGGTGGTAATTATATCTTTGGAGCGTTGTAAAGATAGAATTGATGCCAGTTCGTGGTATTTTTGAGTGTTACAGACAAAATGAGTACAGATCGTGGTTTATTTTTTTACAACAATGCCTCCATTGCAGCGTCGTTATATCGGTCGGCGTACGAGCAACGCAATCCTACTACGTGTTCGTGGTTGCTATGGGATCGAAGAAGATCGTACACAGCGCTTGGAAGTAAATAGACAAAGAAATTCTGAAGCGCGATCCTTTATGACTCTGGAACTACGGGTGCAGGCGAGTTCGACTCGCTCAGTTGTACTTTATGCACAAAATAATTTGTATCGTCGACAAAACAGACGGCAACATGTGACGATTATAACTCAACGTTTGGCGCTCACATAGATCCAGTAGTCGATTGCGCACCGGATGCATCAGTTGGCTTCGGAACAATGAACAATGTTTTTCAATAACCAGTTTCCTATTGATTTACCCATGCATTCTGACATTTATTCCTAATCAAGGTCCCGAATGCAATAATAATAAATAAGACCAGAGAGAGGGGAAGAAGAAGATAAGAATGGTAGAATGAAATGGATTTAAAAAGGGGGAATGACATAGAGGCAGAGAGGAGGGGGCAGGTAAGAGGGAGTGTTGTGAAGGTGATGGAAAAAGGATAGGGGGAGGGACAGATGTCGAAATAGAGGGAGGAAGCGAAGAAGGGAGGAAGAGAATACTGCATATATCCCATACCCACTATCTTACGAAATATCAACCAACAGCGACTTTGTAACGCCACTCGGCAAGCAGTGCTAAAATTACTGAACAATGTGATCGAAGCAACCATTCTAAAGGGAAAATATAAGGGAGAAGGTGTGTTGATACCCCGAATGCCAACGGTACCAACTGATATACCTTTTGAATTTGAACGATTACTATTTCCAGTGCAGCTTGCTTTCGCCATGACCATAAACAAATCACAGGGTCAGTCGTTGAGTGTTTGCGGCGTCAATCTGGAAAGACCTATGCTTCTCTCATGAACAGTTGTATGTAGCCTGCTCTCGCGTCAGAAAATCGACGCTTTATTTGATTACACGCCAGGCAATCAAAGAAAAAGTATCGTGCACCATAAGACCTTACAATGAAAATACAACATTATTACGACTACTACTACTACTACTAAAGTCTTGCGATGTACAAAATAGAAAACTTACATTTGTAAGTACCGTAATTGTTGTTTATTATGGAGACACAAATCTAGAAATAAAGTGATCACTCTGAAATATTGAAGATGGAGGTGAAGCAATGAATTAAAATTTGTGATGCAGCCGGAAATCGAGTCCCGACCTCCATGCTTACCAGGCAGACGTCTTACTGTTATACCACCGCACCACCAACGATTAAGGCGCCTCGGAATAGTCTGACTTCCCTCCACATCACAAACTTTAATTCAGCTTCCTTGTTCCATACACAATTGCCACTACTGCCAAGGCTCTCCATGTAGCATCACAAATTTTAATTCATTGCTTCACCCTCATCTTCAATGTCATGGACATATTTGAAACGAAAAAACCGTCTCAGGGTTTCTTAATTTATATTTAAATTGATACTCTGAAATATGTTTTATTACTGCGAAGGGCCAATAACTTTTGACATAAAAAAGTATGAACAATATTTTCGTTAACATTTTTCTGTGAATATGTACCGTGACTACGGAGGGAGCATCAGACTGACAATGTTCTAACAATCACTGTGGAATGTAAAGATTTATGTAATTTTCCATAGAAAGGGGAAAGTGGAGATGAACAGAGAGAGTGGGGACAGGAATATATTGGCAGAAAATGGGGAAGGGAATGACAGACGCAGAGGGATGGGTGGATGAGGGCGAGGAGGTGGCAGTGTAGGCTGCGGAGGAGGCAGAGGTAGACGGAAGAAGACAGTGTAATGGACAGGGAGAGTGGGGAAGAATACAGGGATTAACGGAATATTGGAATAGCAACGCCGAGTTTTCAGATAGCTAATACAAAATCGCAAATTCAATATTTCAACACAAATTATTGATAGGATGGATAGGCTGTTAGATGCTGACCTCGGGGAAGATCAATTCGGTGTCTGGAGAAATATAGGAACAGGGGAGGCAATAGTCACGACTTGCCTTAGAAGATAGGTACACCTACGTTTTTAGCTTTTGTGGATCTGGAGAAAGCTTTTGACAATGTTGATTGGAACAAAAACAACTGAAGTCAGCAGGGGTGAAATATAGGGATCTGAATGTAATTTACAACTTGTACCTTAACGAAACAGCTGTTATTACAGTTGAAATGCAACAAAGGGAAGCAGTGATTGGGAAGGGATTAAAACAGGCTTGTAGCCTTTCTCCAATGATATTCAATTTGTACATTGAGCAAGCTGTGAAGGAAAGTAAAGAAAAATTTGGAGAAGGAATTAGAGTTCAGAGTGAAGAATTGAAAACGTTACGTTTTGCTGATGACATTGTAATTCCGTCAGAGACAGCAAAGCCCCTGGTTGAACAATTGAACGAAATAAACAGTGTGTTGAAAGCATCGTATAAGATGAACATTAACCGAGCAAAACAGCCTTAGAAAATTAGGTGATACTGAAGGAATTAGATTAGCTAACTTAACAATAAAGGTGGTACATGAGTTTTGTTACTTCGGCAGTAAAATAACACATTATTGTTACAGTACAGAGGATATAAAATGCAGAATGACAATGGGAAGAAAAACCTTTCTGAAAAAGAGACCTTATATTCATCCTCTAATATGGTGTGTGATCACACACCATATTAGAGGATAAATATAAGGTCTATTTCGTTATTATGGTAGGTCCATACTGCTTCGCTCTAAGTAAACGCCATGTAAATCTCTAGTAATGAATTGAGACACCAAAATCTCGTACTGCATCACACACAAACTACAATTGTAACTAGTATCTGAATAAGAAACGTAACGTGATGTATATTGTGTGTTGTATCTCACATGATCCCCTAATCGTTTTGAGCAGTCTAGTTCATCTACGTTTACGTTACACGACCATTCACCGAACTTTATTGTCAGAGCATTTACAATGTCTCCCTCCGGATTGCATCCTCTAATTAACATCGCTATAATTCGATGAGAGTAAACACTGCCCCGCACTTGTCGCGAGCGCTACCATCCGCCCCTCCAACAGTTGGCCCCACTGCACGCTCCTGACCTCACAGGAATGGAGTAAACCGGCGCGTAATGTCGCCGGCTTTGCACGCAGAGTGGGGAACCCCCGCGCTGTTTGGAGACGACTGCTCTTTTGAAACGGCGCGCCGGGGTGAGCGGATTACGACCGCAATCGTGTTTCATGAGGAGGCGAGGCGGCAGGCAGTTTGCGGGATTATGGGGAGCGCGCTGGGGTAGGGGGAGGCAGAGGGTCCCTCTGACGCCCTGGGCTCGGTGGAGAGGCATCGTGTTCCGGGGGAAAGCGACGGCCTACCACAATCACTGTGCGTCATTTCACCATCGAGGACTGCACTGCGTCACGTTGAGAGTCGGAGGAAAGCGTGAACAAATATGTTTGTACTTGCGTCTAGTACAAACGCTAAAGCTAGTGTCTTTTAATGCACCTTCTTCTACATAAACGCCGACACTTTTGAAACTTCCTGGCAGTTTTTAACCGTTGCCGGAACCGGCATTCGATCCTTGGACTTTTAGCTTTCGCGGGAAAACTCTATGTGTTTAGCCCTCCTCGTCGCCATGTGTCTTGTCCTTCCTGGCCTATCTTTCAGGAAAGGTTTTATCAGGACGCTTGGGATGCGTGGTCAGCTAAAACAGTTATACTGATTAGTAACGCAAGTTTTATTTACTGAAGAATACAATATACTCAAATTTTGACATATGTTTGTTCTCGCGGCGGCGTCTTCTTGCACGTTGCTTGCTGCGCTCAGTCCTAGTGACTGCCTATTTCGGAGCCGAGTTCAGATGGGCTCTTCCAGACGCTTGTCGGCCTAGATACAACAGCTTGTAGAAGGCGCGCTTCTCGGTTTCTCCCTTTAGTAGGCGCGGCGCGGGCGTATGATTGGCTGCCGGTCATCCGCTACTTTGTTCACGATCGTTCTCGTGCGTCTGGCGTGTGGCGCTGACTTTACACCACAACACTATGGACTGAACCATCCTCGCACGCTTCACGATCCGTCCGCAAAACTTTAATTCCGCCAGTATGCCTCCTACGTCCAAACTTCATGCTACCTGGAAGGACTAGCACTCCTGGAAGAATGGTGCATATGGTGATAAATCCGTACCTATCAAAATTCGTTTTATTTCCTAAACGCTTGGCCATCTGGAGTTCCCACTTGGGGCATTTTCATGTCTCACCACGCCTTACATGTATCATAAATTCATACGAATGCGGTGATGACGAGGTAGCGTGAGAGTGTGTTTAGCAAGCGGCGTATGGTTCAGTGTTACGAGTTCGGTTTTGTATTGAAAATGTCACGGCTTTGACTCCACCCGGCGACAAATGTTTTTGTGGTCCTTAGAAGTGCGTACACTATTGACGTCGCATAACTGCAACATCATATAGGTTGTTTTAATAATTTATTGAAGCACAGAAAGGAACTCCGGTAGGGTGCGTGGACACACGAGGAAACCGGACTCATCGCTTTCTCTCAGATATCACAGAAAGGTTAAAATTCTTTCTCACAGGACATGGGCCCCATCCGGCATATCTTTGTCGATTCGGAAAACAGGATACACCAGCATTCGGCTCTGGAGCTATAGTGCCTCTGAACTATGCATCCACCTATCGACACTAATATGTTCAAAATGTTTGTAAAGCTTATAGGACTTAACTGCGGGGTCATCAGTCCCTAAACTTAGAAACTACTTATGAACTAGCTTATGCTAAAGGCGGCACAAACATCCATGCCCGAGGGGGGATTCGAACCCCCGACGTGCAACGGCCTCGCACATCGTAGCATAGCGCCTAAATGCGCTCGGCCGCTCCACCACGACCACTAATATGTAACGTGCTATTACGCTCAGAACAAATCTTCATTGTCCTCAATAAGTTAATGGATTTCCCAAAACGTTTTGACAGACGTTCTGAGACAGAACCTACCATAATGTGACACCAAAACCGAACTAGGACTGCCATGCCGAACCATTCCTACGGGGGACAGACTAGTTGTCGTCACTGGCTGTAATAATCTGTCCCCTTGATCTGGAGGTAGGTATGGCTATCACCGGTCATGACAAGAGGTGATGTTTTAGGTGTAGCCAGAGTGAGAAGGGGAACTAAAGAAGGCAGGGGGACTGCAGTAACGACCATCATTGGCTGCCCAGTGCTCACTGGGTTTAACTCGCTGAGCCGAATGAATACTCTGTAGGTTTATACTCCACCAGAGGGACACTTTTTAACGCTATATATATAGCCAGGAATTACGTGTATCTTAGAATGACACGTGGGTTGAAGTAACATAATTTAAATGCATAAACACTGTAAACCATAGTAACCTAGAACAAGTGGTTTGAAATAACAATGTATCAACAATGTAAACTAAAGGATGTACCATAATTGAAATGCAAGTAAAGTGAATGAAATGCTTACTACAGTAGCCGAGTTTCAAGCTACAAATTGCAGCCGTAGTGGAGTGGTCGAGCGGTCTAATGCGCCTTGCTGCTGAGCACACGGTTGCTCGCCGTCGAAGGATCGAGTACTCCCTGGGGCATGTGTGTGTGTGTTTGTGTGTGTGTGTGTGTGTGTGTGTGTGTGTGTTGTCCTAAGTTTAGTTTGACTTAGTTTAAGTTATAATTACGTAGGCTTCTGCGGCCAGAGTCAGATGACATAAAACTTTTCTGGGTGTTGTACTGCGTCATGATGTAAGAAGGCTATTACTTTAACAACCGACGTTTCGGCCAGCGTTACAGTGGCCTTCATCTGGGTAGTTTAAGTTGTTTGTAAGCCTAGAGACTAATAAACAAAGAAGTTTAAGTTACATAGCTTTACAAACATTTGTACATTTTGAAAAACAAATTAAATATATCAACAGTGCTAACTAAGTAACTTAGGATGATACGTGGTAATGGTTCGCAAGTAACAATATTATAATGTATCAAAACTGTAAATTAAAGTAGGTTATTCACACCGTTTGTAATCTTTTGTTATTTGATTGTATTGAAGGATAATGAATAAAAACAGCACGAGAATTTAAAAAAAGCACAAAAATATACTCGTAGGATGAAATTCAGAACTGCAAAGATTTAAAAAGGGATTGTAGTTTACGCGTACGCGGGAACGTGGTGTTTGTAAGTCGATACATCAATTTATTTGTAACTGATCAATTACTTGTACAGGGGTGATATTGATGGAAGAAATGGAAAAAGCAATAATTTTGACCCAATCTTGCGCAGGTTATAAACGCCACCTTTTTCGCAGTGACACAGGTTTTTTTAATGTCTCCATAGAGAAACAAACTTATTTGACATTCTGAAAAAACTTTTATCATCGCACAGTCCAGCAGCGAATTACATATAACACATGAAGTCGCTGAATAAACTAGCAGTATGTGTTGTAATTTGCAGCACCCATAATGTTGCGCTGTTGCCTAATTTGTGATCACTTCTTCTATTTGTTCAAACTGTGCAATATTGTCTATTAAATGATAACTCTGACTTACATTGATGGTATCACTAATGAAATATTGAAAAACACTCTGTGTGAAGCTGAACTTGACATTTCTTGTGCATGTAGATCGTCTGACGTTTGTAAATCTTATATCTTTGTACGAAGTGTTAAGGTAATCGTGAAACTTTAACACATGTACAGAGAGCTCGTGAATGCCTTTTAACACAAGTGTGGTGAGTTTTGCATAGTAAGTCCATTTCGACTGTATTTTGCAAGGCTAAATTTTGTGTTGCGTGTACGCAACACTGGGAAGAAATGGGTTAAATCCAATTCGTTTTATAAATATCAATTAATACAAATAAAGAATCCCAGAGACGGATTTACGTCTCAAATATGTCAAAGACATTATTGATAGATCTGAAGCATTGAATTAAAATTTGTGGTGCGGCCAGGAATCGAACCCGGACCTCCATGCTTAACCGTTAGACTACCACACCACTAACGATTAACGCGCCTCGGAATAGTCTATGTACGATTTCCCTCCACAACACAAACTTTAATTCAGCTTCTTTGTTCCAAAGATAATTGCCACTACTGCCAAGGCTCTCCATGCAGCGGAATAGCACCTCAGCAATGGACATGGTGGAACAATTCTGTTACGATGATATAAATATCAATTAATACAAATAAAGAATCCCAGAGACGGATTTACGTCTCAAATATGTCAAAGACATTATTGATAGATCTGAAGCATTGTTCCACCATGTCCATTGCTGAGGTGCTATTCCGCTGCATGGAGAGCCTTGGCAGTAGTGGCAATTATCTTTGGAACAAAGAAGCTGAATTAAAGTTTGTGTTGGGGAGGGAAATCGTACATAGACTATTCCGAGGCGCCTTAATCGTTAGTGGTGTGGTAGTCTAACGGTTGCCGGGCGCCGTGGCTCAGCGCGCCCGGTCAGAGGGCTCAACGCTCTCTGTAATAAAACAGCTGATCCAACAACACATCGAACAACAACGAACAAAAAAACGATCAGCGTCCGCAACAAAGAGAACTACCCATAGAGAAAAAAAAAAAATAAATAAATAAATAAATAAAGAAAAAAGAAAACGGTTAAGACGTCTGCCTAGTAAGCATGGAGGTCCGAGTTCGATTCCCGGCCGCACCACGAATTTTAATTCAATGCTTGAGATCTATCAATAATGTCTTTGCCAATTCGTTTTGTTACGCCCTACATTATGAAAGCGGTTTGATAGTGGCGCCAGGCACTTATATGTTATTTGCAGGGTAAATTTGTAAGTGTTGATTGTCAGTTTGTATTTCCCCTGCATATTCAGGCGGTGGAGCTTCCCCCTCCACCACCTCGTGCGTCTAGCCGCGTCCCTCACACGCCGTCGTCAGGCACAACTCTCGCTGTCAGCCACCGCTTTGCGTGCGCGTTGACGCTAACCTCACTGCGGTGGGCTACAATGAAGTGTCCGGTATTTGGCCGCGTCCCCTCGCCCTCCCCTCGCTCCACCGACAATCATCCCCCTGCTCGCGCAATACGAGAGGACAAACGAGAGGGCGATAAAACACGCGAGATTTGTCGGGGGCGTGAGAGAGCGGGCCGCCGAAGACCAATCACCCGCCGAGGGGGAAGCACCCTCCGCCGGGCGCCGCAAATCCGGTAATCCGTGTCCGGCGGCGCGGCGCTGTATTTGATTGTGGCGGCGACAAATCCGCCACCGTCTGCTGGGCCTCGCTTCCCCCCCCCCCCCCTCGCACACTGTTTGTGCGGGTAAGCCTGGGATGTCGCAATTATGCTAATGCTCCCGGCCGCACCACCACCTTAATTCTGGTTTACTCGCGGCCCGCTGTTATTACGTATTGCGGCAGCACGCTACCCCCTACCCCTCCCGCTACCCTCTTGCCGTAACGACTTGACGCTCCTCTCCGGCGAGATTCTGCGCGGAGAGTGCGCGGAGATTCCCGCTCCTTAATAAACTGCTGTTCTCGCGCCCCGCGCCAGCAATGGAAATTTACCGCCCGCCGGAATTAAATGTTGGCGTCGTACGAGCGGCGAGGTGGATCGACCGCGGCGGCCAGGGGAACGCCTTAATGTTTCGGGACGGCTAGCGTCTCGGCTGTGGGGGTTTGCTCCCGCGGTAATGGGACCGAAGTAGGCGGTCAAGACACCGGCGCACGTGTTCGGCGCAGAGGAGAGAATTATCATTTAGGTGTTCTTTGCGGGTATACTGGACCGGTTGATAAGGAAGCACCAAAGTGGATTTTCTTGCCACCCGAAACCGGGGGGTTTGTAAAGTGTCTCATCTAATATATAAAGCATAGTGTCCGTATGTATGTACGTGTTGCATACAAATCTACAGTTTTGATCCAATCTTTTTCATATTTTGTACACGTAAGCTTCAATCCATGATGACGATCGCCGTATGATACATTGTTCACGAGCTATGGCGCCATAAACAATGAGATGCGCGAAAAACTGCTGCATTTAGCGACAATACTGCTCATTTTCTCCTAAACCACTGAACAGATTTAAACCAAATTTGGTACACATATTCCTTACCGTGAGGTAACAATTGCTGCATGGTTAAGAATCACATAAGACACATGGTTCAGAAGATATTACGTCATAAACAATAGGAATCGCAAAAACTGCCACATAATGCGGCGAGACTTTACAAATACGCTATATGAGAATCAGAGTACTTAGCGACTTGCAACAAACTTTAAACATAATTTAAAACCTTTATTAAACTTTTTCTCGCTGACAACCATAACAAAATGATGAAAGGAAAAAAGTTTCTCGCTTACTATTTTTCCGCTGGTTATGGAGTAAAATAACGGAATTCGGTATGACATTACAATTTATAATTTGTATACTACAAACTGTAGCCGCAGGTAATTTTACAGACAGTATACACGCATAAAGATGAGTGTACCTTCTACGTTGTATCTCAGTACGACACGTAGTTCTTCAGACATGAGCATATAAACATTAACGTTCATGGAAAACCGCCCCATCACGCACCTAGTTTTAATCTATTACTTCTTTAGTACTAAATGTATTCGTAAGAGATTTTACAGACTTATAGTCTTATACAAATGAATGTATACCTGAAAAATTGCACTAATAAATAAATAAATACTCGGGCTACGTCGTGTTTTCAGCTAGTTACTTATGAAGTGTAGATCTTTTGGGTTCCTTGCAGCTTCAGTTGATTAGAAAAAAGACGTGGAAGCCAAATGGAACCGCAGTTTAATCATAAATAAAGTATCACCCACTCTACAAAAGTCTGATTGAATAAATTACAGTCGCGGTAGAATAGCCGAGCGCGCTAAGGCGCCTTGCTGCGGTGTGCGAGACCGTCCGCTGTTGAGGGTTCGAGTCCTCCCTCGGGTTCGGGTGATTGGGATGTCCTTAGCATAAGTTACTGTAAGTAGTTCGTCAGCCTAGGGACTGACAACCAACGTAGTTAAGTCCGTTAGATTTACAAACATTTGAACGTTTATTTAATAAATTACACAGCATGATTGTGCACTTGAATTGAAAATATTCACATTAAAATTACAATTTAGACAAACTTTTATAAAATGTACCATATTGGACCCAGAGTAAAATTATCCTATGCAAATTATACGATTCATACTTTTGTAAAAAGTGGAATCCGACCTTGGGGAAGATCAATTTGGATTTAGGAGAAATGTAGGAACACGCGAGGCAATACTCACATTACGACTCATCTTAGAAGATACATTAAAAAAGGGAAAACTAAGTTTTTATAATTTGTGGATCTTGAGAAAGCTTTTGACAATATTGACTGGAACGCACATTTTCAGATTCCCAAGGTAGCAGGCTGCACAATCCGTTACAGCCATGCGGATAAGATGCCTGTCATCTCGATTGCTAGTGATACGAGGCCGTTGGGATCCAGAACTGCGTTCCGTATTGCCCTCCTGAACCCTCCGATTCCGTATTCTGCTAACAGTAATTGGATCGCGACCAACGCGAGCAGCAATGTCGCGATACGATAAACCGCAATCGCGATAGCCTACAATCCGACCTTTATCAAAGTCGGAAACGTGATGGTACGCATTTCTACTCCTTACACGAGGCATCACAACAACGCCGGTCAACTGATGTTTGTGTGTGAGAAATCGGTTGGAAACTTTCTTCGTGTCAGCACGTTGTAGGTGTCGCCACCGGCGCCAACCTTGTGTAAATGCTCTGAAAAGCTAATCATTAGCATATCACAGCATCTTCTTCCTGTCGGTTAAATTTCGCGTCTGTAGCACGTCATACTCGTGGAGTAGCAATTTTAATGGTCAAGAGTGTATAATTAAGGGATTTTACAGAGCAAGCAATTTTACATTCAGAAGAGAAGAGCAGCCCGATGAAGTTCTTCGAAAACATGAACAAACAGAACCAATATTTGGATACACTACTGTAGTGGAGAATTAATTGGGGCCTGAGCCCCAAGGGTATGCACTGGATATACACCACGGTGATTAGACCCAGGATCACCTATGGGGCGGTCGTGTGGTGGAAGAAGGTAGATCAGCAGGTTGCTGCTAAGGAGCTTGGTAAGGTACAGAGATTAGCCTGCTTAGCCGTAACAGGCGGAATTAGCAGGACACCAAATACTGGGATGGAAACCATGTTCGATATGCCCCCATTACACCTTTGGGTCAAGATGGAGGCAGCGGATGGTGCATGCAGACTCAAAACTGCACAAAAACTGGAACTCGTTGAGATATCCAGAATCACACTCTAAAATAGTGAGTGTTGTAAATGTAGGAAAAGTTGGGGAAATGCCAGCCGACTATATTATAACCCCCTAACCCCATACTGCTTCAACAAGCCTTTCAATATAACAATTGGAAGTAGGGAGCAGTGCGAGGAAATAGTTCGACACCGTACGGGGGATATTGTCTGGTTCACTGACGGGTCAAAATCAGACCAAGGCGTAGGGGCCGGGGTATACGGGGTGCAGCCAAGACTGGAGGGCGTCATCTCTCTAGGGAAACTGGCCTCAGTAGTCCAGACCGAAATCGCTGCCATCAAGGCGTGTGTGGAGGAGAATTTGCGTAGGTGCTACAAAGACCATATCATCTATATCTATTCAGATAGCCAGGTAACCCTGAGATCAGTAGCAGCTCCTGCAACAAGATCTAAAATTGTTGCAAAATGTCACAGGGTTCTGGTGGAGCTAGGGGAAAGCAATAGAGTAAACCTATTGTGGGACCCTGGCCACTAGTGGATCAGTGGCAACGAACATGCTGACAGATTAGCCAGGATGGAGGCGGAGACTCCATTTATTGGACCGGAACTTGTCCTGACAATCACCAAGGCAATGATCAAATTTGAGCTACGTAACTGGCTCAGAAGAATATTGGACCAAAGTCTATCACCAAAACATGGCAAGGTTTTAAATGAAGCTCTGCAATCCTGGGCCTGAACAGGAGAGAGATTAGACTCATGATTGGATTGCTGACAGGCCATGGGAATTTCAAAAAACACCTACATACAATGGGAATAACAGAAGAGGACCCTAAATGTAGGATCTGTGATGACGGTAATGAAACTGCATCACATCTAATCTTCGAATTCATTGCATTGGAGAGTAGAAGGCACAGAACATTTGGGACAACCAAACCCGAAGAAATAGTGTGTAATAAAGAAATGGTAAAGGGACTTCTTGCACTGTTCAAGGGCATTGGTTGGCTTTACTAGATATACAGGTTGCGATACCACACAATAAACTTAGTATCGGTGCTGGTGGTTGCGGGTTGGACCAAGACTGTTTTGGCTTCCCTGAGAAAACCAAATCAAATCAACCCTTCAGGTACGAAGAAACTAGTTGGACTTGGCACAGAAGATATACAGGCATTTAAGGGCATCGTAAGGAAACGCTGGTTTATTTTCTCTGAGGATGAAGCAAAAAATAAAAAATAAATAAATAAAAAAAATAAAAAAATAATAATAAATAAAAAAATAAAAAAATAAAAACAGCTAAACATGTGGGAAAACAATAGTGACAGACCGCACAAAATGATGACAACCAAGATAATGACTTTAGGCAAACAAATAATAATAATCAAAAACATTTTAAAGGAACAACAACAATTTTGATCCACATAATGGAAACAATGGTCCAAGAAACAATGGAGGTAATATTCGGAGAGGAGGATAAGGTTTCAATCGTCTACGAGATATATATGATAATGGGTACAGAGGTAATTTGTACTGGGGAGCTTACAGAATCCAGAATAGAGGACAACAGAATAGAGGAGGACAACAGCAGAGTTATTTCCAGTGTGGAGGAGATGTAAGGGAAAGAGGGAAAATCATAATTAAGATAGAGGTGTTCAAATCGTTGAGATTAATCCACCAAACCCAGAAAAAAGAATATAGTGACATTACATTGTCAATAATATGGAAGAGGTGAATGTCCGTGGATATAAACTAGCTGCACATGTAAGTGGAGATAATCAAGGAGGAGGAGTTGCTGTATATGTCAAAAGATATCACTGTAAAAATTTAGAAACAGAAAAGTTTTGTGTAGGGCAACATATTGAAACATGTGCCTATCAGATTAGTGTAAATGACGACTCTCTTATAATTGTGACAGTGTATGGTCCCCTTCAGGAAACTTACAATTATTTCTCGACGACGAGGATGCCATGTTGTGCAGATAGGGGGAATTAAATTATTATTTGTGGCGATTTCAATGTTGAGTCACTGTAAGAGTGTAATAGGAAGAATGACTTGAAAGTCTTACTTGGCTCTTTCAATTTGACATCTGTTATTGATTATCCTACTGGGGTAGTAAAGGGCAGCAGCACATTGATAGGTAACTTTTTTATAGACCAAGATAAGTTCAAGAAAGTAAATGCTTGTTCTGTTGAGAATGATCTTTCCGATTATAATGTACAGCTATGACATACCTGTTCAGTAATGCCAAACTGGCCACCAGTGCTGTCTGCTCAATGATTTAACAACTAGAAACTTCAGAGAAGTCTAAAGAAGTTAGACTGGTATGAAGTTTTTATGGAATCATATACTAATTTAAAAATAACTTATTTCTTGATACATTTTTAAGGTTCTGTTTTCGTTGTCTTTCTTTTCTATGCATTGTGTTGGAAGTCACCAATTGAAATCAATATGTCTACTAACATCTTTTATTTGGTATGGTTTCTATGGACGTTTTTGATGTAGATTTGCCTCTTCTGTAGTTAAGGTATGACTGTGTTCATGCTACTTGATTCTGCACTAAAATGAAGTGCAAACATTCCGGTTCAAACTGTAACAGCGTTTCCATTTGTAGCTAAACTAACAACAGATTAAGTGTGCTAATACTAAATTCCACGTAACTCTAGTACTTAATCTACATACGAAATTACTAGCATAATCACTCCTTTAGAACAGTCATTGTTACAGTATCTGCCCACTTTATGTGCACGTGCGTCAGGAGACACTTTGCAATTCGTTGGGATGTACAGTACATAATAAAAATAATTTTTAAAAATTTATGTGAACTACCTTCCATGTGTACACTTCAAAGTCCACTATGCTATGGTGGCCAGCTAGGTAGCCTGCCTCCAAACGTTCCTGTCACTTGACATGTAATAGGCAAGCTACAGAGAAATATTTTCCGTTATATCACCCAAATAGCAAGCTAAACAAATTATTTCAATAGAATCTGAACTATTAAATGCCAGTTGCGACTCCTGAGTATGAGTAGAATAAAACGATTTCTAAATAAATTAATTTATAATAGAACACCCATACATTGCTAGGAATACGAAACAAATAGTATTTCATTATCCAAAAATAAGCAATAGCACATTGCCACGAAACTAAAACCTGCTGAAATGCATCTTATGAAATCGTAAACAAAAGTAGTCTGCTTAGATATATATTATATTGTATGTTTGAGTAGGAACTGGCCATGGAAACTCAAACCTGATTAATATTGCAAATATAAACTTGCCAGCCTGGACACAATTGTTGATAAACTAAATGTATAGAAATAGTTCGATGTTCTCGTATCCAATAAAATAACTTAGACCTTATTTCATCATTCTGCAAATGGTAAAACCATTTGCCCTTCACTATTTTTAAGATATTAATGCCAATATTTTCTTGTGCTTAATAGTGAAGCATATTTCAGATCTTTAATCATATTTACGAAATCGGTGTTATCATGAACTGATGTAAAATAGTTAGTACCTTAATTTTGCGATGTAGAACTGTTATTATCTTGTCATAACATTGCAAAATTTATTTTTTCCCTATCTTTAATGTATGGCATTGTTCACAAAATTATATAAGAAGGCCTCAGTCCGGCTTGTAATAGCTTCTGAAACCGTCACTCTGCCTTTTTGGGCACTGATGTATTTATCGTTGTGGTGCGTTGTAGGGTAAAAGTTATGTTGAATTAGTTGTATTGGTATACCAGGTGTTTGCTTTGAGGTCTTGCTTTAATTTTGACGCACTTGTAAAATGGAGAACATTACTCCAACTGCACATATTCTGAAATAATTCTAGGGATTCCTGTAAGCTAATAATGCAGATGCACTTTTATAAGAAGTTTCTGCATCCACGAGATAGCATTGATCTGAACTTTTATGCTGTGGAGATCAGTTAATACGTAATCACCACAACCACTAAGTCGGAGAAGTGAACATTTTAAAGTAATTACGTATTACAGTTAAGTAAAATGTTAATTGCTAACGTTACACTTTTGAACACCAATCAAGTAGCTAATCAACTAGCTAAACCCCCGCTGCTCTGCATGCGTAGGCTGGTTGGTCTGCACCAGTTGTTTCTTTTTAATCCTGATCAAGAGTCCATATCTTAAGTTTCGTAGTTATAGCTCGAAATTTGAGTTAACAGAAACGTATTTTTGAAAATCAATTTTTGCATCTCGTACTTCACCCCCCCCCCTTTTAGTTTAATTTCCAAAAATACCGAAACACGTGTCTTTTAAATTCGAACCCCGAATCCAAATCCGAAAATTTGTAGTTCTAACTCCAAAATTGCCTAAATAGCAACATATTTTCGAAAAACACCCCCTCTCCAATTTAACCCCCTTGATGGTTGAATTTCCAAAAATACCGAAACACGTATTTTTTTAAATCATAACGAACAATACAAATACCAATTTTTGTAGCTATAGCTTCAAAATTGTCTCGACAACAATGTGTTATCAAAAAATTTTTTGGTCCTCTATTTAACCCTCTTAATGCTTGAATTTCCAAAAATACTAAAACTCATGGATTTTTAATCCTGACCAAGATTCCAAATCCGAAGTTTCGTAGTTGTAGCTTAAAATTTGAGTTAACAGCAACATATTTTTGAAAAATCAATTTTTTGCGTCACCTATTTTACCCCCTTATTTGTCGAATTTCAAAAAAATGCCGAAACACGTGTTTTTTAAATTCGAACAGTGAATTAAAATCCGAAATTTTGTACTTCTAGCTAGAAAATTGCCTAAGCAGCAACGTATTTTCAAAAAAACGTTTCATCCCCTATTTCACCCCCTTACAGACGGAATATCGAAAAATCGATTCTTAAATGACGCCTACAGAGTAAGATCAACACCCTCCACAAATTTCAAGTTTCTATCTTCACTGGTTTGGGCTGGGCGATGATGAGTCAGTAATTCAGTCAATCGGAACACTTCCTTTTATATATAGAGATTATACTCAGAACGGCATGTTTTTGGTAACTGTTCAGTGCGCTATTGCTTTGAAACAACAACGCCTGAGTTACAGTAAGAAAACATGAAATACACAAAGCAAGATGGCGTATGCCAGGGAAAGTTTCCACCCGATGTCAAATCGTCGGCTTCGTAGCGGTTCGGTAAGCTTCGTTAGTATTCGGCGGTGGAGCCGTGGTGGCCGGTCTGTGAGTAGGGCCAGGTGCTGACAGCGCGATCCCCGCTGTGGGCCGACTGACCTGCCCTGTGGGCTGCAATTTTACGTCTGACAGAGCACACTTGTGGCCGGAGCCGCCATCTCGATACGGACGAATTAAAGCCGCAAATTGCGTGCGGCTCGTCACGGCGCGTCACGCACCACTGTGCAAAGGTTAGCGCGCGGCCGCGGAGAGACTGATTCAATAAGATAGCGGCCTCACACGTACCAGCCGCAAACGAGAAATATCGGCCTAATATCCGGAAAACCACTCACCCTAGATGAAAGTTTGCAAATGAAAATTTCGGTTTACTGCTGCAATTTGTTTATTTTTTCCAGATGCGTTCCGCCATCTTCTATTTCAAGGCATCGTCATTAGATTCATTTATCTATAAATTGCATTTTTTGTTCCCAGATGTAGCATTAACAGATTATAAACAGCTCACTTAGTTTTATGAAAAACTAGCGTGTTGGTTGATTTTGATAGATACGCTATCTTTCAGTAGTGTGCAACGAAACTGGTGATAAAGGAACTGAAAAATATTCATTTCAGATTGAAGAAGTCTATGTACTTACCGTTTATCAGGAAAGTAAGTAGTGTAGATAATATCACACGTAAAAATGCACTCGTTTCGAAGAATCCAATCTCGACATTCAACAACAATGATTCTAATATGATCACAGATGGATCACTTGATGTAATGCTAGAAACGTCAAATCGATTTTTAAATAGATGTATTAACAGAAATTTGTTTTTTTACTACTTTATTTATTTATTCTTATTGTTCCTTATCCGTATGCTTATCCTTACAGAGAAAGAGCTGAAGACATTGTAGCAGGCGTAGACCAAAGAAAATGTTCAAATGTTTGTTAAGCTTATGGGACTTAACTACGGGGTCATCAGTCCCTAAACTAACAAACTACTTGTCAACTATCTTATACTAAGGACGGAACAAATATCCATGCCCGAGGGGGGATTCGAACCCCCGACCGTAGTGGCCGTGCAGACCGTGACTGGAGCGCCTCAGTCCCCTCGGCCACCGCGGCCGGCTAGACCAAAGATATGGTCTGTGGCATCACGTTTCGCTGTATGTAACCTCCTTGCTATAGAGTCGCAAACGTCATCGCTGGCCTTCAGTCCGATTTTTTTTTTTTTTTAATAATTTGACGAAATTCAACCACCATATCTTCCACCCCCTTATAGCTATTGGCATGGAATTGCTATGGTGTACAAAGGGAGACTTCGGACATATGAACACACACACACGTAGAATTTTATAGACACTGATAACTTTCTATCTCAATATACTCCATCCTTTTATCATTATCAACCCTCAAGCAACAATGCAACCAATAAAACCATTTTCAAAGAGTAAATATAATTTCAAAGAGTAATTATTGTTCTGCATTTCGCGTTATATTCTTCAAATTACTAAATATCTATCAGATCGCTATAAAACCGTGCCTAAAACCTTCCTCAGGTTTAAATTATTAACTGTACAAATATTTAAGTCTCTACGTCTTGTCGTTCGGACGTTATAAGCGTACACCGAACAGACATTCACATTAATATGTATATAGATAAATAGCTATCCGATCGCTATAAAACCTCGCCTAAAGCCTTCCCCAGGTAAACATTAGAAACTGTACAAATTTTTAGCTCTTTATGTCTTGTGGTTCAGACGTGATAAACGTACACCGAACAGACATTCACATTTATAGATATAGATAAGAGGCTACTCTGGTTCGTCGCCTTCCGAATTTAGTCTCTGTAAGCTAATAATGCAGATGCACTTTTATAAGAAGTTTCTACATGCACGAGATAACACTGTTCTGAACTTGTATGCTCTGGAGATCTGTTAATATGTAATCGCCACAACCACTGAGTCGGAGAACTGAACATTTTAAAGTAATTACGTATTACAGTTAAGTAAAATGTTAATTCCTAACGTTACACTTTTGAACCACCCCCATGAACCACAGACATTGCCGAGGTGGGGTGGCTTGCGTGCCTCAACGATGCAGATAGCCGTACCGTAGGTGCAACCACAGCGGAAGGGTATCTGTGGAGAGGCCAGACAAACGTGTGGTTCCTGAAAGGGGCAGCAGCCTTTTCAGTAGTTACAGGGGCAACAGTCTGGATGATTGGCTGATCTGGCCTTGTAACATCAGCTAATGTGGCTTTGCCACACAGTTACTGCGAACGGCTGAAAGCAAGGGGAAACTACAGCCGTTACTTTTCCCGAGGACATGCAGCTCTACTGTATGGAAATATGATGATGGCATCCTCTCGGGTAAAATATTCCGGAGGTAAAATAGTCCCCCATTCGGATCTCCGGGCGGGGACTACTCAGGAGGATGTTGTCATCAGGAAAGACAATACTGGCATTCTACGGATCGGAGCGTGGAATGTTAGATCCCTTAATCGGGTAGGAAAATTAGAAAATTTAAAACGATAAATGGATAGGTTGAAGTTAGATATAGTGGGGATTAGTGAAGTTCGGTGGCAGGATGAAAAGGATTTCTGGTCAGGTGAGTACAGGATTATAAATACAAAATCAGTTGGGGGTATCACAGGAGTAGGACTGATAATGAGTAAGAAAATAGGAATGCGGGTAAACTACTATGAGCAGCACAGTGATCGCATTATCATTGTCAAGATAGATACGAAGCCAACACCGACAACAGTAGTACAGGTTTATATGCCAACTAGCTCTGCCGATGATGAGGAGATCGAAGAAATATATGAGGAGCTAAAGGAAATTATTCAGACTGTTAAGGGAGAGGAAAACTTAATTGTGATGGGAGACTGGAATTCGGTAGTAGGAAAAGGAAGAGAAGGAAGAATAATAGGTGAATATGGACTGGGCAGGAGGAATGAAAGAGGAAGTCGCCTGGTAGAATTTTGCACGGAACATGATTTAGTCGTAACAAACACGTGGTTTAAAAATCACAAAAGAAGGTTGTATACGTGGAAGAGACCAGGAGACACCGGAAAGTATCAGATAGATTTTATAATGGTAAGACATAGGTACCGGAACCAGGTTATAAACAGCAGGACATACCCAGGGGCAGATATAAACTCTGACCATAACTTGTTAGTCATGAACTGTAGGCTGAAGCTGAAAAAACTGCAGAAAGGTAGGAAAATAAGGAGATGGGACTTGGATAAATTGAAGGAAAGTGAATTTCTGGAGAATTTCAGGGGGAGATTTAGGCAACAATTGACAGAAACAGGGGGAAATAAAACAGTAGAAGAGGAATGGGTAGCATTGAGAGATGAAATAGTGAAGGCAGCAGAGGACAAAATAGGTAGAAAGGCAAGACCTACAAGAAATCCTTGGATATCAAAGGAAATACTATATTTAATCGATGAAAGGAGAAAATATAAAAATGCAGTAAATGAAACAGGCAAAATGGAGTACAGACGACTAAAAAATGAGATTGACAGGAAGTGCAAAATGGCTAAGCAGGAGTAGCTAGAAGCCAAATGCAAATCTGTAGAAGAATATATAGCAAGGGGAAAAGTAGATACCACCTACAGGAAAATAAAAGAGACATTTGGGGACAAGAAAAGCAACTCTACGAATATCAAGAACTCAGATGGGAAACCAGTTCTCAGCAAAGAAGGGAAAGCTGAAAGGTGGAAAGAGTACATAGAGCAGCTCTACAAAGGAAATGAACTTAGAGACGATTTTGTAGTAAGGGAAGAGGAAGTAGATTAAGATGAAATAGGAGATACTATACTGAGAGATGAATTTGACAGATCCTTGAAAGACCTAGGTCGGAACAAGGCCCCAGGAGTAGATGACATACCCGCAGAGCTACTAAAGTCTCTGGGAGAGCCAGCCATGACAAGACTATTTGAACTGGTGAGTAGGATGTATGAGACAGGTGAAATGCCCTCAGACTTTAAGAAAAATGTAATAATCCCCATTCCAAAGAAATCAGGCGCAGACAGGTGTGAAAATCACAGAACCATCAGTTTGATAAGTCATGCTTGCAAAATTTTAACACGAATTATCTACAGGAGAATGGAAAAGCTGGTAGAAGCTGACCTCGGGGAAGATCAGTTTGGATTCAGGAGGAACGTAGGAACCCGGGAGGCAATACTCACTTTACGTCTTATCTTAGAAGATAGATTAAGGAAAGGCAAACCTACATTTTTAGCTTTTGTAGATTTGGAGAAAGCGTTTGACAATGTTGACTGGAATACACTATTTCAAATTCTGAAGTCGGTAGGGGTAAAATACAGGGAAAGGAGAGTTATTTACAACTTGTACAAAAGCCAGACCGCAGTTATTGGACTCGAAGGGCATGAAAGGGAAGCATCAGTTGGGAAGGGAGTAAGACAGGGTTGTAGCCTTTCTCCGATGTTATTCAATTTGTACATCGAGCAGGCGGTGAAGGAAAGCAAGGAAAATTTTGGAATAGGGATTAAAGTTCAGGGGGAAGAAATAAAAACATTGCGTTTTGCTGATGACATTGTAATTCTGTCAGAGACAGCAAAGGACCTGAAAGAGCAGTTGAATGGAATGGACAGCGTGTTGAAGAGAGCGTATAAAATGAACATTAACAAGAGCAAAACAAAAATAATGGAATGCGGTCTTAGAAAATCAGTCGATGCTGAAGGAATTAGATTAGGTAACGAAACAATGAAGGTGGTAGATGAGTTTGGTTACTTGGGTAGTAAAATAACATGCGATGGTCGCAGTACAGAGGATATAAAATGCAGAATGGCAATGGGAAGAAAAGCATTTTTGAAAAACAGAAATTTGCTAACATCGAATATTAATTAAAGGGTAAGGAAGTCTTTTCTGAAGGCATTTGTGTGGAGTGTTGCCTTGTACGGGAGTGAAACATGGAGGATAAGCAATGCGGACAAGAAAAGAATAGAGGCTTTTGAAATGTGGTGCTACAGAAGAATGTTGAAGATTATGTGGGTAGATCTCATAACTAATGAAGAGGTACTGAACAGAATTGGTGAGAAAAGAAATTTTTGGCATGCCCTGACTAAGAGAAGAGATCGCTTGGTAGGACACATTCTTAGACATGAAGGAATCGTAAATTTAGCATTGGAGGGAAGTGTGTGGGGTAAAAATCGCAGAGGGAGACCAAGAGACGCGTATAGTAATCTGATTCAAGTGGATGTGGGTTGCCGATCTTATGAGGAGATGAAAAGGCTTGCTCAGGATAGAGTAGGGTGGAGAGCTGCATCAAACCAGTCTCCGGACTGAAGACCGTAACAACAACACTTTTGAACACCACATTATAATCAATTATACTCGTAACGACATGTTTTTGATAATTGTTCAGTGTGCTATTGCTTTGAAACAACAACGCCCGAGTTACAGTAAGAAAATAATGAAATACACAAAGCAAGATGGCGTATGCCAGGGACAGTTTCCACCCGATGTCGAATCGTCGACTTCGTAGCAGTTCGGTAAGCTTCGTTAGTATTCGGAGGTGGAGCCGTGGTGGCCGGTCTGTGTGTAGTGCCAGGTGCTGACCACCTGGCCACTCCTGCTGAAGTCGTTCTGTTTCCCGTGAAGTTGTCTACTGAGTCAACAGATGGGGACGTTTACAAGACAACAACCGTTTGCACGATCAGTTCGACGACGTTTGCAGCAGCATGGCCTATCAGTTCGGAGACCGTGGCTGCGGTTACCTTTGACCCTGCATCACAGACAGGAGCGCCTGTGATGGTGTACGCAACGACGAACCTGGGTGCACGAATGGCAGAACGTCATTTTTTCGGATGAATCCAGGTTCTGTTTACAGCATCGTGATGTTCGCATCCGTGTTTGGCGCCATCGCGGTGAACGAACATTGGAAGCGTGTATTCGTCATCGTCATACTAGTGTATCACCCGACGTGCTGGTATGGGGTGCCATTGGTTACACGTCTCGGTCATCTGTTGTTAGCATCGAAGGCACTTTTAACAGTGGCCGTTACATTTCATTGCAGGTCTTGTATGGGCCTTTCTGCTGGATACGGAAAATGTTCGACTGCTGCCCTGGCCAGCACATTCTCCAGATCTCTAACCAATTGAAAACGTCTGGTCAATGGAGGCCGAGCAACCGGCTCGTCACAGAACGCCAGTCACTACTCTTGGTGAACTGTGGTATCGTGTTGAAACTACATGGGCATCTGTACCTGTACACGCCTTCCAAGCTCTGTTTGACTCAATGCCCAGGCGTATCAAGGCCGTTATTACGGTCAGAGGTCGTTGTTCTGGGTACTGATTTTTCCGGATCTATGCACCCAGATGGGTGAAAATGTACTTAAATGAAATGACTTCTGCAAGTACAGTAACTACTGTCTATCGGGTATCAAATTGGTCAGAAAAATATGAAATACTGTTTCAGTTCATGAAAAGACATGTAAGGAGGTCAGTATGTCTTGATCACTTACATGACAAACAAATGATAGGGAATAATAAAGAGTGCAATCCCGAGAAATAAGTTCTTGTTTAAAATGACAGTAAGGCAAGGGTGCAGTCTTTCTCCTGTACTGTTCAATAGATATATCGAATAAGCTATGAAGAATGTGAAAGGAAGCTTAAAGTGTGGGAAAAAATTCAGGGTAAAAGGTTAACAATGATAATATTAGCTGTTAACATTTTTGAGTAAAATATTTTTTCTGTTGAATGAATAGTAAGCAGAAAACATTATTCGACACTAAACCGCAAATAAATAAATAAATAAATAAATAAAAAATTTAAAAAAAATCTGTTGTGAGAAGTTGCAGAAATGAAAGTAGGCGAAAACTTGAAATTGGTGATTTCTAAGGAGACGAACTTATAGTATTCTGCCATGTTGAAAGCAATATTACCTATGATGGACGTCGTAAGAAGGACACGAAAAGTAATCTAGAAGGAAAAGGGGGTTATTCATGGTGAAGAAGAGTCTACTGGTATCAAATAGTGGTCTTAATTTGAGGAAGAAAATATGCATTGGGCACATAACATTGTGTTGTAAAGAAGCAGTCTCAAATTTTTGAAATGAATATTTAGCATCTCTATTTTTAGTCTAGAATGTGTTCTCTCCAAACAAAAATTCATGCTAGGTGCTACAAAAAAACATACACGTAATTTTGATGAATAATAATTTTTTTACTTCAAATGAATGTAGAAACAGGACCACTGTCATATTTGAGCTGCAATGTATTTTATCACGGGAACAAAAAAATATTACAAGATACGAAAAATACTGTAAGATATGTGAATCTGTTCCGATTGTGTAACGAAAAATGTAGTTTATGACGAATGCTCTTTGTAATAGACCAAGAAGAAACTTCCTGTGAGAACGGTGCTAAGAGAACTGTGAAATTATGACTGTGAATCGGATAAATGCAACCGATCCAAAAGTGAAGAAATGAACAAGAAGTTGCGTGAATTGTGGAGTTGCATGACTTCGACCTGAGGTAGGCGGAAGGAACAACAAAGATGAAACTCCCAAGAGTATACACCGTGATTGGCTACGAAGTGAACTGTTTATAATTGATAACGCTACATCTTTGACCAAAAATGTAATTTCTACATAAACCAATCCACCGATGATACCCTGAAATGGAAGAGGGCGAAACGCGTCTGGATAAAATAAGGAAATTGCAGCAGGGAAAGTGCATTTCAATTTGAAGAAACGAAAAATCAATTTAGGTATCATCTCTGAAGTCATTACTGTCTCGTATCACAAATAGACGTCGAGCATAATATATTTATTCTAAAGATTATATGAAACGTAATTTTCATTCAAGCTCACTCCAAGCCTCGTTCCGTTCGTCATTGCACTTCCTGAATCAGAAAAATAAGGAAGTGGAGATGAAGAAAATCAGAGTTGTCTGATCCAGAGTAAATCATTTGTCCCACTTTAGGTTAGTAACACTAAAAGTAGGCCGTATGCGTGGGCTTTTGACAGCTCGAAATTACTGCCTTTAACAGTTAATCTGAGGCGTAAATTAAATATAAGCATATGTAGAGCAAAAATTCTCTAAAAATCTGCTTTCTTATATTTCTTACGTGATTCGAGTTCGATTTCCGACCGGGTTGGAGATTTTCTCCAGAGTGGGATGCGTGTTGCGTTGCCCTCATCATTACCTCATCATCATCGACGCGAAAGTTGCACATGTGGCGTCAGCTAAAGACTTACACCAGTCAGGCCGAACACGATCCCAGCTGGGGTCTAGCGTCCAACATGCCACACGAAATCATCATCCGTGATTCAAAGCATCCGTTTCAAGGATATTAACAAAAATAACGAGAATTTGACACCGCTGCGTGTCTGTCTGGTAAACGTGTTCCCACTTTTTAAGTCACATCGTTCAACCGTTTGTTGTGGTCTTCGGTCCGCAGACTTGTTTGATGGAGCTCTCCACGCTACCCTGTCCTGTGCAAGCCTCTTCATGTGAGAATACAAACGGCAACGTACATCCTTTTGGATCTGGTTACTGTATTCGTCCCTCGGTCTGCCTCTACGATTTTTACCCCACACATTTCCCTCTAATGCTAAGTTGACGATTCCGCGATGTCTCAGATTGTGTACCACCAACCTATCCCTTCTCTTAGTCAGAATATCCCACAAACTCTTTTTCTCTCCAATGGCTGGATGTTGTATGGAAGCAAGCTTTTCGAATTTCACGAAATGTCCTCCTGCTTCATAGCCACAGAAATCGGCATGACATTCGCGTCAGTACAACATCCGAGCTACAAAGTAACCCCATTTACAAAGAGTTGACATCCGTGGAGTCGATCCAGAGCCGCAATGATCTGAAGATGGCCCATTAACATGCAGAAACAACTCATCGTTTCTATAAATGATTAAAGAGATCATTGACTGATTAATAGTTAATATGAGATCGCTGACAATCCCGACCATGTTGTCAAAAATTTTCGTTATCATAGAATTTAAAGCAATTGATATCAATAATGTAAGATGCGTCACTTTATTTGAAATTTGGTTTAAGAAAAAGTACAGACTTAACCTGCAAAAAGGCAAACAGAAGAAATACCTCATGAAGAATTTCACTGTCAAAATTGAAAACCCCCACCTTCTAGTAACACTCACATGATGTTGTTGTTGTGCTCTTCAGTCCGCAGACTGGTTTGATGCAGCTCTCCACGCTACCCTGTCCTGTGCAAGTCTCTTCATCTGAAAATACGAACGGCAACCTACATCCTTTTGAATCTGGTTACTGTTTTCGTCCCTCGGTCTTCTTTTCCACACACTTCCTTATAATGCCAAGATGACGATTCCTTGATGTCTCTATCCCTTCTCTTCGTCAGGATGTGCCAGAAAATCCTTTTGTGCCCAATTCTGTTAAGCACCTCCTCATTAGTTACGTGATCTACCCATCTAAGTTTCAAATGTTCAAATGTTTGTTAAGCTTAAGGGACTTAACTACGGGGTCATCAGTCCCTAAACTTACAAACTACTTATGAACTAGCTACAACTAAGGACGGCACAAATATCCATGCCCGAGGGGGGATTCGAACCCCCGACTGTAGTGGCCGTGCAGACCGTGACTGAAGCGCCTTAGTCCCCTCGGCCACCGCGGCCGGCCATCCAAGTTTCATTATCCGTTTGTAGCACCACATTTCAAATGCTTCTATCACCTTTTTGTCTGAACTTCTTATCGTCCACGTTTCACTCCCTTACAATGCTACTCTCCAGACAAATGCTTTCAGAAATGACTTCCTAACAATCAAAATAATATTTGATGTCAACAAATTTTGCTTCTTCAGAAACACTTTTCTTCCCATAGCCATTCTACATTTTACGCTTCTTTACTTCGGCCATCAGAAGTTATCATGCTACCTTAAAATACAAAACTCATCTAATACTTTTATTGTGTCATTGCCTAATCTAATTCCTTCAGCATCGTTTGATTTTCTGACACTACATTCAATTGCCTTCGTTTTACTCTTATTAATGGTTATATTATATCTTGCTTTCAAGAAACTATCCATTCCGTTCAACTGCTCTTCCAGGTCCTTTGCTGTCTCTGACAGAATTACTATGTCGTCAGCAAACCGCAGGTTTTTTTCTCCTCTTGCTGGACTTTAATTCCCTCGCCAAATTTCTCCATACATTCCTTCATCGCTTGCACAATGTACAAATTGAACAACATCGGGGAAAGGCTACAAATCTGTCTTACTCCCTTCCTCTCTAAACAGCAACACGAACTCCCTACCCGTCCACTGCGACCATTTCATACCCTCCGACTCTAATAATTGCGGTCTGGTTTTTGTACAAGTTGAATATAACTCTTCGCTCCCTATATTTTACCCCTGCTACCTTCAGAAGTTGAAAGTGTGTATTACAGTCAACATTGTCAAAAGCTTTTTCCAGATCCACAAATGCTAAAAACGTAGGTTTCCGTTTCTTTAAGCTATCTTTTGAGATAAGTTGTAATGTGAATATTGCCTCGCGTGTTACTAAATTTCTCCTAAATCTAAAGTGATCTTCTCTAAGGTCGGATTCCACCAGTTTTTCCACTCTTCTGTAAATAATTTCTGTTAGTATTACGCAACTATGACTTATTAAATTGATCTGTAATTTTCACATTTGTCTGCACTTGTTTTCGTAGGAATTGGATTCACTATATTCTTCAGAATGAAACTTTCGCTCTGAAGCGGAGGTGCGCTGATATGAAACTTCCTGGTAGATTAAAATTCTGTGCCGAAACCCGAACTCGAACCTGGGACCTTTGCCTTTCGCAAGCAATTGCTCTACCGACTGAGCTATCCCGACAAGACTCACGATGCCACCACAAAATTTTACTTCCCGCCAGTACCTCGCCTCCTACTTTCCAAACTTCACTCCTGGAAGAAAGGATATGGGGGAGACATGGCTTAGCCACAGCCTAAGGGATGTTTCCAGAATGAAACTTTCACTCTGCAGCGGAGTGTGCGCTGATATGAAACTTCCTGGCAGATTACAATTGTGTGCCGGAACCGGGACTCAAACCTGGAACCTTTGACTTAGGCTGTGGCTAAGCCATGTCTCCACAACATATCCTTTCTTCCAGGAGTGCTAGTCTTGCATGTTTCGCAGGAGAGCTTCTGTGAAGTTTGGAAAGTAGGAAGCGAGGTACTGGCGGAAGTAAAGTTGTTGGACCGAATCTTAAGTCGTTTCTGGATAGCTCAGTCGGTAGAGCGCTTGCCCGCGAAAGGGAAAGGTCCCAGGTTCGAGTCCCGGTTCCGGCACACAATTTTAATCTGCCAGGAAGTTTCACTATATTCCTATTGATGTCTGAGGGTATAACGTATTATTTTTATTATATGCACTTAGGGAAATAGCCATGAGAATTTCACACCCCCATATCGCCGTTGTTCATACGCACCAATCCCTGATGGAGGAGAAAAAGGGTGGAATGGTATATTCCAACTTCACTAACCGTGAATTGGGTCGTCTAGATTTATACAAAGCAGACAAGTAATAAAGAAATCCACAAATCGAAACTTTTTATTCGTGGTATGTTGGCATCTACCGAATACTTCAATGGATTTGTTATGTATGTACAATATTCAACAAGAATCGTCTTGTTCAGCCGCCGTTGCGACAACATCAATACTCAATGTGTTTCCACAGCAGCGGCGACTGTGACAGAATTATGTCATACGGCACAAAAAGGGCTCAGAGAAAAACAGACACGCCTGAAATATTCATGGCATTTCGAGGCCTCCTTTCTACTCACGTACCGGCGACAGACCCTCGATATCCCTCCCCCTTTCTCCTTTCTTTTGTAAATGAAAGAATAAAATGAGAAAAGTGGCTACGCGGGGCCGGGGCGACGGCTCATGTTTGGAGATTGAGGTGCCGCCAAACGGCGCGAAACGGCGCGCCGCTCCGTCCATACATCATTCAGCGTCGCGATCTCCGCGGCCCCTGCCGCTGCCGCAACCCGCGGCGCAGGCGGCCGAGCCTCGGTAACGCAGCAGCCATTCAATTTTCCACCTCCCTACCGCCGTTTCTATTACGTTTCTATTAGCTGTGACGTCGACGGCGCAGACAGCGACGTACACGCTACTCCGTCAACGCTGCGGCAGCGCCCCCTGGGACGCGCGCGGAAGCCCGCCGCCGAAATTAACTTCCATACATCACACACGTGTCGTCTCGCTGCGTCGAAAACCCGATTTTTTTTTTTTTTTTTTTTTTTTTTCAAACTTGCGCTGTATAAACGAGAACAGCGCGGCCGTCATAAATTCAACTTAATTCTATTAAACTTGGTACTCACATTTATTATTCCATCGCGTGGTAAGTGCGACGAAAATTCGTCAATAGCGAGCAGTCCATATGAATAATTCGAAAATGTGGAATTATTCATTTCTAATTACGTGTATTGCAATTTATGGCCAAAGTAAACATTCACGGAAAACTGCGAGTCCTTCATAGATTCACACGACATTTTTTTTTCAATTTGCTAACTAAATCATCTCTTTTCATATTTTATTGCAGTTTTTATTTGCTCTGATGTACTTCTCGAAACAATGGCGTGTGTTTCAATCCTCAAACTTGCCTGTCAGCTTTCTTTATGACGTTGATATAACTGTTTCGTGTACGAAAGGAAGTTAAATAAAGTGTGACATTTCAGAGATATGCGCGAGAGCAGAATCTCGCCCATTATGTGTTGCGTAGGGGAGCGGCAGTAGTATTATGGGACGTTGTTTGGATAACCATAAAGGACGCCCTCCTCCCCTCCCTCTGCCAAACTCCTCCTCCTCATCCCTTTCTGTCAGTTTCTTCTTCTTCCTCTCCCTGCTCATCTCCTCAGCGCCCTTCGTCTCTTTCTCGCACATACGAAAAATTACAAATATTAACGATAAATAAGAAGGGATTTTTTGTGCTCTATTGGTACTTCTGTCCGTTGCGGACGCTGTTCGTGTTTGTTGTTCGTTTTTGTTCGATGTGTTGTTGGCTCAGCTTTTTTATTACAGAGGGCGTTGAGCCCTCTGAACGGGCGCGCTGAGCCACGGCGCCCGGCACAGTTTGACCACCGCACCACTAACGTGTAAGGCGCCTTGGAATAGTATAAGTACGACTTCCCTCCACGTCCCAAACTTTAATTCAGCTCCTGTGTTCCAGAGACAATTGCCACTACTGCCAAGGCTCTCCATGCAGCGGAATAGCACCTCGGCAATGGACATATTGGAACATTCCTGTTAAGGTGATTAAATATTAATTTAAAAAGAAATACCTTCCAAATGTATTTATTAACTCTTTCAGTCCCACATTGTGAAATCAGCTTTGTAAAAATTAAAATTCAGTGTTTTCTGTATTAATACAGTGCAGTAAGCATCAAAATAGGTATTTTAAAATTTTTGATCGAACTATAGATTTTCATGTCATGTATTTCATGCACAACACAGTCGTTTGTATCGAGGTATTTTATTACTTGGGCGTTATTTTGTTGATAGTCAACACTTCCCGATCAATAATGCTAGCATAATCTTCGCCACAGCACCAAAGACAAGACAATTCATTGCTGCAATAAAATAAAAGGAACCTCACTCATGCTCACATTCTCAGCCACGTACAGACGGCAACGCAACACAACCTCCAAGATGGACAGGTTAATGCTCCAGAAGTGGTTACACGTCGTACCAAGCGGCAAAATGTCGTACTAGAAGTATGTTGTTCATCAACCAAATGCAACTTTAAGGATTGCCGCACAAAATGCGGTATAAATCAGCTTTCAATGCGTTGTTGTCGAGGAAAAACACTGGGAATGAAAGGGCTAACATTATTGTTCTCTTGTGAAATAAGCGAAAACTTAGTTTTGTTTTAACTTAGTGTGGCCACATTTCATTAAATCATGAAGCTTTTGATATTCGTATAAGCCAATAACAATGTTAGTGAATAAGTATGTTTTTAAATGTTTCTATTTGTATATGATGACTAAAATGAAATATGACGGTCTAATCTTCCGAAACTGGTAATAAAAATAAAAAAAAATAAGCGATATTGGGTATTGTCCATAATAAATTTATTGAACGATTCGCCTTATCGTCCCATAAATATGACAAAGTTTTATCTTCCAACTTTATTGTAATCCGTCAAATAATGTCCAAGTCTATCAAGTCTATTGAAACTTGCCCTCTCTTCTACGTCTTACGGTGGGTTGCAAAGTACGCAAACCATCTCTATAAAAACATTCATACCTGTGACAACTGTCATCTTAATATATAAAACAGTATTGCAAATTGTTGTACAGTTTCTTCCGGCATGCACCATACTGTGTTTAGTGGTATATAAGACCATCCTCCATGAGAAAAAGAATCATATATCTGCCACATATGAAGCTGATCTGTCGAATACGTCATTCCTATCGTCAGTTACGACGGAAAGTGCTTTCAAACATATTTGCATTTTGGACGAATTGTCCGTCTTCCAACTGCAATTTTCCCGACCTTTTTCCTGAAAAATTTCACAGAACGGTAATGAACTAAACGAATATAAACATTATGCACATTCATTGTTTCAGTAGTACATCATGACGATACAAAAATCCTGCAGGAAAGAGAGTTGGCAGTTTATTCCGAATTTTATAATTTCGCGTCATCGTATACAACGATTTCTCTTTAAAGAACAAGAAAAATCACCAAGACCGCTTGAATCCTAATGTATCGACGATTCTTCATACGTGCGGAAATTGATTTTTACCCCTGCATCGTTTAATGGCTGTGGGATTTGAACATCCCTAAATAGACTCATGTTTAAAAAATTATTGTTGTTGCGGTCTTCAGTCCGCAGACTGGTTTGATGCAGCTCTCCACGCTAACCTGTCTTGTGCAAGTCTCTTCATCTGAGAATATGTTCGGCAACCTACATCCTTTTGAATTTGCTTACTGTATTCGTCCATCGGGCAACCTCTACGATCTTTACCCCACACACTCCCTTCTAATGCTAAACTGACGATTGCTTTATGTCTCAGAATGTCCCACGAATCTGTCCCTTCTCTTAGACAGGATATGTCAGAAACTTCTTTGTTCCCCCATAGGTTAACCACCTCATCATTAGTTACGTGATCTATTCATCTAATTTTCATCATTCTTCTGTAGCACCAGATTTTATAAGCTTCTATTGTCTTGTTGTCTGAACTCCTTACTGTCCACGTTTCACTCCTATACAGTGCTACACTCCAGACAAATGCTTTCAGAAACGACTTCCTGGCATTTAAATTAGTATTGGAAATTAACAAGTGTCGCTTCTTTAGAATTGCTTTTCTTCCCATAGCCATTCTGAAGTTTATATCTTCTCTACTTCGGCCTTCAGAAGTTATTTTGCTACCCAAATAATAAAACTCATCTATTACTTTTACTGTATCATTATCTAATATAATTCTTTCAGCATCGCCTGATTTTCTGACATTCCATTCCATTACCCTCGTTTTACTCTTGTTAATGTTCATCTTATATCTTCCTTTCAAGGCACTGTCCATTCCATTCAGTTGCTCTTCCAGATTCTTAGCAGTCTCTGACAAAATTACTATGTCATCGGCAAACCGCAATGTTTTTATTTCTTCTCCCTGAACTTTAATTCCCTCTCCAAATTTCTCCTTGCATTCCTTCATTGTTTGCTCAATGTACAGATTGAAAAACATTGGGGAAAGGCTACAACCCTGTCTTACTCCCTTCCCAACCTCTGCTTCCCTTTCTTGCCCCTCGACTCTAATAACTGCTGTCTGGTTTTCGTATAGATTGAATCTAACTCTTCGCTCCCTATATTTTACCCATGCTACCTTCAGAATTTGGAAGAGTGTATTCCAGTCGACATTGTCAGAGGCTTCCTCCAAATCGACAAACGCTAAAAACATAGGTTTGCCTTTCCTTAGCCTATCTCGTAATATGAGTATTGCCTCCCGTGTTCCTACATTTCTCCTAAATCCAAACTGATCTTCCCCGAGGTCGGATTCCACAAGTTTTCCATTCGTCTGTAAATAATTTGTGTTAGTATTTTTCAACCAAGATGTATTAAATTTATAGGTCTGTAATTTTTGTCTAAACTTTCTTTCTTTTGAATTGTAATTACAATATTCTTATTGAAGTGGGAGGGTATTTCACCTGTCCCATACATCTTATATACCACGTGGTACAATTTCTTCATGACTGGCTCTCCTAACGATATCAGCAGTTCAGACGGAACATCATCTACTCCAGGGGCCCTGTATCGACTCAGATCTTTCAGCGCTCTGTCAAAGTCTTCACGCAATATCATATCTCCTATCTCATCTTTCTCCAGTTCGTCTTCCATTTCTATAATACTGCCTTCAAGTTCATTTCCTTTGTATAAGCCCTCTATACAGGGTGTTACAAAAAGGTGCGGCCAAACTTTCAGGAAACATTCCTCACACACAAAGAAAGAAAATATGTTATGTGGACATGTGTCCGGAAACGCTTAATTTGCATGTTACAGCTCATTTTATTACTTCTCTTCAAATCAAAATAATCATGGAATGGAAAAACACAGCAACAGGATGTACCAGCGTGACTTCAAACACTTTGTTACAGGAAATGTTCAAAATGTCCTCCGTTAGCAAGGATACATGCATGCACCCTCCGTCGCATGTAATCCTTGATGCGCTGATGCAACCCTGGAGAATGGCGTATTGTATCACAACCGTCCACAATACGAGCACGAATAGTCTCTACATTTGGTACCGGGGTTGTGTAGACATGAGCTTTCAAATGCCCCCATAAATGAAAGTCAAGAGGGTTGAGGTCAGGAGAGCGTGGAGGCCATGAAATTGGTCCGCCTCTACCAATCCATCGGTCACGGAATCTGTTGTTGAGAAGCGTACGAACACGTCGTCTGAAATGTGCAGGAGCTCCATCGTGCATGAACCACATGTTGTGTCGTACTTGTAAAGGCACATGTTCTAGCAGCTCAGGTAGAGTATCCCGTATGAAATCATAACGTGCTCCAGTGAGCGCAGGTGGAAGAACATGAGGCCCAATCAAGACATCACCAGCAATTCCTGCCCAAACGTTCACAGAAAATCTGTGTTGATGACGTGACTGCACAATTGCGTGCGGATTCTCGTCAGCCCACACATGTTGATTGCGAAAATTTACAATTTGATCACGTTGGAATGAAGCCTCATTCGCAGTACTGCAGAGCAATGAGTTGCATGTCAACACAAGCACTGAAGTCAACATTTCCTTCCTTCAATTGGGCCAACTGGCGGTGAATCGAGGAAGTATGTCCACATAACATATTTTCTTTCTTTGTGTGTGAGGAATGTTTCCTGACAGTTTGACGGTACCTTTTTTAACACCCTGCATATTCCTTCCATTGTTCACCTTTTCCCTCTTTGCTTAGTACGGGTTTTCCGTGTGAGTTCTTGATAATCATACAGCTTCTTTCCTTGTCTCCAAACAAAACACAGTACATGTTTTAAAATTGCGAAATCTACTGGTACTGTTATTAACTCAGAGAGTCTGTAGTGAAAAACGTCGTAACTTGATATATCCCATGTCGTGGGTATTAAGTCGTTTACTACTATAGACGAAAAGTTGCCATCACACAGTCATTATTTTTAACGGTGAACGCCAGAAAACGCCGCTGTGCACTGCAAACGAAGCCGTAACTGTTTGCTGTATCAAATGAATTTATGGCTTTAGCCCTTCCTTTATAGTGTGCAATTTATTAATCACATCCACAATCTATGTTGGTATTAGAGTGACAGCAGCATACTGTAACAAGTTTAAACGAAATGAAATTTTCAAAAGACTATAGCAATGGATTGATAACGATAAGGTTACCAGTAAGAATATGCATTCAAACCATTTTTTAACTGTTTTGTAATTTAACCTTACTTCAATTATATGTGCAACAAAGCGCAAAAGAAAATAATTTATTGTGTTTTATACCTTGTAATAACTAGGCAGGGGACGCTTTTGTTCATCGCCTTTGCCAATGGAGGAGTTTGCGCACGCCACGCCAGCGTCCAGCCAATAGGAGGAACCCCAACTTTCACCTTCGCCACCAACCGCCAAGCCTCATTCTTCAGCTCCAAGGAGCAGCCTGACGAATTGCCGTGGCTTTCCCGCAAGAATGTTCACGGCGAAACCAGCCTGAATTTGAGGATCGTGCAGATAAATGGCGACAGCGGACGCAGGAAAGAGACAGCAACCAAATGGTCACAATAGCATGTGTGCAGAGAAAGCCTTTGTCTGTAGATACCAGAGAAGTTGAAGAGTGTCAACATTGTTTTGTCACTGTCACCCTCTGACCAAAGACATTGGTTAAGAACTGTTGGGCACTGAGTAGCGAGAAGACAGAGAGAGAAGGTGGGAGTGTGTGGAAGTGGGCGGAGGAAGTTAGGTGCTGGTTCAAAGCTATTGACTGCGAGAGTATTGTAAGCTGTTAGGATCCTTAATAATTCTGATTTTGATTTTGGTATTTTTTGTAATGATTATGATGATAAGGTAACAATAATAATAACTATAATCATAACTTATAACTCTGTTTTAATTCAAGAGAACTTTGTCCGCCTTTTGTTTAAACTGAAATTTCTGATTATCCCCAAATAATTTTAGACTGTATTTTTTAAACGGTAGGATAGATACAAGTTTCAACTTTAATTATTTTTATCATTAACGTGCTGCAAGAAGCTGCTGTCTTCGGATAAGAGGTGACTGATTTTTTATACAGCACTCGTAAGCAACCATTTGATCAGGTAGCCACCAATATTTCTTGCCAATCGTAGAAAGTACTCGACATGCCCCTTTAAAATGTTTGTAAATCTATCGGACCAAACTGCGTGGTCATCAGTCCATAGCTTACAAACTACTTAAACCTAGGTAAACTAACCTAAGGACAACACACACCCATGCCCCAGGCAGGACTCGAACCTCCACGGTGAACAACCGCGCGCCCCGCAGCGAGACGCTTTAGACCGCTCGGCTACTCCACCGCGGCATGCCACATTAATTACACCACTTGCTTATTGTTCACTTTTGTTATGTCATTCATATTCAGTCGTAGAAGTCGTAACCAAGTTGCTTATCAGTTAGCTATCGGTATTACTTATCTATTGTGTAACGTGCCTTTTGATATAGATATTAATTACAGCACTTCCTGACAACACAATAATTAGTTTGTTAATAAAATTAGGTCACCATTTCAGAAGGTCTCGGTACACGCAATAATTGTTGTTAAACTCGTAACTGAATACGTACTTAGACAGTCTTGGCATTTAATAAACTAAACTTTGTAAATACTTTGTCAGTTACACAATTATCAACTTAGACGTTTCCACACCAGATTACCGACTTATATGTTTCTTCTCTGTTAGATTGTAGGCTATAAGTTCCTTTCATTGCTATCAGCTACCATTATAGTTTGTCATTCTACGAATAGATGTCATGCCAAGTCTGTGTAGTACTAATCTGAACTTTTATCAATAATTATTTGACAGACACATAATTGTCAACTTTAGTGTTTTTATTGTGCCATGCCGTTACGCTATTCCGCTATTAGTCACTTTTCGAGATTGTCTATCAATCCACTCATGATGATATTTAAATTTTGGATATCAAATTTGCGTCAAACATTGATCAGCATTTAAGTAATGAATATTTTGTCTATCTGATTAACGAATCAGAACTTGAGCTATAACCGGACTTGTCATTCATTGTTTAACCAGACTCATGTTCTGGATAGTTAAGCGCATTAACAGGGCCACACTCATTGCAATCAGTCGATGCCAGGCTGATTAATTATAATATTGACTCTTACTTGATGTTCAGACATTCAGGTAAGTTTTTACATTCACAGTGCTGTACTAATCTAGTTAGGTACTGTTGCATCTGCACACAAACGTTGCACACTCACACACCCAAGTTTCAATCTCCGATCCCAACCATCTTATTTTATTTAAACATTGAAACGTGTCCATAAAAAATTATTTTTGTAAGAAAATGTCCAATTTTGTGCCTCCTATTTTGTATCGAGTAACTTGCTTGCAAGAAAATGTATAATATCGCTTCTACTGTATGTATCGATATGTGTACTTAACTCTGTGAAGTTTCATCTTTGGCAAAGATCATGTATTGCATAGCATTGTAGCTCGCGCTGAGAGAGAGAGTAGCACTTGTGGTTCAGCTCGCTTAGAGAGCGGTTGAGTTGTGTGTATGGCTCCGATGTAGAGCAGAGGCTGCTTTGCCAGCAAGTCAGGAGTTGTATTATGTAGGTAATGTAATGCTGATTATTAATAATAAGTAACAAAGTTGACCTTTCTTTCCTGTTTTATTTACATAGTTAGAAAATTAACCTACTTCCTTCATTTGATAATTAGTTACTAGTGGATTTAAAGTGCAGTATTGATTTTAATAATGTTGTTGAACAGATTTCGTTATTGGTGCCATAGTAAATGATAGTTAATGGACTATGATACTAAATTTCAATAATCAGAAACTGATCTGCATAAAATTCTCACAGTCAAGCATTAAGAAAGTGGTTTGTGGTTTTTTAATATCTTTCTCGCAGTCAAAATTTTTGAGTATAGTCAGCGTCTGTTTCAAATGGTGACTTGTCACAGTTGTTTTGTGTTTAAAAATATCCGTTGCGCACATAATCAGTTTAATGCACTGTTTCTTATTTAATAGTATATACATCAATATCAGGGCCATAATTAATCCAAATCACTGTGTTAATGAACAATTTGTTGTCTGATTTAACGATAGGTTCGACATCCACAACACACACACAGCTTTTATCTGGCGCCATTTCTGCCAGGATAGTTCACAAACAGGATCGTGACGTAGTTAGATACGTAGCCTTATTTAAGTTAGTTTGTCTTTTCCACTAACCAACTTACCTTTTGGCTCTTAATTGAATTTTTGTAGCACCATCCTCTGTTATAGCAACAGTAGCATAGTAATTGTTTCTGTAGTTTGTTACTTACCATTCTTGAGAGTGTGTAGCATTGTTAATAGTAGATTAATTGAATATAAAAATAATTGCATTACTACTGAAAAAGTCTCTCTTTTACATTGTTTGATGTTTGTTATGTCGAAACTTCTAGTACCGTGGAATTCGTGTTATAATTAACGGTTCGCGTAATCTCGATTGTGACTGTATGTTGCACTAGCCCGATTCAGCCTATTGTTCTCTCATAATTGCTGTGTGTAATTTTCAAAAATTTTGCAGTAGGTGGTCACTTTACTGCAAAATTCTGTTAACAATGTCGAAGAATAAGATAACCTGCGCTGATGCTAAAACTGCTTCCGAAAATGAGACCTTGGATGATACAAGAAGAGAAGAGGAATTTTCACAAGAGCCTTGTCACTGCACTGATACAAATACGACAGTAAATACCGTGTCCGAAAACGCGGAACAGATTAGTTCAGGAACAGACAATACGGATAATGACAAAGTACAGGATTCGACAATACAGAATTCCGATTCTTGTAACGTGGTTGGGGAAAATAATGCATCGGTTCCGCCTAGCTCTGCTGCAAAGAATACTTGTGCGACAGCTATGGAAAATGTATTACCAAATGATTTCATGCAAATTTTATTGTCACAGCTCTCTAAGTTAAATGAGGCACAGTCTCAGAAACTAGGTGAAAAACTTGAGAAACAATCTCAGAGATTAAATGAAAAACTTGAGAAACAAGGTGAAAAACTTGAGAAAATAGAACAGACGTGCGATTCGAGGTTTGTGAGTATTCAAAGTAGTTTTAATAAAATAAATGAGGACAACAATCGGTTCAGGTAACAACTGCTCAATACTTTCAAACGTGAATCTCAGCAAATAAGATAAGATATTCGCGACGAGTTTGATCCGGTTATGGAAAGCCTTGCGTCACGAGTGGAAAATATGGAAAGCTTTGCGTCACGAGTCGAAAATATGGAAACTACTGAACTCGCTCAATTGAAGCAACAGAGTAATCTATTTGATGAAAAGTTGCAGAATTTCCAGTCAGTCACGACGGAACAGATGAACAAAATTAATAAACAGGTTGAGGATCTCACTGTTAAGATGACCCAAATCAGTGATAACACTGACAAAAGTTCTGATGTAACGCATCCTACCCCATTTAATGAAACTAATGAATATCTCGCCCTTGACAGTTTCAAACAAGGTCAAATGACCATTAATCAGCAATACAAGGCTGGGGTCAGGAAATTAGATGATCGCGTGGCGCGAATAGAGAGGAAATTTGACCACACTTGTGGAAATCCATAGGAAGATGTAGAAGAAAATTTGAACGAAAATGACAATGATAATTCGACTCAAGTAGGTCGCTTGGTACGTGAACGAAGTGTACCTCATAGTAACAACAATGAAGACGCGATGCGTAGTTTACGCCCACTTACGCCGCACGGGCGAAGGGAAGCGTTTGACTACAAGCATTTCCTGACTTTACGTAAATTCAAATTGTTCAAAAACTCTCCGAACGACTTGCACCCTAAAGAGTGGTTGAAACAATTGGAATATTGTCTTCCCCCGAATTGGCCACTTGAACACAGACTAGAATTTATATGTGGTTATCTGGAAATGCAGCAAGTTGCTTTCGAAAATTACATATCTGCCACATTTTCTGACATTGCTAAAGAACAAGATAAAGATCCAATCTGGCGAGATATTAAAATAAAATGGCACGATAAATATAATGTTTCCATCAGACAATTTTACATTGTCCATAATAACATTCTCTTCAAACGTAAAGCCCCTGACAGTCAATTTTGGTTAGTGTGTGTTCCGGAGGAATCCGTGAACAAATTGATTTGGTATATTCATCTTAGTTACGGACACTATGGTGCCAAGAAGTGCTTCGTGAAATTACGCGACTCTTGTTATTTCATCGACATGGAGAAATGTATACGCAATGTGTTATCTCGATGCAAATTGTGTCAGAAAGCAAAGCCGCCGACCATATCGCATTCTGCTCCACTTTTTCCGATTATACCTTCAAAATTAAAGCAGTTAGCAGCCGTTGATCTGTTTGAAACTCTTCCGAGAACTAACAATGGTTTCTCTTTTGTCTTCGTTACTATTGAGCTCACATCAAAATTTGTATCTTTTACTCCGCTCCGCCGTGCCACGGCGAAGACTGTAACTAACGCCTTTGTCAAAAACTTCCTAAAAGATGTTGGCCATATAGATAAAGTCATCTCCGATAACGGACCTCAATTCCGTTCTCATGATTGGGCACGGATGTCGCGGCGCAGAAAAATCAAACCCGTGTTCATATCACTTTATCATGCTGCCTCTAACCCTTGTGAACGAGTGATGAAAGAGCTTGGAAAACTATGTAGGCTGTATTGCTACCCACGACATAACACATGGGATAGATATCTTCTGTCATTTCAAAATATTATAAATGAACTTCCTAATGATTCTACAGGTCTTTCACCAATTCTGGTTCTGAAAAACGAGCAACGTCCCGACCGTATCAAGAAATTGATATCTTTTCCTAAACACAGAAGACTACGTCATCATGAGATCATTGAATTGGCGCTTAAAAACATTAAGAAAGCAGCTGAAAAAAGGAAACGCTCTCAACGTAATTGTTATGCCAAACAACTCTATGTAGGACAAAAGGTATTAATTAGATCCCACCACTTATCCCACAAGGGAAGATCTATGATTCACAAATTCTTCTTACTGTACAATGGTCCGTATCGAATCAAACGTATCATCCACAACAACGTAGTTGAGATAGAAACTTTCAAGACGCACAAGTCGAAAGGCATACACCACATTTCCAATATTAAAATTTTCAAGGCATAAAATTGGGATAGAGAGTCCATTAATCTGTTTTGGACACACCAAGTGGCGATTGGTGCCCCGTTCTCGAGCTGAGTGTCACTATTCTTCCGCTTTTCCTTAGTGCGCTCTATCTACCTCTTTTTCTAAATCAAATGTTCAAATGTTTGTAGATCTATCGGACCAAACTGCGTGGTCATCAGTCCATAGCTTACAAACTACTTAAACCTAGGTAAACTAACCTATGGACAACACATACACCCATGCCCCAGGGAGGACTCGAACCTCCACGGCGAGCAACCGCGCGCTCCGCAGCAAGACGCTTTAGACCGCTCGGCTACTCCACCGCGGCCCTCTTTTTCTCACTGTCACTTTTCTCTAACTCTGAATACTTATGCTCTGTGCTACGCTGGGATATTGTCATACGAAACTATAATTACCTTGCAATTTGCATATAACGAACTCTGTGGCTGTGAAAAACAAATAAATTAATGGAAATTTTTGTTTGAGTAATCTAATTAAGTTCCTATGTTTCAGAAAATATCAGATTTCTCTTCTGTATTACTAATTGCATAACTTATGAACTTCTGAGCGAGTGAAGAAGATTTTGAGTTGACATAAGCATTTTGTAAGCCAATTAAGCAGTAAAAAAGGAAAAATGACAATCTGGAGGATGATGAGTAAGGCAATACACAATATGTCATGGTGGTCTTTAAAATGCATTATTGTTTATGGATAAATGACGGTAAGGAAGGTATTCGTAACAGTCAAAGATGTTTGATAAATGTAATTATGTGGACGAGAGTATACAATGATTATGAAGCAATTATGAGGAGAATCGCTCTGTTGCTTATGATGCTATGCTCTGTTCTTTTCTCATGTGCTTACTCGCACTGCCCTTTTGTGCTTTCTCTTTGTGCTTATGTGCACAATTTTGTATGTTGATGCATTATGCCTTCAATGGCATGTGTGATTGGTGAGAATCATATCCTTCTGATGCTCTGCAATTATTTGTAATTATGTGTAATGAATATCTCTAATTATGCTTGCAGCTATGCTTATTGCTCTTGTAATCAAAGCTTACCGCTATGCTCACTAATTATATACCTAAGCCCTACCACTATGCTAATTAATTTTATAATGAAGCTCAATGACAATGTATGGTTATGCTTATACGTTGCACACAGCCATCTCTCTTGCAAACTTGCAGTTTTGCCATAAATTACGCCTAGTTAAGTCTAGTTAATGCACAGAGATACTTTGCTTTTGCTTATTGCTATCTTCAAAACTTTATTGATGATCTTGTTGACGAAAATCTGCAGCTATGCCTAACAAATATTTACGTCTGTGTTTATGTTATCGGATGATTTACTGTGATGTACATCTATTACTGTGCCAAAATTTGCCTTAATTGTTTTGTTTGACCCTACTGTTGACTCAGACAGACACAGACATGACCTGATGACTTGAACCTCTTTTGATATTCTCATGAATTTTCCCTGGTGTGGTATACCTTAAAGCAATGAAATGTGTAACTAAATTAAAAGCCTGGCCATGGCAACATATGTAATTTAATTGTTATAATTTGGTGGTAATGCAATCCCCACCATAGTGATGTATGTCAATTTAAAGAGATGTAAACTAGTGATAATTGGAATGTTAAGTTATTTGGAGTGGCTTCACGTTAATCGCTCTAATTATGACAAAAAATTTACTTTACATGACCTAATGCCAAAATGATGACAAGCACCCTGAATGTATTTCATACGATTATGTGTTTGTAAAGTAATATGTACATAGTATGCCTATATGAAATGACACTAATTTTGTAGATACTCTAGTATAAGAATTAAATTACTCATTAGTATTCAAATGTATCCGTCTTCAAGACCCTACCTGTAATGTAAAAATATGGTTTAATACCATGACTCCATCTGTACCACTTGAATTTGGGGCAAAGTTTTTCCATAGACATGTACTAATCAATGACTTTTCTTTCAGTGTAAACTGAAATATCATGACTATGTTACTAATTTGTGTGTAAAATGCTTTATTTCATGTACTTTGGACACGCATGGGAACTGGAGATTTCGCACACGAGATTCCAGAATGCACACAGAACAATGGACGTGTTATTATACACCACTGGTTTTGGGCCTTTTAATGAAGATGTCTGTTGGATGATGTTTGGCCACATAGTACTGTCCATTGCAGCCTTGGCGAACCACCACCATTTTGTTCTAATTTTGGCTATGCTGATGCAGTCTGCTAATAGCTCCGTTGGTTGGAGCACACTTGGTTGTCGAATTGCATGGAGGAATACATCAGAACCTTTTCCCCATGACTTCAACTTAAATGCAACCAGCCAGCTCGCCTACAGTGTGGTGTAATCTTACAGTGTTTTGTGTTCGTGTGCAGACCTAAAATGAATGAAAATAATTGGCTATTCGTGTGCAGACCTAAAATGAATGTTAGGAGCTAATGTGCTATTCGTGTGCTTATACTATTCAGTGCCTCCCATTGCAAACGTTGTCCACAGGTTCATTACCAGTGTTTAGGTATATTTCATGGTTCTTTTACATTCAGTGACCAAAATAAAATTGTGCTCTTGATAGATACATATGATTTCAGAAGTATAATGAGTCAATACCCTTTAGTCTGAAATGTCATTGTGCCTGTTCGATTGACAAACGTTATATTGAAATCCTATTGTGCCGAAGCAGTGACATAATTTTGTACATGATCAGAAACCTATGTAGTCAAAAAATTTTACATGTATGTTCTAGCATCCATGAAAGTATGGCATCTTAAATGCATCACAGAATACAAAACTGACACTTTATCTTATACTAAGTGCACTAAAAATTTACATAGACTACACTGTGCACAAGATACAAATGTTCCTTTTATGTTAAAAAAAATACTGATCTCTGTTACAAAATTTAGACGCATGAGACACTACTGTGTATTACTTGTAATTACCTTATTTTCTCGAAGAAAAAAAAAAAACAATGATGACATTAGTTAAACTATCTTTTGTAAAACTGTGTATATGTTCATGTTTATTACTGTATTTTTTTCCATTTGTCTATTACTTCAAGCTACCTCATTTTCTCCACTATGTCATTTGTCAAACTATATTCTGTGAAATTCTATATATACTTATGTTTATCATTATGTATATTTGTCATATATTCAATTTATTGCTGATGTTCTGTAAATTTTGACATTTGCTTATGCCTGTCACATCCTATACCACTCCATGCATGACTTTTGATGGTACTGTTCTGTAAAATTGCATGTATTTATGACTGTCACATTTTTTAAATTTTCTATGAACTCCATCTGTTGTTTTGATCTTGTATATCTTGTATAAAATTTTTTATCAGGTTTAAATATTTTTCATGTTATATTTTGGATGTCATTAATGGATTTTTGGACTTGAAATTCAATAATTTTGCTGGCTAGGCAATGCCATTGGCATCATCCACCCTACAAAATTTTAATAGGTAGGAGGAGGGTGATGAAACGTGTCCATAAAAAATTATTTTTGTAAGAAAATGTCCAATATTGTGCCTCCTGTTTTGTATCGAGTAACTTGCTTGCAGGAAAATGTATAATAATATGTATGTATCGATATGTGTACTTAACTCTGTGAAGTTTCATCTTTGGCAAAGATCATGTATTGCATAGCATTGTAGCTCGCGCTGGTTCAGCTCGCTTAGAGAGCGGTTGAGTTGTGTGTATGGCTCCGATGTAGAGCAGAGGCTGCTTTGCCAGCAAGTCAGGAGTTGTATTATGTAGGTAATGTAATGCTGATTATTAATAATAAGTAACAAAGTTGACCTTTCTTTCCTGTTTTATTTACGTAGTTAGAAAATTAACCTACTTCCTTCATTTGGTAATTAGTTACTAGTGGATTTAAAGTGCAGTATTGATTTTAATAATGTTGTTGAACAGATTTCGTTATTGGTGCCATAGTAAATGATAGTTAATGGACTATGATACTAAATTTCAATAATCAGAAACTGATCTGCATAAAATTCTCACAGTCAAGCATTAAGAAAGTGGTTTGTGGTTTTTTAATATCTTTCTCGCAGTCAAAATTTTTGAGTATAGTCAGTGTCTGTTTCAAATGGTGACTTGTCACAGTTGTTTTGTGTTTAAAAATATCCGTTGCGCACATAATCAGTTTAATGCACTGTTTCTTATTTAATAGTATATACATCAATATCAGGGCCATAATTAATCCAAATCACTGTGTTATGAACAATTTGTTGTCTGATTTAACGATAGGTTCAACATCCACAACACACACACAGCTTTTAACATATATGTTTCAAAGTCGTTTCCAAAAAAGTGGCGGAAACGCAGATAAACCGTGGACTCTTGCAGACGGGAAGAAGACAATCAATCCACAGGTGCGTGAGTAGGAGAGAGACTGGCTTGCAGTATAGATAAAGTGGTTCCACCAAAACAATGCTTCTGGGCAGGGAGAAAGACCCTGATAAATGACATTCCAGACAGGCCTAACACAGACAGCTGCCACAAAGAAATGTTTTTCCAGACAAGAAGGAATGCAGACGCTTGAAACGTGGGAAAGACGCATGTTCGCAAGTCTCATCTCAGCCCATAGAAAATTTCCATTGGGAACTGTCGTGAAAACGGCGATCAGCTATTGGATGACATTGTAAAACTAACCCACCAATCACAGAGCCGAAGAGACGCAAAATCCGAGGAGAATCTGTAGCTGGTGGGGCAATGGACTTGGTGAGAGACCGCAGAAGAAGAGTTGGTCCTTCGCTGGAGAAGCGAGAGACATGCCTGCAGCTCTCGCCGTGGCAAACCCGGCACTATGACTGTGACGTCACCGCTCGTGGGTCGCGCCGGGCCACACATCTGCAGAGCCGGACAGCGCGGAGCAGCCGTGTGCTGAGCTATGCTGCCGCGACCGCCGACGCTCAGCTACGCCGCACCCTGCTGATCCACTGCCTCACCCCACCAAATCGAGGCAATGTTGGAAAGATAGGAAATTACCTGCCACTTCCCCATTCATATCTGAGTCATGTACGCGCCTAGTCAAATCGGCCCTGACAGATTATTGCTTTGCAAATCTTGCAATATGGTAATCATCTGTTTCACCCCTTGAATCAAATTTCCATATTACCCTAGTTCGATAATGTCACGGTATATTTTTATTTTACTACAATCTGAAAACCCGGTGCTGCCCGGGTATCTATTTATTTATTCCTGCCATTTTTTAGGTATTTATTCATTTGTATAAAGGCTGTATGTAGTAGTAAAGAAGTAATAGATTAAAACGTGGTGCGTGATGGGGCGGTTTTCCATCAACGTTACTGCTTATGTGCTCATATCTCATGAACTACGTGTCGTACTGTGATACAATTTAGAAGGTACACTCAACTATATGCGTGTAAACTGTCTGTAAAATTTCCTATGGCTCCGATTTGTAGTGTACAAATTATAAATTGTAACGTCATATCGATAGTCGTATTTTTAGTCCATGAACAGCGGAAAAGTAGTAAGCGAGAAACTTTTTTTCCTTTCATCATTTTACTGTGGTGCCAGCGAGAAAAAGTTTGATAAAGGTTTGAAATTATGTTTAAAGCTTGTTGCAAGTAGCTAAGTACTGTCATTCTCAAACAGTGTATTTAGAAAGTCTCGTTCGTTATATGGCATTTTTTGCGATTTCTATTGGTTATGACGTAATATCTTTCGAAACATGTGCCGCATGTGATTCTTAACCATGCAGCAATTGTTACCTCACAGTAACGAATGTTTGCACCAAATTTGGTTGAAATCTGTCCATGGTTTAGGAGAAAATGAGCAGCATTGTCGCAAAATACAGCAGTTTTTCGCGCATCTCATTGATTATGACGTCATATCTCGTGAACTATATATCGTATGTGATTCCTGCACTTACGGCGACCGTCCGCATGGATTGAAGCTTACGTGTAAAAAAATTCATAAAGATTGGAACAAAACTGTAGATATATATGCAACACGTACACACCTACGGTCACTCAGCTTTATATATTACACAATGTTAGAGTTATTCAGAGAGAGGTTTGACTTACCACAACTTAGATTCTATTTCTTGAAAGATTGATAAAAATTACTGGAGATACGTCTCGACTAAAACCACACAGAACTGGAACATCTGAATCGTTCTGCAACCCTTGTTAATATCAAAGGAAAATAATTTTATTTCCTGAACAACACAGAAAAGTACCGTAGCTACGAAGTCGTCGGGAATCAGATTGTTATTATTATAAATGGATTCCATAATTAGTCAACATTTTAGGTTACGTAATAAGGTTGTGGTTACGTGACTAATTTTAACCAAAGATATAAAATGTACATAGAGAGGCGGTGACACGATCTTTAGCGCTCCCTGCGGTGCCACGCTGTGGTAATAGACGCCATATTTTCGAACGTCTGGTCGTGACTTTCTTAAATCAAGATAGCACATGTGCGAACCAGTGAAATAAGCTATTCTTTTAGAAATTATTCCTAAAGTTTGTGCAATATAGAACAGTACCAGCAGAAGCATTTCTTTGTTCAGGTGCGCAACGTTTAAAATATTATATGTTGTATGTTTGTCGTCTTGCTCATTTGAGTTATGTGTTTAAATTTATCAACATTATTTTACCGCCTTTTTAGTTTAAGAACAAGCTGCTAACGAAGAAATGGCTTGTTGGAATGAGAACAGAGAATTGATTTCCGACAGCAGCCACTCGTATTTCGTCTTCACATTTTGAAATAAATAAATAAAAAAAATAAAAAAAAATGAATGAAGTGAATGACGTAAGACGACTGTATAATGCTATGCCTAGGAATTTCGATTTATCTAGTCAGTAGGAACATATTGCATACAGACGCTGATTTATCTAGTCAGTAGGAACATATTGCATACAGACGCTGATTTATCTAGTCAGTAGGAACATATTGCATACAGACGCTGATTTATCTAGTCAGTAGGAACATATTGCATACAGACGCTGACCAACAGAGAGAGTGCCAAACAAAAATATTTGCAGGAGTCTGTTGCCAGGCTTAATACAACGAAAGATTTTTCAACATCATATATTGATTCTGGCTAAAACTAAATGACGCACAGTTATATTTTCATAATCTTCTAACCTACTATCATGTACCATTACTTTCTCTGGACTAACAATAACATGAACTGCTGATCAATTTATTTCACTCTGGTTGCAGTGTTGACTCTCTTTGGTAGTCTGTCTCTTTGATTTCAGAGCCTGCTGGGATGAGTCCATTCGCTAGCACGGTAAGGTAAAGCCACCTCAAAGAGAGCAAGAGGGCTCTTCCAACACTTTCTCCCCCTACGGCCAATCCACCCACAAGCTTGTCCACAACAGGAATACTCGATAGTTTTATAACTTATCTTAGAGCGTCCAAGAAATAAGAAAACCTGTCGGAAACAGCACTTTCCATAAGGTGTTCGGGAGCCAGGAGGAAAAAGAAAGAATAGTCCATTCATGCTGTGAACCCTACCAAATGTTCAAATGTTTGTTAAGCTTATGGGACTTAACTATGGGGTCATCAGTCCCTAAACGTACAAACTACTTATGACCTACTTACAAACTAGGACGGCACAAATATCCATGCCCGAGGGGGGATTCGAACCCCCGACCGTAGTGGCCGTGCTGACCGTGATTGGAGCGCCTCAGTCACTTCGGCCACCGCGGCCGGCTGAACCCCACTCTATGCACGAAACTTACAATCGCCGTATAACAGTCCCAGTGTCCAGTTATGTGATTCCACGTCACATTTCGGTATTTGTTGATATTTATTCACAATATTGCTAGATCAGAAGCAAGGAAAGGGAGAGGACGTCCGAAGAGTCAAGCATAACCTTAGCCGGACACTGCACAGACACAGAATGTAGTGAACGTTGAACCGTTGACAGTACTAGTTTTATCTTTGGTTTTGTAAGGTGTTGTGTCACTGATATCGTGACACCTGCCGGCGAGCGTGTGCGAAGGTGCATTAGATATCAAGAGCTTGTTGTGACGCATGATGTAACTGTCTGAGAGCGATAGAAAACACCCATGGGGTATGGGGCCTGATACACAGTTATTTACTGCGTGTCCCCATTTATCCGGGCACGCTTGACTCTGGTTGTTTTCCTGGAATCTGGAGCTCATGGTGTCGGCGGTAACCGGCGTTTCTCAAGGATACTGCCTAGTTTTCTTCTGAGGTTTTAGTTCATTTCTGAGCAGTAACCTTGACAGTATGTGCGCCTGCTAGTTGTGATTGCCGAATCACGCGTGAGAGAGAATGGTTAAGCACAGACTTGTGCGTCCTCCTTTTGCGTCTAAGTATTTGTGTGTGGAGCCACAATTCATGTCATGTTTATTGTGTTGAGAAAGGTGTTCTGAACATGTCTGCTGACCTACGATTGATGTGTTGCAGAAGTAATCTCTGATCTGTTTTATTCAGTAGCCGGCAGTGATTATTTTCCGAATGTGTGTAATGCTTATGGGACTTAACTACGGGGTCATCAGTCCCTAAACTTACAAACTACTTATGAACTACTTACGAACTAGGACGGCACAAATATCCATGCCCGAGGGGGGATTCGAACCTCCGACCGTAGGGGCCGTGCAGACCGTGACTGAAGCGCCTCAGTCCCCTCGGCCACCGCGGCCGGCGAAACTTCTATGAGATCTAATCGTCGGAATGGCTTATGGTAACTGACGGTTATAACTGAGTTGTGGATACCTTTCTTCCTTCATTTTAAGTGTATTTCGTTACTTGTTTCCCAAACCGAAGGGTGCTAGTGAGACTCTAGTGATTAATCTCTTGGCTTTCAGCTTAATGTGTACTTTATTTATACACGAAAATTGGGGCTGAAGGGCATGATTTTTTTGCAGGGTGGTTTCTTGGGTCAAATTTCTGTCTATTATTTTATTGAACCATTATTTGTACCTGGATCAGTTTTAATGTGCTTGATGTTATGCTTTTAGATGTTCTGGAGCCACGCAGCCCTGGGGAGTTGGAAGCAACGACCGGTGTCTCCGTCGTAGCACGAGGTCTAGGGTGGACGCCGTGAGAATGCGTGCTTTATTCAGTTAAGTGCTTGTTGCTTTAGGGCTTTACCATTCCTTGCGTCAGGTTTAGAGATTTTAGTTGTTTGCTTTACTGCAGGCTCTTCAAGCTTGCGCCTGTTTTACTTAACTGTTTAGTTTGGAACTTTAAAGGCGAGTGTAATTAAATTATTTCTGGTTGCTCTTTTGGGTTTGTTTCCTGATCAGATGTTTTTCCTCAATATTTGTCAGTTCACCTTGTTAATGGGCTACGGTTTACTCCCTCCCGAAAGCTGCATTAACTTGAGATTAATAGCGACATATTTTAAAATAGTGTTTGAAAGTTTGTACTCAGCGGTGAATAATAGCTGTTGCAATTACCTAAACTTATTTCAAGTTATCACTTATCAGATTGGACGGACCTAAAATTTGTGATCTTTGTAAATAAAAGAGAACAGAGAAAATTGTATTTGAAAAACTTCGATAACTGTTAGAGAATATCTTTGCTAAAAATATATGTAACTCAGACAATTTGTTTATACTAATAAAGAATAGTCTTGAGCAAGGGAAGATGATATGTAGATGGTCCTTCTTTTTCTTAGTCACTCCTAGTGCATCTTACGATCATAATAATTTTCTTTAGACAGTCTAAAAGTGATTCAGATGTGATTGGCAAAATGCTGTGTTCAAAAATTGTTCTCTGCCTTTTAGTTAGTTTTGTCCCTGTTATCCGCCAATAACGTGTTATTACGCCATCTTAATGCGTCAGCCATGTTACAGTAAGCAGTAGCGGAAACCCTTCTCCACTGCCTTCCATGCTACGTACCAGCAGGGCGGTAACAGTCGGTTAGAACTGGCGCATTCGCACCTATCGATAGTTTGAATGTTTGACACGTTTTGTATGAACCACCAACTTTGCTTCCTATCACTGACTTCTGCGTCACAAAGTAAATTGATTTCGGGTAAAGGCGTTTTATTGTTAATATCGGGTGACCGTGCGTTGCTCGTGAAATTTTTTTTCCGTTACGTAGTAGTATTGTTATATAAATATCTTGCAACGCTACCTCCATCATTGAGTAGAAATATCTCTGGTGTGACAATTCACATGAGCAGAACCAACAAGGTTAGAATAGGGAGAGGTGACGTTGGCAATGACTGTTGCATGTTCTCTGAATACTTACATGTTGACCATGAAGTGAATAATTAATATTGTTCCTGGTCTATAGTAAATTAAAAAGCAGTAAATAACTGTCGGATCACGCCCCTCCCAAACCAAATTTCTGGATCCTCCCTCTCACATGCAGTCACAGTCACGTCTTCGACGCATGCACATCACATGCGTGATCACACACTCGTTTAACGACACGTCACTGCAGTTGGGAATGACATACTGTCACAGGACATTCTGTCACGGTGATCCAAAAAATGCGAAATTAATTTTTTGGTATATACAGGGTGAATCACCTAACACTTGCGGAAACGGAAAGTGCTATTGATGTGCGGTTTTCACAGAATGGATTGGTAGTCAGGAGCTCGTACTTTTAGCCAACAAACATATTGTAAAAATTACCTAGAAAGTATATTTCTTACGAAAACATAAAATTTTTCGTATGGAACAATGGTTCTTTCTAACATGCACTGGAATTTTTGACACCAGCTGTGTACCAAAAAATTTTGAATGATATTCTTATCACGTTTAGTTTGGCAGCATACAACCATTCAGAGTTTCGGGGGAGAAGGCAGCGATAGCGTAGCTCACTGGCCGAGTGGATAGTCCCTGAGGTTCAACCCACTGTCTCATGACCACCAGCCAGTCAGCTACGCCCTCAAAACTTTTAATGGTTGTAGCGGCCAAACTACACGCGACAAAAAGTGATTCAAAATTCTTTGTACACAGCTGGTGTAAAAAATTCCACTGCATGATAGAAACAACCAATGTTCCGTTTGAAAAATTGTATGTTTATTTTTACAATCTTTTAGTGGCTAACAATACGAGTCTCTGACTACCAATCCATTCTGTGAAAACAGCACATCAACCGCTTTTCCGTTTCCACAATATTTGCGGTGCAAGTGTTAGGTAGTTCACCCTGTACATACAGGGTGTTCCATCAACTTTTCCCGTAACGATATCTATGGAACTACAATAGATACTGAGAAACGATTTTCACGGTCATGAACTTACGACAGTGGCTTATGAAAGTAGGCACTGTGAGACAGTCTAAAACGTAAAGAAATATTATTTTCAACACAAACTTATGTTGTTTGTTTTAAATTGATACCCCATACTATTTCTTGAGCAATCAATAGAATGAAAAACCACAAAAGGAATGGCGTTGGTCGCATCGTGATGCGTCAATTACATCCGGAGAAACTGCGAAGAGAATTTGACGTGTGAAATATCCGAGGCGCTCTGCTAGTGCATGTCCGAGACTAAACCGCGAGTCTCACTTGAGTCTGAGGACGCGTTAGCTATGCACTTCATGTATTTCACACGTTAACTTCGCTTCGCAGTTTCTCCGGATGTAACTGGCGGATTGCGGTGCAACCAACGCCATTCTTTTTGTAGTTTTTCATTCTATTCATCGCTTAAGAAATAATATAGGGTATCTTTTGAAAAAAATAAGTTTGTGTTGAAAATAATATTCCTTTACGCTTTAGACTGTCTCATATTATCTACTTTCATAAATCCCTGCAGTACGTTCATGACCGTGAAAGTCGTTTTTCAATATCTCGTGTAGTTTCAGACATATTTGGGATAAAAAAGGTGAGTGCGACACCCTGTATATAATTTTGGCAAATAGCGTTTTTACGAAAAATACAACTATGTAGATTAACATAAAAACCAGTTTAAATGCAAAATTTAATCGAAATCGTTAGAGCCGTTTCCTATATACGTATACAAGAATTGCTCGTTTAAAGATATAAGAATTTTAGTGCGATTGAAATTGTGACAAATGCTAACGCATCCAAAGTCTAAAGTTTCTTTGCTAATCACTTTGATTTAAGTAATAGTTGCATGGAATCTCACTTAAAAGGCAGTTTTGCTGTGCTTCACAGTCGTGCCCATATTGACGTGTTGTTCATATGAAGGTGATAGTACTTACATCTGCAAGCGAGGTCTTGCTATTGTAGGTTAAATGTGCCGATATGTGCTCAGGATCACTAACAACAAGACTGCCACATAATCGTTCATAATTGTGTGTGACTACTGTCTGTACATGAAAAGGATAAACTAAGTCATAGTACTTAAACGTGCTCAATAAAATAACAAGTGAAATGCCAAACAGAACCCAAAGACAGACCGTTGTATCTCGTTTTCGTTTTCTGTCAGGAAATGTCTCAGATGAATGTTTTATTGTGTCTTGTAATATGTGAAGGTTGTTTTGGTGCCAATCGTAGCATATGTATAGATACAGCGGAGCAAGTTAGCGAAATAGCTGCTTTCAAGCAGCAAGAGAAAGAACTGCTATGACACAGTTTCCTCTTTAGATATTTTATAGATTTTTATCAAGCTGTAGGTTAACAAGGGGACTTACAGTTTGGAAATTACAGTTCCAGATGTGACATCACAGTTTAGTAGTATACCTTAAGAACGTCCTGTCAATTACGTCTTAAAGTCCATTATACAGAGCTCATACAGTAGCTCATACAAACCTCATATACTAGTCAAGCCGGCCGCGGTGGCCGAGGGGACTGAGGCGCTTCAGTCACGGTCTGTACGGCCACTACGGTCGGGGTTCGAATCCCCCCTCGGGCATGGATATTTGTGCCGTCCTTAGTCTTAGCTAGTTCATAAGTAGTTTGTAAGCTTAGGGACTGATGACCCCGTAGTTAAGTCCCATAAGTTCTACAAACATTTGAACATTTGATACTAGTCAAAAGGAAAAACGCAACAATGTAAGAGTAGACTGTAAAAATGCGGCAAATTTGGGTTATAACCTACGTGCAAGTACAATACTATTTTGTTTCTTATATATATAAACAATACGACTTTAACACAGCCCTCATTACCACAACAATGGAATAAAGATTGCTAAAAGACCTCGAATGTATCAAATATTAACGATCAAAATGTATGTTTGGCCACATCTAAAAAATTAATAGTGTTACTTGAGGGATATTATAAGAAGAACCATAAAATTATGAAGAAGGCTATTTTTCATTAAACAGTTGATAGATCCATAGCCTTTCATTACTACAACAAAGTGTTTCATTATCTCCACTCTTCAGCAAACATATCTTCTTCACTTTTCGTGCGTTATGCAGTACACTCATAATCTATACTACTAATAAATCTGTAAATGTAGGCCTCTCGCTGTTCACTTCAATCTTCAAAACTAATGGACGAATCCTCATGCGGCTTTCACAGGGAACAAGAGAAAAGTTTGGGTCAACATATAGGCATAATTTTATCAAAATCGGATCACGGAAACAAAAGATATCGTAATTTTAAGTGTTTTCAGTAACCGTCGTGTCTGTTCAACTATTAAAAACCACTTAACTCCGAAACTACTTCACGAATTTGCATGGGGTTTTCACAGGTAACTTAAGCGTGACTCTGGACAACATATAGACTTCATTTCTTAAGAATCGGATCACGGAAGTAAACAATATCGTAATTTGAAGTATTTTGTCAACTACCGTCATGTCTGTCTCTTGGAACACGTTTATCTCCTAAACTATTTGATGAATTTTCATGGGGTTTTCACACGTAGCTTGAGAATATCGTTCGGTTACATAAAGGCTTCAATAATTAAAATCGGATCACAGAAAATAAAGATATCATAATGTAATCATTTGTTAAAAAGCCATCGTGTATGTCTATTTGTTGAGGGTAATCTCCAAAAGTACTACACGAACTTTTATGGCTTTCCACAGGTAAATTTACAATAGTTTGGAGAGTAACATAGGCTTCATTTCATCAAAATCGGATCAGAGAAAGGAAAGATATTGTAATCTGAAGTTTTATGTGTATACTATGCTTATAAGTATGGTGTAGTACAGCAAATCTCCAAGAGTACTATACGAACTTTCATGGGATTTCATAGGTCAACTGAGAGTACCTTGGGGCAACATATAAGCTTCATTTCATCAAAATCAGGTCAGGGGAAGAAAAGATACCGTAATTTGTAGTTTCTGGTGTATGCTACGGTTCAGTCCCAGCGTAGTATAGCAAAGATCCGATAGAGGCGCTGTTACATAGCATACCAAATAATTAATAGAGGGCGATGCTGCGTTAGAATCCTTTTTGAAAACTCAGACACATACAATGAGGAGAATAATTGTTTATTGTGATAATGAAATAAATAATTAATATTGTTCAGATCGATAAATTAATGATCCCCCTAAAGCGAACATTTAGTTGCCAACGTAAACATACTAAACCGCTGCCACTGCAAAGAAAATTTTACCCAGGTACGACACAAAAAATAAGTTTTACTAGCTGTATCCCGCATGCCTTACAATGCCATGGAAAGAAAAACAAGTGCTTCTTTCAGCGGCTGTCATTTGAATTCAAAACATAATGACGTTCCTTCGCGTCTATCGATGTTTTAATTTACTAAGAATTCTTTGCAAGGAAAATCGAATTTATGTAGTTCCCTTTCTGATTTAGGTGTATCTTCATTACATTTTGAGTGCGTTCTGTTGAGGAATACTCGAAAACTCCATAGTACAGGAAAGGACAAAAGCGAGGCGACGTTAGTTAAGTAGCACACCAAAGAACTTTCCTGCGTTTATTTATTTTCATTGTCATAACTATGGTGTAATACACTACAAGAAGGGGTACAATTTTACTTACGGTTGCGGCCTGTGTGCTGATGTTGGCAACAGCCGTTGAATGCTTTTTCAAAAATCATTCCCGTAAAATGAGGTGAATAATTATTTATGTTCACAATGAAATAAATAATTTATGCTGTACTGGTCAGGAAATTAATCATCCTCCTAAAGCGAATAGTTCGTTGCCAACGATAGCAAACTAAACCGCTGCCACTGCAAGTAAAATTTAACCCAGGTAGGACAAAAGCATATTTGTCTTCCTAACTGTATCCCTTATGCTTTGCAATATCATGGAAAGATCTTTCGACGTGTATAACCACTAAATGATTCAAAGAGTAGAATTATCTATGGAGTGAGCATTACGCTTAAGATGGAATTACCACATGATATTGAGACAAATCTACTCTTTCCACGCATTTATTTGCTCTTGCGATTGGTTTGTACCTCATTGGCTGCAAAGAAGCCCCACCTCCTTTTCGCAGAGCAACCACATACCATGAAATAACATCTAAATAAATGTCACACAAGCAACAACAAAGTTGAGTAAGCCTTGCTGAAACTGCCATTTACACATAGTCATTCGTCTTAACCGAACACAAAAAGAACCAAGATAAACTCTGCGATTTGTAGATTTTTCCCAATGTCATAAGACATTTCCACCTTATTGTTGAGGACACAACATCTGTTCTGCGCATCTGAATGCTCCATCCACAGATATTTCTTCTCTATGCCTGCCGCTAGAGATAATATACAAACGCGAGCCACAATATTGTCAGAAAGCTCTCTGCTTTCATAACTGTTCGGTACAATACTGTGATTAAATTTGCAATTACTTACTTTTGGTGCGGACTACATTAAGATAGAGAAAGACCTTTTTTTTCTATTCAAGACAATTCCCTTGAAATACTATATTTAATGGAAAGTTCTACACAGACGATCAGCTGACGCCATTCCTTCAACGATTACCAAGACTTACTTTGTCGCACATTGACACCACCATGATGTCTTATTTAAACAGACATGAACTGCTCTGTTGATTTAATTACCAGACTTTCAGCATTCGTTGAGTTTTCGATAATAGGGAGCACTGCATACAGAGTAACTACATTGTCCCCAGTGCAACATACTAATATTTCAGCATGCACTTACTGTGAGAGATAAACAGTTTAGTACCACACCATAGAACCAATACATGGTGCTGTGTTATTATTACTACTTCTCATCTCAACGTAACATTGATTTTATATTGTTTCGGTGTATGGACTTAAATTAATTTCTCTTTTTGTATGAAAAACTATATGAACGTTCATCGTTTACGACAACGACTTCTACTTAAATTTGACATCCTGGCTAGGAGAACTCTTTTTACTGACAGAGCGATCCAATAAGGAATCTTTTTTTGCTGACCTAGGTCCGTAACCACTAAAAACTTATATATACAGGTCCCTCTTTAACAACCGTTGCGAGGCACGGGCATATAAGCTAGTACTCAATAAAGTAGGCTGATTTTAAATGTTAGCAAAGGCTGATGCTTGCTTAACATGCCATCTGTTACTTAATAGGTGATCATTAAATCTAGTTGTGAACATTCTGATCATTTTAACGATCCCTGTGTTACTGTGGTATCGTCAATAAATTATTATTATACTCAACTTTTGTCGTAGTCCGAATGGTGTAACTGTAGAAATACTACACAAACTGTTTTTTTCATCTTGAAATTTGTTAATAATAAATTTACAACTGACAATAGCAGACTTCGTACTCAACTGATTACGAACGTCAGACTCCATACGCACCAAATATTTGACTGTCTCTGAAACTGATTGACACTAACTCTTGGCTAGCGCTCAGTGCCTACTGTTAATAAGCTAACTAACAATACATGTTTATTTGCTAACTGTTAATTACACACAAATAATTAAAATTTTAAAATTAACACAGACGCGAATTATGTTGTACACTCATAAATTACTGAAACTTTGGATACGTATCTCGAAGTGATTATTAGTGATTAAATCCACTGTATACATTCAAAATTGCCATTCATAGGCCGTTACTAAAGTTTCAGTGCCTCCGTTGATAATAAGTCTACCACTCCCTCCTCATTTTCTGTAATTTTGGAGATGCTGAATAACTTTCGAAAAATGGCAGTAAGAGGAATAAAGCCAACACGCTTTTGCGTTTAGCTTATTTTATATTGGGACCATTACTTCATTAACACTTGGCGGTCTGGTTGCGTTCTATGGTCGCAGTTCGTGTGTTTCGTTATCTAGCTTGATGGTTTAGAACGCAGCACCAGCAAGAGAAATGTTCCAACACGTCCATGCGTAAGCAGTGCCGCCAAGATGTCACAGTACAGACGATCGCTTACAGATCTCTTCAATGATTCGGAGTCTGGAGGAGAATATAATGACGGTTCTGAAGATGACAGACATATTGCAGGTAATTTCGAACTTTGTAATATGTTGAAATATGCAAGTAAGCTTCTTGTACAAGTTTGCTGTGTACATTTCGTGTAATATATTGTAGACTTCTATCGCTAATACAGTTTATCGAATTGTACATATATCTTATTTATTTACAGAAGAAGAGATTAATGACGATATTTACATGAAGTCTCAACAGGAAACGCGTCAAATACATCGCGAATTTGGAAATGGTAATTACTTATGATTATAAGAAATAGTTGGCCTGATGTAATTTAGTTGTGTAATGTGATTTTCGTAAATAAATACCTTTCAGTTTGTTTCTATAAAAGAGAAACAAGTGCAATTTTCTTTCTACCTATAATAAATCCTACTATAAAACGTTTTTTATTTTCCTTGTTTCAGCTACAAACTTGTGAGAACACTGTATTATATAAGTGAAGTCGGTAACTATTGTTACTTAATTTTAAAGTACAGTGATAAAAATTTATATATTACCATTCATAAATTTTGATATTTTGAAAAAATATGAACATAAAATAAATAAATAAACCATTCCGTCCTGCTATAATTTCGTTTTAAGTCCCTGACTTTAAATTGTTAAGAAGGTATTTTTGGTATACTTTATTTTCGAGTGCTGTCAGTCTCTTTTTTCTCATAAGCAAAGGCAATTAGTCACAGAAATTCCAGTTGAAGACTGTTCTAGAAGTGCGCAAATATGCGTGATCAATACAGGCGAAAGCAAGGCAGTCTGACATTAAAACGAAGCTGCAATTACAGGTCTCACCAATCGGTTACGGTAAAATGTGAACAGCGCGTTGCCGTCATGAATCTGATATTCCCCTCATTTTGACTTTTGTAATTCCAATCAGGAAGAGGCAGCTGTGTCGGAAACGCTTCGCTGCACCGGCACCACCTCGGCAATTATCGTCTCCCACCTCCAATCTTCTAACTTCTCCATTTAAGAGGAAAGGGTTGCTTACAGGAAAGGCGGAGAAACCTTTCTACAAATGTTCCACAGAAGTAATACAAGTTTGTCAATGTAGCATGATTGATAATTTCTGTCTATATAAATATTATTACTCAGCAGTGACAAAAATATTTTTGTGAACTAAATAACGATCTAATTTTCCCTTGTGATTGAAGTATAATCGCTTATCATTGGCACAGTGTTAACAATGATAGAGCCAAAATGAAACCTTGAGGAACATGCAGCACAATATCTTCCTGTGCTGAGAGTGTGGGGTCTCTGAGTAACTTCTTATAATTTCGTGCATCCTGTACCTAAACCATATTTATATTGCCTTAATATTATATTTGTCTTATAGAATGCCTTGGATTATTTGAAAAGATAAAAATTCCAAGATTTAAAAATTGTGTAAATAAGTTCATCAACTTACCTGCCATACAATAAATATAAGGCAACCGTGATTAGCAGCGAATGTTTGTCAGAATTTGTTTGTTTGTAATTCTATGGGACCAAAATACTTTGTCATAAATCCATAGACTTACAAACTACTTAGACTAGCCAAAGGACAAGACACACAACTATGCCCGAGGGAGGATTCGTACCCCCTACGCGGAAGGTCACGCGATCCGTAACGAGCGCTCCAGACCGCTCGGCTACTCCCGCGCGGCTGTCAGAGTTTGGTTTCTTGACTCAGGCAATGATCTGATACACTGCATTTGATCAAAATGAAGTGTAAATGATCAGTAAAGGCAAGAAAGATCATGTAAATAAGTAAGTGGATCGTAGTGCTGCTAAAGATAAAGCCTCTATGCAAAGAATCCTACCTATTCCTTGAACAGACCAAAAGTTGGACAGAATAGAGCTTACGTGATAGTCAATGAAGTCATTAATAAAAGAAGTAAACGGAAAGTATTAATACAAAGATTAGTAGAAGTAACATCAAAATAACCAAGGGGGAGGAGGGCACGATCGTGAGTTTTAGCAACGATATTTACGTGGCTATAATTTTAACTTTTGTGAAGAAAACAGCGATGAGGTAATTCAATGTGCCTGTAGTCATGGTACAGTTTTACCCGGTCACAGAATTGCAACAAAATAAGATGGAAATATGGAACTTTCACAACATAAATAAAAATAAATAAAAAACCTCCCCGTTTATGTTACACAATTGTCACTTTACGCGCTCGAAAATAATAGCGGAACAATGAAATGGATCGAATTACGTCGCTGCAGAGAATGCGTAAAGTCATGATGAAAATTTTACCAGTCATAGAAAGACAACGAAACTGGACAGAAACGAGTAATCTTCACCAAATGAAAGAAAACCTTTCCAAAGTTGCATAGGATTTCAGTGCACTTTGATATGGTTTCCATTTGTCGTTCTACACACGTCTAAACACAATTGTAGTACATCCTGGCACGCTGAAGGACATCATGTATAACAGAAAGACTAGCGTTCTGAGTCTCTCCTTTGATGAATGTCGTTGATATGATCACACACACACACACACACACACACACACACACACACGTCAATATTCATGATGCCCATAAGAAAAAACAATTACGGGCGTCAAGTGCCGGGCTCTTGTTGGTCGTACCTTAAATCATCCCCTTTTCATCCATTGCTGGGTAAATGTACCCGAGAATTCCCGAACAATTCTGGCGTAGTGTGGAAGAGCGCCGTCTTTATGGAAGATGACTTCCTTACCTTCATCGTGAATTTATGGCATTCCAAGAATAGAAACATGTCTAGGTAATTATCTAACGTCTCAGTTTACTCCGGAAAGATATACGGGCCTATAATTTTAACATGCACTAGCTGTAAACCCAGCGTTGCACGGGTGTTTATTTATCCTACACTCTCGTAGACCACATCCCCTACACCCCTCTCTCTGCATCAACTCTTTCTTTCCGATCTCTCTGTTCGTTTCCACCTTTTCCTCGAAGTTTTCTGCAAGGTACCCTCTGTCATGTACCATACAAACATTTATGTACCCAGTGATTTGTGTGCAAAAATTCATAAAGATTGGAGAAAAACTATGCATTTTGTAAAATTCCGTCAGTTCCACAATGCGCATCAATATTTCAAAGTAGGATGGAGACGAGTAGTGTAGCCCATTTGTTTACAAGCAGTCTTGCATTTTGGCCCACTTTAGGTTACGGTAGTAACACGGCTTAACCATGCATCTGACAAGAAAATTGCATAACCGAATTTGTAGAGTCGAAAATACTCTACAACTTTGCTCTCTTGTGTTTCTTTCATATCTCGTATCGTTTCAGAGATATTTGCAAAAATAACGGCGATTTTGGGATGTCTGTCTGTTTGTCCGTAACGTGTTCCCCGTTTTTAAGACGAACCGTTAAACCGATCAGCACCAAATTTTGCGCACAAAATTGTAGGCCGCCAGAGACCAGAACCTCCCTTTTTCAAATTTTTCGGAGAAAAATACGGTAGTAATACCAAAAAAAGCTGTTTGTAATATAATTGTAATTGCAAACGAACCGTTCATCTGTCACGAAAATTGAATAACGTAATTGGTTGAGAGGAAAATTCTCTACAACTTTGCTATATTATGTTTTTTTTCATATCTTGCATCGTTGCAGAGATATTTGCAAAAATAACGGCGATTTGACGAAGTGTGTCTGGCTGTAACATGTTCCTACTTTTTAGGTCGAACCGTTCAACCGATTGGCAGCAAATTGTTGGCTACCAGGGAACCAGGGACCAGAACCTCGCTTTTTGAATTATTTCGGACAAGAAATATGTTAGTAACACCAAAAAAGCCATTTGTAATGTAATTTTAATTGAAGGAGGAAAAAAAAAAAAAAAACGTTCATCTGAAGCGAAAATTGAATAAACGAATTTTTAGAGGAGAAAATTCTCTACAACTTTGTTCCCTTAAGTTTTTTTCATACCTCATATTGTTTGAGAGATATTTGCCAAACTAACGGAGTTTTGACACCCTCCATTAAATTAACGAAAACCAGCTGTTCGCAGATGTCATGTGACATTCGTCGCCCAGAACTTTATCTGGTATACCCACACATCACACACATGTTTGTTAAGGTTAAGGGACTTAACTACGGAGTCATCAGTCCCTAAACATACAAACTACTTATGAACTACCTACAACTGAGGACGGCACAAATATCCATGCCCGAGGGGGTATTCGAACCCCCGACCGTAGTGGCCGTGCAGACCGTGACTGAAGCGCCTCAGTCCCCTCGGCCACCGCGGCCGGCTCTGGCATACCCCATCTTGCATTGCGTATTTGATGATTTTTCTTATTGTATCTTAGATGTTGTCATTTCAAAGCAATGGCGCACTGAAGAATTAACAAAAAGACGTCGTTCTTCGTACGATCAATGATAATCTAATGTCTACAAATACCGTATTAGCATCAGTAAACAACGGCCATCAGTAGTATGAGATTAAAGAACGCAATTTCTAACTGTTAGCTGCAGCGTAATGGGCAATGTGTTAGACTGTGATGCTGAAGGTCATTGGTTCGGAACCCGTCGTTACCTAAAATTGTTTTCCCTACAAGGGTCTCAGACACTCTTATTAATTATTTTTTTATTATTTAGATTATTATTTTGGTCTAAAATGTTTACAAAAACTTATAAAACTACAAATCTAAAGTGGGCCGTAAAACACGTCAGTGCGATTTTTTGGTTCTTCCCTGCGTATTATCTGTGTTCTTTCCAATTATAGTTGTTCGTAATTGTAATTTCAAGGTATTTAGTTGAACGTACGGGCTAGATTTTGATTCATCCCGTAAGTGGAGTTTAACGGATTTCTTTTGGTGCTCATATGGATGGCTTCACACTTTTCTTTACTTAGGACTAGCTGAAAATCCGGCGTTGCCCGGGTATTTATTTGTCGCTAAGTACTGTCATTCTCATACAGTGTATGTCGAAAGTTTCGCCGCATTATATGGCATTTTTTGCGATTTCTATTGGTTCTACATCTACATCAACATGGGATACTCTGCAAATCACATTTAAGTGCGTGGCATAGGGTTCATCGAACCACCGTTATACTATTTTATGTCCCATTTCATTCTCGAATAGCGCGCGGAAGGAAGGAACACCTGAATCTCTCCGTTCGGGCTCTGATTTCTCGTATTTTATTCTGATGATCATTTCTACCTATGTAAGTGGGAGTCAACAATATATTTTCGGATTCGGAGGAGAATGCTGGCGATTGTAGTTTCGTAAGCAGCCCACGCCGCAGCGATAAGCGTCGTTGTTGTAATGATTCCCATCCCAGATCCTGTATCATTTCCGTAACTCTGGCTCCCCTGTATCGTGACAATACGAAACGAGCTGCCCTTCTTTGGACTCTTTCGGTGTCCTCCGTCAAACCCACCTGATAAGGATCCCACACTGGGCTGCAATACTCCAAAAATGGACGAAGATGTTCAAATGTTTGTACAGCTTATGGGACTTAACTACGGGGTCATCAGTCCCTAAACTTACAAACTACTTACGAACTAGCTAACACTAATGACGGCACAAATATCCATGCCCGAGGGGGGATTCGAACCCCCGACCGTAGTAGCCGTGTAGACCGCGACTGGAGCGCCTCAGTCCCCTCGGCCACCGCGGCCGGCTCCAAAAATGAACGGACAAGCGTAGTATATGCAGTTTCTTTTGTAGTTCTGTTGCATGTTTTAAGGGTTCTGCCAATAAAACGCAGTCTCTGGTTTGACTTTCCCACGATATTATCTACGTGTTCTTTCCAGTTTAAGTCTGAAGTAATAGTAATTCCTAGGTATTTTGTGGAGTTTACGGCCTTCACTTTTGATTGATTTATCTTGTAAACAAAGTTTAGCTGTCAATTTTCGCACCATGATATCTAATTCATTTGATTTCTATCTTGACTGATTTCGGCCTACCGACTATCGAAAGTACTGTTATCAAATCACCGGTGGTTGCGCCACGCCGCGTGGCCTGAGGCGAGCGCCGTGGTGTGTCGGCGACGTGTGAAGCGGCTGGGAGCGCCTCTTCCCACGGCGCTTCCTGCTGGCAGGTGGCAGACGAGCCCGCCACCCTCCGCTGCTGATCGGTATCGACACCCGCCTAAATGGCGAGCCAGCCAGACCCCTGCCAAGGGGCCCCACACCCGCCCCTGCCTCTCAATTACAAGCGGCCCGCTCCGCGCTACGGCTCTGTCGGCTGCAGTTCAAAGTATAGATATGGAACAAACTTTTGCTAAAAGAAACTATGTAAATAAAGGTCGTGTTAGAATATACAGGGTGTTTCACTAAGTGGGTTTGCCTCTGTAACTTATAAAATAATAAGTGACGGGAAATTTTAATGCGGTAGGTCAACACAAGAAATGTTACACTTTCTGCGGAACTATGAACATAGTCTATTGTATCATTTTCCAAAGAGTTACAGCACAAAGATATAATTTTTTAATTGGAACAATAGCTTTTTTCTATCGTGCATTCGATTCGTTGAAACCAGCTGCGTCCAAATCAATTTAAACTACATTCCTATCACTGTTAGTTTGGGAGCTACAACCCTTCAGAGTTTCATGGGCAGATACCACAAGCGCTGCGCATAATGCAATGCGCCTTCTAAATGTGGTGCGGCCGAGTTGTAACGTCGCCGGTGTCACGGAGCGAGAAGCTTCAGTGGCATCGTGTCGGCACTCGCCGAGCATCAGAAACATGTCAACGTACTCGTTGTTCGTGTATGCCATCGTCATCCGATGTCAGTAACTGTGGTATATTGAGCCCCGGTTGTTTGTGTGGCTCCAACTGTCGGGTACATGGACGTGTGCGGCGACAGTCGGCAGTCTAAAGGTGGGTTGTCCAAGACGCGGCTGTTAGCTGCGATTGCGGCTCGCCCCCCTCCCTTTTCCGGCCGTGGCAGACGGCGGCGAGTCGGCAGCAAGACGGCAGCCGCTGCCGTTTACCAAGGCGCGGCTCCTGGTCGGCGAATCGGGAATTTCATGACGAAAATAAAATTTCCGATTTTCTTGCTGTAAAAAATACTGCATGTTAAGGGAGCAAAGCTACATCAGTTCCCACATTTAGTTTTTCGTTACAGCTTCTAGTTTTCCTTTAAAAAATTAAAATGCACTACTTTCGGTTGTGCGTGTTTTTTTCACCCCTTATTACATATCTGTCAAGTTAGAGGAAACTAACGCACAAAAAAATTTGGTTTCTGCATATCTTGTAGTTTCAGACCCCAGCTTGATAACGAAATGTCTATTTTTTCAAAGTTGCTCACAGTTATTCAGATACTTAATTTTTAAGTAACCTAATGCATTAAACTTTTAAGTGTTTACATCGAAAAATGTTGTCGCTGGCTACTTTGCGTATGGTTCATTTTAGGTCATACATAGTTGCGGATGAAATGAAGCTAATAAATTGAAATTATTTTTAAAGTTGAGAGCAGGACGATACCTGTCTCCGTTTTCGAGATTTGGGCTCGTATATCTACGGTAGGAGAGCGTCAAGAGTAGCGCGCCAGTTCTCTCCACGTGCAACGGGAATTGTGTGGTGACAACCATCACATCTTATAAACTGTTAAAGATATTGAACCATTTTTAGAAAGGAATTCATGTTTTACACAATCATTAATACTCAAAGCTTTTTTTATCTACTGGTATATAGAAATAACTATAGTTTTTGCGATAAAACGAGGTATTAATTAAACCGTATTTCATATTTGTGGAGGTTTATTTCCGTCTATTGCAACTAATTTATTTGTGAAGCATCATCAAAGGCAGTTTTTAGTGTTAAATCCATGTGCGACTTCATGGAGTTGTGTGTGTCTTCTCCAGAGGGATGGAAATTTTGGTTCTTTATTTCATCACTTCGCCATGTACTTCACTATAACATACAGATTATAACTGTTAGGGTTTTCTATATATTAATTCTATTTATGGTCAAGAACGTTGTTAAAAAGTTTTTATTAACAGGCACCTTTTAAATGACAAGACGAAATTCATACTTTTTAGTTTAGATTAAATATCAGCCAGTTTGTACATGAACTGGAATCTATAGAGTGTGACATACAGAGAAAATCCTTCAACAGGTTCAACAAATCCATCATTGCAGCTGAAAAAATAAATTTAAAAAAATCTGGTCGGCGACTCGATACATTCATGAGGAAAATAAAAATTTCGATTTTCTTGCTGTAAAAAATACTGCATGTTAAGAAAGCAAAGCTACATCAATTCCCATATTTTGTTTCTCGTTACAGACTCTTCTTTTCCTTTAAAAAATTAAAACGTGCATCTTTGGGTTTGGGGTTTTTTTTTTTTTTTTTTTTTTTTCCTCTGTTTATATTACATCTCTATCGTCTGCGAGGAAACTATCTGTCAAAAAATTCTGGTTATTACATATTTTGTGGTTTGATATCTCAGCTTGATAATGAAGTATCTATTTTTTTAAATATTCGTCATAGTTATTCTGATAATTAATCTATAAGTAAGCTACTGCATAAAATATGAGATGTTTACAATAACAAATATGGTCGCTGGCTACTTTGCGTATGGTTCATTGGAGGTCATACATTATTGCGGATGAAAGGAAGACAATACATCGAAATTATTTTTAAAGTTCAGAGCAGGGCGATATCTGCATTCATTTTCGAGATTTGGGTTGCTATATCTACGGTACGTAGCGTCGAGACTAGCGCGTCAGTTCCGTCTATGCGCAACGTGAATTTTGCTGTCGTAACAACAATATTTTATATTCTGTTCAAAATATAATATCTTTGTTTTCCTGGCAGTTGATAAAAGGCGACTAGATGGTTATTTTACACTGTGACTAATAATCGAGGCTTCTTTTATCTGTAACTATATGGAAGTAGCTATAGGTTTTTGCTACGCAACGAGGTATTAATTAAGCAGTATTTAATATTGCGTCAAAGTAGAAAAGTGTACCAAGGAGTATTTTAATTTCTAGGGTTTCCTATAGATTTGTGAAAGAATTAGTATTAGATTTCCGTAAAAATTTTCCATTTATTTCCTTCGACTTTCAGAGCTGTAAGAAGGCCCTTCCGCATATGAAGCTGTAAATATAAACGAGACTGGTTTTGAATATCACTTACTACGAGTATCTCATTGGCGTTTCACAGTACACCATCAGTGGCGTAGCTATGTCGCCAAGGGCCCCGGGGCAAAAATGACATTGGGGCCCTCTTTACGCTAATACTGTACAGATGCAAAACTACTTCATCATCAGCTCCTTACCGCCCACTGGAAGACATAATAAGGCAAACCTAAATACTACTAAGTAAATTATTGTGTGTCACGCAGCAGATAATATTTAATCGTACTCTCTAATATAATTGTGAAAGTTTGTTTGTTTGTTATGCTTTCACGCAAAAATTACTAGGTGATCTGGATGAAATTTTGCAGAGGGATAGAGATGGAGTTGGAGCTGGGTAGGACATACAGATGAAAATGCCCCATGGGATATTTTTCGTCAGCGGTGACAGCAGGCGGACTGTTGTCAGTGCCGACAACTCATTCTCGCTAAACTACTGCGCTGTTAGCTCATTTCGTTGATTGCCAAGTCAAAGAAGGAAAATAGAGGAAATATTCGTGTAGGATGGTTTCATCAAAAGTAAGTTGCCGGATTTTGTTTGAAGAAACACTTTGGATTGAGCCGTTTCCCTGCCAGGCTTCTTGAGGTATATGTGTCTGGTCAGAAAAAAGTAATAAGTAAAATAACTAAGTCGATATCTTCGCTTATTATCGTGACAGTGGGGTAGAGGGCAGCGTCTTGATGCACAATTCACTAGTGACTCAAAGTAATTATTACATGAAACTTCTGATCCGTGAATGTAATTAAACCTTTAAATGGCAGAATAAACAAATAGTGTGCGGGTAGAAACGTACCTTAAAAGATTGCGTGAATTGCTGAATTCTCACCATTACTTTCAAACACAGTGAAGTTGTTTGCTTTTGACATTGGAGAACTGAGCAGAATGCGGCGGAGGGTATAGTGTTAGTATGAATGTAAATTGAAGAGCGAATACGTCTTATGGTATGGGAAGGCGACGTTCCTAGAAAAAAGACACAGAATGCCGAATCCATTTCCCGCCTACCATTGCA